>CM033737.1:9012217-10212217 GCA_019671005.1 Hibiscus mutabilis | reverse complement strand
CTCGTCAAAGAGTTCGAAAAGGTCAACTTCAATTACCGCGCCCGAGAAGAAAATCGATGGCGGATGCATTGGCAACCTTGGCGCCCATGTTTAAAACAAACACACGGGCGTAAAATGAGACCCATTGAGATGCATACGTTTGAAAAGCCTGCTCATTGTTGTAATGTGCAGGAAGAGATTGACGGAATCCATGGTACTATGATATCCCGCAATATGTCAAGCTTCAAAGTATCCGTAAAGGGCAAACGACAATGATGTAAAAGCGCTAAAAAATGGCAACGAAATATGTCCTAGATGGGGAGATCCTATATAGGAAAAGTCATGATCAAACATTGCTGAGATGTGTGGATGCCCGGGAGGCGAAGGAAATCTTAGCCGAAGTACATGACGGGATCTGTGAAACGCACGCCAACGGGTTGTCTATAGCCCGAAAAATTATGAGATACGGTTATTTCTGGTTGACCATAGAGGGAGATTGCATCGATTACGCCAGGAAATGCCACAAATGCCAAATTTACGCTGACAAAATTCATGCACCCCCATCACCTCTACACACCATGAATTCTCCGTGGCCTTTCGCAGCGTGGGGCATGGACGTTATCGGGCAGATCCATCCGAAAGCTTCCAATGGGCATCGTTTCATTTTGGTCGCCATAGACTACTTCACTAAGTGGGTAGAGACAGCGTCTTATGCCAATATCACCAGGACTACAGTTTGTAAGTTCTTAAAGAAGGAAATTATTTGTCGATACGGATTGCCAGAGAGGATCATCACCGACAATGCTTCCAATCTGAACAACAAAATGATAAAGGACGTGTGCACTCAATTCAAAATAACACACCATAATTCCACAATCTATCGTCCTAAAATGAATAGAGCAGTGGAAGCAGCAAACAAAAATATAAAGAAAATCATAGCGAAGACTACGGATACCTACAAGGATTGGCATGAGAAGTTGTTTTTTGCCCTTTTCGCCTATAGAACGTCCATCCGCACATCAACGGGGCAACGCCCTACTCCTTGGTGTATGGTACCAAGCGATACTCCCAATTGAGATGGAGATTCCGTCCTCCGGGTCTTAAACGAAGTAAAACTGGAAGAAGCTGAATGGGTACAGCGGACTCGACCAACTAAATCTCATTGACGAAAAAGACTAAAAGCCATTTGTCATGGTCGATGTACCAAAAGCGGATGGTTCAAAGCTTACAACAAAAATGTGCGCCCAAGAGAATTCAAAGAAGGGGATCCGTACTCAAGAGAATCCTCCCAATCCGTAAAGACTCTCGAGGAAAATGGATGCCCAATCGGGAAGGACCATACGTCATAAAAAGGCCTTCCTGTGAGAGGAGCCCTGATCCTAACAGAAATGGACGGGGACGAGCTGAAAAATCCCGTAAATTCTGATGCCGTCAAGAAATACTATCTCAAAAAAAATCTCTAAAGTGAAAACCCGAAAGGGCACTCTAGAATTCCAAGTCGGAATTGAAAAAAAGAGAAAGATCGAGATGGTTGAACTTGGCAGTGAAGCGGGGTATCGATGCCCGTAAGAAAGAAGAAAGCGAACGTCAAATAAGGACCAAAACAAGCCCACCAAGATATTGAATCTCATACATCATGAATAGTCAGACATCACTAGGATTAGGAGCATGTCAATTCATTTGTCATAGCATTTTTGTTTTCATCTCGCATGTATCCGCAGATCCAAAGAGACATCAAGACCATCGGTGTAAATCCCAAATGAGAAGACAATGTTTTACATACAAAAGACACATGTTTTCAAGCTCTAGAGAGAGTTTCTATATAGGAAGAATCTACCTCTCCAAGGCTTCAGAAGCTGAAAGTTCTATATAGGAAGGACTGACAGCTCTAGGGTGAAGACTCGCAGTTCTATATAGGAAGAACTCCCAGTCAAAGCAATTCACCTATGACACAGGGTTATATAGGAAACCTGTTGTGTCAAAAGCAAAGAGTCTTATATAGGAAAGACTCCGAGCTTCATTGTCTTAGGGTGAAGGGTTCTGTGTCGAAAAGAACCTGTAGCTCTGAGATTCCAGACGCCAAAAAGTTCTATATAGGAGGAACTGATGGCTCCAAGGTGAGGACTCGCAGTTCTATATAGGAAGAACTCCCAGTCAAAGCAATTCACCTATGACACAGGGTTATATAGGAAACCTGTTGTGTCAAAAAAGCAAAGAGTCTTATATAGGAAAAACTCCGAGCTTCATTGTCTTAGGGTGAAGGTTACGTGTCGGAAAGAACACGAAGCTCGAGACTTGAGACGTCAAGAGTTCTATATAGGAAGAACTTACATGCCGAAGATTCAGCCAAGGAAGAACGGAGATGTCCAAAAGAATTCGTTTTTCCAAAGCTACAATGAGAGCGAAGGGGTTACAGGTCGAAAAGAGCCTGTAGCTCCAAGGTCGAAAGGTGACGAAGCTCTATATAGGAAGAACTTACGAGCCCGAAGATTCAGCCAAGGAAGAACGAAGATGTCCGAAAGAATTCGTTTTTCCAAAGCTACAATGAGAGCGAAGGGTTCTGTGTCGAAAAGAGCCTGTAGCTCCAAGGTCGGAAGGTGACGAAGCTCTACGAGCCTGAAGATTCAGCCAAGGAAGAACGGAGATGTCTAAAAGAATTCGTTTTTCCAAAGCTACAGTGAGAGCGAAGGGTTCTGTGTCGAAAAGAGCCTGTAGCTCCAAGGTCGGAAGGTGACGAAGCTCTATATAGGAAGAACTTACGAGCCCAAGATTCAGCCAAGGAAGAACGGAGATGTCCAAAAGAATTCGTTTTTCCAAAGCTACAGTGAGAGCGAAGGGTTCTGTGTCGAAAAGAGCCTGTAGCTCCAAGGTCGGAAGGTGACGAAGCTCTATATAGGAAGAACTTACGAGCCTGAAGATTCAGCCAAGGAAGAACGGAGATGTCCAAAAGAATTCGTTTTTCCAAAGCTACAATGAGAGTGAAGGGTTCTGTGTCGAAAAGAGCCTGTAGCTCCAAGGTCGGAAGGTGACGAAGCTCTATATAGGAAGAACTTACGAGCCTGAAGATTCAGCCAAGGAAGAACGGAGATGTCCAAAAGAATTCGTTTTTCCAAAGCTACAATGAGAGCGAAGGGTTCTCAGGTCGAAAAGAGCACGTAGCTCCAAGGTCGGAAGGTGACGAAGCTCTATATAGGAAGAACTTACGAGCCTGAAGATTCAGCCAAGGAAGAACGGAGATGTCCAAAAGAATTCGTTTTCCAAAGCTACAATGAGAGCGAAGGGTTCGTGGTCGAAAAGAGAGCCCGTAGCTCCAAGGTCGGAAGGTGACGAAGCTCTATATAGGAAGAACTTACGAGCCTCAAGATTCAGCCAAGGAAGAACGGAGATGTCCAAAAGAATTCGTTTTTCCAAAGCTACAATAAAAGCGAAGGGTTCTGTGTCGAAAAGAGCCTGTAGCTCCAAGGTCGGAAGGTGACGAAGCTCTATATAGGAAGAACTTACGAGCCCGAAGATTCAGCCAAGGAAGAACGGAGATGTCCAAAAGAATTCGTTTTTCCAAAGCTACAATGAGAGCGAAGGGTTCTGGGTCGAAAAGAGCCTGTAGCTCCAAGATCGGAAGGTGATGAAGTTCTATATAAGAAGAACTTTACGAGCGGAGGACTCAACCAAGGAAGAACGGAGATGTCCAAAAAAATTCGCTTTTCCAAGGCTACAAACCAAACAGGGAAGTCTGATAAAACTCCAAGATCGGAAGGTGACGAAGCTCTATATATAGGAAGAACTTACGAGCCCGAAGATTCAGCCAAGGAAGAGCGGAGATGTCCAAAAGAATTCGTTTTTCCAAGGCTACAAACAGGGAAGTCTGATAAAATGAGTGCTTTTGATCTTTGCTTTGTCCTCGTTTCACAAGAACAAGCAAAGAGGGGCAAACTGTAATCACTCATTTTTTGACGGGTTTTAGTGTTATTAGTGTTATTATAATAGTAAAATTATATATATAAAAAGTAAAAAAATCAAAAAAAATAAATAATAATAATTAATAAAAAAAAATCAAATAAAAAAAAGGGAAATTTGCGTGGAGCAGGGTGCTCCACGTCACCCATTTTCCATCACATTTGCCTATAAATAGGCACCCCAATTGAAGAATCACACGCCAATTGAAGAGAAATTTTGGTTGCAATTGCAACAATTGGAATCGCAAAGGGCAGGCCAATTCGGCTAGCTAGCCCAGACCGGGTAATATCCTCGGTCCTAACCGGTTCGATCGGGGTCCTATTTTAGGTCCGATCTAGTTAAATTTTTGGAGGGGTCGCGGTAGATCTCGGCGAAGTTCGTCGTTCGAGCTCTTAGTTAGGTATATTTTCTTCCTTTTTTTTATAAGTGTTGTAATTTTTATAATTTAATGAAGTATCAGTTATCTTAAAATTTTAGTCTTATTTTTTTATATTTATGTTTTAGATTAATATTTAATATGTCTTAAATTTGTGTTGTATATTAATATTTTATTTATGTTAGATATGTTTTTTATTTATGAGTTAGATTAATATTTATTTATGTATGTTTTAGAATAGTATTTTATTTATGTTGAGTTTGTTTTTATTTATGTGTTAGATTAATATTTATGAATATTAGTATTTTGTTTATGCTAGATATGTTTTTATTTGTAAGTTAGATTAATATGTTTATATGCATGTTTTAGTCTAGTATATCATTTATGTTAAATTAGTATTCTGTTATGTCAATATTTATTGCATTTAAATATTTTGCCATGTGTTATATTTTTACCACTAAGATTGCATATGATATATAAATTGTTAATGCGGTGTCCTTTTATCCGAGCGTAAAACGGGCCGATGATCGGCGTAGTGATAGTGGTTGGGCGTTTACTCTCGGATAACTGGACCCTTAAAATTAATTCGCAATTATGACTGAATTTTAAAATAATCGTCATTCTAATCCGGAAAATCCAATATTAATAAAGCGGTAATTATTAAAGTACCAATTTTGGGCGGTGTGGGGGTGCTAATCCTTCCCCATCCGTAACCGACTCCCGAACCCTGTCTCTGGTTTTATGGTGTCCGGCCTACCTAAGTGGCCGGTGGCGACTCCATTTTTATAAGGTTTTTATAAACCCCACGGAATAAATTTTTAAATATCACAAACACCTTTCAAAAAATCCTTCGAAAAACCATCGTTTTTATTTTAGCGACGATAAAATCGGAAAAAGACATCGCTACACATGGCTTATGGAACAGTCTCTGAAATTTCAATTCAATCCGATTTCCTAATATTCACTAAATACTTCTACTACGATTTTACCTTTACCGAGCTATCGGATCTATTCCGAAAATTCTATATTTCCATAATGTAACTCATGTAATCATCCTTCATCCAATGGGCTAGATTTAATCTGGAGTTAATAGTTACAAACTTTGCCCTTATAATTATCCAAAATTACGATCTTACCATTTTTCATCCAACGGCTCATATTTAACATGGAAAATCAACTTAAATCCAGGGGTTCATATTCTTCCAACACAAAGAAAATATCTTAGACATGTAAAATGACATAATCAACCTTGGCTTATCACCCTTCAAAATATCCTGGATATTCGATTCGATCCAGTTATCTGAATATTTTTCTGAACTTTATTGCTTTATAGACATTAATACAAACTCCGTACGAAACATTTGGGTAACACGAAAATGTTATTCTTGGGAGTAAACTATTCATTTACGGGGTTAAAATACACAACTTTTGAAAATTACACTTTGGTCCCTAAATTTTTTCCAAAGTTTATACTTTAGCCACAAAACTTTCAAAATTACATTTTGGTCATTAGCCAAAAATTGGGATATTACAATTCTCCCCCTTAAGAAAATTCGTCCTCAAATTTTTAATACGTACTTGGTTCAAAAAGGTGAGGAAACTGCTTTCTCATATCTTTTTCTCTTTCCTAAGTCGTTTTTCCCACTTCATGATTTCGCCAAAGAACTTTAACAAGCGAGATCATCTTATTCCTTAGTTCTTTTACTCCATGTGCCATAATCTTTACCAATTCTTCCTCGTAATTCAAATTCGACTGAATCTCTATTCCCTCCGAGGTAATGATATGTAAAGGATCTAATCGGTACTTCTTGAGCATCGATATATGAAATACATTATGAATCTTATCCATTTCCTGAGGTAAGGCTAGTTAATAAATCACCGGACCAACTCTTTTCACAATCTTATATTGCCCAGTAAATCTCGGACTCAGCTTCCCTTTTTTGTCCAAACTGTAACGCCTCCTTCCAAGGTGAAACTTTTTCCTTAACTTCATACTAAATATATTTTCTTTGAAGATCAACATATAATTTCCATCATTCTAAAGAAACCCTAAAAATTCTTTCGAACCATTCTTACTTTATTCTCCACATCCTGAATTGAATCAAATCAGATTCAATCACCTTTTAGTTATCTTTTCATCATCATCGGGATTATAAATTACCCATTGATAACATGAACATCCTTTAGACTTAGCATCAAAATCTTTAATTTTTTTCCTTTTCACCTTACTGAATTATTTCCAGGCATACCTTATCTTTCATCTATAAATCTTTGACCCAATTTTTCAAAGTAGACTCGAGCTGAGGCTATGTAATCAATACACTATTTTCCTCCAAAGATAATTAGGCATTTAATGCTTATAAGGCAAAGAATGACTTTTGGATAAATACATCAACTACTATTTTAGCCTTATTACATCAATACACATCCCAACCTATTAAGGGACATATTATTGAATAAGGTAGAATCCTTACTAGATTCATACTGCACTAATACTAGTGCTACAATCAAATCTTCTTCTACTGGTAATAATATAATCGTAATTTAACCTTAGAGGAATATTACTGCTTCTTTAACTAACATCACTGGAGATTCCTAAGGTGATATACTGGGTCATATAAAACCTCAATCTAATGACTCTTGTAACTTGGCCTTTAGCTTTCTCAATCTAGTAAGAGCCATTCTATAGGGTGCAATCGATATAGGTCCAATATTTGATAAAAATCCAATCCTAAACTTAGCCTCTCGATTAAGCGTCAAGCCTGATAGCCCCTTTTTGGGCAACCCATTTAAAATTCACAAACAATAGAAATACTTTCCCATCTTACCCTTGATGCTCAGTATCCATAGCATAAGTTAAATAATTTTCACATTGGTAACAAATTCCAATAAAATCTCTACATGCTTATGCATGCCAATTATCACAATCCTCACATGATTGATTTTGTGGTTTTCTTGAATCTCCAACATTAATTATAAATATCAGAGAGTTCTTAATTTTCCTTGTCCCGATCTCTTAGCGGAACTATGTAATAAATTCGGCTTGCTATCTTTGTCGGGAATCCTCACCACTATTTAGAAGTGGTGAAATACATAATGATTCACTATTCTTCTTTACGAGCTGTGACCTCTGTTTAGATATTTTCTCATTTTGAACCCTTTGCATTGCATTTGGTGACCGCCACCCACCACCTCTTTTATTGTTTTTAAATTTTTTTCTTTTGTCTCTTGTTGTTTTGGTATTAAGATTGAGGGTCGAAGTTTTTGTGGTCGTTCGGAGTTGACGTTTGGCCTGCTCATTTGAGGGCTTTTCATTCCAACAATCAACGAATTCGGTCTGAAGGTTCAAAGGCGAAACGAGCCTCCATCTTCCCTCTGTCGACAAGGCGAAACGAGTCTGGATATTTGTTCTCGTTAATGGCGATTTTTTCTTACTTCACCAGTGTCTTTTTCTTGCGATATAGTCTTGGTTTTACGAAGCCAATAAAGAGCATTGATAGAGCTTGAAAGATTTCTAGAACGAGTCTCTTTGCTGATCTCGGCTCGATTCCAGGCAAAATTGATTGAATATGGCCCAACCTGCGGAAAGTAATGCCTGCCTCAAACCTTTGATGTCTCACAAAGAGTGGTCTGACAAGATGACGTAACATGACTTTGACGAGAGATTATTTTCCTCATGCGTGTTTGGTATGTTGTGTGAGCCTATGGATCGTCTTTATTTGAAACTTGTTTTTGGATCATCTTTTCGACTTTTTATTTGTATGTCCATTTTTTTAGTTAATGAACTTTTCATTCTCTTTTAGTATCGATCTTGAGGCACCTAATTAATAAAATTAAGTCAATGTGTTGAAGTATTGAGATCGAGCAATCAATTTGCTCATTATTTAGTCTCTGGTAACATCAACATCCTAGTTGTATTAGTCTCTGGTTGTTTATGGACAATTTATTTGATTAATAACTAATCTCATACACATTTTTTATTGGTTTAACAAGATACATTTATTATTAAAAAAATAATGTAAACAAACAACTCTACTCATAATAATTGAACTCGAAATTCAATTTATGACACAAATCTAAATTATAATCTCAATATATAAACTCTTAAACTAAATCCATCAAAATTCTAAGCTGCCCTTTGCATCACAAACAGCAGGAAAATAAGAAGAAGAATGAAGCAAATATAAATTCCTCTCTTCATCAGGGAAGTTTACAAAGAAGGAAAAACATCCTGTCCACACTCGATATAAGGAAACCCGTGAAAAATTAGGATGGTTATGGGAGAGAGTTTTATCGGTAGCTTAATAGTTAAAAAAGTGTCCAAATTATATATATATATATATATATATTTAGATAGGTTTCTAAAATATTTCTCGACTTAAGCCGGTACCTACCGTTCACCGTTACTATTTTGGGTTCCTTACTGTTAATGGTCGTTTTAAAATTTTCGTTATAAAAAAAAAACGACATGTGGCATGCTTTATTTTCTTTTCTTTTCCTTTTAAAAAATAGATTTTTCAAAAATATCCTAAAATTCTAAAAAGTTTCCAAAATAGTCCTCAAATCCTTAAATCCAAAATCCTAATTCCAGTCGTTGCCGCCGCCAATCGCCGAGGGCGTGCCCACCACTTTCGTCGCCGGATCCCCACATTCATTTCCCCATTCTTTTGTCGCCAAAAGTCGACAGTCGGTGTGCCTAACGTCGATACAAAGTCAAACGACGAGAAAAAGAAAACGGCGGGTAACAAATGTCGTCCGATCAGACGATGAACGACGTGCGAGTCTTGCGGCGAGTGGAGAAGGCTTCATTCTATCACTGACAACATGATGAATGGCGACGATAGTGGCCGAATTTTAGAATCTAGAGATTTTGAGGTTATTTTGTGAATTTTGAGAAATTTAAGGATTTTTTTTTAAAAAATTAAGTTAAAAATAAAACAAATTAAAATCAGATCCATGTATTATGTTTTGATTGGTAAAATGAAAATTTTTAAACATTCGTTGACGGTTTGACACCTAAAATAATTCATCGTTAGACACCTATTTGGGCCAAAAAATACTTTAGGTATCTAAAAAAAATATAGTTTCGGAACTTTTTTGACTATTAAGCATTATCGATATGAAAGATTCTAATAAAATCTTATTTCAATCTGACTCGAATGTAAATATAATTTTAAATGTCTAGAACTCAAACGAAAATTTCATTGAAAAATCAATTCTAATTCTGTCTAATATATTTTTTAACCTTTCACATTTTTGAAAATAAAAACAACTAAATAAAATGCTAATTTATTTGAGTTAGTAACATACAATAAAAGTAAAATTTAATTCAATCTCATAAGTCTATAACCTTATCTTTCAATTTTTACATATATTTTTGGAAATAGCTTTGATACATAAGCTGTAATTACACAAGCTTGTTAGGTTTAAGGTTTAAGATTTAAAGTTTAGGTTTAAGGGTTTATATTATGGGATTTAAAATTTAAGATTTAGGATTAGATTTTAGGGATTTAGGTTTAGTAATTTAGAATTTAAATTTTAAAGAATAATTGTGTAATATTTTTACACAGCTTGTGTATTTTGATATAACCCTATTTTTTAACAAATCCTAATTCATAATATATGAACATATAAAGGTTTATTTTGTAATTATCTTAGATTAGAGTGAGACGATTCTTCCTAAATAAAACCCCGTTATTTTATAGAGATTCATTAATTGGTCTAATAGTCAATGATGTTTATATTATTTTATCTTGTATGAATTTGAATCCTAACATTTGTCTTGAAAATGTAATACTTATTTATCTAATAAAAAAAACTCTTTACTTTATAAGATTCGGTCCTATTAAGTTGGATCCTGTTAGCATCCATCGGGTTTAGGTAAAAATACATCCACCGATGTTTCATAACGTGTTACAAGGCCAATGGGCAGCTGAACATTTGAACTCTTTACTTAGGTTATCAATGGATTATTTTTCTAAAAATTATAATTTAATAATTCAATTAAAATTTTTGTTGAAGGAAGTTATGTAATTAATTAAGGAGTTAGCTACGACCGTCAGTAGTTAATTAAATTGTAATTAGGCACTTTGTTATATAATTAGCTGTTATATAAATGTATTGTTTGCTAGTTAAAGGTAGAATTAAAAAGGAATGACAGTTTACTTCTCGTTATCTTTGTTTCTATGCTTCTTCAAAAATATTAGTTAAAAATACATCACTGAGTCGTTAAAATTAAACATTATTGTTATAAAAATAATTTGTTCAAAAAATTTATACCTTCTACCCATTTGGTTCTGATACAAAAAAAATCAAATTTAATCATTTATAGTATTTAAAAAATTTACACTACACCTTAAGACACTCCATTTTTTCGCACTCCCTGCTACTGTTATTCAGCTCGATAATTGACATAGGGTATAACTTGACAAAAACAATCACTTCACTACTAGGTAAATAACATACTAAAGGATCGTACTCATTATAACCCTATCGTCATCTTCTAGTAGACACAGTTATTGCACTAATGAACTTTTTAAATATGAAGAATGTGATCATTAGGGATGGCCATTTGACCCAAACCCAACGGGTTTCAAATAATTCGACAGAACAATCACTTCACTACTAGATAACTGAAAGACTAATGGATCATACTCATTATAACTCTATCGCCATCTTCTAGTAAACATAGTTACTGCACCAATAAAATTTTTAAATATAAAGGATGTGATCATTAGGAATGGTCATTTGATCCAGACCCGACATGACCGTCTAGGGTCAGGTTTTTTAAAGAAAATTTTAAGTTCAGGTCGGGTTTGAGTCATATTTTTTTAAGGATGAGATTAGGTAGGTGTTAGCTATAGTGTCCTAGAATCTATTGTATGGACATGATATTTTGATTATTAAACTTGTTATTATAATAAATTTACATGCTTTTGTATCATTGAATATTATTAATTATTCTAAATATCCCTAATCAGTTATTATCGTGGGAACAATAATAAGATAAGATTGGTATGAAGTTTGATAGATATTCATAAAATGAATATGTGAATGAGATTCAAATCAAATTCATATATGTATTTGTTCAGAACAAATATTAGGATTGTTGGGAATCTCGTTCGATCAACCGAGATAGCCAAGAGGGAGTGAATTGGTTTTTGAGTGATAGTGGTGGAAGCAATGGAATTAAAAAGTTTGACACAAAGATTTATAGTGGTTCGACTTTCTAACCAAAGTCTTCATCCACTACCTTAGCTTCCCACTAAGAATTTTCTCAAATTCACTCTTGAATTTCTTTCCTTTTTTCCCGGACTCAAGGAGATAACCCTTACAATACAAGACTCATACCCCAAAGTCTTGTTAAACCTTATATTACAAGAGAAAAAAATTAGCAAACTAGGAAAAACCTCACAAGACTAATTGTTTGCAATTCTAAGCTCTCACCCAAAACCTAACACTTGAGCATATATAACAATTAAGCTCACAAGTGTGTTCTACAAAGAAATTGACAATTAAAGCACAAAAACACTTTCTTTATACATGAATGCTGGTAGTGTTGCTTCTTGTTGTTGCATGGCTGCTTGATTGAGTCTTTTAAACCCTTTAAGGAGTTTGTGGCCGTTACTAGTCGTTGGGGTTGATTTGGAGCCGTTGGGGACTTTAATTCCAACATTAAATGTGCTTCTAGGCTCATTGATATCAGTACGCGAGCACTGGTATCGCTACACGTGCTCATAATAGAAAGAGCCGTTGGGCAATTTTACATTGGGTATCTATACTCGATACATACGTATCAGTACAGACCCATCCGTATTGGTACGATCTAAGCCGTATTGATACTCATGTGGGCTACTGGAATTTAGAGTTTTGGAGAAACAAAGGGGCGTATCGATACGGGTAAAATGGGTATCGATACAGCTGACTAGGTATCGATACTTGGGAAAGGGTATCGATGCTCACAACATGTTTTTGATACTTGGGCTATTTAAGATCATTTAAAATATGTCAAAAATCCTTTGAAAAACTTTCAAACATATTTTTCAAGTTAATGGACTTTTGAAATATTTTTGCAAATTAGTTTAAGTCTAAAAACATTTTTCTTTAAGTTATATCAAAATCAAATATCTCAACAATCTCCCCTTTTTTATATAACGAAACCACATGAAAAATTATTTTTGTGAAAACTCCCCATTAGGAAAATATTTATAAAAAGAGAATATTTTTGAAAATATTTAAAGCTCTCCTTTTCTTTTTATAATTGAATTTTTCAAACCTATATCTCCTCTTTTTTGTTATATAAAAAAAAATCAAAACAAAGTTTGAAATCACATTAAGTTCAAAAAACCAAATGTTGAAATTAAGTACCAATTGATATAAAATACCAATTGTTGGTGTAAAAACAATGGAGAAAAGAGACAAAAGATTTTACAAAAAATGACTCCTCCTTACTCAAGCATCAAGTAGATTGTTAGTCCAACAATTCAAGAGAAATGTTACACCCCTTTCCCGTATCCGTACACCGGGTACGAGTTGGAAATGTTACAACTTCTTTAATAAAAATCGGGGTAATTTAAAATTTTTAGAAAAACTTCTCAATGGTCACCCATCCTAAAATTGCTCTAGCCCAAGCATGCTTACTTTATTTAAAATGACATAAATTATTTATTCGAATTCCAATCATAAATCAATTATCTTAGCATACAACTCATCACTTGAGTTTACTCTTAACTTTGTATCTTTCCAGAAATGCCAATTATCATGAAACCCTACCGAACTTTAAAGGGCAATCACAACTCAAATAGGTTTAGCAAGTATACATGCCACTATAATAATAAAACCTCAAATAGGATGTCATTACTGTGATTACCTGTTGAGCTTTCCAATATTGATGCAATGCTCTTCTCACTCTTATCTTGATTTACCTACGTGTGCACAATTAAACACACGCTAAGTACGAACTTAGTGAGGCAATAAAGGAAATTATTAACAATTATTTAAACTTTATTCGACTTCATGGCTATGGTTGTATAACATGATATATATATATATATATATATATATATATATATATATATATATATATATATATATATATATATGCCAAAGCATCAACTTTCACATTGCATTAGTAATGATTTACTACATGCTAACGTCATAAGACTTTCATGCTTGTCCATTTGTCATAATATGCCATATATGCATAAATGCATCATGATCACTAGATACGTATTACCATCATGTTAGTCATATATTAACATAATATAAACCAGATATAAATTTCTTACCGATATACTTGCCATTTATTCCAAAAGCTCATAAGCTTGTTCACATGTTTATCTTTTATTAACCAATAAACCATAGCCCAAATATAAGCCTATGAGGACCCTGGGTACACGAGTCAAATATGCACTGAAGTGCTAATACACAAAAGGTCCTGCCCACCATCCGCACATTTATAAGGCAGTGCTAACCATCCGCACATTTATAAGGCAGTGCTAACCATATACACTGAGTGTCTTTTATATACACTATAGTGCTAAACTGAGTATGCAGTGTGTTGCTGGACTCTATGGCATGCCAACTATACCCTGTCCCTCAATGACATACTTGGGCATATATTCCGTATTTATTTCATCCATGACAATGTATGTCAACATAATTTAACATTGGGCAGTTCATACCCGAAATAACATTCATAACATAACATCATATATAACTAGTGATCCATGCATTTATAATCAACTTTTGACATATTTAAAATATGTCAATCAGATGCTCCATGACATAAATATAATGACAATAAAATTTGGGTAGGCTCATCGCAAGCCATCCCAATGATGTATAAAACATCAATGTGTCATGATATGTATGTAATTGCAGTCACCTTGGCCACTTAACACAATGCCTCACTAAGTCCTAGATAGATCCTTTCTTTCATAGAACCTCGAACCTTCTTTGATTCGAACTTGACTTCATTAATCACATGAATAAAATAAAATATTTGTTAGATTCAAATCTAACAATAACTTAAACATGGTGTCTAATATAATCATTCGAATATAAAATTTCCAAATATCTTTCCTTTTTTCCTTGTACTGTTCAAAAACTCATTATGGTCCTTAGTGACCAATTTGAACTTCCATAAATTCTTTCGAGCTTGCTAACTAACGTTTGAACACAAAATGTTTCAAATTCCATTTTCTGACAACTTGCGCTACCTTCAAAGATTTACTTATACATGACATAATATATACTGGATCTTAATTTCCTTTATACTGGAGAAACTAGATTCGACAGCAGTTCTAACGATATAAGCCACATAAATTAATAAAATCTAAAAAAATTATGAAAAATCACTGAATTCACGTCACAGACTGTCCAGGCAGAAAACTACTCTATAATTTTTTTTACCTTCATTCGAATAAAAATTTATATATTTTAACATGATACTCGGAATCAGTTTTCGTTTGTTGGAAACGAAACTAGACTGATATACCTTTATATCGATATAAAATTCACCATCTAACCCTTTTTATAGTATTTACGATGAATTTCTAAACTTACTGCCATAATTTAAATTCCAACATAACTTTCCATAAATAACTTCTAATTTACACCAACTTCTCCTTATTTCTCTACTTTTCAATTTAGTCTCATCACTTTACTTCAAATGACCAGAATAAAGCTTGTATTCATATGTTCTATTTACATCCTTCATAAAAATAGGCTCAAACCTTTATTTCTCTAACTTCTATTGATTTGTC
This sequence comes from Hibiscus mutabilis, assembly GCA_019671005.1. Classification (NCBI taxonomy): domain Eukaryota; kingdom Viridiplantae; phylum Streptophyta; class Magnoliopsida; order Malvales; family Malvaceae; genus Hibiscus; species Hibiscus mutabilis. The sequence goes on along the minus strand of CM033737.1, from coordinate 10,197,142 downwards.
TAGATGGTCACCAAATTTCAAATATAAGGATTCAAGCTTCTTAACTTTGCAAATTAGTCCTCCAATCAACATTACTACCTTAATTCCATCATTTTAACTAAAAATCATATTTACTCCTTCTACATATCCTCTTTGCCGAATAGACCATTCAAGTTTGACAAATTGTCAACATGGTCACTAATGTGATTAATCGTCGGTTTAACATTCTAATCTTCATTTTCATGTCTCTAACATCATTAATAATATAAATACACATCAAATTCATAAAAATCAGATCTGGTCTCTTAATTTTGAAGTTTGCCGAAATGGTCCCTATGTATTTAACTTAGGGTTTTGCTTCCAAACAACAAATCAAGCTTACTAGATCATTAATCTAACATCACAAACCCTAAGTTAGACTTGAATCCATAGACCCTAATCTTCTCTATACAAACCGAAATATGTAGGGTTTAAATCCCAACTCAATAACATGATTCCAACATCATACAAGCATAATTCTAACTTAAAATCAACCATAGATTCATAAAATCATAAAAGCCCCAATTTGTGCATAAACCCTAATTTCTTCCACATATCAAATCTCATCAAACAAGCAAGTATTCTATAATTATTTACATCAAAAGATAGAGCTCGAAGAGTAGAACAACTTTGTAGTTCGAAAGATTACCTAAAAACGAGATTTGAGGCTTAAATCGAGCTTGGAAATTTCCATGTTCTTTCTCCATGGTTTATGGCTGGAAAAGATGAACATTTGTTTCATCTTTTCACTATTAAATTACACTTGTAACTATTAAATGAATTTTAAATTCATTTAAATAGTGAAATTACCAATTTAGCCTTTAAATCCAATGGCTAATTTAATCTCATCCAAAATCAAGGGCCAAGATTAAATCCATGTATATTTAATCTTCCAAAAACGTCCTCAAAATTTCAAAAATATTTCAAAATTGCCATCCTTGCCAAATGACCAATTTGCCCTCCAACTAGTCTTTATTTACTACTTTGTTTCAAAATTGCCATTCCATTATAATCTAACTAAATTAGTTCCTTCTCAACAGGCCTCTATTCCATAAATATCATTTTATGATTTTACATGGCTTATGGAACAGTCTCTGAAATTTTAATTCAATCTGATTTCTCGATATTCACTAAATACTTCTACTACGATTTTAACTTTACCAAGCTATCAGATCTATTCCAAAAATTCTATATTTCCATAATGTACCTCATGTAATCATCCTTCATCCAATGGCCTAGATTTAATATTTAGTTAGTAGTTACAAACTTTGCCATTATAATTTTTCAAAATTACGATCTTGCCATTTTTCATCCAACGACTCATATTTAACCTGGAAAATCAACTTAAATCCAAGGATTCATATTCTTCCAACACAAAGAAAATATCTTAGACAGGTAAAATGACATAATCAACCTTGGTTTATCATCCTTCAAAATATCCTGGATATTCGATTCGATCTGGTTATATAATTATTTTTCTGAACTATATCGCTTTATAGACATTAATACAAACTCCGTACGAAAAATCTAGGTAACACGAAAACGTCATTCTTGGGAGTAAACTATTCATTTACGGTGATAAAATACACAACTTTTGAAAATTACACTTTTTTCCTTGAACTTTTCCAAAGTTTATACTTTAGCCAAAAAACTTTCAAAATTTACATTTTGGTCACTAGCCAAAAATTGGGATATTACAATTCTCCCCCTTAAGAAAATTCGTTCTTAAATTTTCAATACGTACTTGGTTAAAAAAGGTGAGGAAACTGCTTTCTCATATCTTTTTCTCTTTCCTAAGTCGATTTTTCCACTTCATGATTTCGCCAATGAAATTTAACAAGAGAGATCATCTTATTCCTTAGTTCTTTTACTCCATGTGCCGTAATCTTTACCAATTCTTCCTCGTAATTCAAATTTGACTGAATCTCTATTCCCTCCAAGGTAATGATATGTAAAGGATCTAATCGATACTTCTTGAGCATCGATATATGAAATACATTATGAATCTTATCCATTTCCGGAGGTAAGGCTAGTTAATAAATCACCGGACCAACTCTTTTCACAATCTTATATTGCCCAGTAAATCTCGGACTCAGCTTCCCTTTTTTGTCCAAACTGTAGCACCTCCTTCCAAGGTGAAACTTTTTCCTTAACTTAATACTAAATATATTTCTTTGAAGATCAACATATAATTTCCATCATTCTAAAGCAATTCTAAAAATGCTTCGAACCATTCTTACTTTATTCTCCACATCCTGAATTGAATCAAATCACATTCAATCACCTTTTAGTTATCTTTTCATCATCATCGGGAATATAAATTACCCTTGATAACATGAACATCCTTTAGACTTAACATCGAAATCTTTAATTTTTTTCCTTTTCACCTTACTGAATTCTTTCCAGGCATATCTTATCTTCCATCTATAAATCTTTGACCCAATTTGTCAAAGTAGACTCGAGCTGAGGCTATGTAATCAATACACTATTTTCCTCCAAAGATAATTAGACATTTAATGCTTATAAGGTAAAGAATGACTTTTGGATAAATACATCAACTACTATTTTAGCCTTATTACATCAATACACATCCCAACCTATTAAGGGACATATTATTGAATAAGGTAGAATCCTTACTAGATTCATACTGCACTAATACTAGTGCTACAATCAAATATTCTTCTACTAGTAATAATATAATCGTAATTTAACCTTAGAGGAATATTACTTCTTCTTTAACTAACATTACTGGAGCTTCCTGAGGTGATATAATGGGTCATATAAAACCTCAATCTAATGACTCTTGTAACTAGGCCTTTAGCTTTCTCAATCTAGTAAGAGCCATTCTGTAGGGTGCAATCGATATAGGTCCAATATTGGATAAAAATCCAATCCTAAACTTAGCCTCTCGATTAAGCGTCAAGCCTGACAGCCCCTTTTTGGGCAACCCATTTAAAACTCACAAACAATAGAAATACTCTCCCATCTTACCCTTGATGCTCAATATCCATAGCATAAGTTAAATAATTTTCACATTGGTAACAAATTCCAATAAAAACTCCGCATGCTTATGCATGCCAATTATCACAATCCTCACATGATTGGTTTTGTGGTTTTCTTGAATCTCCAACATTAATTATAAATATCAGAGAGTTCTTAATTTTCCTTGTCCTGATCTCTTAGTGGAACTATGTAATAAATTCAGCTTGATATCTTTGCCGGGAATCCTCACCACTATTTAGAAGTGGTGAAATACATAATGATTCACTATTCTTCTTTACGAGCTGTGACCTCTGTTTAGATATTTTCTCATTTTGAACCCTTTGCATTGCATTTGGCATAATTTACTTCTTCATAGAATTTTGAAATACATAGGGCAATCGGTACTTCTTTATACCTGACCTCTAGCCTTCTATGAGCTGTCATAACAAGCTCTCTTTCTGTCTGTAGGAAGCAATTTAGAAGCAAATTAGCTCAGTTTATTAAACTTGCACTCATACCCATAAATAATCCAATTGCCCTAATTAAGATGCAAAAAAACTCAATAAAATCTCTAGCATAAACTTTGTTATGGAACTCTCAAAGAAAGAACTTCTAGTTAATAGTATTTTGAATATGTACTGTAACATTACTTTATCAAATACGGGTCTAATCCTTTTAGATGAGATAATACTTTTTCTTTGAGTCTCATCTGATCATCAATATAGAGTTCTTTCAACATAACTTTTATATCATTAAACCATAGATTAACAATCATATGATCTCCATTAGTATTTCTCCGAAAATCTAGTATGCCAAAACTCTCAATTCTTTTGCTATCGGTGACTAAGTAGGCTGAGTTATGATCGCATCTAATGTTTGGAAGAAAAGCTCTTAATCCAGAGCATGCATATCATGCTACTCTGGTGCCTCTGCACCATGCTAAGCTAAGGGTAGAATATTATGATTAATCTTATCATGCTCGTGAATCTCTTATTGATTCACTCGCCTAAACACCTGACACGATTCTTTTACCTTCACACATTGGAATTTAACATTATTATCATAATGAAGTAAGCAATTGCATCCATTCAAACAAGTGAAATCATTAGTAATTCTGACATCCTAGTGGCATGTATACACTTTTGACCTTTACCATACTTCGTTTAACTCTAGAACCGAATAAACATATAGCTCTGATACCAATAAATGTAACACCCCCTTCCCGTATCCGTACATCGGGTACGAGTAGGAAATATTACGACTTCTTTAATAAAAAATCGCGGCAATTTAAATTTTTTATAAAAACTTCCCAATGGTCACCCATCCTAAAATTGCTCCAGCCCAAGCACACTTAACTTTATTTAAAATTGACATAAATTATTTATTAGAATTCCAATCATAAATCAATTATCTTAGCATACAATTCATCACCTGAGTTTACTCTTAACTTTGTATCTTTCCAGAAACGCTAATTATCATGAAACCCTACCAAACTTTAAAGGCCAATCACAACTCAAAGAAGTTTAGCAAGTATACATGTCACTATAATAATCAAACCTCAATTAGGATGTCATTACTGTGATTACCTGTTGAGCTTTCCAATATTGATGCAATGCTCTTCTCACTCTTATCTTGATTTACTTACGTGCGCACAATCAAACACAAACTAATTACGAACTTAGTGAGGCAATAAAGGAAATTAATAACAATAATTTAAACTTTATTCGACTTCATGACTATGTTTATATAACATGATATATATGCCAAAGCATCAACTTTCACATTGCATTAGTAATGATTTACTACATGCTAATGTCATAAGACTTTCATGCTTGTCCATTTGTCATAATATGCCATATATGCATAAATGCATCATGATCACTAGATATGTATTACCATCATGTTAATCATATATTAACATAATATAAACCGGTTTAAATTTCTTACCAATATACTTGCCATTTATTCCAAAAGCTCATAAGCTTGTTCACCTGTTTATCTTTTATTAACCAATAAACCATAGCCCAAATATAAGCCTATGAGGACCCTGGGTTCACGAGTCAAATATGCATCGAAGTGCTAATACACATAAGGTCGTGCCCACCATCCGCACATTTATAAGGAAGTGCTAACGATATACACTAAGTGTCTTTTATATACACTATAGTGCTAAACTGAGTATGTAGCGTGCTGCTGGACTCTATGGCATGCCAACTATACCCTGTCCCTTAATGACATACTTGGGCATATATTCCGTATTTATTTCATACATGGCAATGTATATCAACATAATTTAACATTGGCCAGTTCATACACGAAATAAAATTCATAATATAACATCATATATAACTAGTGATCCATGCATTTATAATCAACTTTTGACATATTTAAAATATGTCAATCATATGCTCCATGACATAAATATAATGACAATAAAATTTGGGTAGGCTCATCACAAGCCATCCCAATGATGTATAAAACATCAATGTGTCATGATATGTATGTAATTACAGTCACCTTGGCCACTTAACACAACGCCTCACTAAGTCCTAGTTCGATCCTTTCTTTCATAGAACCTCGAACCTTCTTTGATTCAGACTTGACTTCATTAATCAAATGAATAAAATAAAATATTTGTTAGATTCAAATCTAACAATACTTTAAACATGGTGTTTAATATAATCATTCGAATATAAAATTTCCAAATATTTTTCCTTTCTTCCTTGTACTGTTCAAAAACTCATTATGGTCCTTAGTGACCAATTTGAACTTCCGTAAATTCTTTCGAGCTTGCTAACTAACATTTGAATACAAAATGTTTCAAAATCCATTTTCTGATAGTTTGCGCTACCTTCAAAGATTTACTGATATAGGGCAGACTACATACTGGATCTTAATTTTATTTATACTGGAGAAACTAGATTCGATAACAATTCTAATGGTATAAGCCACATAAATTAATAAAATCTAAAAAAATTATGAAAAATCACTGAATTCACGTCACAGACTGTCCAGGCAGAAAACTGCTTTATAATTTTTTGACCTTCATTCGAATAAAAATTTATATCTTTTAACACGATACTCAGAATCAGTTTCCGTTTGTTGGAAACGAAACTAGACTGCCATACCTTTATATCGATATAAAATTCACCACCTAACCCTTTTTTATAGAATTTATGGTAAATTTCTAAACTTACTGCCATAATTTAAATTCCAACATAACTTTCCATAAATAACTTCTAATTTACACCAACTTCTCCTTATTTCTCTACTTGTCAATTTAGGCCCATCACTTTACTTCAAATGACCAGAATAAACTTGTATTCATATGTTCTATTTACATCCTTCATCAAAATAGGCCCAAACCTTTACTTCTCTAATTTCTCTTGATTTGTCTAGATGGTCACCAATTTCAAATATAAGGATTCAAGCTTCTTAACTTTGCAAATTAGTCCTCCAATCAACATTACTACCTTAATTCCATCATTTTAACTAAAAATTAGATTTACTCCTTCTACATATCCTCTTTGCCGAATCGACCATTCAAGTTTGACAAATTGTCAACATGTTCACTAATGTGATTAATCATCGGTTTAGCGTTCTAATCTTCATTTCATGTCTCTAACATCATTAATAATATAAATACACATCAAATTCATAAAAATCAGATACGGTACCTTAATTTTGAAGTTTGCCGAAATGGTCCCTATGTATTTAGCTTAGGGTTTTGCTTCCAAACAACAAATCAAGCTTACTAGACATTAATCCAACATCACAAACCCTAAGTTAGACTTGAATCCATAAACGCTAATCTTCTATATACAAACCAAAATATGTAGGGTTTAAATCCCAACTCAATAACATGATTCCAACATCATACAAGCATGATTCTAACTTAAAATCAACCATGGATTCATAAAATCATAAAAGCCCCAATTTGTGCATAAACCCTTATTTCTTCCACATATCAAATCTCATCAACCAAGAAAGAATTCTATAAATTATTTATATCAAAAGATAGAGCTTGAAGAGTAGAACAACTTTGTAGTTCGAAAGATTACCTAAAAACCGAGATTCGGGGCTTAAATCGAGCTTGAAAATTCCCTCTTCTTTCTCCTCTTTCTCCATGGTTTATGGCTGGAAAATATGAACATTTTTTTTCATATTTTCACTATTAAATTACACTTGTATATATTAAATAAATTTTAAATTCATTTAAATAGTGAAATTACCAATTTAGCCTTTAAATCCAATGGCTAGTTTAATCTCATCCAAAATCAAGGGCCAAGATTGAATCCATGTATATTTCATATTCCAAAAAATTTCTCAAAATTTCAAAAATATTTCAAAATTTCCATCCTTGCCAAATAACCAATTTGCCCTCCAACTAGTCTTTATTTACTAGTTTGTTTCAAAATTGCCATTCCATTATAATATAACTAAATTAGTTCCTTCTCAACCGGAAAATATTCCATAAATATCGTTTTATGATTTTCCATGGCTTATGGAACAGTCTCTGAAATTTCATTTCAATCCGATATCTCGATATTCACTAAATACTTTTACTACGATTTTACCTTTACCGAGCTATCAGATCTATTCCGAAAATTCTATATTTCCATAATTTACCTCATGTCATCATCCTTCTTCCAATGGCCTAGATTTAATCTTGAGTTAGTAGTTAAAAAATTTGCCCTTATATTTTCCAAAATTACGATCTTGCTATTTTTCATCCAATGGCTCGTATTTAACATGGAAAATCAACTTAAATCCAAGGGTTCATATTCTTCCAACACGAATAAAATATCTTATACATGTAAAATGACATAATAAAACTTGGCTTATCATCCTTCAAAATATCCTGGATATTCGATTCGATTCGATTATCCGAATATTTTTCTGAACTTTATCGCTTTATAGCCATTAATACAAACTCCGTACGAAAAATTTGGGTAACACGAAAACATCATTCTTGGGAGTAAACTGTTCATTTACGGGGATAAAATACACAACTTTTGAAAATTACACTTTGGTCCCTAAACTTTTCCAAAGTTTATACTTTAGCCACAAAACTTTCAAAATTTACATTTTGGTCACTAGCCAAAAATTGGGATATTATAAGAAATAAATTGAATTTCAATTATATGAAACAATTAAATCAAGAAATTCAATTAAACATGCCATTTATGAAAAAATAAATCAATAAGCATACAAGGCATGGAAAAAAGGAGACAAAACTGTCTCTTTTTGTCTACACGTACCGGTACGATGTCATCCGTATCGGTACCAAACCAATGCAGTACCCGTATGGTAAGGGCGACCGATACCAACTCTACGATTTTGGCAGAAAATGTAGCAAAATACTTCTAAATTCCTTTTTATGATATCCTAAGAGCATCCAAAGGCTTTAAGAAGATTAGATATGCATTAAAGAACATATAAGCTACATTTTAATCAACATGTTTCTTAATATAACATATTCAAAACAAATCAAGTATGGATTTTACCAAAAAACAACCAAACATTACAAGTTAATGGCCATAGACATAGAATGAGCATAAAAGTCCTAAAACATATAACTCATGCAATTTAGACTCCCCTAACTATATGCAATTAAGAACAACATGAAGTCATACAAACATGCTTAGATCAACATGAAAATTATACATGGAAAACATGATCAAGCAATTGCATGAAATTTAAATTTACCACTTGAACCAAGGTAGGATGTTAAGCCTTCCTTCTCCAAGTGTCCTTACTCCTTTGTTTGTCATGAGCTTCCAATATTTCAAATTTGATCATCAATGGCTCAAGCAAACCTATAATTAAACAATCAAGTAATTTTTGGTATCCAATTTGCTTTGGATCCAATAGTATTAGTCCTAAAAATTTTAGTCCCCTTAGGAATCCATTTTTCAATTTCATCACTTTTCTTTGAAACAATGAGTCTTTTTGGGACCCAAATGTTTTTAACACATTTCTATTTATAAATCTAGGGGAACTAGATTGTCTAATATAAAAATTTGTTTTAACAAAATTTATTTTGGAGCTACCTCCAACTTCATATTTTTGAACATTTTTGTTAAACAAATTCTTTTTGAGATCATCAATTTCCCTTTGATGATCCTCTTGAACTTTTTGAAGCAAATTTTGTAAATCTAAATTCTTTTTCTCAAACTCATTGAGTTTTTCTTCAAGTTCATCCTTGGTTTTAGAAATCAAATCATTTTGAATTTTCAAATTTGAAACCATTTTCTTATTTTTAAATATGTGATTTTTTAAATTCTAAAACCAACTCATCATAGACATCTTGTAATTTATCAAAAGAATATGAAATTGAAGTATATGAATTAAAAGTTACCCTTGAATCTTCTTCGATGTCCATGAGACATAGATTGGCTACCTCATCATCGATGGAGTCCTTTTTATTACTCTATGTAGCCACAAATGCCTCATTCTTATGGCTCGATCCCTTCTTGTTGAAACAAAGACAATCATACTTGGTGTGCCCCTGCTTCTTCCAATCGAAGCATATAATGGGATCCATCATCTTCATCTTCGATTCTCATCTTGATTTTTCCTTTTCTTGTTTCATGAATAAGGTAAATTTCTTGAAGAGCTTGACCATCTCTTTATCATCATCTTCACCCTCAACTTCACTTGATTCTTCTTGAATTCTTGAGGAGGATTTAAAAGCAATATTCGAATCTTTAATGCCTTGCTCTATTTTCTTCTTCCCCTTTGACATCTTCATCTCATGGGTTAGAAAAGATCCCATAAGCTTGTTAAGCTTGAGCTTCTTCAAATTCTTTGCTTCAATGATTGTCGTCTTTTTAGAATCCTATAACTCAAGAAGTGAGTAAATCAACTTCCTTACAATCTTGTCCTTTGGAATCATCTCTCTAAATCCTTTAAGCTCGTTAACTATGGTGGAGAATCGATCGAACATAGCTTTAATGTCTTTTTCTAGGTCCATCTTTAAGTTTTCATAGTTGAGGTTGAGAAGTTCAATCTTGTTTTCCCTCACCTCATTTGTACCTTCATATGTGACTTCGAGTTTGTCTCATACTTCACTGGCAGTTTCACAAGAAGAAACTTTTGAATACTTTTCTAGACTAAGTGCACTAAAGAAAATGTGCAAGACCTTAGCATTGAGCTCCATCTTCTTACGATCTTCTGTATTTCATTCCACCTTGGTACTTTGTGGGATAGACGACCATCGAGAACAGTATCCCAAAGACGATAATCTTTAGCTCTCATGAAGAACATCATCCTATTCTTCAAATAGGAGTAGTTAGCACCGTTAACGTAAGGAGGCTTGTCTATGGATTGCGCCATGATCTCCGGTTGATGTAAAAAGGTTGAGCACTTCAAGTATTGACTCTAGGATGTTAATCCGACGTAGAGACAAAGCTCTGATACTAATTTTTGAGAGGCTCGTTCAATCAATCGAGATAGCCAAAAGGGGGTGAATTGGTTTTTGAGTGATAGTGGTGGAAGCAATGGAATTAAAAAGATTGACACAAGGATTTATAGTGGGTCAACTTTGTAACCAAAATCTACATCCACTACCTTAGCTTCCCACTAAGGATTTTCCCAAATTTACTCTTAAGTTTCTTTCATTTTTCCCGGGATCAAGGAGATAACCCTTACAACACAAGACTTATACCCCAAAGTCTTACCCTATCTTAAAAGAGAAATTTTAAGTCGTATATTTGCATGTGTTTCTTATATAATTCCCTATGTTTTAACGGCTAAATAATGTAACCCCTCGACCCGGCCTAGTTGCAAGACCGAACCGAGCGAGCTACATTAAGTTTACCGAAGTAAATCGTGAAGAACTCAAAACGTGACTCCTTTTTCTTTTTTTTTATCTTATCTAGATGTAAATTATTATCCTATATGTTCATACTACCACATGGGAAAACCCATCTCAATCGGGAATCGATTTGATATCCAATTGAACCCATTTGAAATTTAGGGACCAAATTGCAATTCTAGAAAACTACAGGGACTTAACCCCTTTTTAATGTTACAAACCTTTAATTAGTCCAATTTCATGCATTCATGTCAAAACCCAGCTCAAAACGATCAACCATACTCATTCAATTGCATCCACAACATTTAGGGACTAAAACAAAAGAAAATAGAATTTCATAACCTTCAAATAACTGAATTAACGATAGTCGTATCGGTACACTTGCATGCGTATCGGTACGGTATTCCTATTTTCAAAACCCCAAATTCCAGTAGTCAAATCTCATTTCAATAAGCCCTCGCGTACCGATATGCCCTGCCAATTGCACATACCCGTACCGAAACAAGGACACGCGTACCAGTACGCCTGGACCTGAAAAGTCATGATTTATTGGTTTAGCATGCTTTTGAACATACCAAAACACCCTAACATGCTTCTAACATATATTCAACACATTTAAGGGTCAAACCATAGCAAGACAACTCAATTTCATCAATAAATCATGACATCATACTTCAAATGGAAATCTAGAGGCATGCTTCCTAGAAATCAAGCCAAGCAAAGCATAAAATCTTAAACCATCACCACAAACAAACCATAATAGGCAATTAGAAACCAAGAGCAGCAAAACAACATTGCTCAAACAGGGAGTTTAACAAAACACCTCCCAAAACAACAAAGGAAACCCCAATGCCCTTATTACTTATAGTCTAAATCAAAATATACTTTTAGTATCAAGTCTTTGGCGATCCCTTGTTTCCTCGCTGCCTTCGAATCTTTAATTCTCTGCATTGATAGACAAGGAGAGCGTAAGCACACTAGGCTTAGTGAGGAGTTCTCAAAAACAACACACCATCAATGCATTTAAAACCATTTTCCAACAACACATTGAAATCTCATTTCAATCATCTTTTAAACATCACTTAAAACATCGTTCCAACATCATTCCTTGAAAAACATGCACTTAACACTTTCAAAACCAGCATATTAAACCATATGCAACATGTGTCATTAACTATCAGCAAATCCCATTGCTAAACCTCAATTTAAGCCTTCCTATGCATAATGAACAATATGCAAAGCTTAAAGAGTAAACATGTATAAGTCACATTATACAACATAAACCATTACATGACACGTCAACAATTATATTGACTTACAAGTGATCATAACCAAGTTCCTTTACCAAAATAATTCATCGAATAAACAGATTCAACAAGTGTCCTCACAACACTTCAAGCCATCTCAACCGGAATAGCGATACAATCACAATCGCAGTACATTACAACCGGGTACACTTACAACCCACGGGGACACCAACCCTAACCCTTGGTTAGATGCATAATCCATTAACAAGAGTTTACGGTACCATATAACCCCTCAACCATTAGGGTACTTGCATGAAGTATTCGATACACCGTATAAAACCCCTCGACATCCAAGGTGACTTATTATAGTGCACTATCAATCCTATGGCCGACGAACTATATCCGATAACATTTTTAAACCACATCACTTGCCAATAAAATTCACAATTAACCACATACCTTACTGTTTTTACAAGCATTAAACCAAACCATTTTCCAAAGCAACAAACCATGCTTTTCAAAAGTATTTCCACATACTTACAAGGATTACTTACCATGTGCATCCTTCAACATTTCATGATTAAAGACAGTATCTCACATTCTTTAAAACATGCTTAAACAGGAGGTACCATGTAATTCAAAACAAGTGCATAAATCCATTTCATAAAAGCACGATCGAGAGAGAAAACCACTTCATACCTAGTTCCGAGTTTAAACCAGCGTCTCAGGCTAAGTTTAAACTCCCATAAACCACCTCTAAATAATTTCAAAGTTGAAATCCACGTTCTCACTCACTGATATGCAAAACCTCAATTCGCCGACGCAAATTCAAGCATCTGAAACTTCTAAAACTTCACCGATAGCTTTCGGATGAACCTCCCCTGTTTTAATCACATTAACAACAGAGGATTAATGCATCTCAATGCTTTCAAAACACTGCAACAACATTCCTCACAAAACATCAACAATCTTTTCACAATTACCCAACCACAACAACCGAAATCATCATCTAACCCTCTCCAAACACAACCCAGTCACAATCTAACACTTCCATTAATATCAACCATCACTTAAAAATAGGATCACATCATCCTTATGTCTCCAGCAACTAAATAGCCACCACAACACCTCAAAAACACAAATCTAACAACCTAAATAATTAGGGATTCAAGGAGTTTCGGGATTCCAATGCTAAAAACAACTTATCAAAATTATAAAACATCCAATACATGTTTAAAATCAATCCTCAACACTGGAAAATAGATCCAATACGGATCTCCCTCAATTTCATCAATTAAACTCAATTTAATCAAATAATCATCATAAAAACATAAAATCAGATTATAAATCATAAATCAAGGATCAAATACTTGGGAATATCAATAAAGAACCATTCAGTATAGGAGAAAAATGTACCTTACCCCTATTGTGTGATTTCTCCCTCAATTGATTAATTAAAGCTTGAAAACAAAGTATTTCAATGAGGTTTTGTAAACCAATGATAAAGAATCAATTATAAATCAATAATCCATGAAAATAGTTCTCTCACCTCTGGATTTTAATGAAAACAAGAGTGTTTGGCAGAATAGAAGTGGAGAGAAAAGTTTATGTCAAATCTTTCCAAAATCAATAACTACCTTTGTTATTAAAACTCCTTTTTAATTAGTTAATAAAGCACATGTTAAAAGCCTTAATTGAGGGAAAAATCACCAGCCAAAACTTGGTAAAATAGCTCCCTAAGGATTCTAAGAATTTCACCCTTTTTCAAACTAGTCACCATTTAAAACAATTTTCAAAACTTACAGTTTGGTCACCAACCAAAATGTCACTCTTCCAAATCCAATTTTCCAAAATTGATTCCTCCATTATTTTTCATATATTTAAATATGATTTTTAACCATTTCCCATTTTTTTAACTCACTTAAAAGTATTTATTCCCAACTCCAACTCGAATCCCTAACCTAGTCTACCGGACCGTCTAACTAGCCTTTAAACCGCTAGGCCCAAAACTGGGGCATTATGAATAACATTCCATACCTAAAAAGAGGATATTAGAACAATTTTTACATTTTGGAAAATAACCTTCGAACAAAGGCTGCGAACATCCAGAAGTAATACGGAGATGCGAATATTCAAATGCGAACAGACCAAATAAGACTATGCGAACAAATAAGGAAGCATAGTTGTGAACCAGTATATGCGAACATAGATGTGGAAGAGCAAGTGAACGTTGAAGGCTATGAAGGTGAACGCAAGCAGAAGTCCTGCGGACGTCGATGCTAGCAAACTAGAATGTGAGCGGACGTATCCATCATTGAGAACAATTTCGTGGACAGAAGATTGCGGATAGACAAGAATGCAATGATAAAGACCAGCCACAACACTCAAAGCGCGAATGAGAGCCATGCGAACGAGACTTGGAACGCAGATGCTAACGTATAAGCCATGCGGATACTGGAGACAAAATACGTACAAATCTTAAGCTGTCGTGGTTGCTTGGAAGAAAAGAAATCCTACATTAATTAGACTTTCACTTTATATTAAATTAAATTTAATGTAGGATTAAGGTTTTCTTGTAACCCCCTTGACTCGGTCTAGTCGCAAGAGAGGACTGAGCGAGCTACATTAGGGTTTGTTGAGAGAAACCCCGAAGAAATTACAATTGAACCAATCTTTTTTCCCTTTTTTATCTTATCTAAATGCAAATTTAAGTCATAGGGTGATCATGCTGGTTAAGGTTAAATGTACAACTCAATCGGACGTCAATTCGACATCCAATTGCTCGAAATCACTTTACAGGGACTAAAATATAATTTCTAATATTTATAAATACTTTCACAAAATTAAGGTTACCAAACCTCAATTAGTTATATTTCATGCCTTCAAGTTAAATCCCATCTCAAATTAACCATTCAAACTCATTTAATTGCATAATTAAGAAGTAGGGACCAAAATGCATGGATTTCAAACATCATGAAGCATCTCAACTGAATTAACGTCAGCGTATCGGTACAGGTGTCTATCGTATCAAAATGATACTAAAAGAAAAAGGCATACCGATACTGTCCTCAAGCGTATCAGTACGGTCTTATGTGTTTTGAAAATCTGAATTCCAGTAGCCATTGACCGTATCGAAACTGTAACTCGTGTATCGACACCTTTACTATTCCTCAACTATGCGTACTGATACGGTTACCAGGTGTATCGGTATGCCTAGACTATTTTGAACAATTTGATTCGAGATAGATCCTCGCGTACAGAAACCCTGAGGATCCGTACCGAAATGGTGAGAACTGTAATGACCACTAGGTCCAACATATGACACTTTGGCTCAAACTAACACCCACAATTCAACCTCTAATCAACATAAAGCATCCCAAACATCCAATCATCAAACATGGAAACATGGAAAGAGATCGTACTAAGTATGTCATAATCAAACATTCTCCTAAGAGCATGATTTCTACCTAAGCATGCTTAATGTCTCCTAAACCCCTTGAAACAAATATAAAGCATCATACAAGTCCAAAACAATAATCCAAACTTATACAAACATGGAGTAACTCAAAATACATCTCCCAAAACAACCCGGTCACATTGCCTTCTTATTACTACTTAGTACTTATGAAACCATACTTTGAAATATATCGATTCCTTGGATCCTTCCTTGCTCACGCACTGTCCGAGAAAGCTATTTATCTGCATTGATGAGGAAAAGAGAGCATAAGCTATAAGCTTAATGAGGAAATCGCTAAAATACTCATCAATGCATTTAAAACCATTTATTTCAAAACACGTGTAATTGTCTCATGAAAAACATCTCATGCTTCTCAAATCATCTCAAATATGCACATTTAAATTATTTTAAACACATGTATCATGGATTCAATCGCTACCTCAATTTAAGCTTCACTTCTCAACACCTTTATAACAAGCTTAAAGAGTACCACATGTATAAATCACATTATACCAACATAATCCATTTCTCATGATACATTATCTCATATATTGGCTTTCCAGTGACTCAAAACCAGCAACCTTTCATTTCATAAAACACATCGGATACATGGATTTCTCAAGTGGTTCACGCAACCACTTTACATACATACCTCAACTAGAGTAACAACATAATTGGCCACCTCAACGGTTCAAACTGGAGTAACGGAACATTTACCCACCTCTACAGTTTGGATGTATAAATCCACCAGCGGGAGAAAATAGAACATTTACCCACCTCAACCGCTGCGGTTCTCATGGTGGAGAATACGGACACTTACCACCCCTCGACACACATGAGACAACTTTTTATAGTTCACTTTAAACCCTATGACTACCCAACTATATCCGATAACATTTTAAACACAACCACTTGCCAATATATTCAATAAACAACATTACCTCACTGCTTTACATATGCATCAAATCATTCCAACACAAATACATTAAACCATGTATTTCAATATTCTCAAAAATACTTTCATAAACCATATGGCATTCTCAATAATCATCATCTATGATTATTTGCAACATCTTTCACTTTCAAAACATGCATAATATAGTGAGTAATCAAAACCATAAACATGTGCATGAGATTTCATTTTGCAAAACCGAAATCGAGAGAAAAATCAATCGATACTTACTTTCGATCTTAGATAAGTGTATCAAACTTTATCTAAACTCACACAACTCATTTTCAAACATTTAACCGCAGTAAAATACTTTTCCACTCACCAACAATCCAATGCTTGCTTGTCGATGCGTGAATAAAGCTTTCGAAGCCTCTGTGCCTTCTTCAAAAGGTAAAGGATTCCACTCCCCTTCTTTACCCAATCAAAAACAGAGGATTAAAACACATTTCTGTATCACAAACCTCCAACAACCAGCAAACACAACTTCACTTCACAAGAACCCATCAAACACCTTTCTAAATCTATCAAGAACACCACCAAACCTTACTCAAACAAGGCCCATCCAACATCCAATGATTCTAACACATTAACAACATCAATTAACATCCAAAAACATCCTAACTACGTCCTTATACCTCCACCATCTATACAACAACAAGATCACACCAAAAACTAACTATAAACAACCTAGAAAGTTAGCAATCCATATAGTTTCGGGATTCCAGTAGTTAATCCATTCTTTCAACATTAAAACACTTCCAAATAGAGATCTAAATCAATTAGGTTCATCACCAAAATAGATCCAAACAAATTTCCAACAATTTCCAAGTAAAACTCAATTTAATGATCAAATCAATGTTTAAATCATAATTCCATAATATAAATCAACAACAAAGGATCAAGAACTTGGGAATTTCATTAAAGAACCTTTAATTAAAGGAGAGAAACAGAAATATCCTCTAATTGCTGATTTCCCTTTTAATTGGCAAAGCTTGATGAAAATCCAATGAGATTTTGCAATAGAATTTGAAGAAATCAATTAGAAATGAAAAAGGAAATCAATAGGAATTGATTCCTGGAAATTTTAGAGTAGAAATTTTAGTTTGGTTGCTGAGAAAGTTTAGAGAAAAAGGTTGAGAGAAAAGTAGTTATGTAATAAAGTGATTTTTGACAATTAAAGATCCTTTTAATAAATCCTTATTTATTTAATTATAAAATCATTTAAAAAACCTTAAAATAGCCAAAATTAAGAGAAAAATCTCATAAAAATTATTGGTCATATAGCTCTTTAAAGGTTCTAAGTCTGACCCTTTTATGATTTAGTCACCAAAAACAGTTTTGAAAACTTTCATTTTAGTCACTAGACCAAAATGTCTTGAAATCAGATTTAATTATCACAAATTGAACTTACCAAATTACTTAAAATATTTATTAAGTAATTTCTAGCATTTTCCCTATTTTATTTTAGCCAAAAAATCAACTTTATAAGATTTAATTCCCGAAACTATTCAAATTGCCTAAACCGATTCTTTCGAATCACTTACCTGATCTGGTTCACATCTAGGACCAATTTCAGGGGGTTACAACTCCCCCATCGTAAGAAATTTCGTACTCAAAATTTACCTGGCGAAAAAAGATGAGGGAACTGCTTCAACATGTTATTCTTGCTCTCCCAAGTGGCTTCCTCAACACCACGATGCCACCACAACACCTTTACCAAATCTATAGTCTTTCCTCGAAGAAATTTGCTACTCGAATCCAAAATTCTCACAGGTTCCTCATCATATGTCAGGTCCGAATTCAACTCAATCTCTTCCACTGGCATTACATGTGAAAGATCCGATCTATACCTCCGAAGCATCGATACATGGAAAACATCATGTATCTTTTCTAACTCTGCAGGAAATCTCAATCTATACGCAACAGGACCAACACGCTCCAACACCTCATAGGGTCTAATAAATCTATGACTCAACTTGCCCTTTCGTCCAAACCTCATCACCTTCTTCCAAGGTGAAACCTTCAATAACACACGATCACCAACCACATACTCAATCTCCCTTCGCTTCAAGTCAGCATAAGACTTTTGCCGATCCAAATCCGCTTTCAACGGTCACTTATAAGCTTCACATTCTTATTAGTATCCTTCAATACATCTAGCAAAGAAACATACTTCTCACCTGTCTCCGCCCAACAAAGTGGCGTACGACATCTTCTACCATACAAAACCTCGTACGGTGCCATCTGGATGCTAGGTTGATAACTGTTATTATAAGAAAACTCTACCAACGATAACTGCTTCTCCCACGATCCTTGAAAATCTATGATGCAGCACCTCAACATATCTTCCAACACTTGGATAACACGCTCAGACTGACCATCCGTCTGAGGATGATACGAAATACTAAAACTGAACCGTGTACCCAAGGCTCTATGCAAACATTCCCAAAACCTTACGGTGAATCGTGGATCTCTATCCGACATAATAGATTTAGGCACCCCGTGCAACCTCACAATCTCCGCAATATACAACTCCTCCAACTTATCCAGAGTATACGTCGTATGCACAACCAGGAAATGTGCACACTTCGTAAACCTATCCACAATCACCCAAATAGAATTCTTCTTTGTTGGCGTCAAAGGCAAACCAAGCACAAAGTCTATGGTGATTCTCTCCCACTTCTATTCTAGAATCCTTAACGGCAGCAACAACCCCGAAGGAAATTGATGTTCTACCTTAACACGTTGACAAACCATGAAACGACCAACAAAGTCCGCGACATCCTTCTTTAAACCAACCCAAAAATACTCTTTCTTCAAATCTTGATACATCTTTGTACTCCCCGAATACATAGCAAAAGGGATCGAATATGCCTCAGTCAAGATAGTATGCCTCAACTCTTCATCACTCGGCACCACCACTCGACCTTTAAAACATAAAACCCCATCTTCACTAAAACCATAATCTGTTTGATTTTCATCTAAGATATCTTTAGCATGTGGCACCAACGCATCATCATAAGGTTGCTTCTCTTTAATCATTTGCAACATCGAAGGCTTCACTTGTAACTCAGCCAATAACTCGCCATCATGCGACACACTCAACCGCGAAAACATCACCCTCAACCTCAACCTTCATAATCAAAGCATCCGCCACCACTTTAGCTTTCCCTAGATGGTACTCAATTGTTAGGTCATAATCTTTAAGAAAATCTAACCATCTTCGTTGCCTAAGATTTAACTCCTTTTGAGACATCAAATACTTTAAACTTTTGTGGTCCGTGTACACAATACACTTCTCACTGTAAAGATAATGTTGCCAATTCTTCAAGGCAAACACCACCACAGCCAACTCAATTTCATGCGTAGGGTAGTTGCGCTCGTGCGCTTTTGACTATCTAGATGCATAGGCGACAACCCTTCCTTTTTGCATCCACACACATCCCAAACCCACGTAGGACGCATTGTTGTACACGACAAACTTTTTTCTTGATTCAGGCTGAATTAAGATTGAAGCTTGCGTCAAAGCTTCCTTCAACTTATCAAAAGCTTGTTGTCTACCTTCTTTCCACTCAAAAATCACATCTTTTTACAACAATTTATTCAAAGGTGCATCAATCCTCAAAAAACCATCAACAAAGCATCGATAATATCCTGCCAACCCCCAAAAACTATAAACTTCCGATACTAACTTTGGTTGCTTCTAATTCACAAAGCAGCCTCTATTTTCTACGGATCCACACGAATACCACCAGTTGACACAACATGACCAAAGAAAACCACCTCCTTGATCCAAAACTCACACTTGCTCAACTTGGCGTAAAGCTTGTTATCTAATAGGACTTACAACACAATTCGAAGTTGTCGATCGTGATCTTCCTCGATACGTGAGTACACAAGAATGTCATCGATGAACAATATCGCGAATTGGTTCAAGAATTCATGGAACACCCTATTCATCATATCCATGAATGTTGCTTGTGCATTGGTCAAACCAAACGGCATCACTAAGAACTCATAATGCCTATAGCGCGCGTGAAAAGCTATCTTCGGCACGTCTTTATCCTTCACCTTCAACTGTAATACCCAGACCGCATATCAATCTTAGAAAACATTGTAGCACCTCGAAATTGATCAAACATATCATCAACCGTGGTAAAAGATACTTGTTCTTAATCGTCAACTTCTTTAGTTGCCAATAATCAATGCACATTCTCTTCGTGCTATCTTTCTTTTTCACAAACAACACCAGATGCTCCCCACAGTAACATACTTGGCCTAATAAAACCACGATCCAACAACTCTTGAAACTACGTCTTCAACTCCTTCGGTGCCATATGCTATAGTGCAATAGACACCGGTGCCGTATCTGCGTACATCTCACTGTAAAACTCCACCTCCCTATCCGGCGGTAAACTAGGCAACTCATTCAAAAAGCACCCCTGAAAAATTGCAAACTGTGCTAATATCCTGGGCATGCACTTCCTTCATATCCGGGTTCATAACATAAGCTAGGTATACTTGACCCCCATACTCCAACAACTTTTGCGCTTCCAAAGCTGAAACCACATTTGACATAAACTTGACATTTTTTCCCACAAACACAACCTCTAATCCTCGACAAGTTTTAACGAAACCCGCTTGGACTCAAAATCAACTATGGCCCTATGTTGAGATAACCAATATATTCCTAAAATCACATCAAAACCGTGAAACAATAACTCCATTAGATTGACCTCAAACACATGCCCTTGAACCATCAAGGGACAACTCTTATATAACTTGCTAGCTACAACCGTCTCACCAAAAGAACTTGTTACCCGTATACCAATATCTAACAACTCTACAGGTAAATCCAACAAACATGCATGCTTGTGCAAAATGTAAGAATGTGTACCAGAAACAATCAAAGATAACAAAGGTATGGACTGCAAGGTAAAGGTACTGGCGACCACATCGGTATTATTCCTCTCTACACGGTAAGCAAAGACCCTTATCGGTCCACCACCCTCTGGCTAAACTGCAATGGTATGCCCTACCACTCTTTGCCTATTATCCCTACGCTGGAAATGTCCAAGGCCGTGCCCACGACCTCTCTGCGCTCCAGCAACCGATACATAGGCCTGGCCCCCTCTGGCTAACTGTGGACAATCCCTCCGGAGATGATCCCGTGATCCACAACTCCAACAAGTACCCATAGCTACCCAACATTCCCCTGAATGCCGTCTGCCACATCTCCTACATTCTGAAACTCCACCATAGGTATTCTGACCCTAAAATCCACGTCCAGCACCATTTCCTCCATGCCTTTGATCCGGTCGATACCTTCTGTCCATGTGCCACTTATAATGATCCTTACCAACATCAGACTCAACACTCCTCTTTCCCGCCGAAGAACTCCAGACCGAGCTGACAAACCCAAATTCTGTTCTAAGTTCTTTGCTCGTGAAACCAGGACATCAAACTCTGTGTAGTCCATAGCCAGCATGTATGTCTTCACCTCTTTAATCAAACCGTAATGTAATTGATCACACTTCTGTTGCTCATCTGGGACCAACTCAGGAGCATACTTACTCAACTGAACAAACTAGATCTCATATTCAGAAATAGACATGTTTCCTTATTCCAAGGCCATGGACTCCCTCTTCTTCTCATCCTTATATCGAGTTTCCAAATACTTCTTTTTGAATGACTAACAAACAAATCTCACATAGCATTAGCAGGTTCCATACCCACGATCACAATTGTCCACCAACTGTAAGCATCACCCTACAGCAACGACACAATACACCCCAACTTGCATACATCTGTACACTGTATTTGGCTAAGAATCTTTTCGGTACTAGCAAACCATTCCTCGGCTGCTTCAGGAGCCAAACCTCTAAACTCAATGCCACCCAGGCAACGTAAACACTCTAAAGGTAACCCAGTATTAACAACTATAGGCTCCAATGTAGGTACATACACTCCAGCTATAGCCGCCTAAAAAGTTCTCGTCATTAATTAGACCAACGGTGTGTGCACCACCCTCTACTCTAACACCGGTAGGAGGAATCGGTAGAGGAGGAGGCAACTCATCATCGTATGTATCAACCACACTTCTCATGTGAGCTCTAGTCCCTCGTCTCGGCCCCATACGTGAAAATATGAGTCTACACATGATAATACAACAAAACAAAACAAAATAATTAGGCCAGCTCGCAGCAAGAATCCAAGTCACTCTTGTTTAAAACAAAATCATTTAACTCAAGTAGTAATAAGGCAATGTGGCCCAAGCTTAAACACCCAAACATACCATATTTCAAACAAAATTTCACAGATTCAATCATCGTACTTGTCAAACAACATATTCATACAATATAAATCAACCAAACAACCATAACCCACCTCCCAACAATCATAACATGGCTCGATACCACCAAATGTAACCCTCTTGACCTGGTCTAGTCGTAAAATTGGACCGAAAGCGAGCTATACTGTGGTTTGCCGAGACAAACCTTGAAGGAATTACAATAGAACCAATATTTTTTCCTTTTTATCTTATCTAAATACAAATTTAAGTCCTAGGATGATCATGCTGGTTAAGGTTAAAGGTACAACTCAATCGAGCGTCAATTCGACAACCAATTGCTCAAAATCACTTTATAAGGACTAAAGCATAATTTCTAATATTTATAAGGACTTTCACAAAATTAAGGTTACCAATCCTCAATTATTTATATTTGATGCTTTCATGTTAAATCCCATCTCAAATTAACCATTCAAACTCATTTAATAGCATAATTAAGAAGTAGGGACCAAAATGCAAGGATTTCAAACATCAAGAAGCATATCAACTGAATTAACGGTCAGTGTATCAGTACAGGTGTCTACCATATCGAAACGATACTAAAAGACAAAGGCGTAACAATATTGTTCTTAAGCGTATCGGTACGATCTTATGTTTTTCAAAAATCCAAATTCCAGTAGCCATTGACCGTATCGAAATAGTAACCCATGTATCGACATCTTTACTATTCCTCAGCTATGTGTACCGATACGGTTACCAGGAGTATCGGTACAACTAGGCTATTTTGAACAATTTGATTCGAGATAGATCCTCGCGTACCAAAACCCTAAGGATCCGCATCAAATGGTGAAGACTTGTAATGACCTCTAGGTCCAACATATATGATACTTTGGCTCAAACTAACACCCACAATTCAACCTCTAATCAACATATAGCATCCCAAACATCCAATCATCAAACATGGCAACATGGCAAGAGATCGTACTAAGCATGGCATAATCAAACATTCTCCTAAGAGCATGATTTCTACCCAGGCATGTTTATTGTCTCCCAAACCCCTCAAAACAAATATAAAACATCATACAAGTCCAAAACAATAATCCAAACGTATACAAACAGGGAGTAACTCAAAATACATCTCCCAAAACAACCCTGTCACATTGTTTTCTTATTACTACTTAGTACTTATGAAACCATACTTTGAAATACATCGATTCCTTGCTCCTTCCTTGCTCACTCTGTCCGAGAAAGCTATTTATCTGCATTGATGAGGAAAAGAGAGCGTAAGCTATAAGCTTAGTGAAAAATTGCTAAAATACTCATCAATGCATTTAAAACCATTTATTTCAAAACACATGTAACTGTCTCATGGAAAAACATCTCACGCTTCTCAAATCATCTCAAATATGCACATTTAAATCATTTTCAACACATGTATCATGGATTCTATCTCTACCTCAATTTAAGCTTCACTTCTCAACACATTTATAACAAGCTTAAAGAGTACACATGTATAAATCACATTATACCAACATAATCCATTTCATAAAACACATCGGATATTGGCTTTCCAGTGGATTTCATCAAGTGGTTCACGCAACCACTTTACATACATACCTCAACTAGAGTAACAACATAATTGGCCACCTCAATGGTTCAAACGGAGTAACGGAACATTTACCCACCTCTATAGTTTGGATGTATAAATTCACCAGCGGGAGAAAATAGAACATTTACCCACCTCAACCGCTGCGGTTCCCATGGTGGAGAATACGAACACTTACCACCCTCGACACACATGAGGTGACTTTTTATAGTTCACTTTAAACCCTATGACTACCCAACTATATCCGATAACATTTTAAACACAACCACTTGCCAATATATTCAATAAACAACATTACCTCATTGTTTTACATATGCATCAAATCATTCCAACACAAATACATTAAACCATGTATTTCAATATTCTCAAAAATACTTTCATAAACCATATGGCATTCTCAATAATCATCATCTATGATTATTTGCAACATCTTTCACTTTAAAAACATGCATAATATAGTGAGTAATCAAAACCATAAACATGTGCATGAGATTTCATTTTGCAAAATTGAAAATGAGAAAAATCAACTAATACATACTTTCGATCTTAGATAAGTGTATCAAACTTTATCTAAACTCACACAACTCATTTTCAAACATTTAACCACAGTAAAACACTTTTTCACTCACCAACAATCCAACTCTTGCTTGTCGATGCGTGAATAAAGCTTTCAAGCCTCCGCGCCTTCTTCAAAAGGTAAAGGATTCCACTCCCCTTCTTTACCCAATCAAAAACAGAGGATTAAAACACATCTCTCTATCACAAACCTCCAACAACCAATAAACACAACTTCACTTCACAAGAACCCATCAAACACCTTTCTAAATCTATCAAGAACACCACCAAACCTACTCAAACAAGGCCCATCCAACATCCAATGATTCTAACACATTAACAACATCAATTAACATCCAAAAACATCCTAACCATGTCCTTATACCTCCACCATCTATACAACAACAAGATCACCAAAAACTAACTATATAAACAACCTAGAAAGTTAGCAATCCATATAGTTTTGGGATTCCATTAGTTAATCCATTCTTTCAACATTAAAACACTTCCAAATAGAGATCTAAATCAATTAGGTTCATCACCAAAATAGATCCAAACAAATTTCCAACAATTTCCAAGTAAAACTAAATTTATTGATCAAATCAATGTTTAAATCATAATTCCATAATATAAATCAACAACAAAGGATCAAGAACTTGGGAATTTCATTAAAGAACCTTTAATTAAAGGAGAGAAATGGAAATATCCTCTAATTGTTGATTTCCCTCTTAATTGGCAAAGCTTGATGAAAATCCAATGAGATTTTGCAATAGAATTTGAAGAAATCAATTAGAATGAAAAGGAAATCAATAGAAATTGATTCCTGGAAATTTTAGAGTAGAAATTTTAGTTTGGTTGTTGAGAAAGTTTAGAGAAAAGGTTGAGAGAAAAGTAGTTATGTAATAAAGTGATTTTTGACAATTAAAGATCCTTTTAATAAATCCTTATTTATTTAATTATAAAATCATTTTAAAAACCTTAAAATAGCCAAAATTAAGAGAAAATCTCATAAAAATTATTGGTCATATAGCTCTTTAAAGGTTCTAAGTTTTGACCCTTTTATGATTTAGTCACCAAAAAACAGTTTTGAAAACTTTCATTTTTTAGACCAAAATGTCTTGAAATCAGATTTAATTATCACAAATTGAATTTACCAAATTACTTAAAATATTTATTAAGTAATTTCTAGCATTTTCCCTATTTTATTTTAGCCAAAAAATCAACTTTATAAGATTTAATTCCCGAAACTATTCAAATTGCCTAAACCGATTCTTTCGAATCACTTACCTGATCTGGTTCACATCTAGGACCAATTTCAGGGGGTTACAACTCCCCCATCGTAAGAAATTTCGTACTCAAAATTTACCTGGCAAAAAAAGATGAGGGAACTGCTTCAACATGTTATTCTTGCTCTCCCAAGTGGCTTCCTCAACACCACGATGCCACCACAACACCTTTACCAAATCTATAGTCTTTCCTCGAAGAAATTTGCTACTCAATCCAAAATTCTCACAGGTTCCTCATCATATGTCGTCCGAATTCAACTCAATCTCTTCCACTGGCATTACATGTGAAAGATCCGATCTATACCTCAAGCATCGATACATGGAAAACATCATGTATCTTTTTCTAACTCTGCAGAAATCTCAATCTATACGCAACAGACCAACACGCTCCAACACCTCATAGGGTCTAATAAATCTATGACTCAACTTGCCCTTTCGTCAAAACCTCATCACCTTCTTCCAAGGTGAAACCTTCAATAACACACGATCACCAACCACATACTCAATCTCCCTTCGCTTCAAGTCAAGATAAGACTTTTGCCGATCCAAATCCGCTTTCAACGGTCACTTATAAGCTTCACATTCTTATTAGTATCCTTCAATACATCTAGCAAAGAAACATACTTTTCACCTGTCTCCGCCCAACAAAGTGGCGCGACGACATCTTCTACCATACAAAACCTCAAATGCGGTGCCATCCGGATGCTAGGTTGATAATCGTTATTATAAGAAAACTCTACCAACGATAATCGCTTCTCCCACGATCCTTGAAAATCTATGATGCAGCACTCAACATATCTTCCAACACTTGATAACACGCTCGGATCGACCATCCGTCGAGGATGATACTTAAATACTAAAAATCAACCGTGTACCCAAGGCTCTATGCAAACATTCCCAAAACCTTACGGTGAATCGTGGATCTCTATCCGACATAATAGATTTAGGCACCCCGTGCAACCTCACAATCTCCGCAATATACAACTCCTCCAACTTATCCAGAGTATACGTCGTATGCACAACCAGGAAATGTGCACACTTCGTAAACCTATCCACAATCACCCAAATAGAATTCTTCTTTGTTGGCGTCAAAGGCAAACCAAGCACAAAGTCTATGGTGATTCTCTCCCACTTCTATTCTAGAATCCTTAACGGCAGCAACAACCCCGAAGGAAATTGATGTTCTACCTTAACACGTTGACAAACCATGAAACGACCAACAAAGTCCGCGACATCCTTCTTTAAACCAACCCAAAAATACTCTTTCTTCAAATCTTGATACATCTTTGTACTCCCCGAATACATAGCAAAAGGGATCGAATATGCCTCAGTCAAGATAGTATGCCTCAACTCTTCATCACGGCACCACCACTCGACCTTTAAAACATAAAACCCCATCTTCACTAAAACCATAATCTGTTTGATTTTCATCTAAGATATCTTTAGCATGTGGCACCAACGCATCATCATAAGGTTGCTTCTCTTTAATCATTTGCAACATCGAAGGCTTCACTTGTAACTCAGCCAATAACTCGCCATCATGCGACACACTCAACCGCGAAAACATCACCTCAACCTCAACCTTCATAAT
The DNA here is from genome assembly GCA_019671005.1 of Hibiscus mutabilis. Lineage (NCBI taxonomy): Eukaryota > Viridiplantae > Streptophyta > Magnoliopsida > Malvales > Malvaceae > Hibiscus > Hibiscus mutabilis. Next base: position 10,169,340 of record CM033737.1, on the reverse strand, counting down.
CAAAGCATCCGCCACCACTTTAGCTTTCCCTAGATGGTACTCAATTGTTAGGTCATAATCTTTAAGAAAATCTAACCATCTTCGTTGCCTAAGATTTAACTCCTTTTGAGACATCAAATACTTTAAACTTTTGTGGTCCGTGTACACAATACACTTCTCACTGTAAAGATAATGTTGCCAATTCTTCAAGGCAAACACCACCACAGCCAACTCAATTTCATGCGTAGGGTAGTTGCGCTCGTGCGCTTTTGACTATCTAGATGCATAGGCGACAACCCTTCCTTTTTGCATCCACACACATCCCAAACCCACGTAGGACGCATTGTTGTACACGACAAACTTTTTTCTTGATTCAGGCTGAATTAAGATTGAAGCTTGCGTCAAAGCTTCCTTCAACTTATCAAAAGCTTGTTGTCTACCTTCTTTCCACTCAAAAATCACATCTTTTTACAACAATTTATTCAAAGGTGCATCAATCCTCAAAAAACCATCAACAAAGCATCGATAATATCCTGCCAACCCCCAAAAACTATAAACTTCCGATACTAACTTTGGTTGCTTCTAATTCACAGCAGCCTCTATTTTCTACGGATCCACACGAATACCACCAGTTGACACAACATGACCAAAGAAAACCACCTCCTTGATCCAAAACTCACACTTGCTCAACTTGGCGTAAAGCTTGTTATCTAATAGGACTTACAACACAATTCGAAGTTGTCGATCGTGATCTTCCTCGATACGTGAGTACACAAGAATGTCATCGATGAACAATATCGCGAATTGGTTCAAGAATTCATGGAACACCCTATTCATCATATCCATGAATGTTGCTTGTGCATTGGTCAAACCAAACGGCATCACTAAGAACTCATAATGCCTATAGCGCGCGTGAAAAGCTATCTTCGGCACGTCTTTATCCTTCACCTTCAACTGTAATACCCAGACCGCATATCAATCTTAGAAAACATTGTAGCACCTCGAAATTGATCAAACATATCATCAACCGTGGTAAAAGATACTTGTTCTTAATCGTCAACTTCTTTAGTTGCCAATAATCAATGCACATTCTCTTCGTGCTATCTTTCTTTTTCACAAACAACACCAGATGCTCCCCACAGTAACATACTTGGCCTAATAAAACCACGATCCAACAACTCTTGAAACTACGTCTTCAACTCCTTCGGTGCCATATGCTATAGTGCAATAGACACCGGTGCCGTATCTGCGTACATCTCACTGTAAAACTCCACCTCCCCCTATCCGCGGTAAACTAGGCAACTCATTCAAAAAGCACCCCTGAAAAATTGCAAACTGTGCTAATATCCTGGGCATGCACTTCCTTCATATCCGGGTTCATAACATAAGCTAGGTATACTTGACCCCCATACTCCAACAACTTTTGCGCTTCCAAAGCTGAAACCACATTTGACATAAACTTGACATTTTTTCCCACAAACACAACCTCTAATCCTCGACAAGTTTTAACGAAACCCGCTTGGACTCAAAATCAACTATGGCCCTATGTTGAGATAACCAATATATTCCTAAAATCACATCAAAACCGTGAAACAATAACTCCATTAGATTGACCTCAAACACATGCCCTTGAACCATCAAGGGACAACTCTTATATAACTTGCTAGCTACAACCGTCTCACCAAAAGAACTTGTTACCCGTATACCAATATCTAACAACTCTACAGGTAAATCCAACAAACATGCATGCTTGTGCAAAATGTAAGAATGTGTACCAGAAACAATCAAAGATAACAAAGGTATGGACTGCAAGGTAAAGGTACTGGCGACCACATCGGTATTATTCCTCTCTACACGGTAAGCAAAGACCCTTATCGGTCCACCACCCTCTGGCTAAACTGCAATGGTATGCCCTACCACTCTTTGCCTATTATCCCTACGCTGGAAATGTCCAAGGCCGTGCCCACGACCTCTCTGCGCTCCAGCAACCGATACATAGGCCTGGCCCCCTCTGGCTAACTGTGGACAATCCCTCCGGAGATGATCCCGTGATCCACAACTCCAACAAGTACCCATAGCTACCCAACATTCCCCTGAATGCCGTCTGCCACATCTCCTACATTCTGAAACTCCACCATAGGTATTCTGACCCTAAAATCCACGTCCAAAGCACCATTTCCTCCATGCCTTTGATCCGGTCGATACCTTCTGTCCATGTGCCACTTATAATGATCCTTACCAACATCAGACTCAACACTCCTCTTTCCCGCCAAGAACCTGCACCGAGGTGACAAACCCAAATTCTGTTTCTAAGTTCTTTGCTCGTGAAACCAGGACATCAAACTCTGTGTAGTCCATAGCCAGCATGTATGTCTTCACCTCTTTAATCAAACCGTAATGTAATTGATCACACTTCATTTGCTCATCCGGGACCAACTCAGAGCATACTTACTCAATGAACAAACTAGATCTCATATTCGTAAATAGACATGTTTCCTTATTCCAAGGCCATGGACTCCCTCTTCTTCTCATCCTTATATCGAAGTTTCCAAATACTTCTTTTTGAATGACTAACAAACAAATCTCACATAGCATTAGCAGGTTCCATACCCACGATCACAATTGTCCACCAATGTAAGCATCACCCTACAAAGAACGACACAATACACCCCAACTTGCATACATCTCGTATTAATTGTATTTGGCTAAGAATCTTTTCGGTACTAGCAAACCATTCCTCGGCCGCTTCAGAGCCAAACCTCTAAACTCAATGCCACCTGTGCAACGTAAACACTCTAAAGGTAACCCAAGATAACAACTATAGGCTCCAATGTAGGTACATACACTCCAGCTATAGCCGCCTAAAAAGTTCTCGTCATTAATTAGACCAACGGTGTGTGCACCACCCTCTACTCTAACACCGGTAGGAGGAATCGGTAGAGGAGGAGGCAACTCATCATCGTATGTATCAACCACACTTCTCATGTGAGCTCTAGTCCCGTCTCGCCCCATACGTGAAAATATGAGTCTACACATGATAATACAACAAAACAAAACAAAATAATTAGGCCAGCCGCAAAGAAGAATCCAAGTCACTCTTGTTTAAAACAAAATCATTTAACTCAAGTAGTAATAAGGCAATGTGGCCCAAGCTTAAACACCCAAACATACCATATTTCAAACAAAATTTCACAGATTCAATCATCGTACTTGTCAAACAACATATTCATACAATATAAATCAACCAAACAACCATAACCCACCTCCCAACAATCATAACATGGCTCTGATACCACCAAATGTAACCCTCTTGACCTGGTCTAGTCGTAAAATTGGACCGAGCGAGCTATACCAGGGTTTGCCGAGACAAACCTTGAAGGAATTACAATAGAACCAATATTTTTTCCTTTTTATCTTATCTAAATACAAATTTAAGTCCTAGGATGATCATGCTGGTTAAGGTTAAAGGTACAACTCAATCGGGCGTCAATTCGACAACCAATTGCTCAAAATCACTTTATAAGGACTAAAGCATAATTTCTAATATTTATAAGGACTTTCACAAAATTAAGGTTACCAATCCTCAATTATTTATATTTGATGCTTTCATGTTAAATCCCATCTCAAATTAACCATTCAAACTCATTTAATAGCATAATTAAGAAGTAGGGACCAAAATGCAAGGATTTCAAACATCAAGAAGCATATCAACTGAATTAACGGTCAGTGTATCAGTACAGGTGTCTACCATATCGAAACGATACTAAAAGACAAAGGCGTAACAATATTGTTCTTAAGCGTATCGGTACGATCTTATGTTTTTCAAAAATCCAAATTCCAGTAGCCATTGACCGTATCGAAATAGTAACCCATGTATCGACATCTTTACTATTCCTCAGCTATGTGTACCGATACGGTTACCAGGAGTATCGGTACAACTAGGCTATTTTGAACAATCTGAGCTGAGACAGATCCCCGCGTACCAAAACCCTAAGGATCCGTACCGGTACGGTAAGACTTGTAATGACCTCTAGGTCTAACATATGATACTTTGGCTCAAACTAACACCCACAATTCAACCTCTAATCAACATATAGCATCCCAAACATCGAATCATCAAACATGGCAACATGGCAAGAGATCGTACTAAGCATGGCATAATCAAACATTCTCCTAAGAGCATGATTTCTACCCAGGCATGTTTATTGTCTCCCAAACCCCTCAAAACAAATATAAAACATCATACAAGTCCAAAACAATAATCCAAACGTATACAAACAGGGAGTAACTCAAAATACATCTCCCAAAACAACCCTGTCACATTGTTTTCTTATTACTACTTAGTACTTATGAAACCATACTTTGAAATACATCGATTCCTTGCTCATACACTGTCCGAGAAAGCTATTTATCTGCATTGATGAGGAAAAGAGAGCGTAAGCTATAAGCTTAGTGAAAAATTGCTAAAATACTCATCAATGCATTTAAAACCATTTATTTCAAAACACATGTAACTGTCTCATGGAAAAACATCTCACGCTTCTCAAATCATCTCAAATATGCACATTTAAATCATTTTCAACGCATGTATCATGGATTCTATCTCTACCTCAATTTAAGCTTCACTTCTCAACACATTTATAACAAGCTTAAAGAGTACACATGTATAAATCACATTATACCAACATAATCCATTTCATAAAACACATCGGATACACGGATTTCTCAAGTGGTTCACGCAACCACTTTACATACATACCTCAACTAGAGTAACAACACAGTTGGCCACCTCAATGGTTCAAACTGGAGTAACGGAACATTTACCCACCTCTATAGTTTGGATGTATAAATTCACCAGCGGGAGAAAATAGAACATTTACCCACCTCAACCGCTGCGGTTCCCATGGTGGAGAATACGAACACTTACCACCCCTCGACACACATGAGGTGACTTTTTATAGTTCACTTTAAACCCTATGACTACCCAACTATATCCGATAACATTTTAAACACAACCACTTGCCAATATATTCAATAAACAACATTACCTCATTGTTTTACATATGCATCGAATCATTCCAACACAAATACATTAAACCATGTATTTCAATATTCTCAAAAATACTTTCATAAACCATATGGCATTCTCAATAATCATCATCTATGATTATTTGCAACATCTTTCACTTTAAAAACATGCATAATATAGTGAGTAATCAAAACCATAAACATGTGCATGAGATTTCATTTTGCAAAATTGAAAATGAGAGAAAACTCAACTAATACATACTTCCGAGCTTAGATAAGTGTATCAAACTTTATCTAAACTCCCACAACTCCTTTTCAAACCTTTTAACCACAGTAAAACACTTTTTCACTCACCAACAATCCAACTCTTGCTTGCCGATAAGCGAATCAAGCTTCCGAAGCCTCCGCGCCTTCTTCGAAAGGTAAAGGATTCCACTCCCCTGCTTTACCCAATCAAAAACAGAGGATTAAAACACATCTCTCTATCACAAACCTCCAGCAACCAATAAACACAACTTCACTTCACAAGAACCCATCAAACACCTTTCTAAATCTATCATGAACACCACCAAACCTACTCAAACAAGGCCCAACCAACATCCAATAATTCTAACACATTAACAACATCAATTAACATCCAAAAACATCCTAACCATGTCCTTATACTTCCAGCATCTCTACAGCAACAAGATTACACCAAAAACTACCTATAAACAACCTAGAAAGCTAGCAATCCATATAGTTTTGGGATTCCATTAGTTAATCCATTCTTTCAACATTAAAACACTTCCAGAGATCTAAGTCAATTAGGTTCATCTCCAAAATAGATCCAAGCTCATTTCCAACAATTTCCAAGTAAAAACTAAATTTATTGATCAAATGAATGTTTAAATCATAATTCCATAATATAAATCAACAACAAAGGATCAAGAACTTGGGAATTTCATTAAAGAACCTTTAATTAGAGGAGAGAAATGGAAATCACCTCTAATTGTTGATTTCCCTCTTAATTGGCAAAGCTTGATGAAAATCCAATGAGATTTTGCAATAGAATTTGAAGAAATCAATAGAAATTGATTTCTGGAAATTTTAGAGTAGAAATCTTAGTTTGGTTGCTGAGAAAGTTGAGAGAAAAGTAGTTACGTAAGAAAGTGATTTTTGACAATTAAAGATCCTTTTAATAAATCCTTATTTATTTAATTATAAAATTATTTTAAAAACCTTAAAAATAGCCTAAATTAAGAGAGAAATCTGATAAAAATTATTTCTCATATAGCTCCTTAAAGATTCTAAGTTTTGACCCTTTTACGATTTAGTCACCAAAAACAGTTTTAAAAACTTTCATTTTAGTGTCTTGAAATCAGATTTAATTATCACAAATTGAATTTGCCAAATTACTTAAAATATTAATTAAGTAATTTCTAGTATTTTCCCTATTTTATTTTAGCCAAAAATCAATTTATAAGATTTAATTCCCGAAACTATTCGAATTACGTAAACTGATTCTTTCAAATCACTTACCTGAACCGGTTCACATCTAGGCCCAATTTCAGGGCGTTACATTTTTACTTTATTGTATGTCCTTCCCCTACTTCATTTATAATTCCTCATCTATAAACAGGAACATGGGGGAAGAGAGGAGAATACGGAGTTACCCTAGAAAACCCTTCTTGTTTCCATCTACTCTATGAGTAGCTAAACACTTAGTTGTAGTCAAGTTTATTTCTAGGTTTTCAATACATTTATTAGTGAGACTTCTTATTCTTAAATATTCTTTATAATTCAAAATATTTTTATATCTTCCGGGCTTATTCAATTGTTTGTGTTGGATTATATGTGCACAATCAACCGATAATGGATTATTGATACAAGCGGTAAGAAAACCTGGACTATGGTTTTTGAAGGTATGAAATCGTATATTTAACTTGTGTGGATTATCGATTTTTGAATATATGTGCTTTGGTCTCTTAATCACTTAATGCTATTCGATAGGTTTTATCTAAAGTGGACTATTTGAGGATTTAACCTAGATAATAAGTGTTAACAACTTATGACTATGAGGTTGTTAGCTAAATAAAAGAAGAGAACTCTTAAGTTATTTGTGGATTATCATCTAACATAAGAACCAAATTACTTTAAGAATTATGTAGGTTATCTTTTGAAGTTTGTGATCTAATACTCGGATTGAAACACCGCAAACGACTTGGCTAGACATCACCAAACCATTCGCACAATCCAACCTTAGTTATTGCTTTCTCTTCGAAAAACAACTCAAATCTAAACCCCTTTTTCACTTTTCATTCGCACAATTAACCTAGATTAGTAACTTAAACCTTTTTGCTCGCTCTCTATAGGATCGACCCTACTTGTCACTACTACAAATATTTAAGAACAAGTAGGTATTTTATTTTTAACGGATTCGACACCCGTTCAAAAAAAATTGGTGTCGTTGCTGGGGAGTGGTGCCAAAGAGTTTAAGTTAATTTTAGATTATTTTATTTTAGTTTTAGTTTTTTATTTTTCTTTTTCTTTTTTATACTCCGATCTTCCAAGAGTGCAGATACAGATTTATTATTTGATCCACAGATTGAATGTACTCGGTAAAGACTAAAGCGAGAGGCAAAGAAGGGCGAATAATCATCTGAGATAGACACTAATGAAGGTTTCAATGAACATACCCAGGGGAACGACCAAGCACATGAATACCCTGCGAACGTCCCCAGCAAACAACCACACATTCGCGACATGGCAGAGCAAACTATTCGCCAACTTTACACCCCAAAATTTGCTCTTCAACCTATGTGCATTAATTATCAAGACCTTGAGGTATCATTCGCATTAAAATCTGGCCCAATATATCTTTTTTCTACTTTTAGGGGCCTGGAGAATGAGTATTCATACAAGCACCTAAAAGAATTCCATGTGGTGTGCTCAAACATGAAGCCTCACAATGTCACACTCGATTAGCTCAAGCTGGAAGTCTTCTCATTCTCGCTCGCAAATTATGCAAAAAAAATGGTTTTACTATATACCATCTAGCTCGATTAAAACATGGACATACATGGCAAATCTTTTCCTTAAAAAGTAGTTCCCCGCTTTAAGATTTCACCACATTCATAAGGAAATCCGCGGGATTCAACAAAGAGACTGCGAGATGTTGCACGCATACTGGGAACGGTTCGAGCAACTATGCGCGAGCTATCCGCAGCATGGAATATCTGAATCATTACTCATCCTAAACTTTTATGAGGGTTTTTTAACCATTGAGCGAAGGATGATGGATATTGCGAGCGGAGGAATAATTATGGACAAAACTTTTACCCAAGCCAAGAACCTGATCAACATTATTGCTCTAAACTCACAACAATTTGGGCCACTACAAAACATCATCTCTCAAAGTGTGAACAAGGTAAATATCTATTCCCTCGAGGATAAGATTTCAAATTTAACCTCTCTTGTTGAAAGATTGGCAGCAGATGAACTTACAAAGGATGCTAACGCTATAGACAGACAGTACGATCAATAGAAGTACAATCCATACGCACATACATACAACTCCAAGTAGAAAGACCATTCTAACTTACATTGTGGGCAAGGACATCTTCAAGAAGCTTACCATTAATCCCAAGCGTCTGCACAACATGTCTTCTGCGAACAAGATCCTTTCCACAGACAAAGTGTTTTTCACAAACCTAAACCATTCACACCAATGGAGCCTTCATTGGAAGTCACCAAGAATAAAATTGCAAGCAACCTGGAGCAATTCCAACAAGAGAGAAGGTTGAGTGTTAAGATTCTTGACACCCAGGTAAGTCAAATCGCCTTGTCTCTTAGCCAGACCTAGTCACGAGGTAAGTTTCCCTCTCAAACCATTATAAATTCTACACAAAACGTAAGTGTTATTTCTTTGAGCAGTGGTAAAAACTCGCAGGAATCTCCTAGGCCCAATGCGGATGCAACAGAGAAAGTGAAGAGTGCGAACACACCATCTTCCATACCACTTACGAATGGAGAAGGTGCAAGTGAAGATGTTGTGGATAATAAATAGAATAGTGCAAAAAATAATCAACCTTCTGCAGACTCTAAACCTACAAAGGGTAAAACCAGTGAACAGAAAAATGTCAACCCCATTGTGATTCCACCACCCTTCCCAAAACGATTCGCACAAACCATGATGAAAGAAAAAGAATAGGAGGATGCGAAAGGAAGCAAACCTACTGCGGACGAAGATCAAAAAGATACGAAGGCTAATAAGCCTGATACGTGTGTAAAAGTACTATTTTTCTTGCCCTTTTTACTCATATTATTGTTAGACTTAGGCTCATTTTAGTTGCATCGATAGGCATTCATGTATAGTTTCCTAGTTTCCTTGGTTAATGAGCTTGGTATTACATTTTGTTGGTTCGCTCAATTTTCTGCAGGACAGGACTGTCGTGGTAAGCAAGGAGAATACTGAAGGAGTTGCCGAAGCTGATTGTCGCGGCATATCTGGATAAATCTGGATAAATACAACTTTATCCGCAAGATTATCTAGAAAGCAAAAGATAAAGCCCAGATTCAAATGGGAATTTACTGCAGATAAAGATAGAAGATAAAGAGAGATAAAGGGGATAATTATTCTATTTTACAGTTAAATAGAATTTATCTTTCTTTTCCCAAGAATTATCTCTTATTTTTATCCTTATCACATAAGATAATTCTCCATATTTAAATTTAAATACACAGCTGGATAGAGATAATTTCCCCATGGATTTCAAACGCACTCTTCTTCTTCATCTATTTAAAGAGATTGCAGTAACAACAAAAATGAGGAGTCAAATTTGGAGAGAGACCGAGCCAAAGGGATTCACGCACAGCCTTCAACGTAAGATTAGAGAAGTTCATCTTCTCTAATTCTATTTATTTTGTATCGTGCAATCCTACCATGTCTGGGTTTATTTCCTTTGTATTTTCTCTTTACCTAGCCATAAACTAATTTAAATTGTCTAGGGTTATTTGGGTTTGTGGTTGTGATAAACGTTTGGATGGTTTAGGTTTTTTATTGCAATTTAAATTCAAAGTTTGTTTATTCTTGGTTCTTATTTTTGATTTCGAGTGAATTAGGAGAGGATCTAGAGTTATCTATTTATCTATACCTGGGAGAGTTAGATTCAAGAAACGAATGAACATGATCTTCATTCAATAGATCGTCGATAAAGATTAATCCACCTTAGGAATAAGGATTGGATTTCAACGGCTAAGAGTAGCGTAGATCAGTTGTTGTTCACCCAAGGTTAATGTAGGGATGTATCACCAAGGCATGCACAATTAACCAGTTCATCGGTTAGGGATAACAAGAAGACATTGAAGAACGTTTCGCTGAGCTTTGAAGGAAGAAACCCAGTTGCCATGGCATTAAAACCAGTCCCAGTTGTCGCGGCATAAATTGTGACCTAGTTGCCATGGCATTTTAGCCGGTCTTGGTTGCCACAACAATTGATTGCTGGCAATTGAGTTGCCTCAGCAACCAATTGCTATGACAATCCATTCAGTCGTTGCACCACTACTCATGATAACCCGACCTACTCTCTTTAATCGACTACTCTTTCCATTTATTTCTATTTACTTAGTTTATTTTACTTTATCTTAATTCATCACTACTATTTAATTCTTTAAACATTTGTAGTGACTTAAGCAAAGTGGCCCAAACCAATCCTTGAGGAGACGATACTCGATACTTATCATTTATTACTTGCGACGCGTTCACTTGCACCATTTGTGTAGCACTCAAAACACGCAACAAAACCCTATACGGATGAGACACAGAAATCTACGAAAGAGAGTCAGCCTGAGGCAAACAAGCCGTATAAGGACAAGGATGATACAGACACAAAATAAGAGGAAACCCAGGATGTGAATGTAAGCCAGCTTGATGCGAATAGTGAGCAAATGAAGGTGTTGCGCGTAATAAGTGCTAGCAAATGTGCAAGTATACACGTCGCAAGTTATAGTATAAAAGATATCGTCTCCACAGGGATTGGTGCCACTTCAAGGATCTAATCTCTTGCACTGTAAAAAGTAAAAACACAAGTAAAGGATTATAGGAGTTTAACTAATGACTAATCTAGAAAGCAATAAAGTAAAAGAAAAGATGAATTCAAATGAGAGAGAGATAGGCCAGGTTATCGTGAGTTGAGGTGTGATAGCCGATTGGATTGTCTTGGTAAAAGAGTGCATGGGCAACTCAGTTGCCGTGGCAACTTGCGCAATGGGGTTGCCTTGGCAACTAATCGATGGTTGCCTGGGCAACTAGTTGGGCAACTACTTGGGCGTCTGGGCAGCAGCCTTCAAGGTTCGGCAGAGCGTTCTTCAATGGTTTCTTCTTATCCCTAAGTCGAAACTCTAGCTACTTGTGCATGCCTTGATAATACATCCCTGCGTGAATCAAGGGTGAACAACAACCAATCTTGCGCTCAAAATCCTTAACTTATTCCTAAGCCGGATTAATCTTCACCATCATTAGATTGAATAAAGATCATATTCATTCGTTTCTTGAATCTAACTCTCCCGAAATTAGATAAATAGATGAAATCACGAGATCCTCTCCCAATTCACTCGCAAACAAGAATAAGAACCAAGAATGAATAAACCTTGAAATAGAAAAGTGCAAACTCTTATTACCTAAACAAAAACCAATAGTTTCTCACAACCACAAAACACAATAACCATAGCCAAGTAGATTTAGTTCATGGCTAGGTTCCAAAGAAACACAAGATAAACAATCCCTAGCATGAACCCAATCGAACAAGAAAGAAAAGGATGAAGGAGGAGGCTTGTCGAAATCCTCCTTGCCCTAGATGCTTGTCGAAAATTCTCTCCTCTTGCCCTACTTGGACTTGTCGAAATTTCCCTATTGCTCTCCCCTTTGATTGTCAAAATCTCCTTGCTATTTATAGGGCTAGGCCAAAGTCCTTCTTTGAGGAGGAGTTTAAGTTGGAATTAAATTATCTTTAAAGAATATAATTCTTTATTATAATTGTATTCCTACTAGAACTTCTCCTATCTTCTTGGAATTTAATTCTTCTTTAATCTCTGCATGGCAATCAAATTCCTTTGGATTTGGGCTTTGCTCCACGTTATCTTGGGCTTGTCTAGTCATCAATTTCGACTACCATATCACCTTTACTCTTGTCGACAATTGCCATGGCAACTGGCTCGGCGTCTCCTTCATGCATTGCCTTGGCAACTAGCTCGGCGTCTCCTTCATGCATTGCCCAGGCAACTAGCTCGGCATTGCTTTGGCAAGTGATCCTGCACATACACACACAAAGCACACCAAAGCAGCATCTTTTCCACAAAAACTACCAAGTTATGTAATCAAGCTCAACGATTGAAGGAAACATGGATTAATGCATGAATGGCTAACTATGCAACTAATATGAGCCTAAGTCTAAAAATAATATGAGTAAAAAGGGTAAGAAAAATAGTACTTTTGAACACTTATCACACCCCCAAACTCGAACTATTGCTTGTCCTCAAGCAATGCAAACTCATAATTACCTGCCAAGACTTCAATTTTCACAAACTTAGCTTTGAAATTGATTTCAATTCTCTGAACCGGGGCACAGTGTGATTGGCTTTTTATTTTTCGGAAAACTTAGGAGTTACTCGGAATCAAACTATAATGCTTGTGAGTGTGTGCGGAGTTGTGTGCAAGTTGATTTTTCGGATTCTATGCAAACAAGAGGTTTTCAAATTACTTCATTGGGTTCTTTTTAACATGTTTTAACTAGAGCCAGTGTTGGGCACCTCTAGTGTTTTGTTTTTAGTTTTATTAAGTTAATTTATTCGACTAGAGCCGGTTTCGGGCACCTCTAGCGATCAATTTTTAACACATACTAGAGCCAGTTTCGGGCACCTCTAGTGATCAATTTTTTTAGCACATGCTAGAGCCAATTTCGGGCACCTCTAACATTCATCCAATTTTTATTCTAATCCCCCAATTTGTTAATTATCAACCTAAGTTTACTAGAATTCCTTAAATCAATCAAACCACAACAGTGTTTCATCAAATTTAGTATCATAGTAACATTCTAAGTTTTTCCATGGTTATCCTAGAATAAAAATTCTATCAATTAAGTGCATTGGCAAAGTCATCATCGGATATTCATCAAATCTAAGCAATTCTTGTTTCAATTAAAGGCATGGCAAGTAATTTATGTATCCTAAATGTAATACTTAAGATGAATGTAACTAAACATGGTAACTACTAATAACAATCCCCCCCAAACTCGAGTGAGGCATTGTCCTCAATGCATGCATAAAAATAACGAAAAATAAAAATAAAAATGCATACGAGGACTTACTCCGAGAGTTCATCATCGTAGATGATTAGTTTCCTTCTAGTCGGTGTCTTGATTCTCTTGCTTGAACGCGATGGTTGTTTTCTTGTTGCCGGTGGTGGAATCGATCCTCGTACGGGGTTGTCCTCATCGTCCTCTTCATCAATGTCAATGGCTTTTCGCTTGAAGGATTCAATTGGTGCGGTCTTTATTGCTTCAATGGAGGACTCGTCCGAATCTGAAAAATTAGAAAATGATTCCGTAGGAGTTGATTCGGGTATAGGTGCTTTACCTTTGGCTTTTTCAGTGGTTGCCGGGATGTCTTTAGCTTTGGTTGCCGTGGCATCTTCAGGGTTGATTGCCGTGGCGTCAGCTTGTGCATGCACGAAGTAGGTTGCCGTGGCATCATCTGTTGAGGTTGTTGTGGCGTATGGTTCATTGGTTTTTGGGGCAAGGATCTCGGCGGGGAAGATTGGGAACGGCACGTGATTGTCCGGGTACTTCTCTAGGATGACTTGGATGATGGCATTGTTGTGCTCCTTCATGTACCGCATGAACATTAGTTACCGATCTTCAATTTGCCTTAGGTGGCTTGCCAATGGGTGCAAAAGTGCTTCAAAGTGTCCCGGGGTTGGTAGCCGAGTTGCCCTGGCGTTTGGTGCTTGGGCATTAGCGATTGCCGCGGCGGCAGGAGTTGTCGTGGCAATTGGAGGCCTTGAAGAATCTCCCGGTGCCTCTCCCATTAGCTTTCGGATTAGTGCTTGATTCCAACCAGACTTGGGTAGGGCCTTTTCATCCGTGGACTCACTCGGGACATGCATCTCCTTGCAAAGGTTAGAAATTAAGCAAGGGAAGAAAAGAGAACCTTTATCTTTTGAGCTGCATACAAAAATCTCATCACAAATAATTTTTCCAATGTTAATGATGCGATTATGCAAAATAGAATGTATGAGCAAAAGACGTGGTATATCAATGGTAGTATTGTGTGTGGTGGGCATTAAAGAAGTTTTAAAAAACTTATTCCATAGTTTTGCCTCGGGTTTAAGCCAAAGGTGATTTACCGTGCCCTTGTATTTACCGTCGTTCCAATGAGTTCCCGGTTGAGTGAGTTCTTGAAGCACCTTGTCGAGTTGCTTGGGATTGATTTGGTCAACGAAGGCTTGATGCTCGTCCTTCTCAAAGTAAAGTCCGTAAAAGGTGTTGATGCTTTTGGGACTTATAAGTATAGCCTTGTCACGAACAAAAACATAAGGATTATCCGTGTTAGGTGAGTGAGCATAGATTCTCTTACCCATGAGATGTTACCCGGTTCCGGTTGATGGCAAAAGATTTGCCACTTTTGATGTGCAATCCTCTTGAAGATGAATGGTTCAAGGCCAAAATCTTGATGAGAGTTGGAGTATTCAAAGCCTTGTTCTTCATGAATTTTCCGGCTTTCAAACTTGGATCGAAATCTTTCTTGAACCACCGGTGTAGCAAACTTCTTGTATCTTGGTTCTTTGGAGGAACTTGGATGAACTAAAAGTTTAATCTTGGATGCCATGGATGATCTTGGTTGTGAGTAAAAACAAAGAAAAGAAAAGAAAAGAAACTAAAAAGTTGCAAGATAGAAAGTAGGAATAGGTTAAGGGTGATGGGTTTTATAGAAAAGATAGGTGGGTGGGATTAGGGGAAAACGAAAAAGGGTTTAGGGTTTGTTGGAAGTTTTCAACAAAGGGGTTTTGGTTAAGATGGATTGGAGGCTTTATATAAGCCTTAGATTCAGCCCCTTAGTTTCCTTGTTGAAGATGTTTTCCTACTTGGTTTAGAATTCCTTCTTTATCTTGAACTTCTTTTCCTACAATTCAAAGACAAATCAAATAAGGATTAAAATTAAATATAAACTAATAGAGAAAATAAATAAAGATGTGTAATAGGATTCTTAAACTTAAATAATAAAGAAAATCTATCCTAAAAACTACTAATAATCGAAAAGTAAGAAAAATAAAGAAAATAAAAAAATCGACAAAAATATAATAATAACTAATTAATCGAAAAAATAAAAATAAAAATAAATAAATAAAAATAAAAATAAAAATATCAAAAGGAAGAGCATGGTCATGCATCTCCTAAGTTGACCACTTCCTTGTTACGTTCCACATGGGCACCATTGTAGTGCTTCAATCTTTGTCCATTAACTTTGAATTCATGGTTGTCAGAGATGGACTTGATTATCACGACACCATGGGAGAATGGTTTGACGACTTCGAATGGTCCCGACCATCTTGATTTCAGCTTTCCCGGGAAAAGTTTTAGCCGATAATTGAATAGGAGAACTAGTTGCCCTGGCGTGAATTGACGTGGCAATAGTTTCTTATCATGCCATCGCTTTGTTTTCTCCTTGTAGATTCGTGCATTGTTATAGGCGAGTGCAAGGAATTCTTCTATCTCGTTGAGATCCATCAAACGCTTTTGTCCAGCACTTTCCCAATCCATATTCACGGTCTTGATTGCCCAATATGCCTTGTGCTCGATTTCCACCGGTAGATGACATGTTTTGCCATAGACAAGTCGGGAGGGTGACATACCTAAGGGTGTTTTGAATGCAGTGCGATATGCCCAAAGTGCGTCATCTAGTCTTAATGACCAATCCTTCCTTGAGGGATTTACAACTTTCTCGAGTATTCCCTTCAACTCTCGGTTGGAAATTTTTGCTTGCTCGTTGGTTTGTGGGTGATATGCCGTGGCGATCTTGTGTGATATGTCGAAGCGTTGCAACATCTTGGCAATTAGTCTGTTGTCAAAAAGCTTGCCTTTGTCGCTGATAATTGCTCTCGGCATCCCAAACCGTGTAAATATGTTTTTCTGCAGGAATCGTTGCACGGTCTTAGAACCGTTGTTGGGAACTGCAGCTGCCTCCACCCATTTAGACACATAGTCGACGGCAAGTAAGATGTAGAGGTTGCCGAATGAAGATGGGAAAGGTCCCATAAAGTCGATCCCCCATACATCGAACAGTTCCACCTTGATGATGTTCTGGAGTGGCATCTCATGTCGTCTAGAGATATTGCCCGTCCTCTGGCAACGATCACATTGCTTGTAAAAGTCTTGGGCATCTTTGTACAATGTTGGCCAATACAAACCGGATTGCAAAACTTTGGCCGTGGTACGAGTTCCTCCAAAATATCCTCTATAAGGTGAAGAATGGCATTGCCGGAGTACATTCTGTTGCTCTTCTTCAGGGACACATCGGCGTATAACCTGATCTGCACATTGTTTAAACAAAAGAGGCTCCTCCCAAAAGTAATGCTTAGCATCATGGCGGAACCGCTTCTTCCCTTGGTGAGTAATGCCATAAGGAAAAATACCACAAACAAGGAAGTTAACTAAATCCGCGTACCAGGGTATTGCCGAGGCATGTGCTGCCGTGGCGACTGCTCCCAAAATTGCCGAGGCGTGTGCGTCAAAGGCTGCTGCGGCATCGAGAGTTGCTGAGGCGTGTGTATCCATGGTTGCCGAGGCGTCGTGGGTTACCGAGGCATCTAGGGTTGCCGAGGCGTCGAGGGTTGCTGAGGCAACTAAAATTTGTTCATCCGGGAATGCATCGCATATCTCTAGATCCGCGTCCTCCTTCCTATTGTGTTCCAAACGTGATAAGTGATCAGCCACTTGATTTTCTGTTCATTTCCTATCCTTAATTTCAATATCAAATTCTTGTAAAAGTAATATCCAACGAATCAAACGAGGTTTAGCATCCTTTTTAGCAAATAAGTATTTGATTGCCGAATGGTCCGTATGAACAATTACCTTTGTACCAATTAAATAGGATCGGAACTTGTCAAATGAGAAAAACTACAGCTAGTAACTCTTTCTCCGTTGTTGTGTAATTCACTTGAGCACCATTAAGAGTTTTACTAGCGTAGTATATCACATGGAAGGTCTTACCTGTGCGTTGGCCTAGGACTGCTCCTACCGCGAAATCACTTGCATCACACATGAGCTCAAAAGGTAGCGTCCAATCTGGTGGAACGACAATGGGTGCCGAGGCAAGCTTTTTCTTTAGGGTTTCGAATGCTTGGGTGCAAGAATCATCAAAATCGAAGACTTTATCCTGTTCAAGCAGATTACACAAGGGTTTAGTGATTTTAGAAAAATTATGAATGAACCTCCTGTAAAAACCTGCATGTCCGAGAAAACTTCGAATTCCTTTAACCGAACTTGGTGGGGGTAATCTCTCGATCACGTCCACCTTGGCTTTGTCTACTTCAATTCCCTTGGATGAAATCTTGTGGCCGAGCACTATTCCTTCATCTACCATAAAGTGGCATTTCTCCTAATTGAGGACTAAATCCGTTTCTTCGCATCTTGCTAACACCCTCTCTAAATTGCCGAGACAGTCGTTGAAGTCATTACCAAAAACCAAAAAATCATCCATGAAGATCTCAAGGAAGTCTTCGACCATGTCTGAAAAGAGTGCCATCATGCATCTTTGGAAGGTTGCCGGGGCGTTACACAATCCGAACGGCATCTTTCGGAAGGCATAAGTACCGTATGGGCAAGTGAAGGTTGTCTTTTCTTGATCTTCTGGTGCTATGGCAATCTGATTGTAACTTGAATAACCATCAAGAAAACAATAAAAGGGTTTACCAGCAAGACGGTCAAGCTTTTGATCAATAAAGGGTAATGGGAAGTGATCTTTCCTAGTAGCTTTGTTTAGCTTTCGATAGTCCATACAAACCTCCAACCGGTCACAGTCCTGGTTGGGATAAGTTCATTATTTTCATTGCTTACCACTGTTATACCTCCCTTTTTCGGTACACATTGTACCAGACTTACCCATGTACTATCAGAGATAGAGTATATAATGCCGGCGTCTAGCCACTTGATGATTTCTTTCATTACAACCCCTTTCATGGCATGATTCAGTCTCCTCTGGGCCTCAATTGAAGGTTTGTGATCATTTTCCAACAAGATCTTGTGCATGCACACCGCCGGGCTAATTCCCTTCAAGTCGACAATTGTCCACCCTATTGCCTTTTTGTGTAGCTTCAACATCTTGATCAGCTTCTTTTCCTGCTCAGGCTGTAACTTAGAAGAAACAATTACAGGCAATGTATTATCGGTCCCTAAGTATACATATTTTAGTTGCTCTGGCAATTGTTTCAACTCAAGAATTGGTGGTTGTTCAATAGAGGGTTTTTCGAGCTTACCTGAGTAGTCCAGTGGTTCAAAGTATGTACATGGTCGGTTGACTAGCCAATTTGCCTCTTCTTGTTGTTCCTCGTCGACCGGTTCTTCATACTCCTCAGGTTCCTCTTGATCGGCAATGTAGTTGCCGAGGCAACTAAATTCCTCATCGAAGTTAAACTCTGTCGTGGCATGAAGTAGTTGGCATTCTTCTGGATCATCGGCATACCTTAGTGTTTGAAACACATTTAGTTTGACCTGCTGGTCATTCACCCTCATTGTGAGTTCTCCCTTTTCAATGTCGATCAAGGTTCTCCCTGTTGCTAGGAATGGTCTCCCGAGAATGATAGGTGTATGCTCATCTGCTTCACAATCCAAAACAATAAAGTCAGCGGAAAAAATAAATTTATCAACTTTTACCAGTATGTCCTCGATTTTTCCCTCTGGATGCACATAGGATCTGTCGGCTAGCTGCAGCATAACTGTTGTAGGTCTTGCCTTCCCGATTCCTAGTTTCTGGAAAACCGATTTAGGCATCAAGTTTATGCTAGCCCCAAGGTCGCATAATGCTTTCCCGACATAGTGATTTCCAATGGAACAGGGTATTGTGAAACTTCTGGGATCCTTCAACTTGGGTGGCATACGATTGTGCAACATTGCCATGCATCCCTCTTTCGCGGCAACTGTTTCGAATTCTCCTAGCATTGTTTTCTTGGACACAATGTCTTTAAGAAACTTGGCATAGTTTGGCATTTGTTCAATTGCTTCCACCAGTGGCAAGTTGATGTGGACTTGCTTTAGGATATCAAGAAACTTCTTGAATTGGTATTCTTGCTTTTGTCGCTTCAACCTTTGTGGGAATGGTGGTGGAAGTCAGATATCTTCGACCTTTTCATTGGTTTGAAACCTGATTGACGGCATTGCCAGGACATCTGGAGTTGCCGAGGCATTATCAACTGGGGTTGCCGATGCATGCTTATCGCAAGTAGCCGAGGCGTCTTTATCGTCGGTTGCCGAGGCATGCTTATTGCCGGTTGCCGCGGTAATTCCTGGTTCAGCATCTGAGGCTTTTCCACTAGGTTCGTCCTGATCTTTTTGTGGAGTTTTGTTTAACGAGCGGGTTTGAACCTCTCTAAGTTGTTGGCCACTTCTAGTGGTGATCGCCTTACATTGCTCATGGCCAGTTCCTCTTGCGACTTCAGTATCGCAGGTAAACCTCCTTGTGGTCTAGTATTCAGATTTTGAGCAAACTGTCCAACTTGATTTTCCAATGACTTGATTGCCGCCTCTTGGTTTTGCAATCTCATCTCGGTCCTGTTAATAAAAGCATCAGTTCTTTTTATGAAATTACTATTCTCAGCCATATAAGATTCAGTTTTCATCATAAAAGCATTTAGAGAATTTTCCAAAGAACTAGATGCTGTCGGTTGTTGCTGCGGCATCTGTTGCCGTGGCATATTCTGCTGGAATCCCGATGCTTGTGCATTCTGATTGTCCTGGTTTAGAGCATTGTTGGGATTACTCCATGAAAAATTCGGGTGCTTCTTCCAAGCTGGATTGTATGTATTGGACATCACATTGTTGTTCTGATTGTAATTCCCCACACAGAAGCTGGATTCCGGATTCTGCATACATTCAGAAGAATTATGGTTATCACCACATAACTCACAAAAAGAATCCATTACCTTGACTTCATGTGTGTTGTTTGGTTTTTGCATGTTCTGGACCATCTTGGTTAAAGCGGCCAATTGTGTCGAAATTGAATCTGATGATCCTAGTTCATGTATTGTGGCTTGGCGTCTAACTCCTCCTCTTCTATTAGATGGGAATTGATAATCATTCTTGGCCAGCCTGTTTAAAATTTGCATTGCTTCTTCTGGCGACTTATCTAGGAGTATGCCATTTGTCGAGGCATCTAGCATCATCCTTGTTGGTGTATTCACGGCGTTGTAAAACATTGTTACTTGAGTCCACACCGAGAATCCGTGTAGGGGGCATTTGTGTAGAAGTTCTCTATATCGCTCCCAAGCCTCGTACATGGATTCATCATCTGCCTGCCGAAAAGAAGTAATGTCGTTACAAAGCTTATCAGTCAAATTTGTAGGATTAAATCTAGCAAGGAAATCACGACAAAGATCAGTCCAAG
Organism: Hibiscus mutabilis; assembly: GCA_019671005.1. NCBI lineage: Eukaryota > Viridiplantae > Streptophyta > Magnoliopsida > Malvales > Malvaceae > Hibiscus > Hibiscus mutabilis. The sequence continues at coordinate 10,148,700 of CM033737.1, read as the reverse complement.
TTGCTATGGATCCGGCAGGAATGCTATTCAACCATGCTTTCGCCCTATCCCTCGGTGAATAGGGGAATAATCTTAATCGTAGGACATCGGAGGTGACTCCGTGTATCTTGAACGAGCTGCAAATCTCGAGGAAAGATTTCAGATGTTGCCGTGCATCTTCAGTTGCTGAGCCACCAAATTGACCTATTGTTTTGATCATATTAAACATTACCAGTTTCAACTCAAAGTGGTCGGCTTCAATTTCAGGTGCGACAACTCCTGGGTTAAGTCTATCAAGATCTTCTTCAAGATAGTCTCGAATAGTTCTGTTTCGTGCAAGAATCACTCCTCCTCCTGCTCGAACATCTTGATTCATATTGCCGTCTTGATTTGCCATTGCTTCTCTTATCCTTCGTCTAAGTCTTTGTAAGGTTCGTTCAATTTCTGGATCAAAGGGATATTCTGGTGAAGTTGGTCTCGCCCTGGTCATATACCAATGCAAAACCAAAGTTTGTTAGCCCTTTGAATTTTTAAACAAGAAAAATAAAAAGAAAGTGCAAGAAAATAAAAACAAAGTTGTTATTGCCAATCCCCAGCAACGGCGCCAAAAACTTGTTGCGCGTAATAAATGCTACGCAAATGTGCAAGTATACACGTCGCAAGTTATAGTATAAAAGATATCGTCTCCACAGGGATTGGTGCCACTTCAAGGATCTAATCTCTTGCACTGTAAAAAGTAAAAACACAAGTAAAGGATTATAGGAGTTTAACTAATGACTAATCTAGAAAGCAATAAAGTAAAAGAAAAGATGAATTCAAATGAGAGAGAGATAGGCCAGGTTATCATGAGTTGAGGTGTGATAGCCGATTGAATTGTCTTGGTAAAAGAGTGCATGGGCAACTCAGTTGCTGTGGCAACTTGCGCAACGGGGTTGCCTTGGCAACTAATCGATGGTTGCCTGGGCAACTAGTTGGGCAACTACTTGGGCGTCTGGGCAGCAACCTTCAAGGTTCGGCAGAGCGTTCTTCAATGGTTTCTTCTTATCCCTAAGTCGAAACTCTAGCTACTTGTGCATGCCTTGATAATACATCCCTGCGTAAATCAAGGGTGAACAACAACCAATCTTGCGCTCCTCTTAACCGTTGAAATCCTTAACTTATTCCTAAGCCGGATTAATCTTCACCATCATTAGATTGAATAAAGATCATATTCATTCGTTTCTTGAATCTAACTCTCCCGATATTAGATAAATAGATGAAATCACGAGATCCTCTCCCAATTCACTCGCAAACAAGAATAAGAGCCAAGAATGAATAAACCTTGAAACAGAAAAGTGCAAACTCTTATTACCTAAACAAAAACCAATAGTTTCTCACAACCACAAAACACAATAACCATAGCCAGGTAGATTTAGTTCATGGCTAGGTTCCAAAGAAACACAAGATAAACAATCCCTAGCATGAACCCAATCGAACAAGAAAGAAAAGGATGAAGAAGAAGGCTTGTCGAAATCCTCCTTGCCCTAGATGCTTGTTGAAAATTCTCTCCTCTTGCCCTACTTGGACTTGTCGAAATTTCCCTATTGCTCTCCCCTTTGATTGTCGAAATCTCCTTGCTATTTATAGGGCTAGGCCAAAGTCCTTCTTTGAGGAGGAGTTTAAGTTGGAATTAAATTATCTTTAAAGAATATAATTCTTTATTATAATTGTATTCCTACTAGAACTTCTCCTATCTTCTTGGAATTTAATTCTTCTTTAATCTCTGCATGGCAATCAAATTCCTTTGGGTTTGGGCTTTGCTCCACGTTATCTTGGGCTTGTCTAGTCATCAATTTCGAATACCATATCACCTTTACTCTTGTCGACAATTGCCATGGCAACTGGCTCGGCGTCTCCTTCATGCATTGCCCTGGCAACTAGCTCGGTGTCTCCTTCATGCATTGCCCAGGCAACTAGCTCGGCATTGCTTTGGCAAGTGATCCTGCACATACACACACAAAGCACACCAAAGCAGCATCTTTTCCACAAAAACTACCAAGTTATGTAATCAAGCTCAACGATTGAAGGAAACATGGATTAATGCATGAATGGCTAACTATGCAACTAATATGATCCTAAGTCTAACAATAATATGAGTAAAAAGGGTAAGAAAAATAGTACTTTTGAACACTTATCAGAAGGCTAATGAGATTTTGACGAACGATGCACGGGAGACTGCAAAGGAGAATCTACCAAATGCGCATGGCGAACAGGAAAGTGCAAAGGCCAGCAAACCCTCCAGTTTTTGGCTTACACCTTTTTCTGACGAAGATAGAAACCCAAAAAATCTAGAGCCTACGAAGAACAAAGCTGGTGCAAAGAGTGTTGTGCCACCCATTGTGGTTCAAACACATTTTCCTCAAAGGTTTGCACAGACCAAAGAGGATGAACAATAATGAAAAATTCTTAAAACAGTTCACAAGGTTGATCTAATCATCAAAAAACCTAGCAAACATGATATTAGATTAAGACAACTCATTGCGTACAAAGACATCATACCATGGTACGTAGATGTTGCAAACAATCTCGTGACAAAGACATTCCCAACCATAGTGGCAAACATCAACTGGATCTAGGGATCCAATCAATCAATGTCGAACCTCCCTATAAACTTACAATGCAACTACCATGGCAGAAGAAAGCTTTCATATCAATCAAGGACAAACCTTCTGACAAACACCTCATCGCCGTAACATGAATAAGGGAGACACGTTGAGCCAAAGACGTTAAAAAAGTGTTGCATGGGAGGTAACCCATAATTTAATTTTAAGTTTATTTACAATTTCATAATAATTTAATTTCTTTTAGGAGCTTTTATGTTTTTCTTTGTTTGTTTTAAGAAATAAGGGTTAGCAGTCATAGATGTAGCCTTGCATTGTGGGCATAGGAGCATACGCAACAATAAAGGCTTCGCGAACCAGGCCCTCGCAGGAAAACATTCTCAATCTCACGTTTGCATCATCAGACAGACGTACACTATTCATCTAAGTAATATGCTCGTACGACATACTGATGTGTTGTATAAGACTGTAATGGTTTGCACACTTCCTCTGGCAGACCATGATAGAATCCAAGTTTGGGGAAGGTAGCCTCGCCCTTTGCACAAGAATCGTTCATAGCATTCATAATAGGACTCTACGCCCAAACTATCCCCACCTTACATAGCCACCTTGCGAACAAGGAAGCACTCTTCTCCCTTAAACTTTTAATTGCATATTTATATTCGCATGCATAGGGAACATTGAAGACACTGTTCGATTTAAGTGTGGGGAAGGGTATTATGTAAATGCTAGATATAGGGTCTAATATGAGAATTTCAAGCTTATTAATGACTTAGACATACTTTTGCATGAAATTTTTGTTTTGAACCAACATGCTAAAAGTTTTGAAACTTGAGATCCTAAAGTAAAACTATGACTGATATGGGTAGTAAACTAGAATTGATGATTTTTTAGCCTTGCAAATCTTGTTTGATTAATTGATTTGATAGTCGGATGATAGAATTGTACACAACATAAAATCTTTTTGTGAGACTTGAGCTTTAATAGGCATACATCTTTTATGCTTCATATTTTTCTTTCATTGAGTGTTTGTCAATCATGATTAGTTTCTTCTATAACTTGCATTGTTATACATGTTGAGTCCACACAAGATTGAATTACTTGAGATGATTAAGGCACTTAGGTATGAACCACGAGCCAAAATGTCTACCCTGGTATGTTTGACCCTTAGAGAACCACTTTTGAGCCTAAGCCTTTTGTTTGGAAATTAACCATATTACAAGCTGAATTCTTTTTTGATGATTTCCTCAATTTGCACCCAAATTTGAGAACTATATATCTTCCTAAAAATAAAGAAAGGTCAAGCAAAAAGAGAAAAAGAAATAGGAGAAAATAAAAAACAAGGGAAAAGAAAAAAAATTATTGTCTTGTTTAAAAAACGAAAAAAAACAAAAAAATACAAGTTGTGCGAACAAAGACGAATCCTTATTCTCCTAAAGATTAATTATACAAACGTTTGATACACAAGAAAAGAAAAAAAAAAGAAGTATAAAGTTTTTCAAATTCCAAGAGCCCAAAAGTCTTTCTCGCCATACTTGTCCTAAGCCTCGTTACAACCTGATCAAAGACCTTTTGATATTGTGAATCGATGTGAACAGTGGTGGATATGTGATATGTTTTTGAGCCTATGGTAAAAATCTTTTACATGCTTTAACTTGAGTGTTGTTATCCCTTAAACACATTGAGCGAACAAAAGTGAATCCTATGTGAGTGTGTTTGATTCTGTTCCATCATTGACTTCATGAAATTAATTGGATGGCTATTTTCTTGTGCTAAATTACAATCATGACTTATTACTATTCTTATCATTTCTATTTAATGAATGGATCCTAGATTTCAAAGCTTCAGTTTGCTTGAGGACAAGCAAAAATCTAAGTGTGGGGGTATATGATAAGTCGTATATTTGCATGAATTTCTTATATAATTCCCTATGTTTTAGCACACTATTCTATCTACAATTCGTTGTTTTGGTTCCTATTTGGCTTTCAGGTGTTTTAACGGCAAAATAATATTCTATGCATAAAAAGAGGATATTAGCACAGTTTTTACACTTTGGAGAATGACCTGCGAACAAGGGCTACAAACATCCAGAAGTAATGCGGAGATGCGAACATTCAAGTGGGAACAGACCAACTAAGGCTATGTGAACAGATAAGGAAGCAGAGTTGTGAACTAGTATATACGAACGCAGACGTGGAAGAGCAAGCGAATGCTGAAGGGTGAGTAGGTGAAAGCAAGCAAAAATCATATGGATATTGATGTACGCAGACCAAAATGTGAGCAGACATATCCATCACTGCGAATGCTTACGTAGATAGAGTATCGCAGACAGACCAGAATACAATAATGAAGATCGGCCATGAACCTCAGAGCGCGAAAGAGAGCCATGCGAGAGCCATACGAACAAGACCTGGAACGCAAATGCTAATGTATAAGCCATGCAAATGCTGAAGACAAAACGCGCACAAATCCTATGTTGTCATGGTTGCTTAGACGAAAAGAAATCCTACATTAATTAGACTTTCACTTTATATTAAATTATATTTAATATAGGATTAGGGTTTTGTACTTTATTGTAAATCCTTCCCCTACTTGATGTATTCCTCATCTATAAATAGAATCATGGGGGAAGAGAGGAGAACACAGAGTTACCCTAGAAAACCCTTTTTGTTTCCATCTACTCCATGAGTAGCTAAACCCTTATTTATAGTCAAGTTTGTTTCTATATTTTCAATACATTTATTAGTGAGACTTCTTATTCTTAAATACTTTTCATAATTTAAAGTATTTTATATCTTTCGGGCTCATTCAGTTATGTGTGTTGGATTATACATGTACAATCAACCGATCATGGATTATTGATACAAGCGATAAGAAAACCTGGACTATAGTTTTTGAAGGTATGAAATCATATATTTAAATTGTGTGGATTATCTCTTTTTGAATATATGTGCTTTGGTATCTTAATTACTTAATGTTATTTGATAGGTTTTATCTAAAGTGGACTATTTAAGCTAGATAATAAGTATTAACAACTTATGGACTATTAGGTTGTAGCTAAATAAAAGAAGAGAACTCTTAGGTTATTTGTGGATTATCATCGAACTTAAGAACCAATATACTTTAAGAATTATGCAGGTTATCTTTCGAAGTGTAACCCTATCAACCCTACCTAGTCGCAAGACCGAACCGAGAGAGCTACATTAGGTTTATCGAAGTAAATGAGAAGATTAAACCCGAAACACGCCCATTTTTTCTTTTATCTTGTCTAGATACATAATTATTATCCTACATGTTCATACTGACCATTGGTTAAAACCCAACTTAATCGGGCACCGAATTGACATCTAATTGATCATATCTGCAATTTAGGGACCAAATTTTAAATTTAGAGAACTGCAGGGTTTTAGCTCATTTTTATGTTACCGATCTTTAATTAAGTAGGTTTCATGCTTACATGTTAAGAATCAAGTCAAAAAGATCATCCAAACTCATTTAATTGCATCCACAATATTCAGGGACCAAAACGTAAGAAAACATAACTTTAGAAGATTCCAAATAACCAAATTAACTACCACCGTACCGGTACGGACAAGGGTGTTTCGATATGCCTTCACTATTTTAAAACCCCAGAATTCTAGTAGCCAAAACTCGTTTCGATACGCGGCGGCGTATCAAAACGCCCTTCATGAAAACACTGTATCATATAGAAACGCCTCCCCGAGTACTGAAACACCGGCCAAATTTTTCCTAGGCCCATATCGAAATAGTTGTCAGCGTACCGGTACGCTAAGCCTGGAATGGCTTCCTCGTACCGAAACATGAACACCCATACCGATACGCCTGGACATGCAATGCCCATTTTTGCTGGTTTAACATGCTTTAGAACATTCCAAAAGATCCTAACATGCCCCTAACACACATCCAACATATTCAAGAATCAACCCACACCAAGACAACCTAATTTCAACATCAAATCATGGCATCATACTTCAATTGTAAATCTAGAAGCATGCCTCCTAGAAAACCAATCAAGCAAAACATGAAACTTCAAACCATCACCACAAACAATCATTAATGGCCATTTACAAACCAAGAGCAAAAAAACAAACTTGCTCAAACAGGGAGTTTAACAAAACCTCTCCCAAAACAACAACGGCATCCCCATTGCACTTATTAATTTTAGTTTATACCAAAAGCATACTTTGATTACCAGGTCTTGTTGTGATCCCTTTATTAATCAAACTTATACCTTTAAAACAACTAACGAATAAATAGATACATGCCTACTAGAGAATATCATAAATTAGAACGCCTTACTAATGTTTGGCAGATTACAACTTGATCAACATGCTTGACTCCTCTTCCGTTAAGTTTCCAATAACCTACGTGTGAAACAACACACGCTAAGTATTCACTTAGTGAGGCAAGGCATATAAGGTTATCAAATAACTGACATGAACATAATTCAAGGCTTATATTTATATCTAGCTTATCTAAGTATAACTGATAAATTACTTGTATTAAGTTCATCATGTTTACTTGACATACTTCAACATGCTTCTCATAGCATAATATAACAATTTCTATGGCATTTTAGGCAAACTTTATCATAATTTTAATTTTTTTGCCTAACATATCAAACAAAGAAATATAGATATTATTGAGCTTAACATAATCGAGAAAATACTGATGAGAGAAAATAAAAAGATATAATATACAAAGAGTATGGAGAACCTATTATTTTCGTACTTAGTACCAAAACTTTGCAGAAAACTTAGTACATAATAGAATTTGCCAAGCTCACTAGCTCGATTACTTGCACTTTTATTAATCTTTTAAATTTGCCCAAAGTATACTTTATGAGACCTTAGGTACGCGAATCATCTGAAACAAGACATCGTAGTGCCAAACGGAACAGACATATGAGTACATACTCGAGGACGCTCTTTGCTCCTCATATAATCAAGGACGCTCTTTGTTCCTCATTTAAGCACCTCTTTAGTGCACTTAGCACTATGGGCTTAGATCCCCAAGGTGGATGTGACACCGTAGTAGTCACAAAACAGACAGATATCAGAATAGAATGATGTAGCTGCTAAGACTCAATGGCATGCCAACTATACCAAGGACTCCCAATTTGTAATACTTGGACATACAGATATATGTATATCATGATCAAAATTTATCATATCAAATGTCATCAATAAATCATAATGGTAGTTCATAACCTAGATAATATCATGTATACTATAGCAAAGATATCTATCAAAGCATTGACAATGTATTATACATATTACTTGCTCTTACCATATTCAATTAACATATAAGTTATAGTGACTATCATAACATTTCACATATAAGTTCTCATACTTAAGATAGTATGTTATTCAAGCCATATTAGCTTATTTAATAAGAATACTTTTCCAGTCAGTGACCATGTATCAAACACATCACTTATTCTTAGTTAATTTTTTATGAACATAACATATCATAAATAATTTTTAGTCATATGTTAGGAACATTGTCCCCACATTGCTCGTGATATTACTTACTACATTTAAACAGTAGAGCATAACTTCAACATATATTATATCATGCACTCATAAATAAGGTTGGCTTATCGCAAGCCTCCCTCTATCACATGCATAATTAAGTAATAATTAAGGCACTCACCTTGGTCACTTAACACAATGCCTCACTAAGTCCTATTTTGATCCTTTCTTTCATAGTACCTCAAACCTTCATTGATTTGGACTTGACTTCATTAATCACATGAATAAAATAAAATATTTGTTAGATTCAAATCTAACAATACCTTAAACATGATGTCTAATATAATCATTCAAATATAAAATTTCCAAATATTTTCCTTTCTTCCTTGTACTGTTCAAAAACTCATTATGGTCTTTAGTGACCAATTTGAACTTCTAATAATTATTTTCGAGCTTGCTAACTAACATTTAAATACAAAATGTTTCAAATTTATTTTTTTGACAGCTTGCGCTACCTTCAAAGATTTACTTATACAGGGTAGAATACATACTAGATCTTAATTTCCTTTTTATGCTGGAGAAACTAGATTCGATAACAGTTCTAACGGTATAAGCCACATAAATTAATAAAATCTACAAAAATTATGAAAATTCCTTACATTCACGTTACAGAGCTGTCCAGACAAAAAACTGCTTTGTAATTTTTCTAACCTTTATTCAATTAAATATTCATATCTTTTAACTCGGAACTCGAAATCAGTCTCTGTTTGTTGGAAACGAAACTAGACTAACAAATCTTTACAATGGTATAAAATTCATCATCTAACCATTTTTGTAGAATTTATGGCGAATTTTAAAACTTACTGCCATAATTCAAATTCCAACATAACTTTCAATGAATAACTTCTAATTTAAATTTACTTGTCAATTTAGTCCCATCACTTTACTTCAAAAGGATAGAATAAAGCTTGTATTCATATGTTCTCTTTATATCCTTCATTAAAATAAGCTCAAACCTTTACTCCTCTAATTTCTCTTGATTTGTCAAAATGATCATCAAATTTCCAATATAAGGATTCAAGCTTCTTAACTTTGCAAATTAGTCCTCAAATCAACATTGCTACCTTAATTCCATCATTTTAACTAAAAATCAAATTTAATCCTTCTACATATCCTCTTTACCAAATAGACCATTCAAGTTTGACAAATTGTCAAAATGGTCACTAATGCGATTAATCATCGGTTTAGCATTCTAACCTCATTTTCATGTCTCTAACATCATTAACAATATAGATACACATCAAATTCATAAAAATCAAATCTGGTCCCTTAATTTTGAAGCTTGCCAAAATGGTCCTTATGTATTTAACTTAGGGTTTTGCTTCCAAACAACAAATCAAGCTTTCTATATCATTAATCCAACATCACAAACCCTAAGTTAGACTTGAATCCATAAACCCTAATCTTCTCTATACAAACCAAAATATGTAGGGTTTAAATCCCAACTCAAAAACATGAATCTAACATAATACAAGCATGATTCTAACTTAAAATCAACCATGGATTCATAAAATCATAAAAACACCAATTTGTTCATAAACCCTAATTTCTTAATCATATCAAATCTCATCAACCAAGCAAGTATCCTATGAATTATTTACATGAAAAGATAGAGCTCGAAGAGTAGGACAACTTTGTAGTTTGAAAGATTACCTGAAAATCGAGATTCGGGGCTTAAATTGAGCTTGTAAAATTTTTTCTTTTTTTTCTCTTCACCACGGTTTTGGAGGGTATTTGGCTGATAATTCCTTCATATTTCATGTATTTAAGACACTTTTATTATGAAAAAATGAATTTTTAATTCAATAAATTCCACTTTCCAAAAATACCCTCCAACTAGATCTATATTTCTAATTTGTCATTTTTTAACATTCCAACTAGACTTAGTTGGATTCTAATAAGCCACTATTAATCAATAAAAGAAATCTCAAAATTCATTCCATGTCCCTTTTGGGCGAAATGACCAAAATGCCCTTTTTCGATCAACTTATTCACAAAATTACCATTCCATGTCATTTCAATCGATTTAAATTTTCCTGATCTTTTTAACATCCAAATATTCATAAAATGATATTTTATGACTCTTCTAAGGTCCATGGAACTATCTATGAAATTTTAGTCCGATCTGATTATTAGAATATTTTTTTGAACTTTATCGCTTTATAGTCATTAATACAAACTCTGTACAAAAAATCCTTGTAACACGGAAATGTCATTCTTGGGGGTACCTATTCATTTAAGGGGTTAAAATACATAACTTTTGAAAATTACACTTTGATCCCTAACTTTTCCAAAGTTTACACTTTAGCCACAAAACTTTCAAAATTTACATTTTGGTCATAAAAAATTGGGATATTACAATTCCCCCTTAAGAAAATTCGTCCTTGAATTTTCAACACGTACCTGGTTCAAAAAGGTGAGGAAATTGCTTTCTCATATCTTCTTTTCTTTCCCAAGTCGTTTCCTCAACTTTACGATTTCGTCAAAGAACTTTAACGAGTGAAATTGACTTATTTCCTTAGTTCTTTGACTCCATGTTTTATCATCTTTACCTTATCTTTAACTCCTTTAATTTGATTAGGGCCAACTACATCTCGATCCTTTGAATTCATTTACACATGCCTTTAACATATCCTCCAAAATCTGAATAGTTCACTCCAATTGTCCATCTGTTTGAGGATGAAAAGTTGTGCTAACATTGAGTCAAATATCCAAGGCTCTATGTAAAGACTTCCAAAATTTTAAAGTAAACCTCAGATCTCTATTAAATACTATCGAGGCTGGTACTCCATGTAGTTGAACTATTTCCTTAATATACAACTCAGCATACTTATCCCTAGAGTAATCTGTTCGAACAGGGATAAAGTGTGCTAACTTAGTCAATCTATTAACAATCACCAAGATTGAATCCTTCTTATTCGATGTCAAAGATAGTCCTAATACAAAATCCATCATCCCTCGTTCTCATTTCCACTGAGATATGGAAATCAGTTACGATAATTCAGAAGGTACCTGAAGTTTTGCTTTTACTTGTTGACATGTCAGATATTTAGAAACAAACCCAGTTATAACTCTTTTCATGTCTTGCCATTAATATCGACTCTTTAAATCTTGATACATCTGGTTTCCACCGGATGTACAATCAAAGGACTATAACGTACCTCGAAGATAAGTTGTTTCTTCAATTTTTAATCATTTGAAAAATAGATTTTTTTCCTTGATAATACAAGCAACCATCAGATTAACTTCAAAGTCTTCGGTTTCACCTTCTTCCACTTATTTGAACCTTAACAAACACTTCTCATCTTTTTTCTAAAGATATTTTATTCAATCTAATAAATTAGACTTTATTCTTATCTTGAAAATCAAAGCGCCATCTTCTTTTAATGTCAGTCTCGCATTCATAGCTCTTACGGCAACAAATGTCTTTTCGACTAAAGCCATTAGCTACCATATTATCTTTTCTTGAATGACAGTCAATGATCATATCATTATCCTTAAGAAGCTCAATCCACCTTCTTTGCCTCAAGTTCAACTCCTTTTTTAGTTAACAGATACTTTAAACTTCTATAATCTGTGTAAATATAGCATCATTTACCATATAAATAATGATATATCTTTAAAGCAAATACAACCATTGCCAGCTCCAAATCATGAGTAGGATAATTCCTCCCATGCTTCTTAAGTTGTCTTGAAGCATAACCACTACTTTTCCTTCTTACTTAAGTACACTTCCCAAACATTTAAGAGAAGCATCGTTATAAACCACATAATCTTTACCCGATTCTGGTTGTACTAATACCGGGGCTTCGATTAATATTTTCTTTAATGTCTCAAAGTTTTATTTGCACTTATCTGTCCAACAGAATGACATATCTTTCCTCAATAGCTTGGTCAGTAGGGAGGCAATCATCGAGAAATTCTTTACAAACTTTCGATAATAACCAACAAGTCCCAAAAAACTTTGAACCTCAGAAACATTCTTCGGAGGTTCCATTCAACTATAGTTGGCATTTTCTTGGGATTTACTCTTATCTATTCTGCCAAAACCACATGACCAAGAAAAACAACTTCCGGCAACCAAGATTTACACTTTGACAGCTTAGCATATAACTTCTTTTCTTGAAGAGCCTGAAGAACAATGCGAAGATAGGCATCATGTTCTTACTTTGTCTTCGAATTGAATATCTTTACCTTTCAAGTCTGCATAAGACTTTTGTCGACCATCAGTCTTTTTAAGATTATATTGTATAATCTTTACTTTTTCTTCCATTTCTTGTAACATATCTGACTTAATTAATTTATGATATTCAACTCATACCAATTTAATAGTGATTTACACTTTCGACCATAGAGAGCTTCGTAGGATGCCATCTTTATACTTTCTTGATAACTATTATTATAAGCAATTTCTACTAATGGCATATATCCTTTCCACGATCTCGAACTCAATTATAGAAGCTCATAACATATCCTCAAGAAATCTTTAATAGACCTTCGATCATAACCAATAAGTCTTAAGAAACTACGAACCTATGTAATATTTTTGGGATTTTTTCCACTCCACAATAGACTGTATATTTTTAGGATCGACTCAGATCCCTATAGCTGAAGAATATGACCTAAGAAAGTCACTTTTGACAACCAAAACTCAGATCAAGTCTTTCTGGTTCAGGTTAATTGATAATCCTGATAGAAAATATATCATTTCCTTTATCTTATTTCCTTTTTTAAATAATCACTACATGGACGTAAAGAAATATCTTCCTTTTTTACGAATAATTTTAGAGCTTCTCACAATAGCACATTGGATTGATTATAACTCCAGTCTAACAATTCTTACAGCCGAGCTTTCAGCTCTTTTAATTCCTTCTAGAAAATTTTCCAGGTTATTTCTATTGTAAGTACTACTATGTTCCCCTAGTAACAATATTACTTCTTTTGACTTTTCAATTTTCATATATTTTAGACCTTCCAATATGATTTTTATCATCCTTTAACTTCAGAGAAGCAGTCATCAAATCACCTTTACTATAAAATTTAGGGCACTCAGAAACTTCAACTTTTAACAATCAATGCCCTAACAAATACAGATACTGGAGGTTAAAACCTCTCATGTATTTCTTCTAATATCTAAAATAGTATCCCTGCTCTTGTGCTTGAGCTCCCTACTGCACAAGTAGCTCAGCCAAGTCAGAAGTCGAGAACAGTACATACTTTACTTCATTTATACTACTACGGGTCTCTTTTTGACCCCCAAGCATTTATATTTCTCAAGTAAAGATACTTCTTCTTCTTACTTCTTCATATCTGAATATCTTAATTTATCAAAGATATTCTTAACATCATTTAATCATAAACTTACAATCCTACGATTGTCTTTTACCTTGAAATGTGAGCCCTTAATATCTAAATTTCTTTGGAACTTATGCCGTTATAAACATAAGTGCATATATAGATGCTAAGGATTAACATCTTATAATTACTGTATCAGCTCCTTACAATACAGATAACTCAACCCAAACCGAAGTTGATTACAATACTTATTTCACTTCATGGTACTCGCTATGGGTCCTTTATTAACCTCAGAGATTCGTAGATTGAAGAAATCTGATAGTGCCTTACTTTCCTTACTATAATCTTATTTTATCCTATACTAACGAGGAGCAGCTTCAAGTCATACAATCAACACATCAGTAATATGACATTCTAGGGGCATGCATTTACTGACAACTTATAACAAACTTGGTTTAGCATCCAGAACCGGCTAAACCTATAGCTCTGATACCACTAAATGTAACACCCTTAACGTATACTCGTAGTACGAATACACATTAAGGATGTCACAATATTATTTAACAGAGTTCTAAACTTGTAAATTTTTAAATTTTTTAAAACATCTGACATAAAACTAGTTTATAAAATAACTCTTTCTCAACTTTTGAAGTATTCATAGCCTATTTTCATATTGCTAGTTTTGACCCTGAAATGGTTTATAAAACATGTTAGTCAGCTATTAAAATAAGTATGTAACTCAGGGTGAAAACTAGGTACATTGCATAGGCCTTTTCTTGAGATTAAATAGTTACACTATAAACGATAAATAAAATTTCACCTGATTAAATATCATCACCGATAATTCTTTAACCATGCGAATAATTCATATTTATTTGACTATTAATCAAACTTATACCTTTAAAACAACTAACGAATAAATTGATACATGCCCACTAGAGAATATCATAAATTACAATGTCTTACTGATGTTTGGCAGATTGCAACTTGATCAACAAGCTTCACTCCTCTTCCGGTAAGTTTCCAATAACCTACGTGTGAAACAACACACGCTAAGTATTCACTTAGTGAGGCAAAGCATATAAGGTTATCAAATAACTGACATGAACATAATTCAAAGCTTATTTTTATATCTAGCTTATCTAAGTATAACTGATAAATTACTTGTATTAAGTTCATCAAGTTTACTTGACATACTTCAACATGCTTCTCATGGCATAATATAACAAGTTTCTATGGCATTTCATGGCAAACTTTATCATAATTCTAATTCTTTGCCTAACATATCTAACAAAGAAATACAGATATTACTGAGCTTAACATAATCGAGAAAATATTGAGATATACAGAGAGTACGGAGAACCTGCTATTTCTCGTACTCAGTACCAAAACTTTGCAAAAAACTTAGTACATAACAGAATTTTCCAAGCTAACAAGCTTGATTACTTGCACTTTTATTAATCTTTTAAATTTGCCCAAAGTATACTTTATGAGACCTTAGGTACATGAGTCATCTGAAATAAGACACCGTAGTGCCAAACGGAACAAACAGATGAGTATGTACTCGAGAACACTCTTTGCTCCTCATATAATCAAGGACGCTATTTGCTCTTCATTTAAGCACCTCTTTATTGCACTTAGTACCATGGGCTTAGATCTCCAAGGTGGATGTGACACCGTAGTAGTTACAAAATAGACAGATATCAGAACAGAATGATGCAGCTGCTAAGACTCTATGGCATGCCAACTATACTAAGGACTCCCACTTTGTAATACTTGGGCATACAGATATATGTATATCATGATCAGAAGTTATCATATCAGATGCCATCAATAAATCATAATGGTGGTTCATAACCCAGCTAATATCATGTATACTTTAACAAAGATATCTATCAAAGCATTGACAATGTATTATACATATTACTTGCTCTTACCATATTCAATTAACATATCAATTATAGTGACTATCATAACATTTCACAGATAATTTATTATACTTAAGACAATATGTTATTCAAGCCATATTAGGTTATTTATTAAAAATAATTTTTCTAGTCAGTGATCATGCATCAAACACATCACTTATTCTTAATTAATTTTTTTATAAACATAACATATCATAAATAATTCTTTAGTCATATGTTAGGAACATTGTCCCCACATTGCTCGCTATGTTACTTACCACATTTAAACAAAGAGAACATAAGTTCAACATATATCATATCATGCATTCATAAATAAGGTTGGCTTATCGCAAGCCTCCCTTTATCAAATGCATGATTAAGTAATAATTAAGGCACTCACCTAGGCCACTTAACACAATGCCTCACTAAGTCCTAGTTCGATCCTTTCTTTCATAGTACCTTGAACCTTCTTTGATTTGAACTTGACTTCATTAAACACATGAATAAAATAAAATATTTGTTAGATTCAAATCTAACAATACCTTAAACATGTTTTCTAATATAATCATTCAAATATAAATTTCAAAATATTTTACTTTCTTCCTTGTACTGTTCAAAAACTCATTATGGTCCTTAGTGACCAATTTGTACTTCCAATAATTCTTTCGATCTTTCTAACTAACATTTAAATACAAAATGTTTCAAATTCTTTTTTGACAACTTGCGCTACCTTCAAAGATTTACTTATATATGGTAGAATACATATTGGATCTTAATTTCCTTTATGATGAAGAAACTAGATTCAATAACGGTTCTAAAGGTATAAGTCCCATAAATTAATAAAATCTACAAAAATTATGAAAATTCCTTACATTCACGTCACTTGAGTTGTCCAGCAAAAACTGCTTGTAATTTTTTTGACCTTCATTCAATTAAAAATTCATATATTTTAACTCAAAACTCGAAATTAGTTTTTTGTTTGTTGGAAACGAAACTAGACTAACAAATCATTACAACGGTATAAAATTCATCATCTAACCATTTTTGTAGAATTTATGGCGAATTTTAAAACTTACTGCCATAATTCAAATTCCAACATAACTTTCCATGAATAACTTCTAAATTACACAAACTTTTCCTTATTTCTCTACTTGTCAATTTAGTCTCATCACTTTACTTCAAAAGGCTAGAATAAAGCTTGTAATCATATGTTCTCTTTACATCCTTCATTAAAATAAGCTTAAACCTTTACTCCTCTAATTTCTCTTGATTTGTCAAAATGGTCATCAAATTTCCAATATAAGGATTCAACCTTCTTAAGTTTGCAAATTAGTCCTCAAATCAACATTACTACATTAATTCCATCATTTTAACTAAAAATCAGATTTACTTCTTCTACACATCCTCTTTGCCGAATAGACCATTCAAGTTTGACAAATTGTCAAAATGGTCACTAATGCGATTAATCATCGATTTAGCATTCTAACTTCATTTTCATGTCTCTAACGTCATTAATAATATAGATACACATCAAATTAATAAAAATGAGATCTGGTCCCTTAATTTTAAAGCTTGTCGAAATGGTCCCTATGTATTTAACTTAGGGTTTTGCTTCTAAACAACAAATCAAGCTTATTAGATCATTAATCCAACACCACAAACCCTAAGTTAGACTTGAATCCATAAACCCTAATCTTCTCTATACAAACTAAAATATGTAGGGTTTAAATCCCAACTCAATAACATGATTCTAACATCATACAAGCATGATTCTAACTTAAAATCAACCATGGATTCATAAAATCATAAAAGCCCCAATTTGTTCATAAACCCTAATTTCTTCCTCATATGAAATACCATCAACCAAGTAAGTATTCTATGAACTATTTACATAAAAAATAGAGCTCGAAGAGTAGAACAACTTTGTAGTTTGAAAGATTACCTAAAAAACGAGATTCAGGGCTTAAATCGAGCTTGTAAAATTTTTCTCTTCACCACAGTTTTGGAGGGTATTTGGCTGATAATTCCTTCATATTTCATGTATTTAAGACACATGTATTATGAAAAAAATGAATTTTTAATTTAATAAATTCCACTTTCCAAAAATACCCTCCAACTAGATCTATATTTCTAATTTGCCATTTTGTAACATTCCAACTAGACTTAGTTGGATTCTAATCAGCCACTATTTGTAAATAAAAAAAATCTCAAAATTCCTTCCATGTCTCTTTTGGGAAAAATGACCAAAACACCCTTTATCGATCAACTTATTTATAAAATTGCCATTACATGTCATTTCAATCAATTTAAATTTTTCCGATCTTTTTAACATCCAAATATTCATAAAATGATATTTTATGACTCTTCTAAGGTCTATGGAACTATCTCTAAAATTTTAGCCTGATCCGATTATCATAATATTTTCTGGGTACACTTTCAACCCACAGGGACACCAACCCCATTCCTCGATTAGATGCTTAATCCACTAACGGGAGTTTACGGTACCATATAACCCCTCGACCGTTAGGGTATTTGGATAGAGTTTTCGGTACACAAATCAAAACCCCTCAACATCCAAGGTGACTTATTTTAGTGCACTATCAATCTTATGGTCGATCAACTACATCCGATAACAATTTTAAAACACATCACTTGCCAATATAATTCACCATTTACCATTAACCTCACTATTTTTACAAGCATTTAACCAAACCATTTACCCAAAGCAACAAACCATGCTTTAAACACAAGTATAAACCATATACTTACAAGGATCACTTACCATGTGCATCCTTCAGCATTTCATGCTCAAAAACAATATCTCATATACTTTAAATCATGCTTAAACAGTAGGTTCAATGTAAATCAAAACAAGTGCATAAAACCATTTCATAGTAGCACGACCGAGAGAGAAAACCATGTTATACTTACTTCCGAGTTTAAACCAGCGTTTCAAGCTCAGTTTAAACTCCCATATACCACTTTTAAAACATCCCAAAGCTGGAATCCACGTTCTCACTCACTGATACGCGAAACCTCGATATGCCGACGCAAAATCAAGCGTCTGAAGCCTCCAAAGCTTCACCGATCACTTTCGGATCAACCTCCCCTATTTTAATCACATTGCAAAAGAGTATTAATGCATCTCAATGCATTCAAAACACTGCAAAAACAAATCCTCACGAACTTCCACAATCCTCTCACAATTACCCAAACACAACAACCGAAATCATCATCTAATCATTTCCAAACACAACCCAGTCACAATCTAACAATTTGACACTTCCATAACCATCAATTAACACTTAAAAACAGGATTAATTCATCCAAATACTTCCAGCATTTACACAGCCACCACAACTCCACAAAAACACAAATCTAACAACCTAAACAACTAGGGATTCAAGAGTTTCGGGATTCTACTGTTAAAAACAACTTATCAACATTATAATACATCCAAAATATGATTAAAATTAATCTAAAACACTGGAAAACATATCCAATTTGGATCTTTCACTATTTCATCAAATTTACCCAATTAAATCAATTAATCATTACAAAATCGTAAAACCAGATTATAAACCATAAATCAAGGATCAAATACTTGGGAATATCAATAAAGAACCATTCAATAGAGGAGAAAATGAACCTTACCTCTATTGTGTGATTTCTCTCTCAATTGAATGATTAAAGCTAGGAAAATACAAGATTTCAATAAGGTTTTGTAAAACAAAGATAGAGAATCATTTACAAATCAAGAAATTAAGAAAACAAGTCTCTCACCTCTGTGATTTGATGAAAATAAGAGTGTTTGGAAGAAAATAAGTGGAGAGAAAAAAGTTGAGAGAAAAGTTACGTGAAATTTCTTTTAATCCAATAACTAACTTTTTTAATAACAAAACTCTTTTAATTATCTTTAAAACACATGTTAAAATATCTTAATTGGAGGGAGAAACCTTCAGCCAAAACATGGTAATATAGATCCTTAAGGATTCTAAGAATTTGACCCTTTTCATTTTAGTCACCTTTAAAAATAGTTTTCAAAAATTACATTTCGGTCACTTACCAAAATGTAACCCTTCTAAAACCCATTTTCCAAAATTGTTTTCACCAATATTAATCATATATTAAAATATGATTTTTAACCATTGTTCCATATTTTTATCTTACCGAAAAATATTTACTCCCGAATCTGACTCGAATCCCTAACCCGGTCCACCGAACCGTCTAACAAGCCTCAAAACTACTAGGTCCAAAACTGAGGCGTTACAACTCTGCCCCACTTAAGAAATTTCTTCCTCGAAATTTTACCATAATGGAACATGTGCGGAAACTGTTCCAACATATCCAACTTGTGTTCCTACGTGGCCTCCTCAACACCGCGGTGCCTCCACAACACCTTAACAAGCTCAACCGTTTTTCCATGCAAAGTCTTACTGGTGGTATCAATAACCTCTATCAATTCCTCATCATAAGATAGATCTGGCCTTAACTCAATATCCTCCACCGACATAACATGTGAGGGATCCGACCGATATCTCTGCAACATCGAATCATGAAACACATCATGAATCCTCTCCAACTTAGGAGGTAACCTCAAATGGTAAGCAATAGGACCCACAAGCTCAACAATCTCGTATGGTCCAACAAACCTTGGGCTAAGCTTCCTTTTTCTCCCAAAACGCATCACCTTCTTCCAAGGCGACACCTTCAAAAACACTCGATCACCAACATCATACTCAATGTCTCTACGCTTCAAATCCGCGTAGAATTTCTAACGATCCAAAGCCAGTCTCAAGCGTTCTTATATCAATTTCACTTTTTCATTCGTGTCTTTCAAAACATCAGGAATGGAGACATGTTTTTCACCAACTTTAGCCTAACATACAAGCGTACGACATTTTCTGTCATACAACGTCTTATACGGTGCCATCTGTATACTTGTCTGATAACTGTTATTATAAGAAAACTTTGCCAAAGGCAATTACTTTTCCCACTTTCCCTATAACTCAATGATACAACATCTCAACATATCCTTCAAAACCTGAATCACACACTCCGACTGACCATCCATCTGAGGACGATACAAAGTGCTAAAATTCAGCCGAGTTCCCAGAGCACGATGCAAGCACACCCAAAACCTTGCTGTAAAACGCAGATCTCTACCCGAAACTATGGACTTGGGCACCCTGTGCAAACGCACAATCTCAGAGATGTACAGATCTGCCATCCTATCCAAGGTATATGTCATATGCACTGGCACAAAATCCGCACACTTCGTAAACCGATCAACAATCACCCAAATGGAATCCTTTTTGGTCGGCGTCAAAGGCAACCTAGACACAAAATCCATGGTGATTCTTTCCCACTTCCAGTTTGGTATCCTCAAAGGTTGCAGCAACCCGAATGGAAACTGGTGCTCAGTTTTCACCTACTGACACACCATACATCAAGAAACAAAATCAGCCACATCTTCCTTCAGGCCAACCCAATAGTACTCTTCCTTCAACCCACGATACATCCTAGTACTACTGGGATACATAGCAAAAGGACTGGCATTCGTTTCAGTCAGAATGGTGTGCCTCAACTCCTTATCTTCAGGCACCACAATTCGACCTTTAAAACACAACACTCCATCGTCATTAAAATGAAAATTTGTAGGATTCAAATCCATGATATCCTTCATATTCGGCACCAAACTCTCATCATCCAGTTACCTCTCTTTAATCAATTGTGATAAAGACGGTTTCACTTGCAAATCAGCTATCAACCCACCATCACACGTCACACTCAACCGAGCGAACATAGCTTTCAACTCCACATCAACCTTCTGTTAGGATGATCATTCAATGTAGATGGTGGCCAAGAAGGGGTGAATTGGAAATTTTAAACTTTTGAAAGCAAATCGAAAAAGATAGACAATGATACACAAAAAATTATAGTGGTTCAAGCTTTTAACAAGCTCTGCATCCACTACCTTAGCTTTCTACTAAGGATTTTCAACAATTCCACTATGAAATTCTTCCCCTTTTCTAGGCTAAGGAGGCAACCGTTACAACAAATCAAAGCTTTCTACCCAAAGCTTGATCAAGGATCACTCTTTTACAAGAAAGAAGTTTGGCAAATTGACAATGTCCTCACAAGGTAAATATTTGCCCAATATTACAAGAACACTCAACCTCAAACTTGAAATAAAGATTACAATGAAATACATAAGTTGGGTACAAGGGTTTGACTCTAAAAGCTCAAAGGGTTGGATTTTGCTTGATTGCTTGAATGTTGATCAAAGTAGGTTCATTAGTTGTTGCAGCAGCATTGGAGTCTTGTATTTATACCCTCTTATTTATTTATAGCCGTTTGGGTGGTTGGAGTATTGAATATAGCCGTTGGAGGGCTTCTTTCCCGCAATAAATGTTGTCTGCCAACCAACCGTATCAGTACCCAAAGGCCCATATCAATACTTGTTACAAGAAAAATATAGTAGTTGTGTATAGGCATATCGATACGCGAGAGGCCATATCAAAACGATCATAGTGTAAAACAAAGGCGGATCAAAACGGCAAGGTCGTATCAGTACAGTTTTTGCTCACTGGAATTCGAGATAAAAAATTGCATCGGTACGCCTAGGGGCATATCGGTATGGTTAACGAAAAAATTAAAAGTTCGTTGATTCCAATAACTGACAAGGCAACGGTCGAAAACATTTAATGCACACTGTATCAATATGGATACAATCGTATCGATACGGATACAACTATATCGATACTAATAAAAATTCTTAAACCCAGGTTTTAGATCGTATCGAAACAGTGTCATTTGTATCGAAACACTTTACAAGACTATTTGCCCAAATGAATGTCGTATCGAAACGGGTGATGCCACATCTATACGTGTCATTGAAAATGCAGGCTAAGTTTGAAGGCCATATCGAAACGAGCTAAGCTGTATCGGTACGCTTTGCAAAACCAAATTCCAATAGCTGAAATCCATATTGAAACACCAAGGTGTGTATCGATACGTCTGGTCGTATTTGTGTATTTTGGCTTGAAACACTTAGAAAATTTTTGGGTTTAAGTCTTTAACTTTGGAAAACTTTTCCTTGTCATTTTGTGAGACTTTTGAGCACTTAAAAATTTATTTCCTTTTACAATTTAGTCCTTAAACACTTTGTTATATCAAAATCAAACATAGGATTTACAATCTCCCCGTTTTTGATATAACAAAACCAAAGTGAAAATTTTTATGTATCTTTAGAAAACTCCCCCTTAATTTAAAACTGAAAAAGTTTGAAAATTTTTGGCTAACTTTCCCCCCCTTTTGTTAGATCAAAATCAATTCAATAGGGATAAAAACTAAATATAATCAAATTACTCCAAGCAATTTAATAAGCAATATAATCATTTAAATATAAAGAATAAGTTCAAGCATAATCAAATTCAATCCAACTTAAAACCTAAAAACATAATCCAAATAAAAAAGCAATGATAAAGCATAGGATTTCATAAAAACATAAGAACATAGGTGCATAAACTAGTCCTAATATGATATGATATGCAATATGCCTAAGGATTCGTCCCATCGTCTCCATTGTCTTCATCTTCTTCATCTTCATCCTCATCATCGTTGTGGGCTTGAGTCCCAAGGGAGTGACGCCATTCACCATGAAACGCGGTAAGAGATAAATCCATGGATTTTTGGCAATTTTCAATAGCCGTCACTCTTTCCTCCAAGGATACAAAGCGTGTGTCGATCGCAGCAAACCCAGAATTCATGGTTGTGTGCAAGCTGGTGAATTTCTCATTGAGATAAGCCATAAGAGCATCAAAATTTGGTTGAGCCACCAGAGCTTGTGGAATAAGAGCCTCTTGAGGAGCCGCCACCGGTTCGGGTTGAACACCTCTCAGAAGATCGGTGTTCTGAACCCATTCTCCATTATAGTATGTGAACTTTGCGCGACAAAGAGAACGCTCATCAATCGGATCGGTGAGGGGTTCTGCAAAGTCATAGGAGCAATCAATGCCCATCTTGTGAAAGATGTAGCTCAATACGGTGCCGTAGGTGAAGGATATAACCATAGAAATGTGACGATGTTGCACAAGGAAAATGATCTCGGCGAACATGATCTGAGCAAGGTTGGGGCGCTTACCCTCACGGAAGAAACGAATCAAAAAGTCGTCGAGTTTTCGGATCGTGGAGAACTTTCCACCAAATGGATAGAACCACCAAGTGATCATGAGGTGTAGAATACGGTCATAGGCATCAAGTACGGTCACGGAGCCTCCAAGGGTATGTCCCAAAGAATCCTCATCATCAATTCTCGTATCCTCAAGACCCAAATAGTTTGCTAAAACTGTTGAATCAATACGAAATTTCTTACCCATCAAATATGATTCAATTGCAATAACCAAGGATCTCTTTTCATTGAAAATACACTGGGCATTAGAATAAAAAATCAAAACAAGGTTACGGTATAAAATCCCAGGTATACTCAAAAATTGCATAAATTTCCATTCTTCCATCAAAGGTAGATATTTAAATTGAAAACATTCGGATGATAGAAAAAGGATTGAAGTAACACGCTCTCAGCGAATTTTATAACTTTGATACGTTTTAAAACAATCCATGGCATGCGGAAATTGCGGTTCATTAAAACGATTTTGATAGATATAGGTAAGATTGGGTCAATTACCAATATGGTCGGGATTTTGACTGGGAGGATTGCAACTTGAGGCAATGTTTTTTCTTGCACGTTTCTTTGGGGCCATAATCTGAAAACAAAATCAAACCGAAAATGATGTATGCATAAATCAACACATTCGATCCAAAAATTAATCCAATAATCAAGGTATTGTTAAAAAACTATACAATATTGTCTAAAAACATATACAAGTATAAAAAATAATTTTTGGTAAAAGAAAACTTTAAAAATAGTTTTAAAAATTATACGATATAATTTTATATTTGAATAAAAAAATTAGATTTGAAAAAGTTTTTACAAAAATATTGAAAACTTACTATATATGTTCTAAATCTATGATTATAATACAAAATCAGTGTATATATATGTACGAAAATTAAAAAGAAAAAGGTTATGGTTTATACCTTGAAGTTGAGATTAAGGATGAATGAAGAGATTTGGATGCACAAACTTGATGATTTTTGCTTGGGTTTGGTGGAAAAGCCAAAAGCCCTCAAGAATTTTGAAGAGTTATGTGAGAAAAAATGAGGGATTTTGAGGTTTTTATAGAGGATTTTTGTATCTAGGGTTTTATAAAAGGTTGGTATTTGAGTTAAAGTTAAAAACCCTCTTTTAATGCCCTTAAAACTGCCCAATAGCTACGCGTACCGATACCCCACATTGGCGTATCAAAACCAAGTACTAAAACGCTTTAAAGTCGTTTCGATACGTAACCCGTATCGGTACATGTAAACATGTACCGAAATGATTGTAAATGACACGTATCAATACGAGGAATACCGTATCGATACGCATGTGCCATAAATGTCAATTTTGGCTGCAGGTTGCTCAAAAATTCGATTTGAATCAAATTAAAATGCATGTAAATGATATGAGAACATCATGTAAATGATATGAGAACATCATGTATGAGCATAAATGATGCCTTATTTCTATGTGTTTGGTTCTAGAATATTGGATGAGATTCTTAGTGAGACAAATAGCACTAGTGTTGTCACACCTAATGGGGATGGTACCTACATCAATTCCATAATCTAAGAGTTGTTGCTTCATCCAAAGGACTTGAGCACAACAACTCCCTACCGATATATATTCCGCCTTGGAGGTAGATAATGCTACACTATTTTGCTTCTTATAAAACCATGATATAAGCATACTACCTAGGAATTGACATGTACCGGAGGTACTTTTTCGATCTATCTTACAATCCCTATAATCTGCATCCGAGAAGGCATGTAAACTAAAGGAAGACTCTCTAGGATACCAAAGACCTAAACAAGGTGTATCTCTAAGGTATCTAAAGATTCTCTTAACGGCTATAAGGTGTGATTCTCTAGGAATGGCTTGAAATATAGCATACAAGCAAACACTAAACATAATGTCGGGTCTACTTGCAGTAAGATAAAGCAAAAATCCAATCATAGAGCGATAAAGCTTTAAATCTACACACTTACCTTCTTCATCTTTGTCAAGCTTTGTGGAAGAACTCATTGGAGTGGCTTGAGGTTTCACATTCTCCAAGCCAAACTTCTTAATCATGTCCTTGATGTACTTAGCTTGATTGATGAAGATGTTGTCCTTTCTTTGTTTAATTTGGAGACCCAAGAATAATGAAAGCTCCCCATCATGCTCATCTCAAACTCACCTTGCATCAACTTAGCAAAATCTTGGCAAAATAATTCATTAGTAGAACCAAAAATTATATCATCAACGTCTATTTGAACTACTAAAATGTCTTTCCATTTCTTTTAATAAAGAGTGTAGTGTCTACCATTCCTTTTTCAAAGCCTTTTTCAATTAGAAAACTTGATAATATTTCATACCAAACTCTAGGAGCTTGTTTCAAACCATATAAAGCTTTTGAAAGTTTAAAAACATGGTTTGGGTAATTTGGATCTTCAAAACCAGGTGGTTGTTCTACATACACTTCTTCATTAATAAATCCATTTAAAAATGCACTTTTTACATCCATTTGAAAAGGCTTAAATTTGTGATAACATGCAAATGCTAGAAGCATCCTAATGGCTTCCATTTTAGCTACGGGTGCATAGGTTTCATCAAAATCGATTCCCTCTTCTTGAGTGTAACCTTGAGCAACAAGTCTAGCCTTGTTCCTCACTATGTTACCACTCTCATCTAGTTTGTTTCTAAAGACCCATTTAGTTCCTATAGTCGATTTATTACTAGGCCTATCAACTAATATCCAAACTTGACTTCTCTCAAATTGGTTTAATTCCTCTTGCATAGCCATTATCCAACAATCATCATTTAATGCTTCTTTGACATTTTTAGGCTCTATGCATGAGATAAAAGCAACATTACATACATTTTTAAGAGAAAGTCTAGTGGTTACCCCTTTGGATGGATCACCCAAAATCTCACCACCTTTGACATAGTTGTACTCTCTTGGGTAGCTTACTTCATTTTCCTCTAGGCTCATGTCCTTCAAGGATTTTAGAGGTGTATCTTGTGTTTCTTCTTCTTTGGTTGGAACTGCATTCACCTTTGATGATTGCCCACCATCATTGGCTTCAAAAATCCCTACATCATCATCACAAGAATCCTTCCTCGGAATGAGGTTATCATTGAAAATCACATGTATTAACTCTTCGACAACTAAGGTTCTTTTATTAAATACTCGATAGGATTTAGAGTTTAAAGAATACCCTAAGAAAATACCTTCATCACTTTTAGAGTCAAATTTGCCCAAATTGTCTTTTCCATTGTTTAAAACAAAACATTTACAACCAAATGAATGAAAATAGCTAATGTTAGGCTTTTTGGATTTTAAAATCTCATAAGGAGTTTTCTTTAAAATAGGCCTAATCATTACTCTATTTATGATATGGCAAGCCGTATTAGTGGCTTTTGCCCAAAAATATTTTAGCAAATTATTTTCACAAACCATGGTTCTAGCCATTTCCTCTAAAGTTCGATTTTTCCTTTCAACAACCCCATTTTGTTAAGGTGTTCTAAGAGCTGAAAATTGTGGCTAATACCGTTTGAATTGCAAAAATCCTCAAAACCTAACTTTTGAAATTCGGTGCCATGGTCACTTCGAATGTGAGAAATAGTTTGACCAAGATCATTTTGAGTAATTTTTAAAAATGTGATGAATTTTTCTAAAGCCTCATCTTTGGTACTTAAGAATAAAACCCAAGTGTATCTAGAGTAATCATTAACTAAAACATATGCATATGATTTTCCACTCAAGCTAGTAGTTCCAATAGGACCAAAAAGATCCATGTGGATCACTTGTAAAACTCTACTAGTTGAAACATCATTAATAGGCTTGAAAGAAACTCTTTTATGTTTGCCTTTTGCACAAGCATCACAAATTTTGTCAAGAGAAAGTTTAATTTTAGGCAAACCTCTTACTAGATCTTTTGAAACCAATTTTTCTAAAACATTCATGCTTGCATTCCCTAATTTCCTATGCCATAACCATGAATCATGCTCATTATTTGCAACAAAACATGAATGAGAAATGTGTATGTCATCTAGATGCACCATGTATATGTTTCCTATACGATGACCAAAAAGCACAATTTTATTTGTTTCAATGTTTAAAATTTTGCAACCATTAGAATCAAAAACAACATTGAAACATTTGTCACATAATTGACTAATAATTAAAAGATTATGTTTTAGACAGTTGACATATAAAACATTATCAGTGAGAATGGATGAGTGATTATCAATGGAACCAATTCCTTCAATGTGGCCTTTAGAGTTGTCACCAAATGTTACTACTCCTCCACTCTTTGGCTTTAGTTCCAAGAATCGAATCTTGTCTCCGGTCATGTGTCTTGAGCATTCACTATCAAGGTACCATGAGTTTGCATTTGTAGCCTTGGCCTTGTAGCAATGCTCCCCCTACAAACATGGAATTAAAGTTTGATTTTTGGCACCCAAATCTTTTTGGGTCCATGAACATTAGTTTTCAAGTCTTTGGTTCCCTTAGGAATCCAAGAAGCAATAGAATTAATATTGTTAGAAGCAATAACATCCTTAGGAATCCATACACTTCTAACTTTCTTACCATAATAGGGCCTTGAATACCCTCTATGTTTGTTCCCACAAAAGTTCCTTTTTACATGGCTGGGTTTTGAAGATTGCCCTTTTTCAAAACTTGGTTTCCCAACCTTGTTCAAGGAAGCTTTGAGATCATTTACCCCTTGAGGTAATGATCTTTTAACTCGAAAAGAAGGTTACTTAGATCAACATTTTATTTTTCAAAATATTTTTGATTATCTAGTAAATCATTAACCTTCTCTTCAAGTTCCGAATTAGTCTTGATCATAGAATCATTTTGATTTTTCAAATCGGAAATTATTTTCTTGTTTTTCAAAAGTGATTCTTTGTATTTCAAAACTAATTCATCGTAAGCCTCTTACAACTCATTATAATCCTCAAATAATTCATCATAATTAAGATCGTTAGATGAGTTGGAGGTTACCTTAGGATCCTCTTCATAGGCTATGAGACAAAGGTTAGCAACTTCTTGCTTCTCATCACTTGAAGACTCTTCATCACTCCAAGTGGCTACATGGGCCTTGTGCTTCTTTTTCTTCTCGAAGCCCTTCTTCTTGAGTTATAGAAAATCAATTTTGATATGCCCCGGCTTCTTACATTCGTAGCACATGATCGGATCCTTTTTTTCTTCCTTGCTCTTGTTCTTGAGATCCCTTCTTCGATTGAACTTCCTTCTGCGGTTGAATCTCATGAGTTGAGTGAATCGTTTAGCTATCATAGCCAACTTCTTGTCTTCCTTCTCGCTTGAATCACTCACATCATAAGAAGTTTTGAGAGCGATTCCCATCTTCTTCTTCTCCACTTCCTTCTTTTTGACCTTTATTTCCTCCTTCTTCTTTTCTTCCTCTTTTCCTTTCTTCATTATCTCATGGGTGAGAAGAGACCCCATGAGAGCGTCGAACTTTAGCATCTTGAGATCCTTCTCTTCTATGATGGTCGTTCTTTTACCGTCCCAACACTCAGGAAGTAAGTAGAGAAGTTTCTAAACTAGCTTCTCCTCCGGGATGATTTCTCTTAGACCCTCAAGGCCATTGACAATGATTCAGAATCGTACGAACATTTTGGAGATTTCTTCATCCGGATCCATCTTGAAATTTTCATAGCTCAAATTAAGAAGGCCAATCTTGGTCTCCTTAACTTCATTAGTTCCTTCGTATGTGATTTCTAGCTTGTCCCATATTTCTTTGGCACTTGAACAAGATGACATCTTAGAGTACTTGTCCGATCCAAGTGAGCAAAATAGCATATGCATTGCCTTATCATTGATTTGGAGCTTCTTTTGATCTTCATCGGTCATCTTGTGCTTGGACTTCGAAAATAACCGATCACCTTCTCTCTTCATCGAGATTGCCGGTCCATCTTCCACTACATCCCATAGGAGGTAGTCATGGGATTTGATGAAGAACTTCATACGGTTTTTCCAATAGGGATAGTTATCCCCATTGAAGTATGGAGGTTTGGTGATAGATTGAGACTCGTACAAGTTGTTGCCGGAGGTGGATGCCATGGCTTTGACTTCTATTGATTGAATCACCTTCTACGATCGCCTCAACGGTTGTTAGACCTTCGGTTGAATGTGTCTCTGATACCAATTGTTAGGATGATCAATCAATGAAGATGGTGGCCAAGAGGGGATGAATTGGCAATTTTAAAATTTTGGAAGCAAATCAAAAAAGATAGACAATGAGACACAAGGATTTATAGTGGTTCAAGCTTCTAACAAGCACTACGTCCACTACCTTAGCTTTCTACTAAGGATTTTTAACAATTTCACTATGAAATTCTTCCCATTTCTAGGCTAAGGAGGCAACTGTTACAACAGATAAAAAGCTTTCTACCCAAAGCTTGATCAAGGATCACTCTTTTACAAGAAAAAAGTTTGTCAAATAGACAATGTCCAATATTACAAGAACACTCAACCCCAAACTTGAAATAAAGATTACAATAAAATACACAAGTTGGGTACAAGGGTTTGACTCTAAAAGCTCAAAGGGTTGAATTTTGCTTGATTGCTTGAATGTTGATCAAAGTAGGTTCATTAGTTGTTGCAGCAGCATTGGAGTTTTGTATTTATACCCTCTCATTGATTTCTAGCCATTTGGGTGGTTGGAATATTGAATATAGCCGTTGGAGGGCTTCTTTCCCGCAATAAATGTTGTCTGCCAACCAACATTATCAGTACACGAAGGCCCGTATTGATACATGTTACAAGAAAAATATAGTTGTTGTGTATAGGCGTATCGATACGCGGTAGATCATATTGAAACTATCATAGTGTAAAACAGGGGCATATCAAAACGGCAAGGCCATATCAGTACAGTTTTTGCTCACTGGAGTTTGAGATGAAAAATTACATCGGTACACCTAGGGGCATATCGGTACGGTTAACGGAAATTAAAAGTTTGTTGATTCTAATAACTAACAAGGCAACAGTCAAAAACATTTAATGCACACCGTATCGATGCGGATACAACCGTATCGGTACTAATAAAAATTTCTTAAACCTAAATTTTAGATTGTATCGAAATAGTGTCATCTATATCGAAACACTTTACAAGACCATTTGCCCAGATGAATGTCGTATCAAGACGGGTGATGTCGTATTGATACGCGTCGTTGAAAATGTAGGCTAAGTTTGAAGGTCGTATCGAAACAAGCTAAGCCATATCGGTGCCCTTTGTAAAACCAAATTCCAGTAGCTGAAATCCATATCGAAACACCAAGGTGTGTATCAATTCGCTTGGGCGTATTTGTGTATTTTGGCTTGAAACACTTAGAAAATTTTTGGGTTTAAGTCTTTAACTTTGGAAAACGTTTCCTTGTCATTTTGTGAGACTTTTGAGTACTTAAAAGTTTATTTCCTTTTACAATTTAGTCCTTAAACACTTTGTTATATCAAAATCAAACATAGGAATTACACCTTCCTACTCAAAGCATCCGCCACAACGTTAGCTTTACCCGGATGGTACTCTATGATCAAATCATAATCTTTAAGCAACTCCAACCACCTTCGTTGCCTAAGATTCAGCTCCTTCTGGGACATCATATACTTCAGACTTTTATGATCCGTATAAACCACATATTTCTCACCGTGAAGGTAATGCCTCCAGATTTTCAAGACAAACACAACTGCGGCAAGCTCAAGATCATGAGTAGGGTAATTACGTTCATGCACCTTCAACTGTCTAGATGCATACGCAACTACCTTACCCTCCTATATCAACACGCAACCAAGCCCAACATAGGGCGCATCACTATAAACAACGAACTCTTTTCCTGATTCAGGTTGAACCAAGACTGGAGCTTGTGTCAACGCTTCCTTCAATCATTCAAAAGCTCACTGCCTATCATCCGTCCACTCAAAACGAACATTTTTCTGCAACAACTTGGTTAAATGAGCAACTAAACTGGAGAACCCCTCAACAAACCTACTATAATAACCTGCCAAACCAAGGAATCTCTGAACTTCTGACACGAATTTAGGCACCTTCCAACTCACCACAGCCTTAATCTTGTACGGATCAACACGAATTCCCTCGGCCGACACAACAAGGAAAACAACCTCTCTAAGCCAAAACTCACATTTGCTTAACTTGGCATACAACTGATTAGCCAAAAACGTCTGAAGCACAATCTATAAATGTCTATCATGATCATCCTCGGTACGAGAGTACACAAGGATATCATCAATAAACACAACCTTAAACTAGTCCAAAAACTCATGGAACACCCGATTCATCATGTCCATGAAAGCAGCCAGTGCATTGGTCAAACCAAACGGCATCACCAAAAACTCATAATACCGTACCTCATACGAAAAGTTGTCTTGGGCACATCCTTCACCTTCAACTGATAGTACCTTGACCTCAAATCTATCTTTGAAAACACCAAAGCACCCCTGAACTGATCAAACAGATCATCTATTCACGGCAAAGGATACTTATTCTTTATCGTCAACTTATTCAGTTGTCGATAGTCTATACACATCCGCAACGTACCATCCTTCTTCTTCACAAACAACACCGGTGCACCCCACGGTGAAAAACTAGGTCTAATAAAACCTCGATCAAGCAACTCCTGCAGTTGCGTCTTCAACTCCTTTAACTCCTTCAGGGCCATGGGATACAGAGCAATAGACACTAGTGTCGTATCTGCAAAGACCTCGATACCAAACTCAACCTCACGGTCTGGTGGCAACCCCAGCAACTCTTCCATAAAAACGCCCAGAAACTCACATATGGTGTGAATATCATGCACCCTCAACTCTTTCGAACCCAAATTCATAACATAGGCTAAGAAATCCTGACATCCAGGATCTATCATTCGACTCGCTTCCAAATCTGAAACAGTATTAGACTTCCAATAACCTCAAGGATATCTGTTTGGTCTCAAAATCCACCACAGCCCTGTGCTTGGTCAACCAATCCATGCCCAAGATAACGCCAAAGCCATGGAATGGCAACTCCATCAAATCCACAACAAACTCATGTCCCTGAACCATCAGCAGACATCTACGATATAACCTCTTAACCACGAATGTCTCTCCAAGAGAACTAGTCACTCTAACACCCACATTAAGAATTTCAACAGGTACATCAAGCAATTGTGCATGCTCACTCAAGATATATGAATGAGTAGAACTATAATCAACCAACGAATACAACAGAAAAGACTATAAAGAGAATGTACCTGCAATCACATCGGTGTTATTTCGACCCTCACGGTGCGCATACACCCTAGCCGGTCCACCTTTCTCAGGCTAGATAGCAACGGTATGAGCCACAGTCCTCTGCCCAGTATCTCTGCGCTGAAACGGCCCATGGCCACGACCACGGCCTCTCTACGGAGAAAAAATAGGTACGGCACCCTTCTCACCTCTAACCAATAAGGGACAATCACGCCTCAGATGATCTCCAGACCCACAACTCCAACAGGCAATGGCCACAATAGTCGTAGGTACCTGAACCTCTCTGGCCAAACATGGGCAATCTTACCTTAGATAATCAAGCGATCCACAAGCCCAACAGGTATTATACTGAGCTCTAACCTGGGTACCCTGACCCTACACTCCACGTCCTGCAACACCTCCACCACGCCTCGACTCAAGGCGATACCTCCTATCTCGGTATCTCTTAGCCTGACCACCGCTAAAACTGGAATCAGCCGCTCTCTTACCCGAGCTAAAGCCTCGCGACCCAGAAGCCAAACCAAGGTTCTGCTCAAATCCTGCGTACCGATATGCCTAGACTTGTAATGCCCATTTTTGCTGGTTTAACATGCTTTAGAACATTCCAAAATATCCTAACATGCCCCTAACATACATCCAACATATTCAAGAATCAACCCACACCAAGACAACCTAATTTCAACATCAAATCATGGCATCATACTTCAATTGTAAATCTAGAAGTATGCTTCCTAGAAAACCAATCAAGCAAAGCATGAAACTTCAAACCATCACCACAAACAATCATTAATGGTCATTTACAAACCAAGAGCAACAAAAAAAACTTGCTCAAACAGGGAGTTTAACAAAACCTCTCCCAAAACAACAACGGAACCCCTATTGTCCTTATTACTTATAGTCTATACCAAAAGCATATTTTGATTACCAAGTCTTGTTGTGATCCCTTGCTTCTCGCTGTCTTCCAAGCTTTTAATTCTCTAAATTGATGGACAAAGAGAGTGTAAACACACTAGGCTTAGTGAGGAGTGCTCAAAACAACACACCATCAATGCATTAAAACCATTTCTCAACATTCCATTGAAATCTCATTTCAATCATCTTTTAAAACATTATCATGCCTTAAAAACCATGCACTTAACCTCTTTAAAACTAGCATATTAACCCATTTGCAACATGTATCATTAACCAACAGCAAATCCCATTGCTAAACCTCAATTTAAGCCTTCCCATGCATAACGACCATATGCAAAGCTTAAAGAGTAAACATGTATAAATTATATTATACAACATAAACCGTTTCAATGATACATCAACAATTATATTGGCTTACAAGTGATCATTAAACAAGTTCCTTTACCAAAATAGTTCATCAGATACACGGGTTCAAACAAGTGTCCTTGCAACACTTTAAGCCATCTCAACCGGAATAGCGATACAATCACAATCGTGGTACATTAACAACCGGGTACACTTTCAACCCACGGGGACACCAACCTCACTCCTCGGTTAGATGCTTAATCCACTAACAGGAGTTTATGGTACCATATAACCCCTCGACCATTAGGGTACTTGGATGAAAGTTTCGTTACACAAATCAAAAACCCTTAACATCCAAGGCGACTTATTATAGTGCACTACCAATCCTATAGCCGGCCAACTATATCCGATAACTATTTTAAAGCACGTCACTTGCCAATATAATTCACCATTTACCACTAACCTCACTGTTTTTACAAGCATTTAACCAAACCATTTACCCAAAGCAACAAACCATACTTTAAACACAAGTATACACCATATACTTACAAGGATCACTTACCATGTGCATCCTTCAGCATTTCATGCTCAAAAACAGTATCTCGTATACTTTAAATCATGCTTAAACAGTAGGTTCAATATAAATCAAAACAAGTGCATAAAATCATTTCATAATAGCACAACCGAGAGAGAAAACCACGTTATACTTTTGAGTTTAAATCAGCTTTCATGCTCAGTTTAAACTCTCATAAACCACTTTTAAAATATTCCAAAGCTGGAATCCACGTTCTCACTCATCGATAAGCAAAACCTCGATTCGCCGATGCAAAATCAAGCGTCTGAAGCCTCCAAAGCTTCACCGATCACTTTCGGATCAACCTCCCTTGTTTTAATCACATTACAACATAGGATTAATGCATCTCAATGAATTCAAAACACTGCAACAACAAATCCTCACGAACTTCCACAATCCTCTCACAATTACCCAAGCACAACAACCAAAATCATCATCTAATCCTTTCCAAACACAACCCAGCCACAATCTAACACTTCCATATCCATCAATTAACACTTAAAAACAAGATTAATTCATCCAAATACTTTTAATCCAATAACTAACTTTTTAATAACAAGAATCATTTACAAATCAAGAAAAACAAGCCTCTCACCTATGTGATTTGATGAAAATAAGAGTGTTTGGCAGAAAATAAGTGGAGAGAAAAGTTACGTGCAATTTCTTTTAATCCAATAACTAACTTTTTAATAACAAAACTCTTTTAATTATCTTTAAAACACATGTTAAAATATCTTAATTGGAGGGAGAAACCATCAGCCAAAACATGGTAATATAGCTCCTTAAGGATTCTAAGAATTTGACCCTTTTCATTTTAGTCACCTTTAAAAATAGTTTTCAAAAATTACATTTTGGTTACTTACCAAAATGTCACCCTTCCAAAAACCATTTTCCAAAATTGTTTTCACCAATATTAATAATATATTAAAATATGTTTTTAACCATTTTCCATATTTTTATCTTACCAAAAAATATTTACTCCTGAATCTGACTCAAATCCCTAACCCGGTCCACTGAACCGTTTAACAAGCCTCAAAATTGCTAGGCCCAAAACCGGGGCGTTACATGAAGTCTACGATCTAATAATTAGATTGAAACACCGCAAACAACTTGGCTAGACATCATCAAACCATTCGCACAATCCAATCTTAGTTATCGCTTTCTTTTCAGAAAACAACTCAAATCCAAACCCATTTTTTACTTTTCATTCATAATATTAACCTGGATTAGTAACTTATACCCCTTTGCTCGCTCTCTGTGAGATCGACCCTACTTGCCACTACTACAAATCCTTAAGAACAAGTATGTATTTTATTTTCAACGGATTCGACACCCGATCAATAAACAAATTAGCAAACTAGGGAAAACCTCACAAGGCTGGTTGTTTGTAATTCTAAGCTCTCACCCGAAAACTAATACTGAAGCATATATAACAATTAAGCTCACAAGTGTGTTCTACAAAGAAATTGACAATTGAAGCACAAAAATACTTTCTCTATACATGAATGTTGGTAGTGTTATATATTGTTGTTACATGACTACTTGATTGAGTCTTTTAAACCCTCTAAGGAGATTGTGTCCGTTACTAGCCATTGGGGTTGATTTGGAGCCGTTGGGGATTTTAATTTCAGCATTAAATGCACTTCTGGGCTCATCAGTATCGGTACGCGAGCACTGGTATCGCTATACCTGCTCATAATAGAAAGAGCTGTTGGGCAATTTTACACTTGGAATCGGTACTCGATACATGCGTATCGGTACAGATCCATCCGTATCGGTACGGTCCAAGCCGTATCGATACTCATTTTGGCTACTGGAATTTGGAGTTTTGGAGAAACAAAGGGGCGTATCGATACGGGTAAAACAGGTATCGATACTCTTTTTGGCTACTAGAATTTGGAGTTTTGGAGAAACAAAGGGGCGTATCGATACGGGTAAAATAGGTATCGACACCTAGGAAAGGGTATCGACACTCACAACATGTTTTTGACACTTTGGCTATTTAAGATCATTTAAAACATGTCAAAAACCCTTTGAAAAACTTTCAAACATATTTTTCAAGTTAATGGACTTTTGAAATATTTTTGCAAATTAGTGTAAGTCCAAAAACGTTTTTCTTTAAGTTATATCAAAATCAAATATCTCAACAAGGACCGACTCGTCTTGAGATTAATATATGGATTAAAGTTATATATTAATCTTCAATAGTTGTGACATTAAATCCTTAGACCTGAAATTGCTACAGCTCTCAACATGATGATTATTATATTTTGACATAGTCAAACAAAGTTTTTAATCGGACGATTATAAAGGTTATGCTTGAACATAATAAGAAATCATGCAGTGAGATGTGAGTGATTAAGATGGAATTTATCCCTCTTAACATAAGAGAGATATCTCTGGGCCTCTCGATGATTGAGACTGAGAAATGCATGGCCGCGCTCAATGAGTTGATAGAGATCAATGTCATTTGTTTAGTCAGTTTAATCGAGTATCGAGAAACTAAAGATAGAATAATATAAGGTTAATAATTTCCATGTCTTATATTCTATCAAGATATCGTGAGATAAAAGGATTATGACATAAACTGAATTAAGGTTGTCTTGGATTATGAGTTTTTCATTTAACTTGGGTAGTCATAATGTCTTAGATTATGACAAATTTTAAATTATATTGTTAAGGATTATTTATTCGAATTTAAAGAAGTTAAATTTGTATTATTGTGATAAAATATTTTATTTATTTTTATTATTTTTCAAAAATAATATAAATTATATTATTAAATAATCTCATTATCTAGATTTGATTGGATTTAAATTCTTTATTGGATAAAGAATCTGTTTTAGAATATATTATTTATTTACTTTAAATAAATAATATTATTAAATAAATCACATTATCTAGTTGGTTGAATTTGAATTCCTTATCAGATAAAAACATTTATTTTTAATTATAATTTATTTAAAAGAGTTTTAATTAAATTATAATAGTGAACTCAACTTAACCCTAATCAAGTCATATATATATATATATGTATGTATGCCAATTATTTTTGTGCACTTGAGTATTTTCGACTAGCCATCAAAAACCACAAAAAATTTCTATTTTCGAACCAAAAGAGGAACTAGCATTCCGATAGATGTTAATCGTTCATTCGCGTGTGGATACTTATAGAGGGCAATCGTCTTTTAGAAAGGCAGCGCCTCAGCACAACATGATTACTGAATCAAAGATTAAGGTAACTCTTTTGATTTTCTCTGTCGTACATTAATATGATTGCATGAGATCTTGAGAATTTTTCGTAGAATAATTTTTCCCGCTACGTTAATTATCATGATTAGATCACTTTTATTTCCTATGAAACTCAATAGTAGGTTCAGGTTCGAGTTTAGGATGAAAATACCCAACCCGACAAAATCCGAAATAATAGTTTAATTTTATTATAAATATTTATGTATAATTTTATATGTTTTTTTCAATTATCTCCCTATTTTGTCTAATAAAAATGAAATAATTATTATAATGCTCATCTCTATTTGTATTTTTTTCAATTAACTCCCTATTTTATCGAATAAAATTAAAAAAAAAATTCCATTTATGTCGGGAAGGGTTGGATTAAGAGTTTTAATCTAAAATTCGAGTTGATTGGGTCGAATTCAGGTGGAGATGTTAACTTTTCGGGTCGGGTGCAGGTCGACTAAAAACCCGACCCAACCCGATCGTCACTTCCCTAGTGATCATACTAAAGAATAAAATAAAATAATATAAGACCTCAATACATTGAAAATGGTGTGGTCACACACACCTATGCTCGAAGGTTTCGCATTGGGGGTTATTATATTGGAGCTTTTATCTGGGAAAAATGCTGCAAGTGCTGAAAAGAACGGTGAAGGTGAAGAGCTGTTACCTACATCTATCAAAGCAGAGCTTGACGGGGACAATGTGAGAGAGAAGCTCACGAACTTCATTGATACTTCTCTTAGGCCTGAATATCCGCCGGATGTGGTTTTCTCCACGGCTGAACCGACTAAAATCTGTGTGGCTCTCGATCTCAATGCTCGGCCTTCCATGTCTGAAGTTTTGGTAACCTTATCTAAGATTCTATCTTCTTCATTGGATTGGGATCGTTCTTCTGAACTTGAACGATTCGCGTATCTAACCAGTGCCAAGTAGTGAGATGCCATTAAATGGATCAAATGTCTAAGCACCAAAAGAATATGGGAATGTGGTCACATTTTTCCTACCATAGTATAAATTATGAGTTTTCATATGAAGATCATAATGCTGTATATTATCACAAATTAATGATTCTTCAACAGAAGTTTCAGAAATGTTGTACTTCTGATAATTAAGCCAACTTGAAAGACATTCTATACAAACCGAGATCTAATCTCATTTACATGGATGGTAATTTCACAGAAAAGATAGAATGCTCTGCTAAACCTCTTCACGCGAAGTCTGAAACCAAACAACTGCAAGGGTCACAAGGGATGCGTAGATCGAATTGGGTAACTTCTTCACCACTTTCCCAACACCAGGAACACCCTCAGTAGCCTTCTTTGTCGCCATGGCAACAGTCGGAGCAACAACCAAAGTGACAATCAGTCCCTGACTAACAACAATCAACGTGTCGGTCGTGAGCAGTTGAATAAATTTCACAAATTCTTCATGATTGAGTTCCCCATCAAGGTTGAAGTCACTCCTGCAAACGAATCAACTAAACTATTACATTTACATACCATTAACCACCACTATGTTATGTTCTTGAGTGAAGCACTTTTAGAGAAAGGAAAATATACAAATATAGAGAAAAGGAAGGCCCTTTGACTCTGCAAATATGCCCTTTTAAACTGCAAGAGCTTCCTTTAACCAAAAGCATTCAAATCGGTAACCTAAGTCTTCTGACACCTTGTAGATCAACCAAGTACACATATCCAGAATACTGAATTAAAATCATTTGAACATATTCATAACATCTTCATTGCAGTAAAGTATATCCTCAAATGCAGTCTTTTTCCTCTCTGCATCGAATTTCGGGGTTACCTGCATCATTGATCTGACTTGCTCTTTAGAAGGCGGATCGAAGTGTGGTCCAGGCAAACGCTTATTAATATCACTACAGAAGAAATAACCAACGATCATTTAACTCCTACATGGTAACAATCTTCCATTGCAGGACCAAACAATATGAAATCATTTAAACTGAAAAACAAAAGAACTGTTGAGCTGAACTCCTCACTTGTACACAAGCAGGACAGCAATATATAGATTTTCGAAAGTTAAAGTAGCTCCTGAATGAACTTTGATATGCTCATAAACCTTATCGCTTATTTTCCTAATCTGTTCCTTTTTCCATTCCTTCCCTGTACAAAAGTGTTGAACAATCAATGCATATAATATAATTACAAGAAAATAAATGCAAGGTCACTTGTTCAGTTCTCATAAAGCCAAATAGTAACACAAAGTATATTGATCAGAGAATACCAAATCTCACTACACACCCAGATTTTACCTAAACTAACAAGGAAAAACAAGAGAAAACACAGTTGTTCAAAGTCAATAGTTAATTTGGCAGCAACAAACAATTCCAGTCAACGTGGTCACGTAGAGCATCATATTCTGAATACCCATTTCTTCAAAATGATAATTAAAGCTTTTTTTTTTTTTTTTTTGGAGAAATTCAAAGTTCAGCTTTCTATGCATAACAAAAGTACCCTTTATGATTCACATGACGAAAAGAACAACTACAGGGAGCAGGGTGTCAAGGATCAGAAACTTTAGTATTATGAAATTTCAAGGAAACTTTTTAGAAAGAAGATAAAAGAATTGATCAAAAGGTTACCGTGGAATTTGTCTAAAACTTGTCCCATGGCTTCAGAGTCCAGATAATGGCAGAATTGAAGTTGGTGGTGGACAAAACATTCAGCGGAAAATGGAAACAAGAAGATAACGGTGTCGTTTGAGCGGTGAGATTTTCGTAGGAGCGACGTGGCACTTAGAAAGTGGAGGATATTAATGTATTCACGAATGGTTACTGAACCATTCTTTCAAAAATTATAAAATAGTTATTAAGTTTTAAATTTTGTTAAAAAATGAACACTGAGCAATTAGATGACAAAAATAACCTAACGATGGACTGACTAAGCACCTAAGTAATGCGTTAATTGTTACAAAATGGTTATTAAACTTTGTAAATATTATAAAATAGTCATTGAACTATTTAATTGTCGTAGAATGATAAATTTAGTATTTAATTATTATAAAATAATTATTAAACCATGTAATTGTTATAAAATGGTCATTTAACTTTTTAATTATTACATAATAGTTATTGAACTATTTTTAGCTTCATTTGGGCCTAACTCATAACCGATTAAGCACAGCTTGGTCCAACGAATCTAATTACACTAACAACATGATTTAATAATGTCTTGAGCCAATGAACAAATATTGATTCTGAAATTTGGTTCGTTACAACACTTACCACACCATTATTATGTCTAACATGTGGGATAGTGGTTTTGTGACGATCCTAGACAGTTCTCTTTCATTTTGGGTGGAGAATCGCTGGCCACAATTGCCTAAGATCCATGCAAAAATGTGAAGGTTTTTTTAAAGTATATATGAAAGCTTTGATCTAGAGGAAGAGAATAGTCCCCCTTGAGACTTGTTGAGAAGGCTTAAATGAAAAATAGGTGTCCAAAGTATATTATTTTTTAACTTTAACTGTCTAAAATATTTTTTTGTAAAAATATGTGCCTAAAGTTTCCAAAGTTATAATTTTAGGTGTCCCAAGTTAACTTTCCGTTAAATTTTTAAAAATATATATTATTTTATTTTAATTTATTTTTTAAACTTATTTAAAAAAACCTAAATTTCTAAAATTCACAAAATTGCCCCTAAATTCGAAATCCCCAACTCACCAAAACTCAAATCACGATTTGAGTAGATTTCGTCACTGATGGCGCCGCCGCTGCCGACCACATCCTTCGCTGGACCACCACGGTCGTTTACCCTATCATCCTATCACCGGAAAAATGGACCGAAGTCGTGCAAAACGCCGAACGAAGGCTGAAACATTCAAAATTTCATTTGAATGATTTGCGATGAGCAGCGGCTAAACGACAACAATTGGTGCATGGGTGTTTGGGAGAGGGGATGACGCTCTATTCCGTCGTCGAAATCGTGGCCAACGGCGGCGGGAGCGGCCGGATTGAGGGATTTAGGTATTTTGAGATTTAGGATTTTTTGGCTTTTTTGGAATTTTAGAAATTTAGGGGTTTTTTTGAAAATTCCAATTTTTTATTTGTTTTTAAAAATAATTAAAAATAAAACTTGCCACGTGTCACATTATAATCGGCTACTAAGATTTTTTTTAACGGCAGTTAATCCCAAAGCACCTAAAATTGTAACTTAAGAAACTTTAAACACTTATTTTTATAAAAAAAATATTTTAAGCACTTATAATTTAAAAATAATATACTTTAAGCACTTATTTTTTTGATTTAAGCCTATTGAGAAAAAAAATCAAACTCTCTTGTTAGAAAATGAGAGAGAGAAACTGTGCTCTTACCTCTAAAGTCATAGGATGTCAACTATAGGGCGGCTA
This sequence comes from Hibiscus mutabilis, assembly GCA_019671005.1. Classification (NCBI taxonomy): domain Eukaryota; kingdom Viridiplantae; phylum Streptophyta; class Magnoliopsida; order Malvales; family Malvaceae; genus Hibiscus; species Hibiscus mutabilis. Next base: position 10,106,504 of record CM033737.1, on the reverse strand, counting down.
TTGATGATGAATGATGCGAGTTTGAGTATGTCCTACAAATTTTATTTATTGTTTATTTAGTACATATATTACAAGAAATGATAATGCTTTTCTCTCTTTTAAATTTGACGAGATGTATTTATTTTTTAGTGTTTAAAGCATAGGAATTTTAGGGGTGTGCAGAATAAGTTGTAACTGTTAACTGATATAATCGTTATATTTTATAGGTTAATTAATTTAATTATTAAGGTTAAATAATTTTGATTAATCAAATCATTAAAAATGATAGTTAATAGTTAACCTATATGTATTATTTAAAAAAAACTAAGCATAGTAATTGTGTTTTAAATCTCTCTATTTAAATGTTTTTTCTAAAAATTTAATATAATATCTATTTGATAGATAATTTCTTTATTTTCAAAAGAAATAATAAATATATAAAAATCATTTTCGTAACAAATTATAAGTTAATCGTTATTATGTTTAACTGTTAAAAATATAATGATTAATTGTTTTTAACGATTAGGTTAACCTAAATTATTCCGTATGGTTTCCATTGATTGAATATAATATCGTTAAGTCCATACTTTTCTCAAGCATATCATATTTTGGAGTCTTTATTATTTTGCTTACTTTCACGCATAATTGATAATTGTACAAGCTAGTTATCAATGCCATTAAAGCTTTCATTTTTTTTCTTTAATTAGTTGAATAAGAATTTATTAAATTTTCAAAGCAGAAGAAATAAATAAATAAAAATCATGGATTTGGTAACCTTTGCATTTTCCTGTATTTGTCAAACCCTTTTTATTTTTAATAAATAAAATAGAAGAAAGGACAAACCAAACCACTGTTCAGCAAGTATCAGCTTGTTTGGTGACCTGATCATCTCTACATATCCACTGAACTTTTTTTATCACTTAATATATTTTATTCCATTACTAACCTAGTTGATCTAAGTGATAAATAATTTAGTATGACCGAGTATGTTTTAAGTTTGTGACTTTGTGTAAGCAGAAACTTTATGTTGGAAGACTTACTCACTAGAATCAGACATACAATACAGGTCAGTCCAGATTAATAGGGGCAAAGCCCTAATATCAGAAGAACAACAAAAATATATATATTGTATTTAATTTACAACTTTATTAAAGGAACGGTTAGATAAGCTTAATCTTAATTAATTAGTTTCTTTCAAGCTTTTAGGAAATGAACTTCTAACAAAGAAATAGTAATTTTAAGTATGTCAGTAACGATGTTATTCAAACTAATATTCAATTATTAATGAGTTTATTTTTTTTCTCTGGCCGCTAAGGTTTAATTTTTTCCGGCCGCAACTTTAGTGTTGGTTGTCGATTGATGATAATCTTTTTTTTAATTATATTATTATATTTTATATTTTTTAGTTTTTAGTTTTTAGTAAGAATAATTATGCCTCTGTGGCACTTTTTTCTGCTTTTATGGCACGTCTTTTATTTTCGTTGACGGTTGTTTGACCGTTTCTTTTATTTTTTTAATTTTTTCAGGGTTGGATTTGACATTGCCTCGACTGATTAAGATGGCGCTTATTTGGTTATCCTCATGGTCTTCTTTGTTTTGGACCCTCGAATTTAATATAGAAACATGATTTGCATTCATGGATGGTTTTCTCACGGCGTTTGGCTCTGATTTGCGGTTGTCGGTGTTCTTTCAGTAGTTTGATCTTCTTTTGCAGTTCGTTTGCCGATACAGTCAGATCTGTTTGTATCTATCTTTTGTTCGAGTCTTTTGATTAGGTTGTTAATCTTTTTATTGTATGGTCCTCGTATGATTATAGGAAAATGTCCAAATTCTATGTTTAGCTTATGTTTATGGTTTAAACTCTCATTGTAGTTTAGATATTTTCTATTTTTAATAAAACTAGCGGATTCTATTCAAAAAATTTAATTATTAATATATATATGATTGTTTATTATAAGTGTTATCTTAATCAAATTGATCGATTAGATCAGTTAAATTGATGATCATACTAACAACTAAACTACAACAAAAATTTTAAAAGAAATATTTTATACACTGGCTGTGAATTTTTTTTCGTAAATAAATTTAATTTAGGGTTTTAGTTTAGAGGTTTATATTTTAGTGAAAATATTTCAAATCATACGCATTCAAATTATGGTTTAAAATCTTTGTTGTAACCTATTTTTGTCCGGGTTAGACCCAAAATAAGCTCAATATCCCTACTCATTATGCTCAATTAAAAAGCCCTTTATCCAGTCTAGGCTGTCGCATTTGCAGACTCGAAAAGCAGGAAAGAATATATTATCACCCGAAAATTTGCGATCTGTAAAATCAATATATTCATTTTTTTTAGGTATTTAATACACTAAATTTTTTGTATAAAAGAGCTTATCGAATGAATTATAAAAAAGTAAAAAGTGTAAAAAAAAATCACGTGGCTCACCCCTCCCCTCACCCATTTGGCTATAAATAGCCATGGGGGATGGCTGCCAAATCTCACCCACAATTGAAGCCAAATTGGCCAATTGACAAGCCATGAAATTGGCAAGCAATCGGCACCCAAAGTGTGGGAGCCAAGGCCGGCCGAGCTAGGCTGGGCAGGGGTATGAGGCAGTGCCCTCGGTCCTAGTTGATTCAATCTAACATTCGATTAGGGTCTCTTTCGTGGTTCGATCTAGTTAAATTTTTAGGCCATATCGAGGTGACACCGAGATTTTGATAAGGGTCGGCCAAAGCTTTTCATTCGAGCTTTTAGTGAGGTAAAATTCGGTCCTTATCTTTGTATTTATTTATTTAATAATATATAGCTCTGTTGATTATGTTTTCATATTGGTATATTTTTTTATATATGTTTTGTATATTATTTTACTTTTTGCATCGCTTTTTTATCTTCTTTAATTTCAGTTCTTTTTCGTATTCGATGCATTTTATTTTTATTTTATTTGTGTATTTTTTTATGGTATGATTATGTATATGTATATATAATATGTGTAATATATATTATACTTATAATATGTATATAGTATAATATTTGCTTTATATAGTATTTGAATAATATTATATTTATATATAAGATATGTATAAAATATTATTTATGTATTTATGTTTACTGTATATATTAATATATATCATATATTATATAGTATTTTATTTGTTTTTTTTATTACTTTATGTTTACATTATTTATATTAACTTTATGCTATTTATTATTTTACATAAATATCGTGTATAATATTTTGCCCCATTGTTCCGATATTTCTATTGGGAGTGTCATCCCGGCTATCCGGGTGTCAATTCTTTTGAATGTCATGAATACCAAGGCAGATTTAAGCTATTGTTCATTTTGGGAATTAAATTATTAAATTAAATCGAATTTTCATTTCCTTAATAAAAATAATGCGAACCTTTAGGTACCAATTTTAGGCGTGGTGGGGGTACTAATCCTTCCCCACTCGTAACCAACTCTCGAACCCATCTCTAGTTGACTTTTTGGTGTCCGGTCTACCTCATCCAAGTGACCGGTGGCGACTCCATTTTTTACCATTTTATTATTTAAAACACGAGGCTTCCTACCCGAGAACGGGCCTCCAAGAAAAGGCACGGACAAGAAGGTCGCTATAGCATGGCGACTCCGCTGGGGACAAAATTTTTGTTTTCAAAAAAACAAAAAGATGAGTTAGGCCTTAGTTATGGTTTGCATTATAATTATTAAGGAAGTTTTAAATTAAATTCAATTTAATTTAATTTTTAATTTTTGTTTGATATAAACTGTCATCATACATTAATGTTAGAACCCTTAAGTGGGAGGGAGTACTTCGCTTCGTGGGGTTTTCACCTCCGTATAGTGTTGTATCTCGCTTCCGGAGTATTGGTCCTTATATTTCGTGGGGTTTTCACCTCCGTATGGTATAAGGGTTGTATTCCCCCAAATCGATGTCTCAGTGACAGATCGGGTACCCTATATTTTAGATCCAAACCACATATAATGAGCCGTAGTGTCCACCCTTTGATCACGCCAGTACTTTGCCCATTTAGGAATGACCCTTTTTAGGTTTTGCTTTGTTTGTATATTCCTTGTATATTTTAACTGTTTATTTTCTTCATTTTTCATCATTTAATTCATTTTATTATCCGATATTCTATTACACTAACTCATTTTCTATGTTGTTCTTTTTCTTTTTTCTGTATGCGCATTGCATATCATATCATAAGTGTTGATTCGATAATAATCCAATTTAGAGGGTGTACCTAGATAGGAGAGAAGTTTTTGATACAAGAGCGATAATGCAAACAGTATCGGGTTAGGGTCAATAAAGACCAACGAAAAGATGAGTCGATTGCGATATATAAACAAACAAAGAAACGATGCAGCTTAGGCACGCTATTCGAAACCCAACTCATTTGCATCCAAGTCTACCAAAGAAGAGACCTTTGCCCACATTCTTCATGCATAGGCTAGCCATCTCTTAAAAAAAGAAAAAAAAACCTCAAGTGCATAGATTACACTGCCATAGGACTTTGAACAATGGAAGAAGAAAACAACAAGACCGTCCCTCAAACCGAGGATAATGTTAAGATGTAGAGTGCGAATAATACTTTACAAAATCAAGATATCAAGATAAGAAGCTACCCATTGTTTGTAGTTCATTTCAGCTTCTTGACAGACACATTCTTCTAGCGGAAGCCTTTCTAAGGATTATTTGCGAATCAACACTTCATTTCTATTCATTTTGGCATGACATTTAATTATTTAGTTGTACATTATAATTTGCATGTATTATTAAAGATAATTGGGTTGTGTAAATACCATGGGGGTAATCTCAAATTGCAATTATTCCACATCGATGTGGTACTCGCTTGCAAGCAAAGAAAATGGAAAATCGAGTGATAAAACTAGAACAGGGCCAAGAGAACTTAGAAAACCGTTTGGATAGGGCTGAACAAAACACCAGCGAACAATTTTGGCCCAGATATCTGCTTTGCTTGAAAAGGAAAAAGATGACACCATTGAAGAGCCAGAAGTACTGCATCTCACATCAAGATTCAATCGAACACGTTGATCCCCGAAAAGAAGAGCGCATGTCAACACCATTGGGGTATCCGCCAGCCATCAAGAATGAGGGACCACCAAACAACCGATTAATCTAAAAATAGCCTATGAGGAAGAAGTACCAGACCTCGACTTGATAAGTCCAATAGAAATATTGGCACAACATGCTTAAACACGGTAAAGTTTAAGATAATGGATAATTCAAAAGTCCATAAAAATCTATTTTTACGAATGGTTGAAGGAAAATAAATCCTTTGAGAAAATCCAATGCCATGATTTGTACAAACTGATTGTACCTAGGGGAATGGTATAACTAGCCCGAAGCAAACGGCTATCGGTAAAGGCAACTCAAAACCGTTGATCCCTGTGCATTTGGGAAAAATGCAAAAGAAATCTAATGGCATAATCAAATGTTTAAAACCTTCATTCGACCCCTATTCGTTAGTGTTATAGCTGGATCAAATATCAAGACCTTCATCTTTCAATCATGTCTCTTCGATAGTATGGCGGCTGGATCAGAGCCATTTTGACAAGTCCAATAGAAATGTTGGCACAACGTGCTTAAACACGGCAAAGTTTAAGATAATGGATAATTCAAATATCCATCGAAAATCTATTTTTACGAATGGTCAAAGGAAAATAAATCCTTTGAGAAAATCCAATGTCATGATTGGTACAAACTGATTGTACCCAAGGGAATGGTACAACTAGCCCGGAGCAAACAACTATCGATAAAAGCAACTCAAAACCGTTGATCTCTGTGCATTTGGGAAAAATACAAGAGAAATCAAACTGAAGAATCAAATGTTCAAAACTTCAATAGACTTTGCCTTTGCTTCAATGTCGCAACTAAGTCAATCTTTCTCCAAATTTTACTTACAAGAACAGTAAGAAGATCGAGAAGCCCAAGGAAGAAGCGGTAGTCAGAGCAAGAACCCTTACCTCAGACCATACTGTTTTGCTTTAGAAGGTACTATTTTATGCCCAAGACAATCAGAATCGGGGCATTATCTCAAAGATTTTATCTATCATTGGTACTGACACTACCCGAGAATATATTAAAATGTCAACTTTCTTTGGAACATCAAGATAAAATACAAGAAGAACTCTTAGCTTGAAGATTACACCTCTGGCATTGATGAAAGTTTTATACAGGAAGAACTTTCAGCCCTACTTCTGGCTTTGATGAGAGTGAAGGACTCTCAGCCTTACATCCCCGGCTTTGATGAGGATTTCATATAGGAAGAATTCTCAGCCCTACCTCTGCATTGATGAAAGTTTCATATAGGAAGAACTTTTAGTCCTACTTCTGGCTTTGATGAGAGTGAATGACTCTTAGCCCTTCATCTCCAGCTTTGATGAGGATTTCATATAGGAAAGATTCTCAGCCCTACCTCCGGCTTTGATGAGGATTTTATATAGGAAGGATTCTTTGCCCTACCTCTAGCATTGATAAAAGTTTCATATAGGAAGAACTTTCAGCCCTACTTCTGGCTTTGATGAGAGTGAATGATTCTCAGCCCTACATCTTTGGCTTTGATGAGGATTTCATATAGGAAGGATTCCCAGCCCTACCTCTGGCGTTGATGAAAGTTTCATATAGGAAGAACTTTTAGCCCTACTTCTGGCCTTGATGAGAGTGAAGGACTCTTAGCCCTACATCTCCGACTTTGATAAGAATTTCATACAGGAAGGATTCTCAGCCCTACCTCTAACATTGATGAAGAGTTTTATACAAGAAGAATTTTCTAGTCTCAAAGTGAGTTACTCTTTCGTGCCTATGATGGTCAGAAATCGGGGCACACCATCTAGAGATTTTGCAAACTTTTCCTATGACGATCAGAAATCGAGGCATGATCTTGTAATTTTCTAGTCCTCGACATTTTGGGAAACAATGAAAATCTTTCGGCAGCGAGATATCATACCTATAACGATAAAAAATCTGGGTATGATCTTTAAATTTTTTGAACTTCAGCCTTCTACGAAGAAGAGAAGACTCGTGCCACTAGAAAGGCTCTCATCTCCAAGATTTTGTCTTCTCAGCAGAGCATCACAATTTGAAGAATTCCAGGGCAATCGAGTAGATCAATTGAAGATCAATAAGAGCGGGCGGTGGCCAAAGAAGAACCCTTAGCCTACCCGAACCAAAATGGTCACTATTTTGTCTTTGCTCTATCTCTGTTACACAACGATGAGCAAAGAGGGGGCAGCTATTGTAACCCATTTTTGTTCGGGTTAGACCCAAAATAAGCCCAATATCCCTACCCATTATGCCCAATTAAAAAGCCCTTTATCCAGTCTAGGCTGCCGCATTTGCAGAATCGAAAAGCAGGAAAGAAGACATTATCACCCGAAAATTTTCGCTATGTAAAATCAATATATTCACTTTTTTAGGTATTTAATACCCCAAAATTTTTGTATATGAGAGCTTATCAAATGAAATATAGAAAAAGATAAAAAGTGTAAAAAAAAATAAATTTCACGTGGCTCTCATTGAGCCACGTCACCCCCTCCCCTCACCCCTTTGGCTATAAATAGCCATGAGGGAGGGCTGCCAAATCTCACCCACAATTGAAGCCAAATTGGCCAATTCACAAGCCATGAAATTGGCAAGCAATCAGCACCCAAAGTGTGGGAACCAAGGCCGGCCGAGCTAGGCTGGCCAGGGGTATGGGGCAGTGCCCTCGGCCCCACTTGGTTCAATCCAACATTCAATCGGGGTCTCTTTCGTGGTCCGATCTAGTTAAGTTTTTAGGCCATGTCGAGGTGACACAAAGATTTTGGTGAGGGTCGGCCAAAGCTTTTCATTCGAGCTCTTAGTGGGGTAAAATTCGGTCATTATCTTTATATTTATTTATTTAATAATAATAGTTCTGTTGATTATGTTTTCATATTGGTATATTCTTTATATATGTTTTCATATTGGTATATTTTTTATATATGTTTTGTATATTATTTTACTTTTTGCATTTTTTTTATTTTCTTTAATTTCAGTTCTTTTTCCTATTCGATGCATTTTATTTTTATTTTATTTGTGTATTTTTTATGGTATTATTATGTATATGTATATATAATGTGTAATATATATTATACTTATAATATGTATATAGTATAATATTTGCTTTATATAGTATTTGTATAATATTATATTTATATATAAGATATAAAATATTATTTATGTATTTATGTTTACCTGTATATATTAATATATATTGTTTATTATATATTCTTTTATTTGTTTTTATTTTATTACTTTATGTTTACATTATTTATATTAACTTTATGTTATTTATTATTTTACATAAATATCGTGTATAATATTTTGCCCCATTGTTCCGATATTTCTATTGGGAGTGTCATCCCGGCTATCCGGGTGTCATCTCCTTTGAATGTCGTGAATACCAAGGCAGATTTAAGCTATTGTTCATTTTGGGAATTAAACTATTAACTTAAATCGAATTTTCATTTTCCTTAATAAAAATAATGCGAACCTTTAGGTACCAATTTTTGGTGTGGTGGGGGTGCTAATCCTTCCCCACTCGTAACCAACTCCCGAACCCATCTGTGGTTGACTTTTCGTGTCTGGTCTACCTCATCCAAGTGACCAGTGGCGACTCCATTTTTTACCATTTTATTATTTAAAACACGAAGCCCCATACCAAAGAACGGGTCTTCAGGGAAAGGCTCGGACGAAAAGGTCGCTACAATCTTGTTCAAAGAATTATGGTTTAAAATCTATACAAGTCCTCAAACTTTAACATGTTATAGTTAAATCCTTAATACTTTGAGTTGAATGGTGTTTTTTTTTTGTTTCTTAAACTCGTTAAAAATGTTTTAATTTTTAGAATTTTCTTCACAATTTTAAGTGTTTGAATTTTCAAATTTCTATTAAATTGAATTAACTAACGAATAAAAAATAACAAACTTATTAAGTTGACGTTTTATATCTTTTGTCAATGTGTTGTGCACGTCTAATATTTTATCCCTTTTACATTAAAATAAAAAATTATTTAAAATATAAAAAAAATTGTAAAATAAACAAAATGTTTTAATTTATTAAAAATGTACTTTATATAAAAATATTAAAAATGATAAAAATATAAAATAACTAATGTCAGCTTAATAAATATGTTATCTTTTTTCACCAGTTGGTTTAATTTGACAAAATAAAAAATAAAAATTTAATAGTCAAAAAATGCGGAAAAAAGTTTGAGGGCTATAATATTTTTTTTTTCTAAAAATTCAAGAGTTAAAAATATGTTTATCAAAGTATTTATAATGTATCAATTAGGTCTTTCCACCAACCTAATCGTTAACTTATTTGTTAAAAGATAACTTATGACGTACCCATATATATATATATTGAAAACATAAATTACATTTAAAACACATGGATAAAACTCAATTATTGAAAACATATACACTTGCTTTATGAAAAGTTTAACGTTAAAAATAATTCTCTTTAAACTTACTTATCTTTAGGGTGAACTAAATTAGTATTTACTAAATTCTTAGTACACTTTTATTTTGATTATTAAAATTAAAAAACTTTCATTTAGTCATTAAACTTTTAAGTCGCTTTTATTACGATCATTGATGTTAAAAAATGTTAATGTGACACGTTAAAGTCTTCTCAAACCCCCTTAAATTTTTAAATTTAAAACTATCACCAAGGCTAAAATTTTGATGAATGGAGATGTCGCCGATAAATCCCAACAGTAAGAATGATTCGTTTGGTCAAAAGGTTAATATATGTCGGTTTCAGTTCGATCTGACAAGTAACAATGACAGATAAAAAAGTTTTAATTTTTAGTTTCAATTGAGGTTTTTATTTTTAGTTCTCCATTGTTAACCATCAGATCAATGTTAAACTTCCGAAAAAACAAATCTTTCACACCTTTGGAATTGATTGACGACCGCTCCATTCATCAAAATTTTGGCCTTGGCATCAATTGTAAATATGGAAAATTAAGGGTTCTTTTTAGGGAAGAAGACTTTAACATGCCAGATCATAATTTTTAATGGGGTTAACGAGAATGACCATAATGAAAGCAAATTAATAATTTACTGGCTGTAATGAAAAATTTTCGATTTTAATAACTAAAGTGAAAATGTTTTAAAAGTTCAATGACTACTAGTATAGTTTACCCTTATATTTAAACTACCTACTGTATTTTAAATATATTTCTCATCTTATTTTAGTTAGGAGTAGTTGATTAGTAGGGGATATTTGTTTGACGTGTTTGTGAATCATTCCTTGAAGTTTCGAAGCGTATCAATATCCCCGAGTTAACATCACATTTAGCAGTTTCGGAGAAGCAATCACTTGGCCAACCTCAAGACTCCACGTGTCACTCGACACGTGTCCCAACTATGAGGGCACCAAATCGATCCAACCTGTCTTCCCCTAGTCAACTGGTCTAGCATTGTCATGTAATGAAGAAATTATTTTTTAAACCCGATTTATCACTTTATTCATAATCTTCATCCAATAAAAATCAGTCAATTAACTCTTTTTTTTATGCCACTAATATATTTATAATCAATATTTATGTAATCAATCATTCTCTATTTACATGAATAAAAATGAGAAGAATCTTTGAAAAAAATAACAGGTAAAAAAAAATTAGTTGACTAATTTTTAATAGACGAAATCATGAATGACGTAGTGAGTCAGATTCACAAAATTAATTTTTGGAAGAACAATGCGTTGACGGCGATGAAAGAGCCGTGAGATGATTTGTTGCGATTTTGGATCAGTTGGAGAAGGGAACCGAGCCTTAATTTCAAATTTTAAAATGGGTTCTTGATTATCGTCAGATTGCAACAGGGAAGTCAATTCTTGGAAGAACAATGCGTTGAAGGTGAAGAAAGAGAAGTGTCATTTCTAAGTAGTTTGTTGGGGTTCAAGTGTTACTGTCGGGGATGGATTTTCGATACATTGGATGGTCAAAATGCCGACCAAGTTCATCGGGACAAGGGTGTCAAGCATTTACACAGGAACAATCAGTTCATGTCTGATAGCAGTAATTAAGGATTCTTTTCATTTTGTCCTTGTAAATATATACTTATAGTCGTTAAGATTTGAATTTCGAGACATTAGCTCAGTTTTTGCAGGAGCTAATGACTACATCTCTATCGTGATCACAATTTTTTTAGTGTGAATGTCTAGTGGTAGAAGAGAATGTAAATGGGTTAGTAAGGATTAAATTAGTATAATATTAAAATATTGAGGGATAATATTTTTAGAATTATATTTAAATTAAAATAATATGTAAGAGTTCAAAGTTAAATTAATTATTTTGTCAATTAATTAACTAAAGATTAACTATTAGTGATCATATTATAACGGCTAATGATTTAATTATTAGTTTGTAACTTTTTATAGTCGAATAACTCATCGCTAACTCACTATATATAATTTATTCGAATAAATAAATTAAAGATCTTTTTTAATTATTGGATATTAATGAGAAATTCTAAAATCACACTTTATGAATCAAATTTGAATTAGAAGATTTAGAACAGAAAAAGAAAGAAGCATAAAAGAAAATCTGAATAAGCATCTATACATATGTATTATGTATAGCGACGAAAGATAACCCAACCAAAACATACAATGGACAACTTTTATTCTTTCGAAGAAATCCCTAACGAACTCTTGACGTCGAAGATGATAAAAAAAATGATAAAGAGACTGAAAAAGATTTGAAGAAAGAAAATGGGACAACATCCTCGCTTAATAGAAGTTTAGAGAGTAATAATAATGTTCTTGTGGATGTAGATGAATACAACTAAACTTATCTTAAGAAGAATCTTTTCTTGGCTTGTAATGTCATGGAACTAGAAGCATGAGACTGAAAGCGGTACATGACGTCAACATGATTTATTGTTCGATTTTCTCCTTTTGAAATTTCTTTTTCCAATGTTTCTCTCGATGATCCACTTGTGCTTGACCTTAGCTGAGCTCTGAACTTCTTTTGTCCGTCAAGCAAGGAAGGAGATCCCACCGGTGCATAACCGCGTTTATCACCAGCACCTATATATAACAGTAAAACACGAATATTATGTACGCTGCCGCAATGAAGACGGTAAAAAGAAAAATCGCAAGTAAGAAAAGCCGCAATGGACAGAATGTCTTGGGCTATTACAAAAGATGCCTGTTTGATATGTATATAGCATACCAAGAATCATACAGTTTAAAGAGTGAAAGGGTATTATAGGTCCTATCAAATATTAACTAAAGATAAAAGCATCATGAAAGATGCAGATTTCACACATTTGATTATTAGAACATAAATGTAAAATATTGAAAACTAGAAGCATGAGATTGATTGCCTTTGGCTTTTAGTGCTCCAAAAATATATGATCCCAATCGATCGTAATATGTTCAATATATAGTTAAATACAAATATATTGATATAGTCTTTTAAATATAGAAGAATTATCATAAACACGTATCTATATCCGATATAAAAAAATATTTAAGAATAATAATAAAAAAATACTTAATTAGCAAGGTCTTGGCAACAGCATCACAAGCCAAGAAAAGCTTCTTCTTAAGATAAGCTTGATCGTATTCATCTACATCCACAGGAACATTATCATTACTATTACTCTCTAAACATCCATTAAGCGACGATGTCGTCCTATTCTCTTTCTTCAGATTTCCTTTAATCTCTTCATCGCTCTTGTTATCTTCTTCGACGTCAAGAGTTCGTGGGGATTTCTTCGACGAAATAAAGGCTGACCATTGTACGTTTTGGTTGGGCTATCATTCGTCGCTATACATAATACACACATATATAGATGCTTATTTAGATTTTCTTTTACGTTTTTTTCCTTTTCTGATCCAAATCTTTTTATTCAGATTCGAGTCATAAAGTAAGATTGTAGAATCTCTCATTAAGATCTAATAATTAAAAAAAGATCTTTGATTTATTCATTCCAATAAACTATATATAGTGAATTAGTGATGAGTCATTCGACTATACATAATATATATATGCTTATTCAGATTTTCTTTTACATTCTTTCTTTTTCTGTTCCAAATCTTCTGATTTAGATTCGAGTCATAAAGTGGGATTTTAGAATCTCTCATTAATATCTAATAATTAAAAAATTGATTTATTCATTCGAATAAAATATATATATAGTGAATTAGCGACAAGTCATTCGACTATAAAAAATTACAAACTAATATTTGAATTATTAGAAGTTATAATATGATCACTAATAGTTAATTTTTAGTTAATTAATTGACAAGATAATTAATTTTACGCATTATTTTAATTTGAATCTAATTCTAAAAAATATTAACCCTCAAAATTTTTAGTTAAAACTAAAACCCTAAACATGTACGAGTTCCATAAATAGTAGATTTGTGACTTGAACCTATTGCCGCCTGAACCTACTGCCCTTATACGTGAGTCAAATCGAGGAAGGGCTTCCCTTTCTGCTGGGAGTTCATCCGAGATGTTTGACAGCAAACAAAGCTTTGCTGATGGGTAAGGAAATCTCAAAAAACAACATTGGTCGGATATTCAAACCCAGCCTCTCCAAGGCTTAAGAAGTATACTAATTGTGAGTTGTGACTTAGTCGGTTGAACTGAAAATTAGAAGTTTGAACATTTTGACTTCTGATCGGATTTTTACAACATTGGTCGTATTAAATATCACATATATGCACAATAATATAAACTAAAGAAAACCAAAAGAACAGACTAAGTAGAAATCCTTCAAAAGATGGAAATTGTGGAATGGAACTTAGAGGATAAATATTTCAATAACTACTGTTGATAAGATATATATTAGGATAATTATTTCATACACCGGTGCTGGAAACTAAATTTTTTAGAAGTATTTTAATTTTAGGGTTTAGGGATTTAGTTTAGGGTATAGGGTTTTAGCGGTTAGAATTTAGGGATAGTGATTAGAATTTAGAGTTTATAGGATCAAGTTACAGTGGATCACAAGCATCCGATACTTTGCAATCGGGATCCAAAGGTACTTCTAAAGGTTTAAAATCATCACTACATCTACATCACTGAAATTTATTACATGTGGTTTTTTTCCTGCCGTCTTTATTGCGGCAACATGCATAATATTCGTGTTTCATTGTTAGATTTTAGACCAATGCAGTTGGCTCTAGGAGACTTGGCTAGGAGCTTTTTGTATCGGATATTGATTCATTGAAGATGCGGTTACTACACTCTTAAAGTCCACAGATTTAATGGAATATGATTGTTCCAACAACGTCAACGGTCTTTTATCCATTGTTTTAAGTTTTCATTATAAACACATTCTCTCTATTTGTTGTCTAAAACATCAACTTCTAGCAAGTTTTTTATGCAAGTGTATTAAAATTGGTCTTTGATCTTTTTCTACAAAGACGAAAGCTACAAAATAAAAAATGAACTACCCTTGCCCCGAGCATCTGCTAAGAGCAAGGACAATAAATTAGAAGGCTCATCAAAATTGGTCTATGATATTTTTTTTTTTATTTTCACGGGATATTTGTGAGAATACTAGGTTTAACCCCTAAAAAAATTTCAACTTTCCATATGCCATAGCCATTGCTGAGCTAAAAGCTGAGAAAACGGCTGTTCTATTGAGTCAGGATCGGAAGAAAAGATTGAATAAGCTTTAATTTTTAGAAAATAATGAAATAAATTAAGTAAAAATATTTTTTAGTGTGACTGTATAGCGGTAGAGGAGAAAGTAAATGGGTTAGTAAGGATTAAATTAGTATAATATTGAAATATTGAGTGTTAACATTTTTAAAACTAAATTCGAATTAAATAATGTGTAAAAGTTCAGAGTTAAATTAACTATTTTATCAATTAATTAACTAAAAATTAACTATTATTGATCATGTACAACTTCTAATAATTCAAATATTAGAATATATATATATATATTCCCTTAAATTGGTCGGGTTTTTTTTAAATCTGAAGTAAAATAGAATATATATATATATAGGTATAATGTACATATAAAATATAATACACATATGTTATGTATTGAAAATAATAACAGGGATAATAATAATGTACATATATTTATAATATACTAAGTATAAAATTATATACATAATATATTAAATGTATTAGACAATGGCAAAAAAAAATAAACATATTAAAATATATATGATAATAATATATCATAAGATAAAAATAATATACATATATATAAAAATATACATACATAATAAAATACATATGTACATAATATACTATATAAAATATATATACATATAATAATAATAATAACTAAAAAAAAGAAATAAAAAAATAGAAACTATAAATATATAAAAAAATGACGGAATTACAAAATTTTCGAAAGTTATAGGGACCAATTCGGTGATTAAACCATGAGGCAGTCCCTATTTGAAAATAATTTTTATGTGGAGGGACTTATCGTGTAATTTTCCCATTAAAATCTGCTGAAAATCAATTTAGTGACCAAAGTAAAAATGAATTAAAATTTCTAGGGACCTATCACGCAATTACCCTATGCGGCAGATAAATTTTAAAAAAGGAATGGGAAGGAGGGATTTAGTATGCAATTTACCCATAATTGTATCATACTATATAAGTTGAAATTAAGAAGAAAAAAACACTTAAAATTCATTTGTTTTAAAAAAGGGAAGAGAGTCTCTCAACTCTATCTACCAGACCGAAAGTTGAAAAGCCGCGACTTTTCCTGCGTATTCCGACGTCCCGAATCCGAATCCGGGCTCAGATTTTCAAGAAGAAGCCCCTAGGTAAGTAGATCTAACGAAATATCTTCAATTTTTATTATATTTTTTTACCTTTCCCGCTTCCGATTTGTTCTCTTTTTATATATTTTGGTTGTTTTTTCTTTGTTCGAATGTAATAGAAATATAGAAGATATTTTTTATTTCGAACAATCCTCTCCTTTTTACATCCGAAAACTTAAGGATTTTTATACCCAAACTTTTAATAATAAAAGAATATACAAGTTGTGTTTTTTTAGTAATTTTTAGATCTAAAATCTGACAGATTGGGCGGTGAAAATGACATTTTGGGGGTAGAGAGTAGCGCAGGAGGCGAGTGGTCAGAGGGGAAGCAACGGTGGCGCGCGTGGCTGCCACGGGGCGTCGATCCGCCGCGCGTGGCGGCCACGCGCTGGAAGGCTAAGAGGCAAAGGGGCGACATCCAGTGACTTAGCAAGGCAAGTGGATATAAGGTTTATCATTTTAGGGTTTTTTAGGGTTAAAGGGTGTTTGGGTATTGGGCTTCATTTGTAATGGGTATAATAAATTAAATAGGCATGGTTTTTGGGTTTGGGTCTGGCCCGGACCAAAAATGGGTACAACAGCTGCCCCTCTTTGCTCATTGTTGTGTAACAAGAATAGGGCAAAGATAAAAAAGTAACCATTTTTGTCCGGTCGGGTTTAGGTTCCTTCTCTGGCCACCGCTTCTTCTTTGGGCTTCTCTTGATCTTCTTTGTCGCTCTTCAAAATGGAGGGTTCGTTGGGGAAGATAAAAATCTGAGGTGGTCCGTTGGAGGAGACAAAACGAGCACGGCTTGCTACGACTCTGACGATGACGCAATGCCTGGAGAAAATTTGACTTAGCTACAACACTGACGAAGAGACAAGGTCCGCAAAACATGATCCAGCAGCAACACTGACGAAGCACATGATCGATAGATGAAGATTTGGTCCAGCTACAACATCGACGAGGAAGCATGACCGAAAGTTGGTAAATTTGATACAGAGCTTCTTTTGCATTTTTTCCCAAATGCACAAGGATCAACAGTTTTGAGTTGCCTTTACCGGTAGTCGTTTGCTCCGGGCTTGTTGTACCATTCCCCTGGGTACAATCAATTTATACCAATCATGACATTGGATTTTTCAAATGACTTATTTTTCTTTGACCATTCGTGAAAATGGATTTTTGATGGACATTTGAATTATCCATTGTCTTAAACTTTACCGTGTTTAAGCACGTTGTGCCAACATTTCTGTCGGACTTGTTAAAAAAGCTTTGGATCCAGCTACAACACTGACGAAGAGGTAGGATCGAAAGTTGGTAAATTTTGATGTCCGATCCAGCTATGACTCTGACGAAGAGACATGATCTGAAAGAGTAAATTTGGCCCAGCTACAACACCTGACGAAGAGGCAGGACCGAAGAATAGTATGGTTCGACCAAGCTACAACACCTGACGAAGAGGCAAGGTCTAAAGTCAATGTGGTTGATCTAGCTACAGCACCGACGAAGAGGCAGGATCGAAAGTTAGTATATTTGGTCCATCTACAACACCGACGAAGAGGCAAGACCTGAAGTCAGTAAAGTTTGACCCAACTACAACACCGACGAAGAGACAGGATCAGAAGTCAGTAAATTTTGGTCCAGCTACAACACCGACGAAGAGGCAAGACCTGAAGTCAGTAAAAGTTTGACCCAGCTACAACACCGACGAAGAGGCAGGGTTTGAAGTCAGTAAGGTTGATCCAGCTACAACACTGACGAATAGGCAGGATCAAAAGTCAGTAAATTTTGGTCCAGCTACAACACCGACAAAGAGGCAGGACCTGAATTTGACCGAGCTACAACACCGACAAAGAGGCACGATCTAAAGGTGAAAGTTTTGATCCAGCTACAACACCAACGAAGAATAAGGATCGGAATTTGGCATATTTGTTCAGTTATTCCATTAACGGAATGACAGAATTGGATTTCAGTAACTTGGGTTCTACCGCACCATCAATGGATAGGCAGAATCTGGATATTAGTAACTCAAACCTTACTATACCATCAATGGAGGAGTAGGAATGAACAATAACTTGGAGCTTACTACGCCCTCAACGACGGAGTAAGAACGAACGACAACTTGAATCTAGCCACACCATCAACGAAGGGACAAGATCGAATAACTTGGATTCTACCACACCATCAACGGAGGATCAGAATTTGGATAATAGCAACTCAAACCTTCTACACCATCAACGGAGATGTAGGGATGAACTGCAACTTGAACCTTACTACATCCTCAAAGATGAAGTAAGAACGATCAATAACTTGAACCCAGTAACACCATCAACGAAGGGATAGGATCGGATAACTTGGACTCAACCTCTCCATTAACACAAGAGGTGAGATTGGATATCTGTAATTCAAACCTTGTTACGCCATCAACGGATGAAAAAGACCGAATGAAAATAGCTTGGACACAACCATTCCATCAACGCAAGAGGTTGGACCGAACAGCTGTGATTTATACATAACCTCTCTATCAACGTAAGAGGCAAGATTTGATATCTGTAACTTTGGCCTTTGTCACGCCATCAACGGAATAACAAGACCAGATGAAAGTAACTTGGACCTGGCTACACCATCGACGGAGGAACCAGATCAGATGATAATAACTTTGACCTAACCATTCCATCAACGGAGGGGTAGGATCGGAGGATGAAGCTTTGATTTTTTTTTGAATTTTGATTTTCTTTTTCCTTTTTTTTTGATTTCTTCTTTTTTGTTTTGAGCTACAACTTCAAGAAAGATATAATATTCGAGGAAGAAGTTTGGTCTAGCTACAACACCGATGAAGAAGCGAGACCTGGTTAGGGTTGGATCTGCTACACCACTGACGGAGAAACAAGATCTAAACTAAGTTGGTTTACCACCACTGACGGAGGCAGAACCCACAAAATGCTTGATCTGCTATGCCACCGACGGAGAAGCAAGATCTGGAAAGGATTTTGATGCGCTACACTACTGACGGAGAAATAAGATCCGGAGGGAAATTTGATCTTACAACACCATTGACGGAGAGGCGAGATCGGTAAAAAATAAGATCTGCTACATCACTAGCGAAGAGTCGAGATCCAGGGAAAACTTTAATCTGTTGCCATCAACGGTAGCGCAAAATCTGAAAATGAAGGAGAACGTTAATTAGTAATTGTTCAAAATTTTGCCATTGAGCTGGACGTTTGAGCTTGTCTGCATATTCGGCCTTCTTCAAAGCTAGAGGTTGATCATCATGTTGTTGCCCCCGTAATTAAGGTTCTCCGGTCTCCTTCTTGGACCTGTTTATGTGTTCCAGCCAAAAATGAATGCATAAGGTATGCCCCTAACTTTATGCCTAATGTGCACATTTAATGAATGATAACTCGTATGAACGTATAATGCATGTACTTGATGCCAAATGATCTTAATGAATGTGTGAATGATTTTTTCCCCTCAAAGGGATGCCCCTGATTTCGTTGGTCAGGTTGAGTTCCTAAACTTGTTTCACGGAGATGCCCCCAATCTTCCTTGGCTTTGATCATCTTCTTCTATGCCCCAAAATTATTTTCATTGAAATTGGTCTGGAAATGAAGCGAATTCGAAGCCTGGAATATGTTTTCGCCTTTTCTTGAAGGATGAACGTGTTATGTTACCCCAGTCGAGTTTGTGAATTTGTTGTGTTAGCTCACGACAGCTTATTACTTTCGGCTCTGGCGAAATGCTACAAAAAATAATTAACGTGGTCGTCTAGGGTACAGAAGGCTGACTAGGCATCGGAGGCTCGTTTTTAGAACACGTCTAGAAATACCCCCTGGACGTGGGGCCTTGTAGTGGCATGGTATACGCGATGGTCATTCTTAAAAATTTCTTTGGACCGGGTCCTTGTGTAGGTTCAACACGATGCTAGACAGGTATTGATGGCATGGGCCATCCTGGGGACCGGTTTCAAAACTGTGAATGTATGCATGTAAATGCAAGGTGTATGCCCTAGATACGGAGGTACTGATTCAAAAAATGGTTATCGTGGCTTAACTTCCGAACTTACGGGATTTATTCGCAACTTTGAATGTTGCATTTGATATCTAGGGTACTATATTTTCTCCCGATAGTAAAATTTTCAAATTAGGAATCAGTCTTGAATCAGTACTTCATGTCAGTGAAATGCAAAAATTAAAATGATGGTGTCATGCAATTAATGCAATGATGAGTGAATTTAATATGATGCGATCAAAACAAAAAACGAGGTTAGTTCAAAATAAAATAACTGAATGAATAAATTAAATGTAAAAAATAAAAAAAACTGTGTATAAAACAAATAAAGGCACCAAAGCCTAAAAAGGGTGACCGCTAAACGGGCAGAGTTTTGCATGGCTTAAAAGGTTAGCTCCTATGGCTCACTATATGAGGTTTGGATCTAAAGTATTGGGTACCCAAACTGTCACGAGAACATCGATTCGGGGGAATACGACCCTTATACCATACGAGGGGTGAAAACCCCACGAAATATAAGGACTAGTACTCCATGAGCACATTACAACACTACGGAGGTGAAGACCCTACGAAACGAAGTAATCTCTCCCACTTAATGGTTGAGGAGCTTGGGTAGAAAGCTCATGCATGAATGCCGATGGATAAAAATTAAATCAAATTGAATTTTCGAATTTCTTGCAAGACAACACAAAATCAACAGTGGCTTGACTCTCTTAAAAATATTCCCCAGCGAAGTCGCCATCTGTCGTAAGGAGGGTTTTACCCTCTACGAAAAATAGATGAAGTTTTAGGAAAAATGTTTTCTTTACGGAGTCAAAAGAGACGTCACCAGGAGACTGAGATGACGTTCATAGCAGAATACCGTATTTTTTTTAAATGGAATGGAAAATGAAAAATGGATGGGAAATATGAAAAATAGGTGGTGAAAAATGAAAAATGGATGGAGTCGCCACCGGCCACTTTGGTAGGCTGCACATCGTAAAAAATAACGAGAGATTCAAAATTTTGGGTTCGGGAGTCGGTTACGCCTGGGGAAGGATTAGCACCCCCATAACGCCCAAAATTGGTACCTCGTTGATTTAGTGTTGTCTTTGCAAGAAAACAAAAATTCAATTTTTAAATTTAAAATTTAATCCCAAAAAAAGAACGGTCTAAGGAGAACATTTCCTTATTTACGAAACCGAGGAAGATGATACCTGAATGAGTCAGGCTGTCACTTCCTAGCCGATATCCGAAATAAAGTGGAAAATATTCCCTTAAATTGGCCGAGTTTTTTTTTTTTAAATCTGAAGTAAAATAGAATATATATATAGGTATAATGTACATATAAAATATAATACACATATGTTATGTATTGAAAATAATAATAGGGATAATAATAATGTACATATATTTATAATATACTAAGTGTAAAATTATATACATAATATATTAAATGTATTAGACAATGGCAAAAAAATAATAAACATATTAAAATATATATGATAATAATATATCATAAGATAAAAATAATATACATATATATAAATATACATACATAATAAAATACATATGTACATAATATACTATATAAAATATATATATACATATAATAATAATAATAGTAATAATAATAAACTGAAAAAAAGAAATAAAAAATAGAAACTATAAATATATAAAAAAATGACGGAATTACAAAATTTTCGAAAGTTATAAGGATCAATTCGGTGATTAAACCATGAGGCAGTCCCTATATGAAAATAATTTTTATGTGGAGGGACTTACCGTGTAATTTTCCCATTAAAAACTGCTGAAAATCAATTTAGTGACCAAAGTAAAAATGAATTAAAATATCTAGGGACCTATCACGCAATTACCCCATGCGGCAGATAAAATTTAAAAAAGGAATGGGAAGGAGGGATTTAGTATGCAATTTACCCATAATTGTATCATACTATATAAGTTAAAATTAAGAAAAAAACACTTAAAATTCATTTGTTTTAAAAAAGGGAGGAGAGTCTCTCAACTCTATCTACCAGACCGGCTTCCCTCTGGCCGTCGCTGTCGTGTCCGCCTCATGCCGTCGTGTAGCGCCGGTCGCCGGTGGCAGCCACTGTCGTCGCCGTTGGCCGGAAGTTGAAAAGCCGCGACCTTTCTTGCGTATTCTGACGTCCCGAATCCAAATCCGGGCTTGGATTTTTAAGAAGAATCCCCTAGGTAAGTAGATCTAACGAAATATCTTCGATTTTTATTATATTTTTTTTACCTTTTTCGCTTCCGATTTGTTCTCTTTTTATATATTTTGGTTATTTTTCTTTGTTCGAATGCAATAGAAATATAGAACATATTTTTTATTTCGAACAATCCTCTCCCTTTTACATCCGAAAACTTAAGGGTTTTTATACCCAAACTTTTAATAATAAAAGAAGATACAAGTTGTATTTTTTTAGTAATTTTCATATTTGAAATCTGACAGATTGGGCAGTGAAAATGACGTTTTGGGCGGTGGAGAGCAGCGCGGCAGGCGAGTGGTCACAAAGGAAGCAACGGTGGCGCGCGTGGCTGCCACGAGGCATCGATCCACCGCGCGTGGCGGCCACGCGCTGGGAAGGCTAAGAGGTAAAGGGGCGACAGCCGGTGACTTAGCATGGCAAGTGGATATTAGGTTTATCGTTTTAGGGTTTTTTAGGGTTAAAGGGTGTTTGGGTATTGGGCTTCATTTTTAATGGGTATAATAAATTAAATAGGACTGGTTTTTGGGTTTGAGTCTGGCCCGGACCAAAAATAGGTACAACAATTATATATCAATGGGAGATTCTAAAATCCCACTTTATGACTTGAATTGAATTAGAAGATTTTGAACATAAAAGAAAATTAATGTAAAAGAAAATCTGAATAAGCATCTATATATATGTATTATGTATAACGACGAAAGATAGTCGAACCAAAACGTACAATGAACAACCTTTAGTCTGTTTAAGAAATCCCCAATGATCTCTTGACGCCGACCTTCTCCGATGTAGATGAATTGGGTTTTGAACTGCACTGTGAGATCTTCCTAAACAGTATTTTAACAAAGATGATAACAAAAACGATGAAGAGATTGAAAGGGATCTAGAGTAGAACGAAACTGGGACAACGTCGTCGCTTAATGGATGTTTAGAGAGTAATAGTAATGATAATATTCCCGTGGATGTAGATGAATACGATCAAACTTATCCTAATAAGAAACTTTTCTTGACTTGTGATGTTGTTGCCAGTACCTGGCAAAGCGTAAGTATTTTTTAATATTATTCTTGATTTGCGTGTGTTTGGATGACGAGAAAAGGACAAGGGTAAGAAGGAAAAGTTTGGGATCTCTAATAATTTATTGTAAGTTAGTTAGGGTTTTAATAATATAAGTTACAAAACATTATCTTAACAAGAAACAGAAATTCTTAGATAATGGTATTTTTTGGATTGTTTAATATCAGTTATAGATATGTGTTTAATATAATTTTTTTTATATTTGAAAGATTATATCAATATATTTTTGTTTAACTATATATTGGACATATTACTATTTATTATGATCATATATTTTTGAAGCACTAGAAACCAAAGCCAATCAATTTCATGCTTATAGTATTCAATCTTTTACACTTATGTTCTAATAATCTAATGTATGAAATCTGTATCTTTCAAGTTACTTTATTTTTTTTGAATACTTGATAGGACCTCCAATTCCCTTTCACTCTTTAAACTGTATGATTCTTGATATGTTATATACATATCAAACTGGCATCCTTTGTAATAGCCCAAGACTCTGCTGTCGGAGCCAACAGTGGATCACATGCATCTGACACTCCGCAATAGGGATCCAAAGCTACTTCTAAAGGTTTAAAATCACCACTACGTGTACATCACTGAAATTTATTACATGCGGCTTTTTTATCTACCTTCTTCATTGCGGCAGCGAGCATAATATTCTTGTTTCACTGTTATATAAAGGTGCTGGTGATAAACATGGTTGTGCACTGGTGGGATCTCCTTCCTTACTTGACAGACAAAAGAAGTTCGGAGATCAGTTGAGGTCAAGCACAAGTGGATCATCGAGAGAAATATTGAAAAAAAGTTTCAGAAGGAAAAAACGGAACAATAGATCCTGCTGACCCAAAACGGGTAAGGAGGTAACCGCTGCATACCCTTTTTTCTACATTGGTGATACTTTCTGAAATATCATTGAATGCTTGTTCGTAATTTCATATTTTATGATGCACGTTTTACGTCAGCAGGATCCATTGTTCTGTTTTCTCCTTCTAAAACTTCTTTTTCCAATGTTTCGCTCGATGATTCACTTGTGCTTGACCTTAGCTGAGCTCCAGAGTCCAGACTTCTTTTTTTCGTCAAGCAAGGAAGGAGATCCCACCGGTGCCCAACCGTATTTGTCACCGGCAGCTATATAACAGTGAAACACGAATATTATGCACGCTGCCGCAATGAAGATAGTAGGAAGAAAAACTGCATATAAGAAATTTTAGTGATGTAGACATAGTGATGATTTTAAACCTTTAGAAGTATCTTTGGATCCCGATTGCGTAGTATCGGATTCTTATGATCCACTGTTGACTCCCAACAGCAGAGTCTTGGGGTATTACAAAGGATATCTATTTGATATGTATATAGCATACTAAGAATCATACAGTTTATAGAGTGAAAGGGAATTGGAGGTCCTATCAAGTATTAACTAAATATAAAGCAACATGAAAGATGCATATTTTATACATTAGATTATTAGAATATAAATGTAAAAGATTGAAAACTAGAAGCATATGATTGATTGGGTTTGTCTTCTAGTGCTCCAAAAATATATGATCCTAATCAATACTAATATGTCCAATATATAGTTAAACACAAATATATTAATATAGTCTTTCAAATATAAAAGAAGTATATTAAATACGTATCTATATCCGATATTAAACAATCCAAAAAATACCAGTATCTAGGAATTTTTGTAATGTTTCTTAACTTAATTTATTAAAACCCTAACTAGTAATAAATTATTAGAGAACCCAAACTTTTTCTTCCCTACCCTTATCATTTTCTCGTCGTTCAAACACATACAAATCAAGAATAATAATAAAAAAATACTTACGCTTGGTCAGGTCTTGGCAACAACATCACAAGCCATGAAAAACTTCTTCTTAAGATAAGCTTGGTCGTATTCATCTACATATACAGAAGCATTATCATTACTATTAGTCTCAAAACATCCATTAAGCGACTATGTTGTCCCATTCTCCTTCTTCTCTAGACTCTCTTAGTCTCTTCATCGTTTTTGTTATTATCTTCGTTAAAATACTGCTTAAGAAAATCCTACTCCGAAGAAGTACGATGCAGTTCAGAATCTAGTTCTTCTACATCAGAGAAGAATCGCATCAAGAGTTCATTGGGGATTTCTTCGACGCAGTAAAGGCTGTCCATTGTACGTTTTGGTTAGGCTATCTTTCGTCACTATACATAATATATATATATATATATATATGCTTATTTAGATTTTCTTTTACGTTTATTTCCTTTTCTAAATCTTCTGATTTAGAATCGAGTCATAAAGTGGGATTTTAGAATCTCGCATTAATATCTAATAATTAATTTTTTTTTAATTTATTTATTAGGATAAATTATATATAGTGAATTAGCGATAAGTCATTCGACTATAACAAGTTACAAATTATTATAAGTTATAATATGATTACTAATAGTTAATTTTTAGTTAATTAATTGACAAAATAATTAATTTAACTCTGAATTTTACTCATTATTTTAATTTGAATATAATTCTAAAAATATTAACCCTCAATATTTCAATATTATACTATTTTAATCCTTACTAACCCATTTACATTCTTCTCTACCACGAGACATGCACATTATTAGTAAAGCTTATTTAGTCTTTTCTTCCGACCCTTACTCAATAGAGCAACATTCTTCTCAACTTTAAGCTCATCAATGGCTGTGGCATATGGGAAGTTGAAACTTTCTTTGAGGGTTTAAACCTAGTATTCTCACAAATATCTCATGAAAATAAAAAAATATCAAAGACCAAATTAGACGAGCCTCCTAATTTAGTGTCCTTGCTATTAGCAGATGCTCAGGGCAAGGATTGTTCATTTTTTATTTTCCAGCTTTCGTCTTTGTAGAAAAAGATCAAAGAGCAATTTCAATACATTTGGTGAAAAAAACTTGCTAGAAGTCAACGTTTTATACAAAAATAGAGAGGATGTGTTTATAATAAAAACTTGAAACAATGGATAAAAAAACTCATTGATGCTGTTGGAACAATCATCTTCCATTACGTCAATGGACTTTAAGCGTGGAGTAACCGCAACTTCAATGAATCAATATCCAATACAAAAAACTCCTCGACAAGACTCAAAGAGCCAACCACACTAGTCTAAATTCTAATGTGCATATAGAGTGAAGTAAATCTGCTGTCAGAGCCAACAGTAGATCACAAGCATCCGATACTCTGCACCCATGATCCGAAGCTACTTCTAAAGGTTTAAAATCATAACTATGTCTACATCACTGAAATTTCTTACTTGCGCCTTTTTTCCTGCATTCATTACGACAATGTGCATAATATTCATGTTTCACTGTTATATATAGGTGCGGGTGATAAACACTGTTGTGCACCGATGGGATCTCCTTCCTTGCTTGACGGAAAAAAAGAATTATGGAGCTCTGCTGAGGTCAAGCACAACTGGATCATGAGAGAAACATTGGAACAAGAAGTTTTAGAAGGATAAAACAGAACAATGGATCCTATGATGCAAAACGGGCATGGAGGTAACCGGTGTATACCTTTTTTCTACATTAGTGATACGTTCTCAATTATAATTGAATACTTGTTCGTAATTTCATATTTTATAATGCACATTTTGCATCAACAGGATCCATTGTTCTATTTTCTCCTTCTAAAGCTTCTTTTTTCCAATATTTCGCTTCCATTTGTGCTTGACATCAGTTGAGCTTCGAGCTTCTTTTGTCCGTCAAGCAAGGAAGGAGATCTCACCGGTACACAACCGTGTTTATCACCAGCACCTATATATAACAGTGAATCACAAATATTATGCATGTTGAAGCCATGAAGACGGTAAGAAGAAAAGCCGCATGTAAGAAATTCAAGTGATGTAGACGTAGTGATGATTTTAAACTTTTAGAAGTAGCTTTGGATTCCGATAGCGGAGTATCGGATACCTGTGATCCATTGTTGGCTCCGACAACAGAGTCTTGGGCATGTATATAGTATACAAAGAATCATACAATTTAAAGAGTGAAAGGGCATTGGAGGTCCTATCAAGTATTAAATAAAAGATAAAGCAACATGAAAGATGCAGATTTTATACATTAGATTATTAGAACATAAATGTAAAAGATTGAAAACTAGAAGCATGAGATTGATTGGCTTTGACTTCTAGTGTTCCAAAAATATATGATCCCAATATATAGTTAAATACAAATATATTGATATATTCTTTCAAATATAAAAGAAATATATTAAAAATGTATCTAGAACTGATATTAAACAATTCAAAAAATATCGGTATCTAGGAATTTCTGTTTCCTGTTAAGATAGTGTTTCGTAACTTGTTCTATTAAAACCCTAACTAACTTGTAATAAATTATTAGAGATCCAAACTTTTCCTTCTCTACCTCTATCATTTTCTTTGTGTCCAAACACAGACAAATCAAGTATAATAATAATAATAATAATAATAACTTGCTAGAAGTCGATGTTTTAGACAAAAATATTGAGAGAATGTGTTTATAATGAAAAACATGAAACAATGGATAAAAAACCCGTTGAAGTCGTTGGAACAATCATCTTCCATTACATCAGTTGACTTTAAGAGAGGAGTAACCGCAACTTCAATGAATCAATATCCAATACAAAAAGCTCTTTACCAAGACTCATAAAGCCAACCACATTGGTCTAAAATCTAATATGCCTATAGAGTGGAGTAACTCTGCTGTCGGAGCCAACAGTAGATCACAGACATCTGATACTCCGTAATCGTGATCCAAAGTTACTTCTAAAGGTTTAAAATCATAACTACGTCTACATCTCTAAAATTTTTTACATGTGCTTTTTTTTCTACCGTCTTTATTGCGGCAGTGTACATAATATTCGTGTTTCACTGTTATATATAGGTGCTGGTGATAAACACAAATGTGAACCGGTAGGATCTCTTTTCTTGCTTAACAGACAAAAGAAGTCCGGAGCTCTTTGGAGGTCAAGAACAAGTGGATCATCGATAGAAACATTGGAAAAAGAAGTTTCAGAAGGAGAAAAAGGAACAATGGATCATGCTGATGCAAAACAGGCAAGGTGGTAACTAGTGCATACCCTTTTTTCTATATTGATGATACGTGTTCAATTATAATCGAATGCGTATTGATTACCGTCTACTCAACAAGGTAACGGTGAAGAACCATTATCCCTTATCGAGGATAGATGACTTGTTTGACCAATTGAGAGGTGCCTATATGTTCTCAAAGATTAACTTGAGGTCGGGTTACTACCAGTTGAAGGTAGTAAAAGAAGATGTTCAAAAAACCACTTTTAGGACGCGGCATGGACATTATGAGTTCTTGGTAATGCTTTTTGGGTTTACCAATGCACCTACAGCTTTTATGGATTTGATGAACCGAATCTTTCAACCTCACCTAGATCAGTTTGTGGTGGTTTTCATTGATGACATCTTGGTTTATTCGAGATAGAAAGAGGAGCATGACTATCACCTTCTGTAGCGACCTTAACAAATTTCAAAAATTTAAAGGTTTCGAATATATGGGATCTCTAAAAAAGGAGTAGTTGGTTTCCTCTTATTTTTTATTTTTTTAAAATATTTGGAAAATGAAAATTCTTTAATAAATTCACGTTTTTGAAAAACAATAAAACTTGGAGTCGCCACCTGCCACTGAGGTAGGTCGGATTGAAAGTCGGTTACGGATGAGGAAGGTTTTAGCACCCC
The DNA here is from genome assembly GCA_019671005.1 of Hibiscus mutabilis. Classification (NCBI taxonomy): domain Eukaryota; kingdom Viridiplantae; phylum Streptophyta; class Magnoliopsida; order Malvales; family Malvaceae; genus Hibiscus; species Hibiscus mutabilis. The sequence continues at coordinate 10,077,726 of CM033737.1, read as the reverse complement.
CATACCGCCCAAAATTAGTACCGTAAAAAGAAAATAAATAATTACCGCTTTGTTAATATCGAACTTTGCGAATTAAAGTGACTATGAATTTAAAATTCGGTTATACATGCAAGTCTATTTTAAGGGTCCCGTTATTCGAAAGTAAACGGTAAGACCACCATCACTACGTTTGATACTGGCTGCATTTACCGTCGAATAAAAAAACCCGCATTAACAAATTTAAATCCCAAATGCAATTAAACATTGTAAATAAGCATAATAGAAACGAATAAATAAACAAATAAATACCAAGAATTAAAAATCATACACCGCATGAAAAAAGGGTTTTTTTTTTTAAAAAAACTTATGTCAACCGTACCCTATACTATATAATATACTTATCAAATCATAATATTCACACATCCACACACATATCTTTACCCCTTAACAGTATTCACATATCATACGTTCTATATTATACACAAATAATAAATGCTATTATGCGTCACGTAAAACATGTATTTAATACATATTAACAAATATTGTACATACAAACTAAATAAAGCTAATATAGCATATGACGAAAAAAGCAACATAGAAATACAAAAAAAACACGTATACTAGTATATATAGTAAAATATATGCTATAATGCTATGTACACAAGATACTAAGAAAGGCATACAAACACATATATATTTCGCAACGAATATTTAACAAAACATAAAAGAAAATAAATACGAACAAAAGACACATATCAAATCATCAAAACAGCAAAAATTAAACATAACAGAATATTAATGAAAATTAAATATGCATGGTAGGGGTAAAAAGGGAAATTCGCACTGACTGGAGGACTTAATCGAACCAGACCTGAAATTAGGAGAACCAAACTGACAAAAACATCTTTAAAACAGATTTAATTAAAGGCAGTGGCGAAATTAAATATGGGTGGAAGTTATAGGGACTTAAAGTGCAATTTCAGAAGACGAAAACCCTTGAAAGTTTAAAAAGAAATGAGGAAGGACTAAACGGTAATAAACCTATTTTCTAAATTAAACCGGCTTTAATTTTAGGACGGGGATTGAAAAAATTAAAAAGATTTAGAGGACTGAGGTTGTAATTTCAAAATGTGAAATGGCTGAAAGGGTTATTAAAGAGGAACAGAAGGTTTTATACTGTAAAAAAGCCATTTTTTAAAATCTTGAAATAACATAAAAGTGGTGTTTCATCCGTAACTTCCCTCTTTTGGCTAAAAACGAGTCCTCAGACTCTCCCCCCTTTTTCATTTGCTCTGCTAGGGTTTAGCATACCCGAAAACCACTCGTCACTGTCGTGTCGGCCGCCGTCCGACGGCGGCCGATGAATCATTAAGCAAGCCCACAAGACTCACCCTTTTGCCTTTAAGCCAGATCTAAAACCAGTTTCCCAAAAATCCTCCTTTCATTTAAAACCTTTAAAAACGAGACCCCAAATCTGTTTCAAACCTCGTTTCAACCCTTACTCCTCTACCGATTCACAATACACGGCATTGAGGAGGCCCGAAAGCTTATCATCAGCGAGAAGGGACAACTATGCGAGGGAAGACGAGCCGGCACTAAGGTAAAATGAAACAAAACCCTCACTCTTATTTTTTTTCTTGTTGTTTTTTTGGTTTTATGAAATGCATGCAAGTGGACTGAGAATACCTCAAAGGCTCTTGTTTTTTTATTTCTTTCGAATCCCCCTGTTACAATATGTATCTTCGGTTCTTTATATCCGACGTGTTGGTTACATGGAAAAGAAAATAAAACAAACTGGTTATGATAGGCTATGAAATCCGCCGAAAGCTTATGTTAACATTTGCTATCTTGCTCATTTTTGGGTTTCATGTGAACCACTGTTGAAAATGGCTCTGAGTTTTGATTCCTGTGCGTTGATATTGTCTGACCATTTTTCCTCTTTGTCCCTTCGTATATCGTGGCCGAACGACGACGAGGAGGGGACCAGAGATGCTCTGCGATGGGGCAGTCGTAACGTCAGAAAGTGCGCGTGAGAATCAAGAGCGACAGTGCGTGCGCCACACGCACGCGTGGGGGAGCTGGAGCGTAGTGCGTGGGCACGTGGATCTTCTGGAGAGTTCCTTACTTTCATCCGAGTCGTTGATGTCCTCTTTGATCCAACGATCATGGTTGATGCGGCGCCAGACTGCTGATGTAACCTAGGGTTTCCATTTGATAGGGCAACCTGGACCGTTGGATCTACAGCCAGTTCTAACGGTCTAGATTTGGCTGCGGAAAGATAAAAGAGGGGCATTAGAGCAGATCAATTAGAGTATTTGTTTTTGGATTTGGGCCCTATCGGGCTGTGTAATATATTTTTTGGGGTTTAATTATGTAATATGGACTGTTTATTAAAAACATTGGGATTATGTTTATTTTATTTAATAATGGGCTTTTTATTATCTATTTAATTAATATTTGTTTTGTTTTTTTTGTTTTTAGTTTTTTAGTTTAATAATAATAAATTAATAATATAATAATAATAGTAGTATAATACGATAATAATAATATAATAATAATACTAATAATAAAAGATCGCAGTAACAACATAATGAAAACATAACAAATTAACAAATAACAATAATATTTTTGTGTTTCTCTTTTCTTTCAAATCAAAATAACCTATGGTAATACAATAGTAATACGAATAGAAATTATAAAAACAATAACCACACATACTAAAAGAAATAATACTAATATTTCGGGTTTTTAGACATAATGACATATAATAGTAGTACTAATTGAGAATATAATAATAATTATATTTTTTGTTTTTTGTAATAATAAATAACAATTATACTAAGTAAAAAAATAATAACTAAAGCCCATTATTTATAAAATAAAAAACGGGTTAACACCTCAATAAAAATAGTGATTACACCTTCGTGTTGTCATTCAGACCTTTGAGGGAAAGACAGCTCTTTGCCAAGTTTAGTAAGTGTGAATTTGGGCCAAATAGTTGTAGCGGATGAGATCCATGTTGATCCATAAAAGATTCATGCAATGGTAGAGTGGAAACCACCTAGGAATATCACAGAAGTTCATAGTTTCCTTAGGCTTACAGGATATTACCGCCATTTTGTCAAGGGCTTTTCTATCATAGCTACACCTATAACCAAGTTGTTACAGAAAGAAGTTCCGTTTGAGTAGAACGAGAGAAAACAACAAAGCTTTGAATAGTTGAAGGTTTACCTTACAACGACACCAGTTTTGACGTAACCCAAATCGAGAAAGGATTATGTTGTGTTTAGTGATGCTTTATTGAATGGGCTTGGTTGTGTCCTCATGCAAGAGGGTAAGGTGGTTACTTATGCCTCAAGATTACTTAACCCTCATGAACAGAATTGCCATACGCATGATTTGGTGCTTGCCACGGTTATCTTCGCTTTGAAGATTTAGAGACATTATTTGTACGGGGAAAAGTTTTACATCTACACTGATCATAAGAGCTTAAAGTACATTCTCACCTAAAAAGAGTTAATTTAAGGCAAAGATGATGGATTGAGTTGTTAAAGGACTATGATTGCATCATAGAGTATGATCCTGGTAAAGCTAACGTGGTGGTTGATGCCTTGAGCCGGAAGTCTATGTCAGATTTGAGAGCGATGCTTGCCCAATTGAGGATGGCTGAGGATGGTTGGTTGTTAGCCGAGCTTCGTGTAGAGACTACTTTAGTGCAAGAGATCAAGAGGACGCAAATGTTGGATGAAGAGTTGATGGCAAAGATAGAGATGGTTTAAGAGGTGAGACATCCGAGTTCGAAGTGCAAGATGGCGGGATCTTGTACTTCAGGGGACGGTTGTGGGTTCTAGCTTTGGAGGATTTGTGGGACCATATGATGTGGGAGGCGCACCATAGTCCATTTACTATGTATTCAGGGAGTAACAAGATGCATCAAGACTTTCGTCCTTTTATTAGTGGCCCAGTATAAAATAAGATGTATCCGAGTTTATGACAAGATGCTTAGCTTGTTAGCAAGTTAAGGCCGGACATCAGGTTTCTTTAGGCTTGCTTCAGCCCATTCAGATTCTACAATAGAAGTGGGATCGTTTGGCCATAGATTTTGTAATAGGGTTGCCGTTGACGCAAAAGAAGCATGATGCCATATGGGTGATAGTAGATCATTTGACCAAGTCTAATTATTTCTTACCTATGCGTATGGATATTACGCTTGAGAGGTTGGTTTGATTGTACATCTGAGAGATTGTAAGGTTGCATGGAGTGCCATCATTGATCATATCAGATAGAGATTCGTATTTCACGGAAAGGTTGTGAAAGAAGATTCATGAAGCTTTGGACACTAAGTTGTATTTTAGTATAATTTTTTATCCTCAAACCGATAGTCAGTCTGAGAGAGTTATCCAGATTTTGAAAGATATGCTCTGGTGTTGTATCATTAACTTTGAAAAGAGCTGGGAAGAGTAGTTACCGTTTGTTGAGTTTGCTTACAACAACAGTTTCCAATCAAGCATAAAGATGGCTCTTTTTGAGGCCTTGTATGGGCGTAAGTGTAGAACACCCTTGTGTTGGAACGAGCTCAATGAGAGAAGCATTGTGGGATTATAATTGATTAGGCAAACTGAAGAGAAGGTTCAGATAATCAAGGAAATGTTGCAAGCGACCTTTGATCGTCAAAAGGCTTATGCAGACCAAAAGCGTAGGCACTTGAGTATAAGGTTGGTGACAAGGTGTTCCTCAAGGTGTCACGGTGGAAAACAGTAATTCGCTATGGGCGAAAAGACAAGTTGAGCCCGAAGTTTATCGGACCATATGAGATTCTTGAGACGGTTGGACCCGTAACTTCTCGATTAGCTTTATCTTCAGAGATGGCACGTATCCACAATGTGTTTTATGTGTCTATATTGAGACGTTACTGTTCTGATCCTTCGTATGTTATCCCACTTTAAGAGATTGAGATCAACAATACTTGACCTATAAGGAAGAGTTGATAAGGGTTTTGGACAAGAGAGTCAAGGAGCTTCGCAATAAGTGTATACCTCGAGTAAAGATGTTGTGGAGGAACCACAGAGTCGAGGAGTCTACGTGAAAAGTTAATAAGGATATGAAGTTGCTTTATCTGTATTTGTTTACAAAAGGTAAATTTTGAGGATGAAATTTTCTTTAAGAGGGAAGAATCGTAACGACCCAATTTTAGAATTCGAGTTTGGTTAAACTCGAATAGTGGGCTTTGAGTTGTGGGCCACGAGTTTGGGCCCTTTAAGTTCTTAAATGAGAGCCTTGTGGGTTTTCACCTTGTTGTTGGACTTGAGGCTTTGTGTGAAGTGTAAATGGGAGGTTAATACGGGGGTAAAATGGTAAATACCTCTTTTTAAAGAGGGAAGGCTGGTCATCTTTTTAATTTTCTGCAAAAGCAATGAGATGATGATCTCATTCTTGTCTCTACACCCTCCCCATTTCTCTATTCTTTATCCTCTCTAAGAAACCCAAAGGCAAAGGTTAAAACTCTGTCAATTTGTGTTAAAATCCCAAATTTTGAGTTAAGGGTGTTGAAATCATCATCCAAGGATCTACATTCCAAGGTAGGTTTCATAAAGTTTGGTGGAGGATGAGTTTTTGGTGAGGTTTGAACAAGAGAACGAGAATGTGGTGTTTTGACTCCATTTCTTGTTGTAGAATCACACCATTAATCCTTTTTAAACTCTCAAGCAGTGTTGTAACTCATTTTACAATATTTGATTATAGTTAAGGAAGTTGGAGAGCACTCCAAGGATCAAGGGAAAAGGAAGGTTTGAGCTAGGGAAGGGCCTTTTTTAGCTTTGGAAGAAAAGTTAGTACACTACTAACTCCCTTGTGTTCCTGGAAATCATTAATGTGGTTGCCTTGTTGCTAGATTGAGAAATTGGTTGTTTGAATACTGGAGACTTCATTAATGGCTAATATTAAATTTGGTGTTAATGTGGCGTAAAAATGGTAGGAAACCACTTAAACTACCTTCCATAAATTGTAGGTTTGATTTGGGGTCTTGTCTTGGGGTTTTGGGGGCTCGAGAGATGAATCTTGAACTCTAGAAAACAAATTATGGGTTCGAGTATCGATACGGGTTGAATGCGTATCGATACCATGTGTTAAATTGGCTGAAATCAAGCCAAATTGGAAGGGTGTATCGGTACACCTAAGGGGGTATCGGTACCCCCCATGTTCCATTAAATTCCAATAGCCAAAACGTGTATTGATACACTTGAGGGTGTATCGGTACGACTGGGGTATCGGTACAGGGTGGCTAGTTAAACCCTTTTTTTGCGTGAAGCCAGGTATCGATACCCTAAAGGGTGTATCGATACACGTATGAGGGTATCAATACGCATATGAGGGTATTGATACCATCTAGCAATCTGCCCAAAAAAAACATTTTGAGCCCGATGGACCTATAATTCTAGGACACCCAACGGGCTTCTAAGGTGGTAAAATGAATAGTAAAATTGAGAAACCAAGAATCTAACCTCATATACGCACATAATGAGCAATAACTTAGTAAAACCTTGGGTGGTTTGTTTGTATTAGACAATAAGGATCCTTGGTGGATCGAATAATTGTTTTGTGCCATGTAAGGGCATTGTATGGTTGAATACCTTGTTTGGTGGGATCCGGATACCTAGTAAGAATGTTGCAACTCCAAGAGGTATGCTCTCGAATGTATGTTCCTGAGGCTGTGTGACACTGAACCTCATCCGATAATACTCGATAAGAGATTCTGAGCATGAGTGTAAGTTCCTGAGGCTGTGTGACACCAGGCTGCACTCCAAGTTTGTTGGTATGATGCAAATGTGCTGTGTGAGATTAATGCATCACTTTTTGCTGCTATGTGTTTAGGCGGCTAGAGGGAGTGCCAATGTTGTTATGTTAAAACATGATATCACTCTTTTAGTTACTTGCTCATATTTATGATTTGTATGAAGCATGGTTGAGTGGAAGTGTATCCACTGAGTTTCGTTAGCTCAGTGTTCAGAATTATTGTTTTCGTTCGCATGTTAGTAGGTTGACGTGCATCGTTGGAGCACCATCAGAGTAGGACTCTAGCATCGACTTGTGTCCGAGTACAATACTTAGATCATTTGGGCTATGTATTCGTAGGACCCTATGTTTGTATTGTAACTCTTATTTTGGATTTTAAATTATGAATCGAATGCTTTTAAATATGTATTTTAAATAGAGCTCCCATGTAACGCTTTGACTATTTGTTCATGTCAAATATTTGAACTTAATGGATTTTATGAAATGAATGTGTTGGGTTAAATCTAGTTGCGAAATTTTATGGTTTTGGGGCCTGAGGGTCAATTTGTGACATCCTGGTCGAGGGTGTTACATGCGGGGTATCGGATGCTTGTGGTCCACTGTTGGCTCCGACAACAAAGTCTTGGGCTATTTCAAAGGATGCATGTTTGATATGTATATAGCATACCAAGAATCATACAGTTTAAAGAGTGAAAGGGAATTGGATGTCCTATCAAATATTAACTAAAGATAAAGCAACATGAAAGGTGCAGGTTTTATACATTAGATTATTAGAACATAAATGTAAAAGATTAAAAACTAGAAGCATGAGATTGATTACCTTTGGCTTCTAGTGCTCCAAAAATATATGATCTTAATCAATAGTAATATGTCCAAAAACAGTTAAACACAAATATATTGATGTAGTCTTTCAAATATAAAAGAATTATATTAAACACGTATCTATAATCGAAATTAAACAATCCTTAAATACCAATATCTAGGAAATTTTGTTTCCTGTTAAGATAATGTTTCGTAACTTGTTTTATTAAAACCCTAACTAACTTGTAATAAATTATTAGAGATCCCAAACTTTTTTATCCCTACCTTTTTCCTTTTCTCATCGTCCAAACACATGCAAATCTATAATAATAATAATAATAATAATAATAATAATAATAATAATAATAATAATAATAATAATACTTACGCTTGGCCAGGTCTTGGCAACATCACAAGCCAGGAAAAGCCTATTCTTAAGATAAGTTTGGTCGTATTCATCTACATTCACGGAAAAATTATCATTACTATTTAGTCTCTAAACATCCATTAAGCGGCGATGTCATTCCATTCTTCTTCTCCTTCTCTAGATACCCCCAGTCATTTCACCATTCTTGTTATCATCTTCGTTAAAATACTGCTTAAGAAGATCCTACTCCGAAGGAATACGGTGCAGTTCAGAACCTAATTCATCTACGTTGGAGAAGGTCGACATCAAGAGTTCGTTGGGGATTTCTTCGACGGCATAAAGACTGTCTATTGTACGTTTTGGTTGGCTATCTTTCGTTGTTATATATATATATATATGCTTATTCAGATTTTTTTACATTTATTTCCTTTTCTGTTCCAAATCTACTTATTCAGATTCGATTCGTAAAGTGGGATTTTAGAATCTCTCATTAATATCTAATAATTAAAAAAATGATTTACTTATTCGGATAAACTATATATAATAAATTAGCGATGAGTTATTCGACTATAAAAAGTTACAAACTAATATTTGAATCATTAGAAGTTAGAATATGATCTCTAGTAGGGTTGTAAAAATAGGTAATCGGATGGGTTTCAGGTCGGGTTCTGTCAGGCCGGGTCAAATCGGATACATGTCATTTCAGGTTGATTTGATGTTTCGACTCGATTCGGGTCAGGTGCGGGTCAGTTTCAGATCAAGTTCATTTTAGGTCGGGTTCATTTCAGGTCGGGTTTATTTTAGGTCGGTTTCATTTCAGGTCTGGTTAATTTGGGTTTCGAATTCGTATTAAGTTTTAGTTTAGTACAAATAATCGATAGACTTTGGGTTGGGTCATTTCGAGTGAATTATTTAACGCCTTTCACGAACACGAATCATATTAAAAATAAATAATAGGCATTAGAATGAACAAAAATATCATCGTTATTTAAAATATTAGAGTAAATTACAAAAATTAGAAAAAAATAAAGGTCAATTTCGGTGAAAAAAACTAGGGACTAACATGAATAAAAATATCATTATATTAAAAAATTGGACTAAATTACAAAAATATAAAATAAATATTGGACTAAAACTTAAAAGTGAATATTAAGACTAAAATGCAATATTTAAAATACATCAGGACTTAAAAGGTAATTAATCTCTAACCTAAATAAATTTTGTCCTTTCCCTCTCTTTTTTTTCCAATTATCTATTTGTTTTTTTTTTTAATTAAAGTGAAAGGCGGGACTTGGGAGGGAAAGAAGTCTATTTTTTAGGTTAGGAAAAATTATTTTTTAGCACTTTTAACTTTAGATATTTTTCATTTAAGTCCCAAATTTTCAATTTTAGGTTTTAATTTAATTCAATTGAGTTCAAATTTAGACTAATTTAATTGAAATTCCATATGTAGTTTTAGAATTCTTTTAATTATGTCTGTGATTTATGCTTCTATGTTTAATTTAGCTCAATTAGATCCTGAGTTTAATAAGTTAATTCAATTCAGACATTATTATTATTATTATACCATTTTGATTTAATATAATTATACACAAAATTTTGATTTGGATGTAAACATGTAATTATACACACGAAAGTTGAAATTTTAATTTAGTTTAATTGTACACATGAGGCTTTGATTTCAAATTCAAAGGCATAAATTGGCAAGTTGAATCGAAATTAATCTCATAAATCAACATTTGGTTTTTATCAAATCAACAAAAAGTTTTCAATCTTACAATCACTAATAATTAAAGTACAAGCCTAATCCCTGAATCCCTAAACTAATCTCATAACCCCAATTCCAAACACTCAACTTCAAACATATATTGTTTATACCCCTAACCTCAACCCCTAAATCCTTAAACTAATCCCATTACCCCAAATATTCCACTTAAAACATTTACCCCTAATCCCCAAACTTGAAGCTCTAAATCTTACAAGCACTATTCACTAATAATTAGAGTGCAAGCCTAATCCCCTAATCCCTAAACTAATCCCATAACCTCAAACAATCAACTTGAAAGATATATTATACCCATAAACCCCAAATTTCAACCCCTAAATCTTACAATCACTAATAATTAAAGTACAAGCCTAATCTCATAATCCCTAAACTAATCCCATAACCCCAAACACTCAACTTAACACATTTACCCCTAAACACCAAACCTCAACCCCTAAATCTTACAATCACTAATAATTAAAGTGCAAGCATAATCCCCAAACTAATCCCATAACCTCAAACACTAATAATTTTAATTAAATACATTATAATTTTGTCCAGGGCGAAATTGATTGGGCCTTCAAATGCTCGTCATGGATTGGAGTCGCCATCGATCGTTTGGAGTTAGGTACGATCAAAAACTTGAACGTTTGGTCTGCGTTTGATCCAGAGTCATGGTTGGGTTCGGGAGTCAGTTACGCATGGGGAAGGTTAAAGCACCACATGACGCCCAAAATTGGTACCTAAAGGGGTTATATTGTCTAAAATGCTACAAAAATGCACGACTCGGTTAACAACACTATTATATTAAAAATCAAAGATGATGTAAAATGATACAAAAATTAAATTACATGTTTGAATATTAAATCATGCAAATAAAAACATGGAAGATCAAAATGACAATCAAAGACCACAAACTTTAAGTTAATTTGAAATCTATCATAAATTATGCAAATTTTTAGTCAAATTCAATTTCAAGGTCGAATTTAAAAATATTCACAAAGTTTTATATCAATTTATAATTAAGCTCCAAATTTAATGATCAAATTTAACAAATTAAAATTCCATTGAAACAATTAATTAAAAAAATCCTAAATTAACTATGGTTAAATTAAACTGTGTGTGAATTTTATGGGCTTACTAACTAACTAATTAACTAAGGACTTAATTAAAAGAACCTAATCCTAAAGGCCAAATAAAAATGATAAACTATTATGGGATGTAATTGAACTAAACTAAAATTTAAAAGTGAAAATATGACTTAAATGGAAAGTACATAAACATGGAAGGGCATAATGAGCGATTTCCCCATTAACCTAAAAAATGTGCGGGAACTTTCCTTCCAATTCACGCCGGTCATTTTCATAACAAAGGATTTAATGCCTTTTTTTGTTAAAAAAACAATGCCATGTGGAATTTCATTAAAGGAATTGAAATTCCTTCTTTATTCATTATATTCATATATATATATATATAATTTAGGTTAAAAAATAAAATTTTAGGGACTAACATGGATAAAAATTAACCTAAATTGAGACTCAATTAAAATAAAATAAAACCTAAAAGTGAACATTAAGGGCTTAATTGAAAAACATCTAAACTTGGAAGAGCGAAAAAAACAATTTGCCCAACCTAAAAATTTGGAGGGAAAAAGCCCGCCTATTGGTTTAGCTTAGGGGAAATTGCAGTGTTGGTCCATCTAACATTAAAATGTTTTCATTTAAGTCACAAAATTTTACTTGTAGGTTTTAATTTAATTCAATCGAGTCATAGTATTTTCATTTAAATCATTTTATATAATTTAATGTATAATCTAATAATTTAAATTAATAATTAATATATATTTTTTAAGTTAATTAATTATTACATTAAAATAATGAAATAAACTTATTGATATTTAAAATCACTTATTTCTGATGATTACATTAAAATAGAAATTTTACTAATTCCCTCCAAAATTTTGGGTGGCTTATTCCCCTAATTCCCTCCAAAATTTTGGGTGGCTTTTATCCCTCCAAATTTTTTAGACTAAAAGTAAATTAATCCCAAACCTAAAAAATGAGTGGCTTATTTCCCTCCAAAATTTTTGTTCCCTCTTTTTTACCAATTGTCCTTTTCTTTTTCTACCAATTGTTTTAGTTTAATTCAATTGAGTCCCAACTTAGATTAATTTAATTGAAATTCCACGTTTAGTTTTAGAATTCTTTTAATTATGTTCGTGATTTATGCTTCTAGATTTTAGTTTAGCTCAATTAGATTCTAAGTTTAATAAGTTAATTCAATTCAGACATTATTATTATTATTATATAAAATTTGATTAAATATAATTATACACAAAATTTTGATATGGATGTAAACATGCAATTGTACACATGATAACATCAACATGAAGGTTAAAACTTTAATTTAGTTCAAACTTAGTAGTTCAAACTTGACAAAATAATTTATATTGAATGAGTTACTAAGCATATTGAATTATTACTAAGCATTGAATTATTTAATAAAAATTCAAACTTAGTAGTGTCAAATGAAAATCTAAATCCAATCTTTCATTTTTTTGATATTTTTAATCGATTATATATATATATATATATATATATATATAACAAAAATATTATTTAACACTTTAAAAAAATAATAGTTTACATTTACCAACACTTAATAGTTTACATTTATCAACACTTTAAATTCATCAAATCATCAAATCATAGGCTTCCTCAATTACATGTTAGGTAAATCAAGCCAGGTCAATATTAGTTCAGGTCAACAACAGGTTGAGTTCAAAACAAGTCGGGTCAATTAATAGGTCGGGTTCAAAACAGGTTGGATAAAATCGGATCTCGGGTCGATTCAATCGGGTAATATCGGTTATCTGCCAGGTTAGTCTCGGGTTCGGGTTCGTTTCAGTCGGGTGCAGGTTGAGTTTCGGGTCCACAGTAACAGGTTAAATTCGAGTTCGGGTCGTTCTCGGTCGGATGCAGGTCGGGTTTGGTTACATCAGTAACATGTCCAACTCAGGTTCGGGTCAACAACAGTCAGTTACAGATCAGTTTGGAGTCATCGTATCCTCGGTTCAAACCAGGTTTTGACTCGAGCAGGTTTCAGTCGGGTTTTCAGGTCAGATCAGCTTTTTACATCCCTAATCTTTAGTCGTTAATTTTTAGTTAATTAATTGACAAAATAATTAATTTAACTCTGAACTTTTACACATTATTTTAATTTGAATCTAATACTAAAAATATTAACCCTCAATATTTCAATATTATACTAATTTAATCCTTACTAACCCATTTACATTCTCCTCTACTACTAGACATTCACACTAAAAAAATATTTTTACTTAATTTATTTCATTATCTTTTAAAAATTAAGGCTTATTCAGTCTTTTTTTTCCAACCCTTACTCAATAGAGTGGTATTTTTCTCAGCTTTTAGCTCAACAATGGCTGTCATATGGGAAGTTGAAACTTTCTTTAAGGGGTTAAATTCAGTATTCTCACAAATATCTCATGAAAATAAAAAATATCAAAGACAAATTTAGACAAACCTCCTAATTAAGTGTCATTTCTCTTATGTCACGGGGCTAGGGCTCAACCCTAGTGATCCGTGCGGCCTTAGACGCCCTTGACGCTAATCGGTCGATTCCCGCGCCTAAGTAAGCCTTCAACCAGCCTTACGAGTACTCCTGCTCGACAACGGCTCGGACAAGCCCTTCAGGCTTCGATGGATGCGGAAGCGCTTTAAGCACTATGGTGGCTACTCTTGGCCACTCGAGAGGCAACTAGCTCGAAGAGCTTTGGAAACAAAGACAATTGAAAGGAATAAGAGGAAAACTAGATTAAATGCCTCAGAGTCTTATTACTCTTCTCAAATGAGAGAATGAATGGAATGAGATGGATTGGATGATACAAATGAGAGTGGGAGGCTCTCTATTTATAGTTGAGCTCCCACTCAATCAATGGTCCATATCGATTTACATGGATGGCCAGGATTAGCCCAAATCCTTACAAGAATCTCTAATCTAGGAAAGAATATCAAATCCTACCTAATTACATCAATTAGTAGGTTTCTTTCCTCAGATAGTTGATCACACCCGATATGGCAAGATTCCTCGTTTGACTTCTTGTCTCCTACCATTTCTGAAAAGCTAGTGTGATCGGGCTCTCTAGCATTCTCCAAGTATTGGGCCAAGTCTGGTGGTCTTGGCAAGTCCGATGATCCGCTTTGAACCCCTTGGACGGATCCTTGCGCAACTATCTCAGACCAAAATGTTTGGGCCGTGACACTTAGCAGATGCTCGGGGCAAATGTAGTTTATTTTTTATTTTCCAGCTTTCGTCTTTGTTGAAAAAGATCCAAGACCAATTTCAATACACTTGCATAAAAAAACTTGCTAGAAGTCGATATTTTACACAACAAATAGAGAGGAGTTTATAATAAAAAACTTGAAACAATGGATAAAAAAGTCGTTGATGCCATTGGAACAATCATCTTCCATTACATTAGTGGACTTTAAGAGTAGAGTAACTGCAGATTCAATGAATTAATATCCGATAAAAAAAGCTCTTTGCCAAGACTTCTAAAGCAAACTGCATTGGTCTAAAATCTAATGTGCATATAGGGTAGAGTAACTATCATGTCGGATCCAACAGTGGATTACAGACATCCAATACTCTAGAATCGGGATCCAAAGCTACTTCTAAAGGTTTACAATCTTCACTACGTCTACATCACTAAAATTTTTTACATGCAGCTTTTCTTCCTATCGCCTTTTTATTGCGACAACGTGCATAATTTTCGTGTTTCACTGTTATATATAGGTGCTGGAGATAAACATAGTTTTGTGCATCGGTGGAATCTCCTTCCTTGCTTGATGAAACAAAGAAGTCTGGAGCTTAGTTGAGGTTGTTAAGTATGGCTCATATACTAGAAAAGGACAGATGCTGGAGCGGGAGTGAGCGAATAGAGCCAGAGCATTTGTCCATTAAAGAAGTTCTTGAGTTAGTCTACGGGTTTGGATTAAGTGGGTTTAGGGGTGCGGGGGCGAAGCCCCCGTGGTACGGTACGGGGTATATTAGTAATTGTACTGGGGTTACTCTTATATGATGTATTTGTAACCTAATTGTTTTATCAATCTCATAATAAGAAAAACAGCCGCTCATCGCTCTCGAGGACGTAAGCATATTGCCAAACCTCGATAAAATCCCGTGTTCTTGTTTGTTTAATTCCTTGCTATTTATCGTGATTACTCAACAAGTGGTATCAGTAGCCAGGTTTGAGATGGCAATGTTAGGTGCAAAATTCGAAGTGGCAAAATTTAATGGTGAGGGTAACTTCGGATTGTGGCAGACGAGGGTAAAGGATCTGCTAGCACAGCAAGGGATTTTAAAGGCTTTACGATATGCAAAATCAGCATCGATGGAGGATGAAGATTGGGAAGAAATACAGGAGCGAGTGACAGGAACCATACGGTTATGTTTGGTAGATGAGATTATGTATCACGTAATGGATCTGTCGACCCTAGGAGAAATATGGAAGAAATTTAAAAGTCAATTTAAGGGGAAATCTCTAACAAATAAACTGTATGTGAAGCAGAGGTTATTTGGGCTGAAGATGCAGGAAGGTCATGATTTGGCGCAGTACGTGAATGTCTTCAATCAAATAATCACAGATTTGGCTCAACTTGATGTGAAGATTAAGGATGAAGACAGAGCAATGATTCTGTTGTGTTCATTGTCTTCTTCTTATGAACACATGGTGACTACTCTTACATATGGGAAAGAAACAATCAAAACTGAAGAGATTACTGCAACTTTGTTAGCTCACAACCAGCGGAAGCTGAATGCAGGGGAAAGCTCTTATGCTGATAGTTTATATGTTAAGGGTAATCAAGACCGTGGAAGGAAATCAGATAAGGAGGGTTCTGGAAAACGAAATTCTAGATCAAAGTTTAGAGGTAAAAAGACGATTCATTGCTACAAGTGCAAGGAGCCAGGACATATGAAACGAGACTGTCCAAAGTTAAAAAGGCAGACAGATAATAAACATGATGCATCATCCAAAACTGTGAATGTGGTGTAGAATGACAGTTTAGATTGCAGTTATGGTGATATGCTTTCTATTTCAACAACTTGGTTCACGGATGCATGGATTCTTGATTCAAGATGCTCTTATCATATAACGCCTAATAGGGAGTGGTTTTTTACTTATGTGTATGTTAATTTTGGTTCAATCTATTTAGGTGATGATAGATGTTGCAATATTGTTGGTATTGGCAAAGTCATAATTAAGATGTATGATGATACTGTTAGAACACTATGTGATGTTAGGCATATACCATATTTGAAGAATAATCTAATTTCCTTGGGCACTTTGCATAAGAATGGTTTTATTCCTAAAGCTTAAATTGGATTATGAGGATATGGAAACCATTAGAATTGAATTTAAAGGTGTTAATATTTAGTTGTGATGAAATTCAAAATATAATAATGCTATCAGGGAATATCTATTAAACATATATCAAACAATATTGAGAAACTAAAATGAAACTTAAAAATTGTAGGTGGAGCTTAAATTATTTGAGTCATATGATGATAATAAAAACTGTGAAACATACGTCTTGGTCATCTTAGTGAACATGGAATGGCTGAATTGCATAAAAGAAATTTGTTACATGGTGAACAAAAAAGTTGTATAATAGCAAGCTCAATTTTTGTAAGTTTTGTGTTCTTGGTAAAAACATGATTGTTAAAGTTAGTTTCTTAATTGGGATTGAAAGCACAAAACTAAAGGGATTCTTGATTATGTGCATTCTAATGTTTGAGGGCCTACTAGGGAATCATCATTGGGTGGATCTATGTATTATGTTACTTTTATTGACGATTTTCTAGGGAAGTTTGGGTGTATTTCTTGAAATAGAAATCTGAAGTATTTGCCAAGTTCAAGATGTAGAAAGCTGAGGTGGAGAACCAAACTGGTAGAATGATCAAGTATTTAAGGTCTGATAATGGCACAGAGTACACAAATTCACAGTTTAAAAAATTCTGTGAGGAGCATGGGATTCAGAGACATTTTCAGTGTGCAAGACACCACAACAAAATGGTGTTGCTGAAAGGATGAACAAGTCATTAACTGAGAGGGCTCGGTGCTTGAGACTAAATGCAGGGCTTCCTAAAAGCTTCTGGGCAGAGGCTGGGAGTATGATATGCTACCTCATTAACAGGTCACCACGGGCATCTTTGGGTGGCAAAGTTGCAAAAGAGGTATGGACAGGTAATGTAGTTGATTTTGATCATTTACGAATTTTTGGTTGTCCTACTTATGTGCATGTACCTGGTGATGAAAGATCAAAACTTGATGCAAAGTCGAGGAAGTGCATTTTTCTAGGCTACAAGAAATGTGTCAAAGGGTACAAGTTTTGGGATCCGATTACAAAGAAAATAGTGATCAGTAGAGATGCAATTTTTGACGAGCAGTTCATGTTGCAGCAAAACCAAGACAAGGTGCTGGTGGATTTAAAACAGTTTCCAAGAGCAGCTGAGAAAGGTGAAAGTTTTAATTCAACATCTGGTGGTTCTAATACAGTTGATTTGCAGGATTATAATCTAGCCAGAGATAGAGAGAGACGCACCAATATAAAGGCTCCATGCAGATTGGGTTTCGAAGACATGGTGTCTTTTGTACTTCACATTAGCAGTGGTGATCCGGCTACTTTTCATGGAGCTATCACTAGTCCGGAGAAAGGGAAATGGATGGCAACAATGGTTGAGGAGATGAAGTCTCTGCAGAAAAATCATACATGAGAGCTAGTTCGGCTTCCTGAGGGAAAGAAGGCTATTGGTTGCAAATTGGTGTATAAAAGGAAACCAACAGTATCAGAAAAAGAGGGGGAAAAGTTCAAGGCTTGATTGGTAGCAAAGGGTTTTTCACAGCAGAATAGAGTTGATTATGATGAAATCTTTTCTCCTGTGGTTAGACATACTTCAATCAGGGTAATACTTGCATTAATAGTTAGTTGGGATATGCATTTAGAGCAGATGGATATTAAAATTGCTTTTTTGCATGGTGATCTAGAGGAGCAGATTTATATGCAACATCCAGAAGGGTTCACTCAATCAGGATATGATCATCTGGTTTGAAGGTTAAAGAAATCTTTGTATGGGTTGAGGCAGTCTCCAAGACAGTGGTATAAACGATTTGATTCTTACATGATTTAGATTGGCTACAAGCGATGTGAGTATGATTGTTGTGATTATGTTAAAAGCCTTGATGATGGTTCTTTTATTTTTCTGCTACTATATGTTGATGATATGTTGATTGCTGCGAAGAATATGCATGATGTTGTTGGTTTGAAAGCTTTATTGAGCCAGGAATTTTATATGAAAGACTTAGGAGCTACAAAGAAAATTCTTGGAATGGAGATTCACAGAGATAGAGGCTTAAAGAAAATGTGGTTATCTCAACAAGGCTATGTTGAGAAAGTGTTAGACATGTTTGGGATGAGCAATGCAAAGCCCGTGAGCACTCCATTGGAAAATCATTTTAAGCTTTCTTCAGAACAGTGCCCGAAGACAGATAAGGAAATTGAAGAGATGGCAAAGGTTCCATATGCTAGTGCTGTAGGCTGCTTATGTATGCGATGGTATGTACTCGCCTTGATTTAGCTCATGTTGTTAGTCAAGTCTGTAAATACATGTCTAAACCAAGTAGACGACATTGGGAAGCTGTCAAGTGGATTTTCAGGTATTTGAAGGGTACTGTAGGACATGGAATTGTTTTTGGTATTCAGCAAAATCATCATATGGTTGTAGGATATGTGGATACAGAATATGCAGGTGATTTGGATGATAGAAGGTCTACAACTGGGTATGTTTTTACTCTTGGTGGAGGGCCTATATGTTAGAAGTCAACTGTTTAGTCTATTGTGACATTATCTACAACTGAAGCTGAATACATGGCAGTAGCTGAAGCTGCAAAAGAAGCCTTATGGCTTATTGGGCTAGTGAAGGAATTGGGTATTCGGCAAGGTGGAGTTCAGTTGCATTGTGATAGCCAAAGTGCTATTCATTTGGCTAAGAATCAGGTGTATCATGCTAGAACTAAGCATATTGATGTGAGGTTTCACAAGATTAGAGAGTTGATTGCATCTGGTGAGATATTGTTACAGAAGGTGCAAACCATAGACAATGCAGCTGATATGTTGACCAAGCCAGTTACTACCGACAAGTTCATGCATTGCTTGGACTTGTTGAATGTTTGCAATTGCTTGAGAAGCATGGTAGCCCAACCTACTTTGATATGTGAGAAACTCCGAGGTTAATCTCTTAAGGGGGCATGATATTCTCCAAGGTGGAGATTTGTTAAGTATGGCTCATATACTAGAAAAAGGACAGATGCTAGAGTGGACTGCGGGCTTGGATTAAGTGGGTTTGGGGGTGCGGTGGTGAAACCCCCGCGGTACGGTACGGGGTATATTGGTAATTGTACCGGGGTTACTCTTATATGATGTATTTGTAACCTAATTATACCGGGGGCTTGGATTAAACCGGGCCTGACCGGACTGGCTTGTAGCCGAATCGGCTCGGTTCATAAGCAGACCGACCATGGTGGTTGAAATTTGACACCGAAGATGCGTGGTCACCATGCGTGACTCAAAACGGCTGAAAACTCACCGAAAAGGCCAATAACTCAACCATTTAAAAATTTATTGGCTTATCGAACTTACCATGACCTTTAAACGGCAGAGAAAGGCCGAAAAACGAGAAAACTAAAAGGTTTTATCAAACTCTGGCGATCTTCAAGATGATATCAAGAAGACAATCAGTCGACTGGATCTTGCTCGCCTTTGTATGGAGAAGATGATGACGGTAACGACGCCATGAACGAATGGTGGATGAGGCCAAAAAATATGATGAACAACGGCTGTGATACAAGGGATTTTGGCCCGACCTTCATCCGAATCTTCACGATGTACGACGACCTTTCACCGTGAGTGGCCAGAGGCTTCAAGTTCAGAGCAGAATGGAGGTTATTTGGGTAACGACGGTGTAACACACCTTCAGACGGTGAGGCTAGAACGACGACGATCAAGGAAAGGGAAAGAGAGGATGAGTTGGGAGAATAATCTGGAACCTGAGAATTGTGGGGGGAGAAATTATTGGGTATGTGAAGAATCGTCCTGATTTTGATTCAATTTAAAAATCCTCGAATTTCTACCTCAAGTATTAACCATCCCAACACATGACAGATATGAGAACTTAGCTCAAATTGTTAAGGCACAAGCATGGCAAACACAGGTTGCGGGTTCAATCTCTTTGGATGACACTTCCTATTTTTATTATTTTTTAAACATATATATATATATATACTAATCATGGTGTGAAAACTCTCCCCCTAAAATAAATTTCATCCTCGAAATTTACCAGAGTCGGAGAAATGCAAAATCTGCTCTTTCATCCATTCTTGAACTGAAACTTATCTATCAAAATGCCCTTGTTTCTCGAGACTTTCAAACGGTCACAGATTTTTCTTGTAGTGTCCTCAGACACTCAGACTGTCTTCAGGCCCAAAGTCATCATATCATACATCTTGGACTAACTAGTCAGAATACAGTATTTGAATCCATACCGAACCTTAGATAGTGCCAAGCAAACACGTGTCTCGTAACTTTTATTATAACCGATCTCAGTCAGGATTAATAGACTTCCCACGAAAGTTAATCATACAACTCCGAAGTATATCCTTCAAAATCTAAATAATCCTACCAGGTTGACCGTCAATTTAGGATGAAAAGTTGTACCAAAAACCCAGACGAGTACTCACATCCTCAACCAAGGCCTTCCAAAATCAGAATGTAACCTCCAGACTTCAGTCAGAACATATCTCGGTACACCATGCCACATTTCAAGGAAAAGGCCTTTCTTTATGCTGACCGAACATAACCGAGGTTTTGAATGGATAATACTTACCTTCAACACAATATTCAGGCAACTGTTCCATTTGTGTATAACAAAGTCACCAAAGAATTTACACTTTCACCAAGCTCATAGACACATTTCATTTGACTTCATAATACTTTGATCAAGTTTCCATCAGATTATTCTCGAATACATCATTATCACCGAATAGCCTTGCATGTAATCTTATATAGATTACCTCACATAAACAAACATTTATTCTCAATCTGAAACAACACTTCAATTTCACAAGCATTAACCATTAATTTTTTTTAACCATAAGGCTAATCCAAATCACAGACAACGCTGCAGGCATTCCTTGCGAGTACAGATCGAGCTATAGAGGACATAATACTTAAATTCACTTGTTTCAGGAAAAGATTCGACATCAGAGTCCCGACTTGGTAAAGTACGGTTAAAACCTAGGGCATGCATATACCACACACCCTATGACAGACGATCGACCAATCTACCCATATAGAAGCAACTCTAAGCTTTGATACCACTAAATTTAATCCTCTAAGCCTGCCTATGCGATACACCTAAGCCTAGGAGGTCACATTCGGGTCACCGGAGCAACCCACAGTAAAAACTAAAGAAAATTCTTTAGTTATACATTTAAAACTGTAAAATAAAAATTTTCTTAAAACCAAATTAGAATTTCGTTTACACAAAACAAAAATCCAGAAAACAAAATACAGATTCAATCATAAAATAAATCGTGACATATATTCCCACTAATACACAGGTACCGTACTCCACGTGCAATGCCAAGTGAACTCCCAAACTGATATCGGCCATATATCTTTGATCGAATTTCTTTAACCTGCAATGGTGAAACAAAGTGAGCTTGGAAAAGCTCAATAATACAAAACTACCAAGAGATGCTATAAGCACATACAAGTATATGGCGGAGCATGAAACTGAAATATCGATCATGGCATCCTGTTAAACAGCACTCGAACTTTTGAGTCTTATTTAGGCATTCTAACAATTTAGGGAAAAACTGAATGAAGTGATATTTTTACTGGAATCGAGCCACGAGGTTAATTTATATCTTTCCTTACTAATCGAGAAAGTAGACAACATGTTTCATATGTCGGTAGAATTCATCATGGGTACAAGAAGAGACAGGAATTTTAGTTTCAGACTAACTACCCTTCACCCGAACTCCAAGATACAGTTTCCCCATAACTGCATCATATACTGGCGTTAACCCAAGCCCATTGGGCGAGGGTACTGTAATCAATCATTTTTGACCGGGTTTTAGTGTTATTAGTGTTATTATAATAGTAAAATTATATATATATAAAAAGCAAAAAAAATAATAATAATAAAAAAAGGGGGAGGGGAGTGGAGCACAAGGCTCCACGTCACCCTCCTCCCCTATAAATAGAGGAGGCAGCAGCAAAGCAAAAGGAGGAAAATTGCAATTGCAAGAGCAATTGCAACAATTGCAATTGGAATCGGCAGGGCAGGCCAATTCGGCTAGCCTAGGACCGGGGTAATATCCTCGGTTCGATCGGGGTCCTATTTTAGGTCCGATCTAGTTAATATTTTTGGAGGGGTCGCGGTAGATCTCGGTGGGGTGCAGTCAGGGTTCGTTATTCGAGCTCCTAGTTAGGTATATTTTCTTCTCTTTTTTATTAGTGTTGTAATTTTTATAATTTAATGAAGTATTAGTTATTTTAAAATTGTGGTCTTATTTTTTTATTTTGTATGTTTATGTTTTAGATTAATATTTAATATGTTTTAAATTTACTGTTTTTATATTAATATTTTATTTATGTTAGATATGTTTTTATTTATGAGTTAGATTAATATTTATGTATGTATGTTTTAGAATAGTATTTTATGTTGAATTTGTTTTTATGTTAGATTAATATTTATGAATATTAGTATTTTGTTTATGCTAGATATGTTTTTATTTACTGAGTTAGATTAATATGTATATATGTATGTTTTAGTTTAGCATTTTATTTATGTTAGATTAGTATTACATTATGTTAATATTTATTGCATTTAAATTATTTGCCATGTTTTATATTTTGCCCACTAAGATTGCATATCGAGATATAAATTGTCAATGCGGTGCCCTTTTATCCGAGCGTAAACGGGGCCAGTATCAGGCGTAGTGATAGTGGTTGGGCGTTTACTCTCGGATAACGGGGCCCTTAAAATTTATTCGCAATTATGACCGAATTTTAAAATAATCATCACTTTAACCCGGAAAATCCAATATTAATAAAGCGGTAATTATTAAAGTACCAATTTTGGGCGGTGTGGGGGTGCTAATCCTTCCCCATCCGTAACCGACTCCCGAACCCAATAGTTTTTGAATCTCTGCTTTTATGGTGTCCGACCTACCTAAGTGGCCGGTGGCGACTCCATTTTTTTTAAAATGCGGTTTTTTAAAAACCCCACTGAATAAATATTTTATATCTGAAAAATTCATAAACACCTTCGAAAACCCCTCGTTTTTTTAGCGATAAAAAAAGACATCGCTACAGATGGCAACTCCGCCGGGGATAATTTTTTGTTTTTCAAAAACAAATGAGAGTCAAGCTTTTAAAATAATTACCGCTTTATTAATATTAGAAATTCCGGGTTAAAGTGAATATTAAATTAACATTCGGTTATAATTGCGCGTTTATTTTAAACGCATTTAAAATATGGCATATAAACCCGTTTTTTTAAGTGGGGGGAAAACGCTAATGTTTTCGTGGAGATATCGTTCTCCCGTATGGGCCTAGCAAGTACCTTTCGGGGCTCGAGTACCTTATGCTTTCGTAAGGATATCGTTCCTTCGTACAGGCATAAGCGAATGGGTCCCCCTGAATTGAACCCGGTTGAAAGGAGCCTATAATGGGTGATGATTGGGGGCCTTGCTAATCTTAGTAGAGGACAGCAAGGACAATTCGGGTACCTCCTAAAACCAACACTGCATGTAGAGAACATAGAAACCCACCCTTTAGAGCCATGCGGATAACCTTAGGTGTTTTAGACTGGATAAATAGGGTTGTTTTGTTTGTTTACCTTATTTAATTTGTCCTTTTATTTATGTATTTATTATTTTTATCTGGTACTAACTCATTTTTTTGTGTTTTATTTTTATTTTTATTTTACACATACTTTTGTTGCATTATCATTGCATCCACATTACATAGAGGCGTTGATTCAAGTGGTTTGCCCGATTAGAAAATCTTTCATCATGGAAAAAAGGTGTCTTAGGAAGGAGGGCACCGATCCAGTTGTATGACATTGGACAGAAATTAATCAACAGATCCGAGGTAACGATTTGCCGAACAAGCGTGTAGTGCCAAAGTATACAAACGAGACCCTATTGGTGGACATACAACGAGCTACAAGGTGTGTGAATGACTTAGCTACCGAAGCCACGACTCTCCGACCTTTCGTAACCCCGGACATGGAAGAAGCACCAAGGTTTATCAAGTTGCTCAGAGCTGTCGATGAGCTAGGAGGTAGAGCTAGGGATTATGTGTAGAACTTAATTTTGTAATTAAGACTTTGTAATAGACTCTTTTTATAATAGGGACTCCTTTTGTAATATGGATCTTTTTGTAATCTAGACCCTTTAATTCCCATGAAAGTCGTTCGAAAGGGTGATTACCAGCGGAATCAACGCCTTTATTTGCATTCATGTTGCATATCATGACATGGTGTTGATTCAAGAATAGTTCATTAAAAGGCTTTCAAAATAGAAAAAGTCTGCTTTGCCGGGAACGATAATATTACAGTATCAAGTTAGGCCGAGCAAAGACCAATCGCGAAAGAAGACGGTACGACAATAAGGCACGTGCGACGCAGAAGATTCAGTCAGGGCCGCAGAACCCCAATTTTAAATCTTCACATTTGACCATTTTTAAAATTCCCAGATTTTAATTTAACTAAAAAAAATTGAAAATATTTTTATTTTGCTTTGAAACTTCTTCTCTCATAAAACTTTCAGAATAATAATAATAACAAAAAGAAACCTAAAAGTTTCATTTTTAAGTAAGTTAAAATTTTTGATAATAAAAATGGGGAAATTTTTAAACCAAATGATCTTTGAGAATTTTAATTTAAACCCTAAATTTTTTTAAAGTACTCCCTTATGACCGATAGAATCCATCCCTGTTTAGACGTATTATTCGTTTGCACCCAGAAAAGATCTTATCTGCATTATGCCTGCACTTGTTGATGTCATTTTTAGAAGCCACAAAAATAAAGATCACGACGTCACAAGTCCATAGAATAGAATAAGAAGAGAAGACGAAGTCATCCATCATCCTGAAGACGACGTCGAGACGTGGAGCACAGGTTTTGCTTCCCGAAGTCAAGATCTACAGAAGGAAGCTAACTGTCACCTGTAATTCATTATTAGTTTCTTGCAACCAGACATTTTTCTATTGATTGAAAGTCTTTTAAGGACTGTTCGAGAATCAACACCGCATTTGCATTCATGCATTGCATTGCATTACATTGTACAATCATGACATATTTTACATAACACTATCACTACCTTGCATAA
Organism: Hibiscus mutabilis; assembly: GCA_019671005.1. Classification (NCBI taxonomy): domain Eukaryota; kingdom Viridiplantae; phylum Streptophyta; class Magnoliopsida; order Malvales; family Malvaceae; genus Hibiscus; species Hibiscus mutabilis. Next base: position 10,052,538 of record CM033737.1, on the reverse strand, counting down.
AATTTTGGGGGGAGGGTAATCCAAAGAACAATTAGAGTTTTATCGTGAATAAAAGAATGGAACACACTCAAAAATCAAGATTCGAGCAGTTAAAAGATGGACTCGAGAGAAAAAGAGAGAAAAAGAAGTTTGATGCCTTTAATACAAGAAAACTCTGTTTAAGCCCCGATTTGGTCGTTCCTCTGGATTCCAAAGATTTCCAGATTTGCACATAATAAAGGAAAAGATGCCCCAAGATTCGTGTGACCATATTCTGTAAAAAAAGATAGGGGTCTACATTGAAAATTACCGATCCACTACTTACCCGACAGTCTAGCAGGACCTACCGTGATATGATATGCTTTGGACCCAGCAGCAAGTCGTCAGTATCTCCAGGTACGAAGATGAAACCTCATGAAAGCTTCAAGGAATGTGCTTTGAGGTGTATGTGTTTAGCGACCCAAGTGCAGCCTCCCGTAGATGAAGAGGAAAGTGAATTCCATGTCATCTTTCTTATTTCTTCTTTAATAAGATGCTCGGGAAAATGAAAGCCAGCTTTGAGGACTTCATGACAGTCGGAGAAAGAATCGAACATGCACTCCGGGACCTAAGTTTAAAGACCAGACCTGCCTAGGAGCAGAAGGAAACAGAGAGATAAATGGGTACCACTTTCAAAACATTGAGGCGCTGGGGCATGACACTAAGAAATTTGGGGTCGTTAATAGAAAAATTAAGAAGCTGGTCGATAAGGAAGTCATGACAAGATAGTCATCCAGCGATGGAAAAACAAGAGAAGAGGCAAGCCTACACTACCTTAGAAGGGGCAGAATGAGTTAGTACCCTGGAGATAATCCAAAGGTCCCTACGGTTTTCTCATCATTTCACAAAGAAATTCTCAGCAAAAAAAATCATTGTTTATTAGAACTAAAAATCACATTTCCATTTAGAAAATCATTTTTACATCCTTGATTCTTTAAACATTTCATTTTTATGGGGTAGTTTTCCCATATGCATATACACACATTTTTGAATGGACATATGTATATATCATTTCTATACCAGGTCCTCGAATTTTGAATGCAACAGTACATTTGCTTCAAACCCAAAGATCAACTCTAAGTTGCATATATTTAGAAGAGATTGAATGTTGTGGTGATACTGTAAATGTGAGTATCTGCTAGTTTACTTAGGCCAACAGAGGAACAAAGGTGAGTGTTTAGACAATGGGCAGTTCCCATTTTAGGAATTTATCTTGTCAGACGCTTGTCGTTTAAGATCCTTGAAACGAAAGTTGACCCTAAACCTCTACCCCATGAAGGCATTCTCAGGACATTTGTGAATATGACAATGAATTTTGTTCTTTTACTTTACCAGAAGACACAGATGAGACCATACAGATTGGATACGAAGATCAGAAAATCACCAGAAGAAAGTGGTTGAAAACATGGATATGTCCAAACGAAAAACCAAAAAAGAAGATAAATGGTAATTAGAAGGCTGAAGCAATCCAGATCGAGTAAATATCAGAAGAGCTGCAGAGAGTCAATTAACTCCGAGCGGAAGATTGCATCAATACCCATTATAGATCCGTGTTGATTCGAGGATACATTTATAGACTCGAATAAAAAGAAAGAGATTCAATGCTAAAAACCCAGAATGAACAGTCTAAAAAAAGAAAAAAAAAGAGAGAAATGAAGAATACAGTCTATGCTTCACACACAGATCAAACAATACAAGAACGAGACTTCAACTATGTGCAAGAGACACAAGGAATCCACATTTCAAGTAAATATCAGTTTTGAAAATTAGTATAGAAGCTCGAATTGAAGCCAAGTCAAGACAAGTCAGCCCGAAGATTGCCAATTTTGAAAAAGGAAATGACCTCTAGGGTGAAAACCTAAAAATGGGCAGTCTAGAGTGATCCTGAAAATGAAGAAAAAGAGTAGTCTGCCTGAGCATGCTTGCATCAATATCCAGCCAAAATACATTGATCCGAAAGTACAAAAGAAGGAAGTGACCTCTAGGGTGAAAACCCAAAAACGGGCAGTCTAGAGCGATCCAAGAGAAAAAGTGAAAAAGAAGAAAAGAAAAAAGAGAAAAGAAAAAAGAAAGAATAATATTTCATCTCAAGGGCCAATCACAAGAATTCCTGTAAATGTATTCATAGTCCTTCATTCAAGAAATCTCAGTTTTGAGGAGTTTTGGAGGATCAAACATTATTGAATAAAAAACGAACATCAGTATATAGCCAGAATGCAAGGCAACCTACAGTAAAAAGAAAGGAAATGAACTCTAGGGTGAAAACCCGAAACCGGGCAGTCTAGAGTGATCCAAAAAAAGAGAAGGAATAATGGGCATATCCAAGTTACACAAGTACTGTAAATCTTTGTTTCACTTAACCATAAACCAAAGGCCTACATTACAAGCCTCAAAGACCATTCGGTCATCCATAGATATCCAAGTTGAATGAGAATGTCTTGATTTCATTCCGCCTATAAGGGTTAACTTTTCTTCAAGGAACGTCAAACTTGAAGTGCTTGATCGACACCCAAATGAGGGAAGGATGGGGCATGGTGAGATAGTGAGATTAAGAGAGCCACCTTAAACGGGGTAGAAACTAGGTAGGGTTGTTCCTCTCAAAAGCCTATTAGACCAGAAGAAACTATACATTGGCATATATCTCCACAATGGTCAAGATCTTCTAAATATGCGCTTCATTAGAGTTGGTCTCTGGCAACTTGAAACAGATGCGCTATGGTGTTTGATATTTCGGGGGCAAACATGTTTTAAAAGGTTTGACATTTTCTCCCAAAGTTTTGATGTTTACCATTTCCCCTAAACATTAGTTTTTTAAAAAAATGTTTGGCAATACACGTCGAGTTTTGTTTACCATTCTCCAAGCATTATTTTATAAAAAATGTTTGGTCCTTAGAAAAAGAAGAAGAAAAGAAAAAGATGTTTACCATTTGTTCCAAACAATGTTTTCAAAATGTTTGGTATCCCCTCCAAGTTGTGATTTTCAAAATGACTGTTATCTTTTCAAACAATCATTATTTGTTGAAATATACGCAAGTAAATTGCCTTTTGCTTTACTTTAAAAATGAATGATGATGAGATTTAAAGCATAGGGACCGAAAGTTAGTTCCCATCGAAATGCTGCGAGAAGATCGAGGAAGAGCTCAAGAGATTGAAGCATTTTGGCTCACCCTGGTGACTAGAAATAGATCAAGGCTCTATATGATAGGCCAGAAAATTCAAAGCAGTGGAGCCCGTGGTTGAAGGGGGCAACGCCAAGCCAAGAAGATGACAAGGGTTCTTATAAGAATAATATAAGAACCAGATGATCATTTATGAAGGCGGGTGATAACTCTAAAGACAAGAAAGCCTTTCGCACAAAAGATATAAAAGCATGTTCAAATAAGGATTTAAGAGCATACAATAAAGCAGTAGAGAGATGAAGAAATCTGAGGAGCGACCTTTCAGGGTGTAAGACTTTAGAACAAAAAAGCTAAAAAAAAGAGAAAAGAAAAGAAAGAAACCATTACATTGCATGCATCATATAGATAAGGGCATGTCAATATTTGCTTATTTTGGACAGGTACCTGAAGAATTATCAAAGAACATTAAGAAGTTTTGGCGGCCATTTTCTGCGTAAGTCCATAAATTTGAAGAAGTTTTGGCGGCCATTTTCTGCGTAAGTCCATAAATTTGAAGAAGTTTTGGCGGCCATTTTCGGCGTGAGTCCTTAAATTTGAAGAAGTTTTGGCGGCCATTTTCGGCGCGAGTCCCTAAATTTGAAGAAGTTTCGGCAGCCACCTTCGGCGTTAGTCCCTAAAATTGGAAGATTGGTAGCCATTTTCGGTGTGAATCCCTGAATCTGAAGAGACATCGATGGCCATCGTGGTGTGAATCCCAAATGAGAAGACAGTGTTTTCATATACAAAAGGCATATGTTTCCAAGCTCCAGAGAGAGATTCTATATAGGAAGAATCCTCCACTCCGAGGCTTCCGAAGCTGAAAGTTCTATATAGGAAGGATGACAGCTCTCAGGTGAAGACTACTTGATTCTATATAGGAAGGACTCAAGTCGAAGGAATTCACCCATGACACACAAGATTATATAGGAAATCTGTTGTGTCGAAAGCGAAGAGTTCTATATAGGAAGGGCTCAGAGCTTCAATGTCTTAGGGTGAAAGGTTCTATATAGGAAGAACACTGTAGCTCGAGATTTCAGACGCCAAAAGTTCTATATAGGAAGGACTGACGGCTCTGGGGTTTGAAGACTAGCAGATTCTATATAGGAGGAACTCTCGGTCGGAAGAATCCATCAGTGGCGCTTGAAGGTTTTATAGGAGAAACTAGCGTTGAAGGCGAAGAGTTCTATATAGGAAGGACTCCAAGCTGCACCGTCTCAAAATGGAAAGTTCTATATAGGAAGGATGGCGGCTCGTGGTTTGAAGACTATCGTTTCTATATAGGAGGAACTCCCGATCGGAAGAATCCATCGACGACGAGAAGGTTTTATATAGGAGAAACCAGCGTTGAATGCGAAGAGTTCTATATAGGAAGGACTCCAAGCTGCACTGCCTCAAAATGGAAAGTTCTATATAGGAAGGATGGCGGCTCTCGGGGTTTGAAGACTAGCAGTTCTATATAGGAGGAACTCCCAGTCGGAAGAATCCATCAGCGACGCAGAAGGTTTTATATAGGAGAAACCAGCGCTGAAGGCGAAGAGTTCTATATAGGAAGGACTCCAAGCTGCACCGTCTCAAAATGAAAAGTTCTATATAGGAAGGACTGACAACTCCAGGGTTTGAAGACTAGCAGTTCTATATAGGAGGAACTCCCAGTCGGAAGAATCCATCAGTGACGCAGAAGGTTTTATATAGGAGAAACCAGCGTTGAATGCGAAGAGTTCTATATAGGAAGGATTCCAAGCTGCACCGTCTCAGAATGAAAGGTTCTATATAGGAGGGATTCATAACTTGAGGCTTCAGAGTGAAGGGTTCTAGGTAGAAAGAGCCTATAACTCCAAGATCGGAAGGTGACGAAGCTCTATATAGGAAGAACTTACGAGCCTAAAGATTCAGCTAAGGAAGAGCGGATAGTTCCAGAAGAACACGTGATTTCGAAGCCAAAGATGAGAAAGTAGGTCAAAAATGAGTGCTTTTGATCTTTGCTTTGTCCTCATTTCACAAGAACAAGCAAAGAGGGGCAACTGTAATCACTCATTTTTGACCGGGTTTTAGTGTTATTAGTGTTATTATAATAGTAAAATTATATATATATAAAAAAGCAAAAATAATAATAATAATAATAAAAGGGGGAGGGGAGTGGAGCACAAGGCTCCACGTCACCCTCCTCCCCCTATAAATAGAGGAGGCAGTAGCAAAGCAAAAGGAGGAAAATTGCAATTGCAATTGCAAGAGCAATTGCAACAATTGCAAGAGCAATTGCAACAATTGCAATTGGAATCGGCAGGGCAGGCCAATTCGGCTAGCCCAGGACCGGGGTAATATCCTCGGTTCGATCGGGGTCCTATTTTAGGTCCGATCTAGTTAATATTTTTGGAGGGGTCGCGGTAGATCTCGGTGGGGTGCAGTCAGGGTTCGTTATTCGAGCTCCTAGTTAGGTATATTTTCTTCTCTTTTTTATTAGTGTTGTAATTTTTATAATTTAATGAAGTATTAGTTATTTTAAAATTGTGGTCTTATTTTTTTATTTTGTATGTTTATGTTTTAGATTAATATTTAATATGTTTTAAATTTCTGTTTTATATTAATATTTTATTTATGTTAGATATGTTTTTATTTATGAGTTAGATTAATATTTATGTATGTATGTTTTAGAATAGTATTTTATGTTGAATTTGTTTTTATGTTAGATTAATATTTATGAATATTAGTATTTTGTTTATGCTAGATATGTTTTTATTTATGAGTTAGATTAATATGTATATATGTATGTTTTAGTTTAGCATTTTATTTATGTTAGATTAGTATTCTGTTATGTTAATATTTATTGCATTTAAATTATTTGCCATGTTTTATATTTTGCCCACTAAGATTGCATATCGAGATATAAATTGTCAATGCGGTGCCCTTTTATCCGAGCGTAAACGGGGCCAGTATCAGGCGTAGTGATAGTGGTTGGGCGTTTACTCTCGGATAACGGGGCCCTTAAAATTTATTCGCAATTATGACCGAATTTTAAAATAATCGTCACTTTAACCCGGAAAATCCAATATTAATAAAGCGGTAATTATTAAAGTACCAATTTTGGGCGGTGTGGGGGTGCTAATCCTTCCCCATCCGTAACCGACTCCCGAACCCAATAGTTTTTGAATTTCTGGTTTTATGGTGTTCGGCCTACCTAAGTGGCCGGTGGCGACTCCATTTTTTTTAAATGCGGTTTTTTAAAAACCCCACGGAATAAATATTTTATATCCGAAAAATTCATAAACACCTTCGAAAACCCCTCGTTTTTTTAGCGATAAAAAAAGACATCGCTACAGGTACCATTCTAAGAGCATACCTTAGGTCACGAGAGTAATTACCCTAGCCGAAGCTAATAACCTAGTACGGGCGAAACCGCTCTTGCTAAAGTAGATGATCCGTAAACATGCATTAACCCTGGCCATTAGGTGAGGGTACCATACTAAGGGAATACCTTAGATCACGGGCGAAATTACCCTAGCCGAAGCTAGGAACATAGTACAGGTGGAATTACCCTAACAAGAGTTAGGAACCTAAAAAGAGACTTGTGCGCACAAGTGTCTATCAAGGACTTCTCACATTTCCTAATAATACCCCGGTAAAACAATATTAAACAGAAACCGTTAAATCAATATTTAAAAATAAGATGCCAGGAATCAAGATAAAGGCTGATGTTTAATCGGTAGAATCATATTATCGAGGCCTAGGAATTAGGTATACTCACATCAGACATCGAGAACTAGAGGTCATACTTTTACTTTAGATAACATGATCACTTGATATCAAACTGTAGAGACTTCGTTTCCAATCAGGGGGTCTATCATGTGTGTGTGGTACACACCAAATAGTCTAGTTTATCACTCAGGGGTCATTGATTCACACTGACAGGAATTACTGAACTATAATCCATTGTAAACTGATTTCTGGATCAAGAACCTTATTCAAAAGAATTCGATAAATGTCTTCATACATGTATTTAGGGATTATAGCTCAATGTCATTTAGAGTTTCCCTTATATCTTGTTTATAAAAGATTTTTGACATATTATGATCAATCAAATTTATGAATTCATCAGGAAGATTATAGACAATTAGCTCTTATGAGAACCTTTAATTATTTTAACCTTCGAGAGTAATTTTGTAATTTGGTCAAAAGAGTAGCACGGTTACTTATGGTATCCAAGACTTTTAACGGCTTATCCATCTTCCAAGTCCACTGGAACTAAACTGTTTGCAATATTACGGTATTTTCCAAGTATTCAAATACATATATATTACACGAACTTCATCATTAGCACCGAATGTACCTTTTTGAAGAGCACGATATTCTTTCAATTAACAATGTACTTACTCTAAATAAATTAAACCGACATTATCTAGTATTCTTCCAATATTTCACTAGTAGGAGGAACAACTTAATAACATGGTTCGTATAATACAACTTTTAGAGTCGATCTAATCGTTTGGCCTTAACAAAATTTCTCATCAAAGTATTAACGTTGTCTCGGTCATTTTTTTAACATCCATTGTTAGTTCAGACTCTTCGATGCCTGAAGATGTTTCTGTTATTCTGCTCCTTTCGAATTTTCCCAACTAATCATTCATTTCTGAACCGAGGGTATATCCATAATTTCAGTTAATTTGGTAATTCCAATGCCTGGGTCATTTCGGTCATCTATATCATTCCAATCAATTCATTCTCCACCGTCGTTTAGATCAGTTTAGGAATATGAAGAATCTTGTAACACCCCGATTTTGGGCTTAGCGGTTTTGAGGTTTGATAGACAGTCTGATGGACCGGGTTAGAGATTCGAGTCAGATTCGGGACCGTATATTTTTTGGTAAGATAAAAATATGGAAAATAGTTAAAAATCATCTTTTATTATATAATGATTTTTTGTGGAATCAATTTTAGAAAAAGGAATTTGGAAATGTGACATTTTGGATTAGTGACCAAAATGCGATTTTTGAAAACTATTTTTAAAGGTGACTAAAATGAAAATGGTCAAATTCTTAGAATCTTTAAGGAGCTATTTTACCAAGGTTTTTCTGATGATTTCTCCCTTAATTTAAGATATTTTAACATGTGTTTTAAAGATAATTAAAAAGGGATTTTAGTTAAAAGTTAGTTAAGCTCATTAAAGAAAATTTACGTAACTTTTTTTCTCAACTTTTCTCTCCACTCTCTCATCAGCCAAACACTCAAGTTTTCTTCAAAATCCAGAGGTGAGGAGTCTTTTAACTTGTTTTTATGATTGATAATGATTTGATTAACATTGTTTGCAAAATCTCATTTAAATCTTGTGTTTTCTTAGCTTTTGTCAAATCAATTGAGGGAGAAATCTCACAATATGGGTAAGGTCCATGATCTCCTCTATTGTATGGTTCTTTACTGAAATTCTCAAGTATTTGATCCTTGATTTATAGTTTGGAAACTGATTTTTATGTTATATCAATGTTTAATTGAGTTATTTTGAGAATATTGACGAGATATTATAATTTTCAAAGTGGATCTATTTTTTCAGTGTTTGAGTTGGACTTAATATATGTTTTGGATGTACTTTGATGTTGATAAGTTATTTTTATCAATAGAATCCTAAAACTCTTGAATCTCTAATTAGTTAGGTTGTTAGATTTGGGGTTTTGTGGTGATATTCGAGTTTAATCTTTGTTGGAGGTAAAAGGATGTTAGGAAAAGGTTTTTGGATGTTATTAGATGTTGATTGAAGGCTTGTATTGTTGTTTTGTGGCTGGGTTAAGTTTTGGAAACGTTTGATGGTGTTTTCGGTATTTTTCGGATGGTGTTTGAGTGGGCATCTTGGGAGTTGCAGGAGATTGTTGTTGGGAAATGGTTTGAATGCTTTTTTCCTATGGTTTTATGTGTTTAAAACAGGGGATAATCAGGGGATGAAGCGTGACGTGTTTGGTGGCTTACCGAGTGTTTGTTTCGCGTTGGCAAGGAAGGCGAAGTGTATCGATGAGTGGAAATTGGTTTTAAATGCTTTACAAAGGTTTGTAAAGGGTGTTGGGAGTTTAGGGGTAAGCGTGAGACGCTTACCTAAGCTCGAAAGTAAGTTTCCCTTATTTTGCTCTTGAATATCGGCTTGGATATGAGCATATTGTTTGCATGTTTTGGTAACAAACATGGTATGATTTGCTTACGAGTAATGCATGATTTTGAGTATATATGCAGGGGATTGAAAGTATATATTAAATGCTATTGAGCATTGGTTTTCATTCCGGTTGGGAATGGTGTTATTGCATTGGCAATGAGATTTGCATATGTGTTGCTTATGAGATGCATTGTAAAACAGTAAGTAAATGGTTTTGTAAATGATATATTGGCTATGTGACATGGTGAAAACAATCAGATATAGTTGGCATACCATAGGATTAAAAGTGCACTATAAAATATGAACAAAATCGATCGTGGCCTTGGGTCCTTGAGGTATGGCAGTTTAACTAGGCCACTCGGACTATTGGGACATCATTTGGGGCATGCGGTTTAACTAGGCAACCCAAATTGATGGTGATCTTGCAGTTTAACTAGGCAAGGTCGGTACTCTTCAATTTAACTAGGCAAGGGTAAAATCTAGCGGTTTAACTAAGCAAGGGTGTCAAATCTTGCGGTTTAACTAGGCAAGGTTTGGGATATCATGCAATTTAACTAGGCATGGTATGAGAGATCCGTGTATCTGATATGTGTAAAGGGTAGAGGTAGTCTATCCGGGTCACTATAATTGCCAATATATGAAAAAGATCATGTGTTGATTCTTGTATTGAATGCTTTGGGATTTAAGCATGGTTTGATTTAAAAGCTTTGGGATTTAAGCATGAGATGTTATTGATGTTATGATTATCATTATGTTTTGATTCGGTTAGAATGATAAGGAATTGATTTGTAAGTAAGCATTTTTTGGGAAAAGCAAGCATATGTTTTTAAAAGAATGTAAATGCATCATTGTTTATGAGCATCCTGACTAAGCATGTGTGCTTACGCTCTCTTATTCCTAATGATGCAGAGCATTAAAGTTCGGGGCAACAAAGGCAAGGTTTGCAAGGATCCAAGAGATAAACTACTTTGAGTATGAACTCGGTTTCTATTTTCGGTTAATAAGGCAATGTGTTTGCCAAGGTTTTTGGGGGTTGTAATCCTGTTCCTTATGGATTTTGAGTACGAATTCTATGCTGGTTTTTGTGGAGGTTTGATGTTGTTAAGCTTGATGTTGGAACTTGTTGTAGTTGTTGTGAATGGTCTCCTAAGTATGCATCTAGAGTTTCCTTGATGATTACCTTGTTGTGATGGTTTGAGCAAGTTTATTATGCTTTGTGGTGTGTGTTGTTATGTTGCCTATGTTGTGAATGGTTTAATGGTGCATTTTGAGACGTTTGGCAAAGTGTTTAGGAAACATGCCTTTAGAATATCTTTGAATGAGTGGAAGCCTTTTTGGGTTGCTGAGCTTATGATGTTTAGGTTGCCTTTGCATCTAGATAGTGTGGTATAGAAGTTTATGGCTTGGTGAAGTGGTTTACTTTTGAAATAAGTTTGTTAAACCAACCAATTGTGACCATTCAGGTCCAAGCGTATCGGTATGCAAGTACACGTATCGATACGAGAAGCCATTTCGGGCTTGTGGCACCGATACACGAGCCAGACGTTGCGATACGGAAGAGTATAATCGAAGCCGCGTACTAATACACGGGTTTGCGTATTGGTACGGGTAGGCTGAGTTTATCTTGGGGGGTCGGTACACGGGTTTGAGGATCGGTACGGGGCCTTGGTTTTGGTAAGGCGTATCGGTACGCAGGGGTCGTACCGTTACGGGATATGGCTAATGGAATCTTTAGAAGTTCGAATGTAAAAGCCGTACCGATACTCAGATTGGAGTACCGATACCCGTGGCAGTTAAGTTAGTTAAAGGCTTTAGTAAATTTCTGTTTTCTTCCGTTTTAGTCCCTGAATCTTGTTTTGTCAATTATTTATGCATGGATGATCATTTGAGGCTGATATTTGGCATATAAGCATGATGAAATGAACCTAATTTAGGGTTGGTAACTTAAAAAGTGGTAAAATCCTTTTAATTTTTCTGAATTTTACATTTTGGTCCCTAAGTTGTGTCGTGGCTAATTGGATATCATTATGATGCCCGATTGAGATGAGCGCTCACTTTTGAAAAGTATGATCATGTAGGATAACTTTAATGCATCTAGACAAAATAAAAGAAAAAAATAGGTGAGTTTTAGGTTTCATCATTTCGGTTTACTTCGGTAAACCTAATGTAGCTTGCTCGGTTCGGTCTTGCGACTAGGCCGGGTTGAGGGGGTTACAAATCTTCTAGTAAATTTATCTTCGGATGTTTGTCCAGAGATTGGGTAATCCAAATGTATTGTTATCATACATATTTGCATCTTGATATTGAAGTCTCTCTCAATAGAACATGAATTTCATATAAAGCAAACATTTTATCAGATCGAGTGTAAAATTCCAAGTCATTTTCTTTGTTAGGGGTACTTAAGTCATTTTTACTTCTCAAGGGTATTACTGTCATTTTTAACATAATATTTCAAATATCAAATATTTTAACTCTATTAATCGGATCGAGAGATTATATGTCTCATTAATCATTTACTAAACTCAAGGCCCTTTCGATCTATTAAACTTCTCTTTCGAATATTTCCCAGATGACTATTCTTTTATTTCGTAATCGAATTAATTCAAGCAGAGTTGAAAATACACTTAATCACAATCATACATACCTTAACCTATTACCAACATGTTTCATAAAGCATGCCAGAGGTAGTAATGTATTACCTTGATTCAGTGTTACATCTATTGATCCAAGGTACTCCATTCGATCATTCTCGAAACCCTAATTCGACATCATCTCTAAGCTCGAATACAAAGAGCCACGATTTCCTTCAATTACACAAGATCCTTAATCAGTCCATAACATGAATACAATACACTTAAACTGAAAAATTACACACAGGTTCACTCGGGTTCAAGATTAAATTCAAAAGCTTTCGGGTTCGAATTTTACAAAACCGAATTCAGAAATGGACTCAAGACATCGAAAAGCATAAAATATGACTTTTCAAAAAAAGTCAACTTTTGGTCAAAGTCAACGCTGACGTCATTGGTCGACTGGTCAACGCTCAATGCTGACATCAGCAGTCAAAGTCAACATTGACGTTATCGGTCAACAGGCTGACTCGGCTAGGCTGACTCACCGAGTTGACTCGTATTAGTTGACTCAGTCAACAGGTTGGGTCGGTCAGGTCAGGTTTGCCGATGGGCTTAGACCGGTTTAATATGGGTTCAGACAGGTTCAAGGTTTAAGGTTATTGGGCCTTAACAGGTCGGCCCGCACGCATAAAAAATAGGCCTATTAACCGGCCAAAAAGGCTAAATCGGCCATGACCAGACCGGCTTGTAGCCAAACCGGTTCGGTTCACAAGCAGACTGACCATGGTGGTCGAAATTTGACACCTACGGCGCGTGGTCACCACGCATAACTCAAAATGACTGAAAACTCACCGGAAAGGCCAAATAACTCAACCATTTAAAATTTATTGGCTTATCGAACTCACCATGACCTTTAAACGACGGAGAAAGGCCGAAAAATGAGAAAATTGAAAGGTTTTATCGAACTCCGGTGATTTTCGAGATGACATCAGAAAGACAATCGGTCGACTGGATCTTGCTCGCCTTTGCACGGAGAAGGTGATAACGGCGCCATGAACGAACAGTGGACGAGGCTGAAAAATACTATGAACAGTGGCTGTGACACAAGTGATTTTGGCTGAACCTTCATCCGAATCTTCACAACGTACGACGGCCTTTCACCGCGAGTTTCCGGCGACTTCGTGTTCAGAGTATAATAGGGGTTATTTGGGTGACGACGGTGTAACACACCGCCGGACGGTGAGGCTAGAACGGCGGTAATCAAGGAAAAATGAAGGAAAGGCACAAGCATTCACTATAATAGTCGGCCTGATTTTGATTCGTTTTAAAACCCCCGATTTTCTATCAAGTATTCACTATCCCAACATATGACAGATATGAGCACTTAGCTCAAATGGTTAAGGCACAAGCATACTAACCATGGGTCACGAGTTCAATCCCCTTGGATGACATTTCCTATTTTTATTATTTTTTAAACATATATATATATATATATATTAATCATGGTGTGACAGTTGCGGTTTTTTTTTTCAAATCAAAATATTAGATGTCACATAAATGTCATTTAAGTTGCAAAAGGTGGCTTCTCAGCGTGTAGTGAACATTTGCATATACTGTCTCGAACGTTATCATATGAAACCTAAAATGTAACATGTTTGCCTAACGATTTTAGTTTAGGTTTTGCTTTACTAGAATCCACAGATTCGAAACTAACCTCAATTTGTGGTACCTGCCGAAACTTTCCTTTCAGTTATAATATTTTATACGTCACATTTATGACTCGCAGAAAGTGGTTTTTCAGTAATATGACGAGTACCGAACGTTTGCATATAAAGTTTTAAACTTATTATGTGAAACCTAAAATGTAACATGATTAATATATATATATATATATATATATATATTAATCATGGTGTGACAGTTGCAGGTTTTTTTTTCAAATCAAAATATTAGATGTCACATAAATGTCATTTAAGTTGCAAAAGGTGGCTTCTCAGCGTGTAGTGAACATTTGCATATACTGTCTCGAACGTTATCATATGAAACCTAAAATGTAACATGTTTGCCTAACGATTTTAGTTTAAGTTTTGCTTTACTAGTATCCAAACTAGAATCCACAGATTCGAAACTAACCTCAATTTGTGGTACCTGCCGAAACTGTCCTTTCAGTTATAATATTTTATACGTCACATTTATGACTCGCAGAAAGTGGTCTTTCAGTAATATGACGAGTACCGAACGTTTGCATATAAAGTTTTGAACTTATTATGTGAAACCTAAAATGTAACATGTTTGCCTAACGGATTTAGTTTAAGTTGTGCTTTACAAGTTTCCAAACCGGCATCCACAGTTTTGAAACTAACCTCAATTTTTGTTTCCCGCCTAAAAATGTCTTTTCAGTTATAATATTATCACTACAACAAATTTACTTATTAATGACATTGAAAATGTTGTCACCGAAACTTACGTTTATGTCACTATTTATGTTTTGTCACATAAAATTCGACGTCATGGGGATCGTCACGCTAAGTGTGTCACTAAATGTCAAATGTGATGATGTATCTATTTTCGTCACGTATTATTAAACATTATATGAGATTGATGTATGATGCCACTTTATGATTTGTATTATATGACAACAAATTACGTCACTAAAGATTATAAAAGTTTGTCATTTTTCATTCATATCGTCATCATTAATAACAAATTTTATTGTATAAGAGACGAAAAAATATTGTCACAATCTTTATTAAATTATTAAAAAATAAAAAGATACAATTTCACTAATGGCCTAAACTTTTAAATAAATTACAATAAAAAGTATAGCTTTTATAAATTACAATAATGACCAATTTTTTTATAAATTACAATAAAGACCAAAACATTTTGTAAATTACAATAAAGATGTAAATTTTTTGTAAATTACAATAAAGAGCAAAACTTTTTGTAAATTACAATAAAGACCAAAACTTTTTTGTAAATTACAATAAAGACCAAACCTTTTTGTAAATTACAATAAAGACCAAAACTTTTTTGCAAATTTCAATAAAGACAAAAAAGTACTCACAAATTAAAGTAATGACCTATACTTTTTATAAATTACAATAAAAGCCGATATTTTTACAAATTATTATAAAACTCCACATTTTTACAAAAAAAAAATTATTCAATCATTACAATTTTATCACTCCCTCTTTCCCCTAACCCGATAACTTCATCACTCATCACTAATGAGCCTCTAGACGCCCACCAAAACCACTTAAAAAACCCATGTTCAAATAAGTAGGCAAACTAGACTCCAACAAAGGGATCAAGAAGTGAAAAAGTAAACCCTCTCATGGACCGACCGACCAATCAATATGCGAACTGTTTTATGGTTTGTAGCGGCGGCAGTAGCTGTGTTGGTACTTTTCTCCATCGCTTGTATATTTGGGGTGATATATGATCTCCTCTGTTGCAAAAAATAAGTAGGCACTCTCACCTTCAATGGGTTCCACAACAAGCATACCAAAGACTGCAACGACCCCTTCAATGTAATACTCTTTCAAAAACATATCTCAATAACGTTTAACCAAGAGACCATAAAGGGAACCATGATTTGAATGCTCCTGCAAACACCAAAAATTCTCACCGTCCAATATATACCCAACACACAAAACAAATAGAATAACTGGAATCAATATGACTCACCAAGCACCCACTGTTGCTGCTTAAAATCACAAGAACGACGATATGTGATATAGGGGTTTTCAAAGATACGACACATCGATAGTGGAACGAGAGTTTACGACAAAATAGTGTCGTTTGATGTCATCTACATTAGGGTAAATTAAAGGTCTAGCCCTCCAACAATTCAGAGCTTTTGAAAAGGATTCTAAACTTTTTAAAATTATATTTTTACCCTTTGTTCTGTTTTCACAATTTGATCCCCCATTTCTAACCATTTTAAAATTACTCAATGCTCAAATTTATTAGTTGTGATGGTAGTGGAATTAAATTCTTTATGTTTCTGAACTCACATTATTATTTTACAAAAATCTAAAATAAATTATAACAAATCATCATGAATCGATTTCATGTTAGTGGTGGTGAAATTAAATTCATTATGTTTTTCAACTCACATTGTTATTTTCCAATTTGGCCCTTTGAAAATGTTCTCCATTTTATTTTTAAATTGCCACGTATTACGATAGTGGTGATGAAACAAGGATATATATATATATATATATATATATATATATATATTTAAAAACTAAAATTATGAAAAAAGTTACTTTTTAAAATTGAAAAAAATTAAAATAAAAAATAAATTATAATTAAAATAGTAAAAAAGACTAAAAAATTTAAAAAATTCTAAAAGAAACTTTAAAATTCTAAAAATAATTTAAATTTAAAAATATCAAATTATTTATGCTTTGAAATTTGAAATTTATTAAAAATAATGAATATTATTAAAATATTTTAAAAATTCTAAAATATTTTCAAAATTATAAATAAATAATAATACTATAAAAATTTTAAAATAATAATATTTAAAAATGCTAAAATATTTAAATTTACTTTAAAAATTATTAAAATATTTATAAATTATAACAAGTTTATGATAGAGATTTTCGAACGGCGGATCTACGTCACTATGATCAATGCTTATTCTCCAAGCTGTTATTCGAAAGGGATCTATGAAAAAATATTTGTAACATACCCAGTCAGAAGCAGGTCCCACTCCAACAACTTTGTCTCATAAGAAATTTTAGATATATTTTTTTATATTTTTACAGTTTTTATATATTTTTAATTTCTTAATACTTTTTAATATTTTAGAATACTTATGTAATATTTTTAAATTTTAAAATAATTCTATAATTTTAAGAAAATTAAATCTATTTTTTTAAAATTTTAATAATATTTATTTTTTAATTTTACATAAGTTTAAAATTTTTAGAATAAAATAAGTTTGTATTGCTTATAATTCTAAAATATTCTAAAAAATTAAAATAATATTTTTACTTTTTATAATTCTAATAATATTTAAAATTTTTTATTTTCAATGAGTTTGAAATTTCATAAAGAAATAAATAATTTAATATTTTTATAATTTTATTTTTTGAATTAGATTTTTTAATATTATTAAAATAAAATTCTAGAAATTTAAAATGACATCATTGATGTAATACCCCAAAATTTACTAAGTTGATTAAGGGTCATTTAGTACTAAGATAATAGCTTAAAAGCTAACTTAGTGACTAAAATGACAAAAATGCGAAAGGTGAGATTTCTTTAATTATGGGTTTTGGAAAGGAAATTTCTAAGGTTTAAAGGTCTCGTGTGATATATAGTGAATTGAATAAGGTATTCTTAAAATTTGGTTGAATTCCAAGGGAAATTGGAATGGGAATTGAAGTTTAAAGAGGTAGTGACCAAAATGTAAATTTTGGAAATTTTATGGCTAAAGTATAAAGTTTGGAGAAGTTTGGGGACTAAAGTTGTAATTTCCCAAAAGTTAAGGGTTTTTATTTCATAAATAAACAGATCACCTAAGGGTGTGAATCAAATGCGGAATTATTGGTTCGATCTGATATTTCGATTATTGGGAAAATCACAGTTAAAGTTTAAGTGGAATTCGGATACCCGGATCGAACTGGAAAATTATGAAATTTTGTCATATGATAGAGAAAGGTTATAAAAGTCATTTCCAAGTGTTGGCAATATTTTTAGTTTGATTCAATATGAATCCTACAGTTTATTTCTGAGTAAATGATTATTTATTGGTATATTGGATCGAACGAAAATTTTGGAGACTGGTTCAAAAGACATGGAAAAATTCATAAAATATTATTTTATGAATGTTTTATTGTATTTGGCTGGATTCCAACTAGATTTAGTTGAATTTTTACAAGAATGATAAACTAGTAAATAAAAACTAGTTGGAGGGCAAATTGGTCATTTGGACCCAATGGAATTTTTGAAATATTTAAAAAGTTATAAGGGAAATTTTGGAAAGAGAAAATGGAAGATTAAATCTTGGCCCTTGATTGATGATAAAATCAATCTCAACCATTGGATAAAAAGGGCAAAATTGTAATTTCACTATTAAATGAATTTAATATTCATTTAATAGATATATGTGAAAAATAATGGTGAAAAGATGAACATTCTTTTCCAGCCAAAAACGTGAGGGATAGGGAAAGAAAGAGAAAAAATTTTCCAAACTCGATTTTCAGTTAATCTCTTCAAATACAAAGTTGTTATACTCTTCAAGCTCTATCTTTTGATATCAATAATTCATGGAATCCATGCTTGATTGATGAGAATTTACATGAGAAAGAAATTAGGGTTTATGGATCAAATTGGGGCTTTTGAGATTCTATGATTCCATGATTGAATTCAAGTTGAAATCAAGCTAGTATGATGTTAAAATCATGATATTGAGTTGGAATTTAAGTTTTACATGTTTTGATTATTATGAAGATGATTAGGGTTTATGGATTTAAGTTTAATTTAGGGTTTGTGATGTTGAAATAATGATCTAGTAAGCTTGAATTGTTGTTTGGAAGCAAAACCCTAAGTTAAATTGTGTAGGGACCATTTCGGCAACTTGAAAAGTTGAAGGACCAAATCTGAATTTTTAGAATTTGGAGTGTATTTGTGTTATTAATGATGTTGATGTGAAATTGATGTTAGAATGCTAAACCGATGTTGAATTGAATTAGGGACCATTTTGACAAATTGTCAAAATCAAGTGACCAAATAGGCAATGAATTCTTGGATGGGGATTAAATCTGATTTTTGGTTAAAATAATAGAATTAAGGTAGTAGTGTTGATTTGAGGACTAAATTGCAAAGGTAAGAAGTTTAAATCTTTACCTTTGCATTTTAGTGACTATTTTGGGCAAAGAAAGAAAATTAGAGGGAATTATTTGAATAATTATTTGATGAAGAAGATGATAAATTGATGTTTTGAAACAAGTGATGAGACTAAATTGATAAGTAGAAAAATAAGAAGTTAGTATAAATTAGAAGTTGATTATGGAAGGCTATGATGAAGATTGAATTTTGGCAGCGACTTTGAAAATTCACCATAAATTATACAAAAATGGTTAGATTATGAATTTTATACCGTTGTAAATATGTGTTTGTCTAGTTTTGTATCCAACAAACGGAAACTGATTTCGAGTTCCGAGTCAAAAGATATGAATTTTTAATCGAATGAAGGTCAGAAAATTTACGGAGCAGTTTCTGTCTGTGACAGGAGTTTGAAGAATTTTCATAATTTTTGTAGATTTTATTAATTTACGTAGATTATACCGTTAGAGCCGTTATCGAATCTAGTTTTTCCAGTATAAAGGAAATTAAGATTCGATATGTATTCTGCCCAGTATAAGTAAATATTTAAAGGTAGCACAAGCTGTCAGAAAATAGAATTTGAAACATTTGGTATTCAAATGTGAGTTAGCAAGCTCGGAAGAAATATTAAAAGTTCAAATTGGTCAACAGGGACCATAATGAGTTTTTGAAAAATACAAGGAAGAAAGGAAAAATAGTTGAAAATTTTATATTCGAATGATTATATTAGACTGCATGGTTAAGGTATTGTTAGATTTGAATCTAACAAATATTTTATCTTATTCATGTGAATAATGAAGTCAAGGCCGAACCAAAGAAAGTTCGAGGTTCTATAAAGGAAAGGATCGAGTAGAATTTAGTGAGGCGTGCTAATAAATGGCCTAGGTGAGTGCAATGCATACATAACATGATACATGGTTGTTTTATACATCATTGGTAAGACTTGCGATAAGTCTACATGATTTATATGTTGGCATGATATTTATGTCATTGATCATATATTTGACATATTTTAAATATGTCAAGGGTTGAAAACAAATGCATTGATCACTAGTTATCGATGATGGTATGCTATGAATGTTATTTCGGGTATGAGCTGCCCAATATTAAATTATATTGATATACATTGCCATGGATGGAATAAATTCGGGAATTTTGCCCAAATGAGTCATTCAGGGACAGGGTATAGTTGGCATGCCATAGAGTCCAGAGCACGCTACATAATTGGGAATTCGGGATAACACTATAGTGTTAAAAGTACACTTAGTGTATGGTTAGCACGACCTTATAAACGTGCAGGATAATGGTTAGCACGGCCTTATAAACGTGCGAGATAATGGTTAGCACGGCCTTATAAACGTGCGGGTTAGAACTTCGGTGCATATTTGACTCGCGTACCCAGGGTCTTCAAGGTTATATTTGGGCTATGAAATTGGGAAACCGGGAAATTATTGATAATCGGGCTATAAATAAAGGGATAATAAATGGTAAACAGGTTAGAGAGTATATGAACTCTCGAGACATATTTTTATGAACACTCGGGGCAAATGGCAAGTATATCGGTAAGAAATTTATATCCGGATTATATTATGTTGATACATGATTGGTATGGTGGCAATATTTATATAGTGATCATGATGCATATAAGGCATATTATGATAACCGGGCATACATGAAAGTCTTATGACATTGACATATATCATGCTATATAAACGTAGACATGAACTTAAATAAAGTTTAAATTATTGTTATTAATTTCCTTTATTGCCTCACTAAGTTCTTACTTAGCGTATGTTTGATTGTACACACGTAGGTAAATCAAGATGAGAGAGAGAGAAAAGCATTGCATCAATATTGGAAAGCTCAATAGGTAATCATAGTAATGACATCCTAATTGAGGTTGATTTTTATAGAGGCATGTATGCTTGCTAAACTTATTCGAGTTGAGATTGGCCTTTAAAGTTGTTATGGGTTTTAAGATAATTGATTCATGATTAGAACTTGAATAAATAATTTATGTCGATTTATGTAAAGTTAAGCGTGCTTGGGCTAGAGAAATTTTAGGATGGGTGACCATCGGGAAGTTTTCTGAAAATTTTAAATTACCCTGATCTTTGAATAAAGAAGTCATAGCATTTTCGACTCATATCCGGTGTACGGATAGGAGAATGGGGTGTTACAATTTAAGTGTTCCACGTGTCACACTATGGTGCTACAATATTGAAGATAACGTGTAAATGTCACTACTTAATGGTCAAATTTTATAGTTCAAGGGTATAATTGATTTAGTTTTTCAGTACAATGACTTAATTGAATGTAAAAAGGTTTTAGGATTGAATTAATTTTTTTCAAAAGCTTAGTAGTTTTTTTAACCTTTAGAAAAAATATATATTAACCAAAAGGGTATTAAATATATCAACTTTGAGAAAACTATTAGGAGTGATCGAAATTGTGAGCCTAAAATCCAAAAACATTTTAAATTTGTCACTAATAAGATTTTGAATTAGTGACACGTCTAACATGCCATTAAAAATTTTCCCGGCTATGTTTTTTATTATAATTCTTTGCGTCAAATCGTCATATAAAAGATGAGATATACCAATGAGTGAAAAATAATTGATTTCGTCACATTAAACCTACTTTTCGTGGCACGAATAAAACGCCATATTTTATATCTTATAAAATATGACGAATCAAATTGTAACGAATCTAATTTATTAGTGAAAAATTTGCAACATCACTCAATCAACTTGAATCGTCATAATAATAAATCATCACTAATACTTCCAATTCATTAGAGACAGTTTTACAACGTCACCTTTTATCTAGACGTCATTAAAAGGTTTCCCACCAATTTTTTGGAGGCAAATTTTGGCTCCAAACATATAGTGACGAAAATCAATGACTATTTTTAAAATGGCCATAAAAGATATATCATCAATCACTAAATGTGACGAAAATAGAAAATCATCACGTTTATACTATATTTTTTGATTTTATACACAACGTCATATACAAATTTTGTCATAAATTGATAAATTTATTGTAGTGTATACGTCACATTTATGACTCGCAAAAAGTGGCTTTTCAGTAATATGACGAGTACCGAACGTTTGCATGTAAAGTTTCAAACTTATTATGTGAAACTTAAAATGTAACATGTTTGCCTAACGATTTCAGTTTAAATTATGCTTTATAAGTATCCAAATCGGCATCCACAATTTTGAAACTAATCTCAATTTTTGGTTCCCGCCCGAAACTATATTTTTAGTTATAATATTAAACTACAAAAATCCTATTAAATACCTAACCTTAATTTCTAACTTTCAAAATAAAAGAAAACATGAAGGTTTCTCTATTTGCTAAATTCAGTGAAGAAGAAGGAAGAAACAAAAGTGGAGAGATGGACTCTGTTTCTGAGGTGAACGAAATTCTGACCTACAGCTATAGAAGGCCAGCAGTGTTGAATACATCTTGGTCAGATAACAATCCGGGAAGAAGATTTTTTGGGTGTTCTAAAAATGGAAATAGATTTCAAAAATCATGTAATTTTTTCCAATGGTATGAACCACCTATGAGCCCGCGTGCAAAGGTACTTATTCTTGGACTCTTAAGGAAAATCTGGGCTAATAATAGGGGAATAAGAAACGAAAGGATTACATGGGTTCTTACTTTGATAGGTTTTGTTTTAGTGACTTGGTTTTGTCATGGATAGGAGATAAGGTTGAAGATCAGGGTAGGTTGAAGAAGACAAAGTATGGTATACTGATATTATGTTTGTAGGCATTTTGTGTGTGGGGATTGTTTTAGCAGGTTGGAGAAGACGATATTGCTTGAAAAATGTTTTAGGCCCCTTTTGACTAATGCACAGTCGTTTTGGCTTTAAATGCCATTTAACTCGAAGAAAGTGGCTTCTTAGTCATACAGAGAGTATCAAAGTTTTGCAAATATAGTCTCGAACTTATCACGTGAAACTTGAAATGTAACATGTTTTCCTAACGATTTCAGTTTAAGTATTGCTTTATGCAAACCCGCATCCATAGTTTTGAACCTATTTTTCAATTTTTGCTTTCTCGGGCATAAATGTTAAAAATGTGCGAGTTAATATTAAACGTGCCATAAATGTTAAATGTGCGGTTTTTCGTAACACAACTAGTATTGAACGTTTACATAGAGAATTTGAAACTATTGTACAAAAAAATTGACTTTTGTACAATTCGTAGGGTGGAGGTTGCACAACAAATTTTTTTCAAAAAATGGGGACGCTTCTAGATCCCCTCTACTCTCTACACAGAGCTCGTACAATAGCTGCATCTTGTCACATTCTCTAACTTTCTATACTTGGAAATAAAAAATACGTTAGTACAAAATACTGGACAATAGGCACTCAACATTTGATTATAATTGAAATAGTAATGGTAATCATTCACTTACAATGTGTGGCAACTCACTAATTTTAGTACCTGATCGTATGTCTTTCATCCATGCAATGACGAACATACCACATTCCCTTGTATTAGATTCTAGTAATTTAATTACTAATTTCATGATAACAATAAAGAAATATGGAAAGCTGAATACCCATTTTCTTGACTCCAAACATTAGGACGTTGAATTTTTAGCTTGTCAAATGCCACCTTCGGTTTGCCAAACACCTTAACGAAGTCTTCATGCTTAGCAAATTCCGTAAACCTGTATATCTGAACGATAATGACAACATAATACAAAGTTTATTCCTGCACATTAATAACATACAATGTTAACATGGCGACACGGCAAATGGATGTGTTCTCACCATTTTCGTAACTACTTCCTCCCTACACTAACTCGTCGCACTACCTGGTAAGCTATCTAGTACCCAAACTTCCTCACGTTCCCTATGATTAACGCACAAGTACTAGTGGTAATTTCTATCATTCATGGGGATGAATACCAACAACATATCAACTAATTAAAATTTAGCATACCCTGAAACAACTTTATATTTTTCCTTTAACAGATTTTGTCTTACAATGTTAGAGCCAGTGATGTTACCATAATACTGTATTGATCCCGCAATGAACCCTACAAACCATATCGCTGTGGCAGTTTCCATTTGTTTATGAGTACTCTACAATTAATAATGGTTGTTATTTACAATTGAAAACAATTTATCAACAAAGAAATATGACATAAACATTGTATAAGATGGTAACAAAAAAACATACATCAATATCACAAGGCATAAAGGCCTGACGTTTAGTGCTTTCCTTCGCCTTCTTGTGAGTCTCGAAGAAGGATACGATATTAATAATCTTACCCATTTAAAAAATAGTAATGACCACATAGCAAAATAGATTCCATGTGTTTCATGTAATTTCAATCCATAAGCGATATTTATTAGACTGACCGTATTGTCGAGCCATTCTATGGGTCATAACGTATCAATATTTGTAATAATGGCATAAATGTTATCGAGTTTAATGACCACATAGCTGCATACAAACATTGTATTATGTCTTTGATTTTACATTTCACAATATGACAAAGTTATACAGATGAAGACTTACTTTTGCGCCAACGGGTTATTCCATAAATAATCACATTAAGCTTGTTCTCCTTCATAAAGCCCATCAGATATTACAGCATACGAAACTTTTATTGACTCATCTTCATCCTTTCACAAGAAAGATATGATGATAACAACGACAATCATAAATTATGTAAACGAAAATAAAATCATAACCATTAAGGGACTGCATTTAATTTGATGGCCTTAATTACCAAAATTATATTATTTCCAATGTTCAATTCAATTGGTTTACAGCCCAATGTTCAATGCCCAATATTCGATGCATATGGCAACCACCATTTGCTATTATTAAAGTACACGGTACACACAACCAACAGTTACCATTGAGAATGATAGTTACACAGAAATTATTCCAAATTAACTTTCCAATCTTTATGCAGTTGAATGTTTATCATGTGAGAGTCGAGGGGATTTTCGACTAACCTAGATGGTAGCAGTCTTATCCTACAATGGAACATTACACTAGTCAATCTCTAGGTACATGAAAAAGATGAAAATGATCTTTAAATAAAGTTAGCTTTTACTTTTTCTTCATTAGTGCTAGACAGTTAGAGTCTGTATCTAAATCCATGCAGCTCTTAGCTCCACCTTGGCGTGTTTTGAATTTGGAAGAAGGAGTAACAATTTATGTCTCTTTAGCGATAAGGCTTTGAATATCATCTCTTGGAGGTGACGTCTCTATAAAGTTATGGTAAAAAAATCCTATTAATTTTAGTCATAATATAGGCCCTATCGTGCTCCATATTCTTTAACATCTTCTGCAAAGTACCTTTCGTTTCGTCCCGTATTGCTTTGACAACCTCATGAACACCGTCGATTTTGACTTCAAGGTCTTTGATTTTGACTTTAATATCGTTTATTTTCACTTCAAAACTGTTTATTTTGACATCAATATTGTTCATCTTCTCTTCCAAGCTCTGCTTGAAGCAGGTCATGTTAGCCAGCACTTTTGCGACATCTTTAGAAAGAATAATTAATTTTTCTCCCAACATCTTATCATCAACCCCCACACACTGTCCAATTTCTCCTCACCTCTAATTTGCTTCTCAATTCCCGTATTGACAACCTCATTTAGCCTATTCACCTCGGACATTATTTGTTGCTCACCTTTAATTTGCTTCTCAATTCCCGTATTGACAACCTCATTTAGCCCATTCACCTTGGACATTATTTGTTGCTCACCTTTAATTTGCTTCTCAATTCCCATATTGACAACCTCTTTTAGCCTATTCACCTCAGACATTATTTGCTGAAGCATCTCTTTGATTAATACAACGACTCCTAACGTATTACCTTACGTCTCTTTGAAGCTTTCCTGCCTTTGGGTGCTTCCATGACTTTCGCAGATTCTTTGACTTTAGGTACTTCAACAGTTTTCAGATAATGGATGCTTCCAGACAATAATCTTCAAAGTGAAAATATATAATTAATTAACCATGAATGCAATTGACATACTAGATGAATAATAATCCACCAGATACCTTTGGTCTATTCAAAGCTCGCTCGCTCTTCATTTGGGCATAAATAGACGCGACCTCTGACTGCACCTAGTAAAAAATGAGAGCCACACCACCATTAGAAGCTGCACTAGCTATGCTATCAAATATAGACCAATAATCATATAGCCGAACCTGAATTCCATATTATTCACAACACAATATTAATATGATACAACTCAGTTTCACTAATTTCTCAAAACTAATGGTAATTTAATTTTACCTCTAAGATTGCAATACACTCTTTTAGGTAAACGTGCCTTCTTGGCTTTTATAAACAGCTTATTGCCTCAATAAGCATATCATAAACATACTTGGCCCAATTCACTTTACCCTATAAACAATCGTCGCACAACAACTACAAAAAATCTACACATGGGCGTATCTCAGCAGTAGAACACAGAAAAACTCCAATAATGTATAGCAACACCCTTGCTTTCAAAACATCCCCTTCAAAAGCACCAACATTATATCTCGCTTGATTTTTGCATAAGTTGAAACTGTGTTGAGGTTATAATTTGCACTGAGTTCTCTATCATTATCCCTCGACAACACTTCATGAATATCAACACCCTCATTCTTCAAGCCCAATATAGCTTCTACATATTCAACTAATATAGTAATGTTGTGTCCTTCAAACTCAATAACATTCATTCCAACATCAAAACTTTCTATCAATTCCCAACATAGGTCTCAGCGTAGAATGCGCGACTTTATAAAAACTAACGATGACCCAAAACCAATTTCTTCAAGAACATGATCAATCTTCATTATCTTCATTTTTTTATGAAATCGTACAATTGCTTCTAACTACACCTTGTGTCAAAAGATGCCTACAGGGGATAAGATAACAACTTCCTACGTCGATCTCAATATAAACTTATACTGTATCAAGCAAAGAATGAATTTATACTGCTATTACCTTTTTCGATTTTCTTGATTTATAGTCTTTGTATGCCGTCTTCCCCTTTTCAATTTCATTAATGTAAGGTTGTTTGTCTTCCTTCAGCATGTAAGCCTATTTCTTGCCTAACTCTTTCCTAACCTACAAATGAAAAATTCAAATGAATTAAAAATTTACATACGCCATTAACAAACATGATAAACCTCTAAAACCTACTTCATTAGTTACTTTTTCCTCAGTTTTCTTTATCCTTATACATTCACCTTGACTGTAAAACATTGAAATAACAAAGGTATACATTCAATCATTCATTCTGAGATGCAATAAGAATACGTAAATATCAACATACTAAAACTTAATGAAGGGAGGACATGTTTTTTGTACGTTCGACCTATCACACATGGCCAACATCTCAACACCAGCTTCCTTAGCAACTATGGAAACTTCATTATCAACTTTATCAGCATCTTTATTAGCAACTTCATCAAAAACATGATTCAAATTTTAAATTCTCATCCTAAGGATTAAATCTTCACATGAATCAGTGCAGAAACAAACCAACTTACTCATAAATAAACTCATCCTCATTACAAACAAATCTAACATTTTTAGGTTCAAAGAGATAGAAAGGGTAACATTAAAAAAACAAAACATGACAAAATTTTCATGCCAAATCGATGAATAATATTCAGTTTAAATAGATTTCCTCCAATAAGAAATACAATTCCATACCAAAATTTTGAAACATGAACCCTAAATTTCAAGTATTTCACAAATAAATTAGGGTTTTGCTTGTTACCTTTACAATGGAGATGATTGCATAGATTCAGTTGCAGACCTAAATTGAGGTTCGATCCTTTACACTGAGTGAAACATTTTTTACAAATTGAGAGGATTCTCTAAATTTTCAGTGGGGAAATGAGTTTTAACCCTAAAATGTTATTAAACAAATAAAGGTTCGATTCTCATTCTAGAGAGCCAGAGGGCTTTAAATTAATCGCTATGAGTACTGAAATGACTAAGTACGTTGCGAGACCTACAAAAAAATTGGAAATATGAATCCTTAAACCAAAAATATTATAATCATATAGTTTAGATTGCGATATTTGTTGATAAATTTTGATACTTGGAGATTCAACCTAAT
Source organism: Hibiscus mutabilis (assembly GCA_019671005.1). Taxonomy (NCBI): domain Eukaryota; kingdom Viridiplantae; phylum Streptophyta; class Magnoliopsida; order Malvales; family Malvaceae; genus Hibiscus; species Hibiscus mutabilis. The sequence continues at coordinate 10,024,700 of CM033737.1, read as the reverse complement.
ATGTTGTTTACTTCCTTTACTTTTACAGTTTCAACGTCTAATTTTATCCATCCAACATACTATACGACATGTTTTGGTACTGATATGTGAGTTTCGAAACCTACTTTACAATCAAGTATTGTTAAAGGGAATTTAAACATTTCTAGTTTACACATTTTCTAAAGGTTCCGATACATGTACAAAATTTTCGATATCAGGACAAAAACGTAAATTGTTATGCGTTAACCCTAAAATGTTACTTTTATAGCTGAAAGTTTCGATACTCGATATCAAATTCTGAGACATCTTCTGCCAACGTTAATTGTCACGAACTTTACTAATAATCTAGGTTTAGACTTTTATATGTTAATTTTGATACATATATCAGAGTTTCGAAACTTTACAGTCCAAAAGAAAAGTTATGGGTTTTTGTAACATTTTACGTTGCAACAAGAATGTTATCCCCATAAAGTTTCGAAACTTACCGACAATAACCTCTTCCCGTTTCCGTTTGTTTTTTATAGGAATCTAAATCTAACGGTCAAGATCAAAAGTTTCCCCATCTAACGGCTCTAATATCCCACCGTTTATTAGTCGTATACTAACACGCCGTTCTTTAGACTCGTCCGGATTTTTGTAACATTGGTCGTTTTAAAAATAACATATATGCATAATAATATAAATTAAAGAAAACCAAACGAACAAACTAGAATCCTTCAAAAGATGGAAATTATGGAATGGAACTTAGAGAATGAAGTTCGTTTTTATTTTTATTTTTTTGGAAAATAGAAATTGCTGAAGAAAACGTATTTGGTTGAAAAATTAGAAAATGAAAATAAAAATAAGTGAAAATTTGAAAACATAAAAAAGATGTTTTCATTGAAATTTTTTTGGGAAAATGAAAAATATGAAAACAAGAGTTTTTTAAATTTTAACTTAATTTTAACCTGGGTTCGAATCCCGCTAATTCCATTTTCTAAAACTTTGGTTTATTCACTCATATTTTATTTATTATTAATATAATATTTTCTTACTATATATTTATTTTAATTATTTAATAATTATTTTTTCATTTATATTTTGAAAAGCTAGATATCAAACACATTTCCACTATTTATATTTTTTAAAACAAGTTTCTATCCCTATTAACCAAGCATGTTTTCTAATTTTAGAAAATTGAAAATGAAAATTATTTTCTAAAAATAAAAAAATATTTTTTGAAAATGAAAATAGAAAACAAAAATAGAAAATATTTTCTAAAACCAAACGGGCTGTAAATATTTTAATAACTACTACTGATAAGATATATATTAGGGTAATTATTTCATACACTGCTAGCGAAAACTAAAAGCTTTTATAAGTGTTTTAGTTTTACGTTTTAGGGATTTAGTTTAGGGTTTAGGGGTTAGAATTTAAGGGTAGTGATTAAAATTTATGGTTTATATGTTAAAACCTAAACCTGTCATATTATCCTAGAACTTAAACCCTAAAAACTCTAAATCGTAAACTAAATACGTAAACCCTAAAATTAAGACTCTTATAGGAACTTTTAGTTTTCACGACAGTGTATTGAATATAAATCCTATATATTATAGTAAAAAGTAAAAAGGTAAATAGCGAGAAATTATATCATAGGCCCGACTCGCCACATCATCCATGGTCCTAACCAATAAAAAGCATCCATTTCATTAAATTTTTTCATGTCATCTTTTTACTAAGTGAATCTACAATTGGTAAAAAGTGATTTTTAATTTAATTTACAGTAAATCTAAGTGAAGATTCACTTGGTAAAAAAATGTGATAGAGTAGCGCAAAAAGAGAAAAACCAAACAAACCAAAATAAAGAACAAATCTAAAAATTCAGATTTGCTTATGGTGGTGGCATCAATGGAGGAAGCTTGAATATGTGGAGATGGCGTGATGAATTGATAGTTGTTTTGTCCTCGGCACCCTCTTAGATGCAATTATCTAAGCAAGCAACCTCAAGCGGCTCTAACCCACCCTCCTAGATGCAATTACCTAGGCAAGCAAGAGTGTGAAGATGATCTCCCTCACAAGAACTCGATGATCTTATGTTGAGGATGGCTTCTAGACAAGTTTACCGAACACTTGCAAACTCAAAGAATACTAAAATCTCCAAAGAGAACTTTTTATTAATCAATGAAATCTGAATTACAATGTGGGTGAAGCCTCATTTATATAGGCCATGGAGAAGTTTTAATCCTACTAAACTTAGGAATTAAATACAATAAATAAATGCTAAAATCTAATCTCCTAATTAGATAAGTAACTTATAATAATAAATAAATGCTAAAAATAAAATCTTAATTAAATAAATCTGATCCTAATAGATATTGCAGAATCCTATGTTGATATAAATTACAAATAATCAAATAAAATCTTGAAAATTCGTAATTATCCAAAAATCTCGTATTAATCCCGTATAGGAATTTCTGCATGCGATGTCTTCGCTAAAATAGACGTATCTTGAGATCCAGATGTCCGATTGAGGCGTTTCAAGATGCGTTGGAAAGATAATTTGCAGCCGGACAAGTTTTAAGAAGACATGTTGACACATAAATGCCTGGATCCCATCCAAAAATGCTTCGCAAGTTGACTGATGTTTCTAACTTGCAAAGCAGTTTCAACTTCTTTTCCAAGATGATTATTTTGACCCCTCTCATGCTCGTATCATTCCCCCACTCATCAAAAAGATTCGCCCTCAAATCTAGATCGGTAAATGGAGGAAGTTCATCAAAGTACCATAGAAGAGAAGACGTCTTGAAGGATCCTTTTGCAGAGTCTCTTTTTGCAATGTAATTTACAAGTTCCTTCTCATTGGGATTATCACGATTGTTCTTTTGGTCGTAAAGTAACTCATTCTCATCTTCAAAATTGTTATTAATGCTAAAAGAGGAATAAACATAAATAGAATTTTGAAAACATTCAATGATACCTTTTGATTGTAAGGTACCTTCGTCGGTGTTTGTCGTTTGATGATTATCTTGAATCGTAATAGTAGGTTCGTCACTGGAAACAAACACACTACTTATAATTTCTTCCTCATCAATAGGCAAGGTTAAAGTCTCGATGATATCGTCTTCCTCATGTTCTTTAGAAGAACAAATTTCTTGATCATGCTCTGGATCACGGATTTCAATATCATTAGAAGACATGAATTCAGACAATATATCTCTCAAAATGTTTTCTTGAAAATAAAACTTATCTGGACAATCATACCCTGAATGATCTAGTCGACAACAATAATGACATCAAGTCCCCAAAAGGGTAAAATCCAATACGTTGCTCAATGACATCCTCAAGAACGACCTAAATCCGATACCAAATGATAGAGTAGCGCAAATTCGAATAAAGAGAAAAACCAAACAAACCAAAATAAAGAACAAATCTAAAAATTCAGATTTGCTTATGGTGGTGGCGTCAATGGAGGAAGCTTGAATATGTGGAGATGGCGTGATGAATTGATAGTTGTTTTGTCCTCGGCACCCTCTTAGACGCAATTATCTAAGCAAGCAACCTCAAGCGGCTCTAACCCACCCTCCTAGATGCAATTACCTAGGCAAGCAAGAGTGTGAAGATGATCTCCCTCACAAGAACTCGATGATCTTATGTTGAGGATGGCTTCTAGACAAGTTTACCGAACACTTGCAAACTCAAAGAATACTAAAATCTCCAAAGAGAACTTTTTATTAATCAATGAAATCTGAATTACAATGTGGGTGAAGCCTCCTTTATATAGGCCATGGAGAAGTTTTAATCTTACTAAACTTAGGAATTAAATACAATAAATAAATGCTAAAATCTAATCTCCTAATTAGATAAGTAACTTATAATAATAAATAAATGCTAAAAATAAAATCTTAATTAAATAAATCTGATCTTAATAGATATTGCAGAATCCTATGTTGATTTAAATTACAAATAATCAAATAAAATCTTGAAAATTCGTAATTATCCAAAAATCCCGTATTAATCCCGTATAGGAATTTCTGCATGCGCTGTCTTCGCTAAAATAGACGTATCTTGAGATCCAGATGTTCGATTGAGGCGTTTCAAGATGCGTTTGAAAGCTAATTTGCAGCCGGACAAGTTTTAAGAAGACATGTTGACCCATAAATGCCTGGATCCCATCCAAAAATGCTTCGCAAGTTGACTGATGTTTCTAACTTGCAAAGCAGTTTCAACTTCTTTTCCAAGATGATTATTTTGACCCCTCTCATGCTTGTATCAAAATGACATGTAAAAATTTAATGAAATGGATGCTTTGTATTGGTTGGGACCATGAATGACGTGACGGGTCAGGCCTATGATATAATTTTTCGTAAATAGCATATTTTTGGGTAATACAAAAAGGAATGTATTTTACTTAGGTTTGATTTTTTCTTTCATAGAGAATCAATATATAATCAACACCTTGATGTTATGTGAATTTGGAGGTTCATTCAATTGTTTATAAGTTTTTTTATTAATTGGAGAGGTTTTATATTTGTAAGGCAAATGTCGGGATTCGAACCCACACAATGTGAGACAACATGAATATCCTTAATCACTCGATCAATTAGTGAATCTCTTATAAGTATTTTTTTAAAAAAAAAGATGATATGCAATGTATCAAGTATTCTGATTCCTAACACAACTAAATTATTTAAAATATTAATAGTCTGAAATATTATTAAATTTTGTAAACCTATATTAATTTCACATTACCATAAGCTAACCCTATTACACATTTAAATGTGGGTAAAAAATATAATTTAACTATTTTTTAAAATTAATAATAATAAATAATGTAATAAAAATGTACATGGTTATTGATAAAAATAAATAAATGAGAAAGTGGAGTATGTTTTTTAATGAGTTTCTATCTTTCTATTATTTTCTTAAACAATTTTAAAAATAATAAATTTGAATTTTGATTGGTAGTTATTTATATACTTTTTTATAAGAGGGGAAATTTTGAATATTTTTTGCATACAATGAAATTGTTATTTTCATTTTAACGTGTACAATAGTTTTTGTGTTTCAATATTTTTCCCAATTAAACTTACTTTTAACTCAACATAAAATTCAATATATATACCTATAGGGTTAGGGATGACAATGGATCGGACTGTATAGAGTCCAAGACCAAATCTGATTACATTCGGACTCAGATTTTTTTCGGATTTGGGTTTTTTAATCAGATTTGGATCAGATTGTTTTTGGATTAGATTTTTCGGATCGGAATCCCTAGTGTTGATCCGAATTCGAGGGGTAGATCCGCGAATTTGAGCGTCTTTAGGCTATATTGTGTTTCGGCCCTCTAATTTTTTTATTTTGATGCAAATCAGTCCATAATTTTGTGTATTTAATTTCTTGTGTCTTTATTTTATGTCATTTAATTCTGTATTTATTCATTTTAGTCTCTTGTTTGTTGACTACATTTAAATTTTTTGTTTATTAATTATGCTTTTAATTTGCTTCTTATTTTAATTCATAATTTTAGCCTAATATATCTTAACTTTATCTTCCAATTTCACATCATTTACTATTTTATTCACTAATTTCCTTAATTTTTGGTAATTCATTGATGTTTACATTTATTTATTTCTCCATTGTTTTTATTTTCTTATTTTTTCCATGAATTTTCTTACATTTATTTCTTTTTTTATATTTATGTATATATATATATAATTGCTTATGATATACATAGATATATTACACTATATTAAGTTTAGCTCATCGATATTAATCATAGTAAATATTATTATTTTTATTATTATTATTTAACTTGCATTTTTAATACATTTATATTTTTATTATCACTTTTAATATGAATATATATGTAAGTTAATTTTGTTTTTACCATTATTCTAAGCTACCTAATATATATTTATGTTAATACATTTATACTTTTATTATCTTATTTTTATATATGTTGTCTTATTATTATAATGTAAATTTTATAAATGATATTTTGTTTTATAGAATTAAAAGTCATAAATGTTTTGATTCGAATTCGGATATGGATCAGACTTTGGTCGGATATGGATCAGACTTTGGTCGGATTTGGATCGAACATGAACTTGGATTGGATCATGACAATATCCATATCCGATCCGCCTCCTATTAGGACTTGGATCCTTTTTCGGATTTGGATTCAGACTTTTTCCAATCAAATTTGGATCGATTTTTTTTCTTCGGATTCGGATTAAATTGTCATCCCTAGTAAAACTCAATTACTTTTATACTTTTTTTGAACCATTGGATGAAGGTAATAAATGGCTAAGATTATTTCTTTGTCTCTTTTTTTCATGTGATAATCTTCACATTTTCTATTGTTAATCTCAATCATCCATATACCTTCATCCAATGGTCCAAAAATGTGTAAAACTTTTAAGTTTTAAATAATGTAAGAGGATACACATATATATATTGAGTTGATGTACCAAGTCAAATCGAAATTAATTTACTTGAAAAAAATTAAAAGATTATTATTTTTTGTTTTCTAATGTATCCACTGGAGTAAGCCCAATAATAAATTCTATGATACGAAAACCTAAGATCCGAGAAAAACCTAAAAATCGAGGAACCCTCTAGATCGCAATTAATTTAGCAAATTCTTGATGTAGAAAATGAGATAATTGTCCTCAGGCACACCCTCTTGATAACACTTAATCAAGTAAACACCCTCAAGCGGCTCTAAACAAACATCTCAGACGCAATTGAATGGGGAAGCAAGAGTGTGAAGACAACCTCCTTCACGAAAACTAGAAGATTCATGTTGAAGAAAGCTTCGATAGAAAAATTAACAAGGTGAATATGTCAACCTTGAAAAGGAAATGTCCCATGGTCAAAGGGTTTTTGTAACTAAAAAATTAATGATGTTGTATTTTATTAAAGCAACAAATATACCTTTAAATAGGCTATAAATAAAGAGTTTAACTTGAACTAGAAAAAGTAAAGATTATAATAAAATAAATGAACATATTTTATCTAACCCAAAAAACTAATGAATAAATAAATAACAAATCTAATCCTAAATATTTCCATAAAGAATTCTAGATTGAATTTAAGTACAAATAATCAATAAAATTATTAAAAATTCGTAATAAATAATAATTCTCGTATTAAACCAGTATAGAGATTTCTGCTCGCATAGTCTTCACTAAAACATACATAACTTGAGCTCACAACGTCGGACTGATGCGTTGGAAAGCTAAGAGATAGATGATCTATTCATAAGAAGTCATATCAACCCAAAAATGCCTAGACCCAATCCAAAAAAACTTTGCATGTTGGCTGATTTTTTTTTTCAGGCTTGCCAAATGACCTCTTTGAAATATTGAAATTATTTACTTTTTCCCTCCTAGGCATGCATCACTAAATTTATATTTTGTTAGCTCATACATGGTAGATGTTGACCACAAATTTTAACTTTGTTCCGTGTTCAGGGCGAAAATCTAACACTCGACCACTAGTTAAGGTATAGAGACACTTACTATCTCAAAACTCCGTAATTTAAAAGACCATTTTTAAGCGGTGATGATGATTATTGTAATAGTATTTTTATATTTATATACTTTTATATAATCTTTTAATAGAATAACTGGCATTAACATTTTTCAGATCGACATTTTTCTGGTTGAAACTAAATTATCCTTGAGCAATAGCAATAACTAATCATGCGCTCTCTGAAGAGTTAACAACTACAAAATGTGCTCCATTGGGATGAAATTTTTGACCACATGGTTAGGGGACAAGGTGTGAAACCAGCACGTAAAAATTCGCTAGTTAAATTAGGCTTCAAGTAGATACTTAAAGTATATCGTATTTTTCATCTAAGTATTTAAAATATTTTTTTGTTAAAGTATGTACCTAAAGTTGCTATCTTTTTCATCTAAGTATTTAAAGTATTTTTTGATCAAAATAGATATATAAAGTATATTATTTTTTTCTAAATTCCTAAAAGTTGACACGTGGCATTAATTAAAAAGTAATTTAGGTACTTAGATGAAAAAGATGACATAATTTGATAAAAAAAATATTTTAAGTACTTCCTTTAACCAAAAAATACTTTAGGTATCTAAATAAAAAATGTAAATACATTTTATATACTTATTTATTTATGATATAAACCTTTAAATTGATTATCTAATGATTAAGTATGTGATTAATAGATTTGAATACAATTTTTTGACCATAGTTTAACTTATTAATTCCTTAAAAGAACTGAAAAAATGAAAATATTTCAGCCGATATTCAAACCCAGCCTCTCCAAGGCTTAAGAAGTATACTAATTGTGAGTTGTGACTTAATCGGTTGAACTGAAAATTAGAAGTTTGACCATTTTGACTTCTGATCGGATTTTTATAACATTGGTCGTATTAAGTATCACATATATGCACAATAATATAAATTAAAGAAAACCAAAAGAACAGACTAGAATCCTTCAAAAGATGGAAAATGTGGAATGGAACTTAGAGGATAAATATTTCAATAGCTATTATTGATAGGATATATATTAGGGTATTTATTTTATACACCGGTGATGGAAATTAAAAGTTTTTATGAGTATTTTAGTTTTAGAGTTTTGGGATTTAGTTTAGGGTATAAGGTGTTAGGGGTTAGAATTTAGGGATAGTGGTTAGAATTTAGGGTTTATAGGATCAAGTTACATGATGTAAAACTCATTTAGTTTTACACTAATCCATGGTCATTGGATGAATATAATGGATGATGAGATTAAACACTCTATTTTTTTCTCTCCTTAAAAATCTCCTTATTTTCAACTTTTAATCTCATCCATCCATTATATTCATCCAATGGTTATGAATTAGTGTAAAATTAAATGAGTTTTACATCATGTAACTTGATCCTAACCCATGTAATTAATTTGAGTTTTAAGTTAAAGACTTTTCAGTCTAGTTTTACTTAAAATATTATATTATGAAAATCTAATTAATATAACATTTGAGTTTGCCACTAACAGAAACTATCCATGAATGACTAAAATGAGAGTTTTTTTTATAGTTGAGTGGCAAAAATGAAAATGATGATTTGTTTGCAAAAAAATCTTTTTTAGGGATCAAAATGAATTTTTCTTTATAGTTGGGTGTTTGGCGCGTTGGAAACAAGGTTTGTGCACCTTGAACTTTAAAATATTATATGAGTTTTCTAAATTCTTGTTAAATGGATTGTTTGTTTGACTTTTGAGTTCATGAATACAAAGGATGATAATTTTGTGGTTTTGATGTTATTTAACATGCTCTCAATGTGTTTTGATATGCATTGATGTCACTTCATCTTGGTAGCCACGAGTTTCGTCCCGATAGTTATGGATCTTGTCCCTAAAGCTTTACCTGGTTAGATGGAAAAGTAGAAAAGAGGAAAAAAAAAGAGAAAATTAGAAAAAAAAATAATAGTTATTTGGTAGAGTGAAAATTAGAATAAAAGAAAATAAGAGAGAATGTAGTTTTTCTTGTACAGATACAAATAATTTTTTATCCAAAATTAAGTGGAAAACAAGAAAAAAAAAGTTAAAGCTATCATACTTTAATAGTAAATTATTAAATTATATTTAAAAAATTTTAATTTTATTTTCACCATATTTATTAATAATTTTTATAATTTCATCTAATATTTTTATTATGATTTTATTTTTGTTTAGTTTAGTCCCTAAAAATTTTATTTAATCTAAAATTACACTTATTTGTTTATAATTTTATTATTAAATTCAATATTTTTAATATTATAATATTTTTATTCACTTTAGTCCCCAAAATATTTATTTAATCCGAAATTGACCTTATTTGTTTCTAATTTTATCTAATAGTTTTACTATGATTTTATTTTTGTTAAATTTAATCCCTCAAATTGTATTTAATTTGGAGTCGACCCCTATTTCTTTCTACTTTATAATTTATTCCAATATCTTATAATTGCAAACTTTACGTTTCATTCACTAATTAAGAACCCATTTTAGCTCGGATAAGTAGGGATGGTGACACATGCATATGCATAAGAGGGCTAGAACGATGCATTGAAGACAAGAAGTTGAACATGTCCGATCTAATTCTAAAAAATATTAACCCTCAAAATTTTTAGTTAAAACTAAAACCCTAAACATATACAAGTTCCATAAATTGTAGATCTGTGAGTTGAACCTATTGCCACCTGAACCTACTGCCCCTATACGTGAGTCAAATCGACGAAGGGCTTCCCTTTCTGCTGGAAGCTCATCCGAGATGCTTGACAGCAAACAAAGCTTTGCTGATGGGTAAGGAAATCTCAAAAAACAACATTGGTCGGATATTCAAACCCAGCCTCTACAAGGCTTAAGAAGTATGCTAATTGTGAGTTGTGACTTAATCGGTTGAACTGAAAATTAAAAGTTTGACCATTTTGACTTCTGATCGCATTTTTACAACATTGGTCCTATTAAATATCACATATATGTGTAATAATATAAACTAAAGAGAACCAAAAGAACAGACTAAGTGGAAATCCTTCAAAAGATGGAAAATGTGGAATGGAACTTAGAGGATAAATATTTCAACAATTACTATTGATAAGATATATATTAGGGTAATTATTTTATACATTGGTGGTGGAAACTGAAAGTTTTTATAAGTGTTTTTGTTTTAGGGATTTAGTTTAGGGTATAGGGTTTAGGGGTTAGAATTTAGGGATAGTGGTTAGATTTTAGGGATTATAGGCTAAAAACTAAATCCCTCATCATATTACCCTAAAACTTAAACCCTAAATTCTAACCACTAAATCCAAACTCCTAAACTCTAAACTGTAAACTAAATACGTAAACTCTAAAACTAATACGTTTGTAGATACTTTTAATTTTTACCGACAATGTATTGAATATAAATCATATATATTACAGTAAAAAGTTAAAAGGTAAATAGCATATTTTTTGGGTAATACAAAAGGAATGTATTTTACTTTGGTTTAATTTTTTTCTTTCCTAGAGAATCAATATATAATCAACACCATGATATTATGTGAATTTGGAGGTTAATTCAGTTGTTTATAATTTTTTTGGGGAGGCATTATATTTGCAAGGGAGATGTCGGGATTTGCGCCCACACAAAGTGATATAACATGAATATCTTTATTCACTCGACCAATTAGTGGATCTCTTATAAGTATTTTTTTAAACTAATGATATTCTATGTATCAAGAATTCCGATTCCGAAATCAACTAAATTATTTAAAATATTAATAGTATGAAATATTATTAAAATTTGTAAAGCTATATTAATTTTTCATTACCATAAGCTAATCCTATTACATACTCAAATGTGGGTGAAAAATATAATTTAACTAATGTTTTTTTAAAAGTAATAATAATAAATAAGGTAATAAAAATGTACATGGTTATTGATAAAAATAAATAAATGAGAAAGTGGAGTAGTTTTTTATGAGTTTTTATCTTTCTATTTTTTCTTAAACAATTTTAAAAAATAAAATTGAATTTTGAGTGGTAGTTATTTATATTGTTTTTCTTGGACAAGAGGGAAAATTTTGAATTTTCTTTGCATACAATGAAATTGTTATTTTCATTTTTATCTGGTTTGTAAATTTTTGTTAATATATTAGCATAATTATTATTATTGCATGTATACATATATAGTATTATTATGTGTATTTATACGTGTGATTAATGTACGTAAAGTGTGTGTGTGATGTGTTATGTATGCATTAGTAATTATTATGTGCATGTTTATATATGTTTGCATGTATGTATTATTAAAGTCCTTGTTATTATTGAATGTATACGAATAAGTATTGCATGAATTGTATGTATTATTATTATGTGTGTTCGTATGCGAATGTGTTTTGTCATAATTGTATGTATGTGTACGTAAGTATGTATGTGTATGCTATATACGTATGTGTGTCCATGTACGTGTGTGCTTGCATGTATGTATATTATTATTATTATTATTATTATTATTATTATTATTATTATTATTATTATTATTATTATTATTATATAAACAGATAAAGTATCAAAACCCAAAAAATTAATTAAGTGTCCAGGTCCATGTACAAATATTTAAAACCCAAAAATTTTACACCAGGCCCGAACCGGCCAGCCCAAAACCTAAAAAACCTAATTACATCTGATACAAAAACCTAATTGTTGTATTTTCTTGTGTGCAGCCCAGTTTGAGCCGTTAGATCAAATTTTGATCTGACGGTCCAGATCGAAGGGAGAGGGCTATCCAGTTGGCCGCGTGCGTTACACATCCAGACCGTTCGGCTGCCACGCGTCAGAACTCCTCGGCTGCTGAACTCCATGTGTCGCGATCTGGTGCAGTCTCATCCGTTTAAGATTTCATCTGAACCGTCTATTCTTCAAGTCATCTCAGCCGTTGGATCAGATCTGATCCAACGGCCGAGAATGCCTCTGGCAGAGAACATCACCACCATGCCTCCTCCACATGCCGCCGTACCAACCACCACACCAGACGCATCACCAAAAACACAAAAAAACAGATCTATCAGTACCGAATCACAGAAATATGTATTTTTATGTTTCATATCTACCAAAAAATCAGATAACAGAGGATATATGTATGAAAAAGTTGTAAGAACACTTAGTTAACAAGTTATCAATTTGAAAAAAAACACAAAGAAATTTTCAGTGGTAAACTTCTTGTCTTTCTTTCTTACATACATGCATGCAAAAAAAAAGAACAAAGAGAAGGCTTTTTACCTGAGTGGTTCGTCTTCCTCTTTGGTAATAATCTCCTCCATGAGTGAACTAGAGTAGGATCCGGTGTTCAAAAGAGAGTGGTTTTATTTTGGGTTTCGAAACAAAGGTTTACAGTTTAAAAATGGGGTTTCCAAAGTTTTTTTAGGGTTTTACGGCTGGTTTTGGTTGTCAGAGCTCTGGTTAGGGAAGGCTAGAGGCGGCCGTTACGGCCGAGCCTCGCATGAGACCAGTTGGGCATGGTGGTGCAAGGCAAGGTTTTGGTTTTATGGGTTAGCCGTTTTGGAAACAGAGAGAATGAGAGAGCTTATCTCTTAGAGTTAAAAAAATGAAAAGAGCCAAAAAAAGGGCTGACGGGTTGGTTATATAGACCCAGAATTAAAATTTTTAGGGTTAATTGCTTCATAAATCACCCTGTGTTTCGGGATTTTCAAAACGAGACTGTCCCTTGGGTTATTTACAGTCCTAGTCCCTCCCTCTTTCCGTTTTCTTTCAATTTGCCCCCTAAATCCGATTGAATTAGTTTTTATTGGTGAAATTACTCTCCCGGTCATTCCGCATTTTGGCATTTTGAGCTTGCCCCTTGGGCATTTTACAACATTGGTCCCTTCAAGTTTCATTCAGTTTGCAATCTTGTCCCCGAATCCTCTTTTATTGCTTTCGATTTCGACTCTCTGTTCTGTTTTTTTTATTTTCAGTCCCTTAGTAAATTGTAAATGTTTATGCCTTTTTTATTATGGTTTTAGCATGTTTGTTTTTTTATATAAGTTTAGTTTGTGATATCATTTTTTATGTTTTAATTTATTTGTTCATTGTATACATATATGTATGTTTAAGTGTTGTCTCGTTATCTTTGCATGTGGCATGTTTTTGTATGCTAATATGAATTTCTATACTCCTTTTTTAGGCTATATGTTAGTGTGTTCTTTGCATAGTGTATTGTTTTTTTATCCTAATGTGTGCATAATTTGTCATATACTAAGTTTTAAAGTATTATCATGACATTAGAGTTTTATTAATTAAGCATGTTTAGTTTAGTGGTTTATCATGTCTATGTGTGTCTTATTATGTTTTATTTTTGTTTTGCATTTTAGGTTATATGTTAAAGATGGGTGATTTTTATCACATATTAATGTCATATTTTATTTTAGGTTGTGTTATGTTAAGCATTAGTTGTTTAGGGCTTGTTGCTTAGATTTAATTAGCTTAGTATCATATTACATGTATGTCATGCAAGTGTAGTCTTTGTGTTTTTTTATACATGTTCAAGCATGTTGTGTTTCTAGTGTTGAAAGCATGTTTTTTCCACTCTTTTTTTCATATTTGTGTGTCTACTTTGTTCTTATTATTGTGATATATTATGACCATGTTTTATTATTATTACTGTTTAACTTTGTAATATTCATGTTTTTTTATCATGTTTTATTATATCAATGTAAATTGTATGTTTTTTTTATTTTGCTTTCTCTAAGTCCGCATAATGGAATATAAATTGTCAATACAGTAACCTTTTATCCGAGCGTAAACGGGGCCAGTATCAGGCGTTGTGATGGTGGTTGGGCGTTTACTCTCGGATAACGGGGCCTTTAAAATTTACTCGCACTTATAACCAAATTTTAAATTAATCGTCACTTTAATCCGGAAAGTCTAATATTAATAAAGCGGTAATTATTAAAGTACCAATTTTGAGCGGTGTGGGGGTGCTAATCCTTCCCCATCCGTAACCGACTCCAAAACCCAACAGTTTTCAAATCTCTGGTTTTACGGTGTCCGGCCTACCTAAGTGGCCGGTGGCGACTCCAATTTCTAAATAAAACGCGGTTTCTTTAAAACCCCACGGAAAACATTATTTTCAAAACAAAACAATAGATAAAACATGTTTTTTTAGCGTAAGAGGACATCGCTACAGATGGCGACTCCGCTGAGGACGTTTTTTTTGTTTTTTCAAAAACAAAATAAAGTGAATCGAGCTTTTTAAATAATTATCGCTTTATTAATATTAGAAATTCCAGATTAAAGTGACTATTAAACTAACATTCGGTTATAATTGCGCATTTATTTTGACGCATTTAAAATATGGCATATAAACCCGTTTTTTTAAGTGGGGGGAAACGCTAATGCTTTCGTGGAGATATCGTTCTTCCGTGTAGGCCTAGCAAGTACCTTCGGGGCTCGAGTACCTTATGCTTTCGTAAGGATATCGTTCCTTAGTGCAGGCATAAGCGAATGGGTCCCCTTGAATTGAACCCGGTTGAAAGGAGCCTATAATGGGTGATAATCGGGGGCCTTGCTACTCTTAGTAGAAGACAGCGAGGACAATTCGGGCACCTCCTAGAACCAAAACTGCATGTAGATAACACATAGAAACCCACCCCTTTAGAGCCATGCGGATAACCTTAGGTGCTTTAGACGGGATAAATAGGGTTGTTTTGTTTGTTTACCTTATTTAATTTGTCATTTTATTTATGTATTTATTATTTTTATCCAGTACTAACTCATTTCTTTTTGTGTTTTATTTTTATTTTTATTTTTATTTTACACATACTTTTGTTGCATTATCATTGCATCCACATTACATAGAGGCGTTGATTCAAGTGGTTTGCCCGATTAGAAAATCTTTCATCATGGAAAAAAGGTGTCTTAAAAAGGACGGCATCGATCCATTCGTGCGACATTGGTCAGAGATTAATCAACAGATCCGATGTAACAATTTGCCGAGCAAGCATATAGTGCCAAAGTATACACACGAGACCCTGATGGTGGACATACAACAAGTTGCAAGGCGTGTGAATGACTTAGCTACCGAAGCCGCGGCTCTCTGACCTTTCGTAACCCCGGACATGGAACAAGCACCAAGGTTTATCAAGTTGCTTAGAGCTATCGAGGAGCTAGGAGGTAGAGCTATGGCTTATGTGTAGAACTTTGTTTTGTAATTAAGACTTTTTGTAATAGGGACTCCTTTTATAATATAGACCCTTTTTGTAATATGGACCCTTTAGTTCCCATGAAAGTCGTTCGAAAGGGTGATTACTAGCGGAATCAACGCCTTTATTTGCATTCATGTTGCATATCATGACATGGTGTTGATTCAAGAACAGCTCATTAAAAGGCTTTCAAAATAGAAAAAGTATGCTTTGTCGGAAACGATAATATTACAGTATCAAGTTAGGCCTAGCAAAGACCAATTGAGAAAGAAGACGGTACGATAGTAAGGCACGAGCGACACAGAAGATTCAGTCAGGGCCGTAGAACCCCAATTTTAAATCTTCACATTTAACCCTTTTGTAAAAATCTCAAAGATTTTAATTCAACTCCTTTAAAAAATTTTGAAAATATTATTATTTTGCTTTGAATCTTTTTCCCTCCTAAAACTTTCAGAATAATAATAATAACAAAAAGAAACCTAAAAGTTTTATTTTTTAAGTAAGTTAAAACTTTTTGATAATAAAGAGGGTGAAATTTTTAAACCAAATGATCCTTCAGAATTTTAATTTAAACCCCAAAAAGTTTTAAAGTACTCCCCTAGGATCGATAGAATCCATCCCTGTTTAGACGTTGTTCGTTTGCACCCAGATCTACAGAAGAAAAGATCTTGTCTGCATTATGCGTGCACTTGTTATGTCCTTTTCAGAAGCCACAAAAATAAAGATCATGACGTCACGAGTCCATGGAATAGAATAAGAGGAGAAGATGAAGTCATCTATCATCCTGAAGACCACGTCGAGACATGGAGCACAGGTTTTGCTTTCTGAAGTCAAAGTCTCCAGAAAAAATCCAACTGTTACCTGTAATTCATTATTAATTTCTTGCAAACAGACATTTTCTCTATTGAAAGTTTTTAAAGACTGTTCGAGAATCAACACCGCATTTGCATGCATTCTCACATCTATATGGTATTGATTCCCGAAGTGGTTTCTCAAATCTCAAAAATCGTTCATAATTGGCAAAAGGTTGTCTGGTCAGATATTAGAAGGCACGGATCCAAGGTTTTGTCCTAAAACAAGATCGGAGACAATAGAAGAGGAATCATCTGTAGACTTCAGGTCAGACACGGTAAGGAGACACGGTACTAGTAATGAGCAAAGTAAAGTGCAAGAGTTGAAAGAAGTAGAGGGAAGAAGTGATGAATCAGATGAATACTTTGACGAAAGGCAAGCGATCATTCGAACCGAAAGAAGAATCGATTAAGGATCAGAATAGAGAGCGAGATAGTCAGAATTCTACCTTCAAGCCAGCCAAATACGACAAATTGAATTCTTTTGTGATCTGCATCAATAAACAGGCGGAAGGTATGTCTGAGTCGGGCTTTCAAAAAGTAGAGCTCAGTCCAGAAGAAACCCAAGAAGTAAGTAATGAAAAGAAGTACATCTCGATTCCTGTGAGGTACACTGAACTACTCCTACTGTTCATCGAGAAGAGCCTTATTACCTCAGTGAAGTCTCTAGCGAAGAGACCATCTTATCTGAGAGATTACGATGCACGTGCTAGAGGCAGTTACCGTTTAGGAAGTTTGGGTCACAGTATTGAGGATTGCAGGGCCCTGAGGAACAAGTTCAAGATCTTATCGCAATGAGAATTTTGGGTTTCGAAGATGGAGTTCCCCAATTCTATAGTGAGCTAACAATCACCCGAAGGGCAAAGTCGAGGAAGAATCGATATCCAGGACAAAGTTCGAGTAATACCGAAGTGGGTCACTCAAGCGAGTTAAATTTGAAGATCGGAGATAGGGGCATCCCAGGATAGGGATATTCTTTCGAGTTCAGCCAGCTCAGATAAGAGAGAGATAACTTGGATAAAATTGAATTTACAGAATATCAGATTGGCTCACCTTTAAAGAATAGATGAACGGTGTTGTTCAGTTGAAGGAAGACTCAGAATATTGGAAGAAGAGAAACTAGTCAAGCGAGAATCAAGTCAGGCTGTTATCAGGTAAGTTTGAGGAAATTGGGAATAGGTACGATAGTCTCCAGAGATGAGCTAAAGAATAACTTAGCCATTAACAAGAGTTTTGGAAACAAGTTTACGACAAAGCAATGACAATCCAACACTATTCAGTTGGAAAGTAAGGAGTAAGTGGAATAGCTCGATACTTCTTTGCGTGAATACGAGGTTCGTGTAGAAGTTAACAAACAGGTTGCTGCTAAAAATGTTGTAGGGACAACTTCCAACCTGCAAAAGACTAAGCAAGGGATAGATGAAGACCCGAAGATCAATATTACCCGAGCAGGTAAATCGGCTCAACAAGGTGGCAGGCTTAGTCAGAACATGGACCAAGTGTTGGACCATGGAAGCAAGCTGACCAGACTACTGGATAAAGTTAAGAAAGTAGGCACTGAAGCTTATCAGTAACTGTAAATATCTAATATCTGATATAATGAAACCTTTTGGCCTCAATGAACATCGTTCTATGGGGATCACTTTTGGAATCAATACCTTATTGCATTCATGTTTATATTTTAGGATTGCATTGCATTACATTGTACAGTCATGGCATATTTTACATAACATTATCATTACCTTGTATAAAATTTTTAGGGGTAATCTAAAGAACAATTAGAGTTTTATCGTGAATAAAAGAATTGAACACACTCAAAAATCAAGATTCGAGCAGTTAGAAGATGGGCTCGAGAGAAAAAAAGAGAGAAAAAAAAGAAGTTTGATGCCTTTGATGTAAAAAAGCTACGTTTGAACCCTGATTTGGTCGTTCCTCCAGATTTGCGCAGTACGACGAAACCAGCTGCCTCGAAGATTCACTTGACCATGTTTTGTAGAAAAATAGAGGGATACATGAAGAATGAAGAGTTGTTGATCCATTACTTCCACGATAGCCTGACGGGACCTGTAGCAGTACGGTATAACTGTTTGAACAGAAACCAAGTTAGGTCATAGGGTGACCTTGCTAATGCCTTCTTGAGTCAATACAGATATGCTTTAGATTTAGCGCCCTGTCGTCAGTTTCTTCAGAATGAGAAAATGAGACCAAATGAAAGCTTTAGGGAATATTCACTAAGGTGGCGATGTTTGGCGACCCAAGTCTAGCTTCCTATAGCGGAAGAAGAGTTGACTCCCCTGTTCCATGTAACGCTTCCCTCTCCTTTCTTCGATATGATGTTGGAGAAATTGAGAAAAAGATTCGAAGATTTCATGACGATTGGAGAAAGAATAGAATACGCGATCAAAGAAGGAAAATTGGGGTATAAGTCCAATGACCGAATCAAAAATAAGATAGATAAAGACAGAGAGGTAGATGAGTGTTATCTCCAGGGTTTGCGTGGTCGTAAAAGAAGAATACTGACTAACACCTCGGGGTCATCAAGAAAAATTCCCCGGACGAGCACAAATTTGGAAGTGTTCGGAGCATCCATCTCAGACATATGGCCTCGTTTGGTAGGGGTCACTATCTTGCTCCTAGACCGATGAAGATTGCACCTGATCCATCTACCCATAGTTTTGACTCGAGTAACACATGCGAATTCCATATGGGGGCACCGGGGCATCCCACTAGAAAATGTAGACATTTACTGGAGGAGATCAAGAAGCTGATCAATGATGGGACCTTGACACAAGAGCTGATCCAGCAGTGGAGGACTAAGGATGAGGGGCAAGTCTGCATAGTGCTGAAGAAGCCAGAGATGTCTCTACGTTAAAAGACTTTCCTGAAGTAATACAAGGAATCAACTTTACTACCCGTGGTCCACATGTGGTAAAGATATTTTGTTAAAGGGCATGTTTGTTGATTTTTATTCCAATGAAGAACACATTTTGCTTAACATACAATGTTCTTGAAAGCACATAGATGTATATTTTCTAGCCGTTGTAGGACACTGGATATCAATTGAAAGATGTGACATTAGATGGATGTTGTGACAACGATGAGGTGTGATCTTCCCTACCGGACTCTGGTCAGCAAAGCAAGATTACTACTTTTTCGATAATGTTCAAGGACAAAAAAGCTCTGAATGTCAACCATGTAGAGTTGCATGAAATTGAAACTCTAGGCATAATCTTCTAGGCAGTAAAGAGTTAAAAATAAAAATTAAAAAAGGGAATAATTGAAGGGAAAAAAGAAGAGAAAAAAGAAGAAAAATAAAGAAAGAAAGAAAGAGAAAGAAAGAGAAAAGAATAATAAAAAGTACTCCTATGTTTGAAACCTGGTAATAGGCTTGTTCGGATAAGAGTGTGGGAATTTTGGGGCACTCCGTTAAAGCGATAAGGTGGCAATACACCATCCAATTCAAGAAACCTTAGCTTCATGAGTGATGGTAATATTTTCAAATCGTGACTATGCCGAGTAACTTGGGGCAATGTTGTTTGCTCCATCGTTGTCCTCAAGACAAAGGACTGTGACGAATTGATTTCCTCAAATAATGATAAAAGCGTAAAAAAAGAAGGAAAAAAAGAAGAGAAAAAAAGAGAAAAAAAGAAGAGAAAAGAAAGAAAAGAGAAAAGAAAGAAAAAAAAAAGGGAAAAAGAAAAAGGAGGAGAAAGGAAGAGAAAATAAAAGAGAGAAAAATAAACGATAGCATAGGTAAAATTAAAACTCGCACCACCTAGAACTCTATTCTTAGAGTAATATTTCTGCACTCGAGTGGTCATACAAGCCCACCCTTTTTGGGGGTAGAGCAGTTAATGAGAATTGAGAAAGAGTAGTATTCTTCAGCAACGCGGTAATCATGAGGATGAACCGAGTCACTTGGGAAGATTTCACAGCTTTGAATTACTGAATGGTTGAATCTAAGACGCTCTTGCACTTGATATCCAGAGCTCCTATTCTGTGATTTCAAGATCCTGTATGTTAATCTAAATAATACCCTTCAGTGGAATGCCAATCATCAAATTGACAAGTTAAAGCAACAAAGATTTCCATATATTACTTCAGAGGTAAGATCCAGAACACAAGGTTGCGGATATAATTGGAGCAGCTAACCAGAAACGACCCCACAATGTATAGGATGAAGATGATGACAAGAGCATATGTGTCAGACAGCTCAAGAACAAGAAGCGGGTTTCAGCCATGATGCCTTGGTTGGTTCAAGAAAATGAAGGACGAACCAAGAAGAGAATGAGATTACAAAATACAGGGGACAGTAAGAGGTAAACATTGAGTCTCCAAAGAATTAAAGCACAGGGATCGAGAAATGGTTCCCGTTAAGAGGCAGCAAGAAGATTGAGATTAAGTTCAGAACATAAAAACATTTTGCTCACCCCGATGATGAAACTAACAAATACTCAGAATGTTGGGTCAAAGGAGTTGGAAGGTAGCCGAGCTCATGATCGAGTGGGGCAATGCAGAACAGGAAGAATGGTAAGAATCTCTGCACATGCATGATATAGAGTTTGTTTGTGAAGCGGGCAGAGACCCCAAAGAAGAAAGGAAAGTGCTCGTGCAAAAGAACAAGAGCGAGAACTCATTTAACAAAAATTGACAGAAATAAAGATCAAAACTGAGCATACTACAAAAAAGAAAGGGAACGGAGAAATCCGAAGAATGACTTTTCAAGGCATAGGATTTTAAAACATGTCTAAAAATAAAAATAAAAAGAAAAAGAGAAAGAAAAAAGAAAAAAAGAGAGAGAATTATGTCGCGAAAAGTTAAAAGACATGAATCAGATAAATAACTGATCAAAGGGCATACTGCAACAAAAGAGAAGAAAGAAAAGAGAGTGAGAGAAAAATGATGATAAAAAGAGAAGAAGAAGAAGAAAGAGGTAAAAGAGAGAAAAGAGATAAGAAAAATAAAGAAAAAAGAAAAAAAAAGAAGAAAAAAAGAAGAAGAAAAAGAAAGCACGACATTGCATGCGTCATATAGATAGAGGCATGTCAATTTTTGCTTGTTTTTAGACAGGTATTTGAAGAATTGTCAAAGAATTTACTAAAGAAAGAAAAGATCGGCAGCCATAGCAGCGTGAGGCCATATGTTAAATTCTTCGGGTCATCAGTAAGTCCTTCGGGCACGGTGTTAAGTTCTTCGAGCCACCATTAAGTCTTTCGAGCATGGTGATAAGTCCTTTGGGCCATCAGTAAGTCCTTCGGGCATGATGCGACAACCATAGTAGCGTGAGGCCAGATGTCGGCAGCCATAGTAGCGTGAAGCCAGATGTTAAATCCTTCGGGTCATCGGTAAGACCTTCGGCCATGGTGTTAAGTCCTTCGGGCCACCATCAAGTCTTTCGAGCATGGTGATAAGTCCTTCGGGCCATCAGTAAGTCCTTCGGGCTTGATACGGTAGCCATAGTAGTGTGAGGCCAGATGACGGTAACCAGAGTAGCGTGAAGCCAGATGTTAAGTCCTCTGGGCCATCAGTAAGTCCTTCGGGCATGATAATAAGACCTTCGGGCCACCAGTAAGTCTTTCAAGCATGGTGATAAGTCCTTCGGGCCATCAATAAGTCTTTCGGGCATGATGCGGCAGCCTTAGTAGCGTGAGTCCAAAAATATCAACAGCCTTGTAAAAAAAAAGAGAAAGAAAAAAGATAGAAAAAAGAGAGAAGAGAAAAAGAAGAAAAAAAGAGAAAAAGGAAAAAAGGGCAGAAAAAGAGGGAAAGGAAAAAAGAGAAAAAAGAGAAAATAAAAAATCGAAGATAAAGGTTATATAAAGGAGAAGCCTACGTTTTCGAGCCCCCAATGAAAGGCTCCATATAGGAAGAGCCCTAACTCCAGAATCTCAAAGAAGAACCAAAGCTGAAGAAGTTCTATATAGGGAGAACTTACGAGCCTGAATATTCGACCGAGGAAAAGCGGAGGTTCTAGAAGAACACGTGATTATGAAGTCGTGAGCAGGGAAGTCGGATAAAAATGAGTACTTTTGGTCTTTGCTTTGTTCTCGTTTCACAAGAACAAGTAAAGAGGGGCAACTGTAATCACTCATTTTTATCCGGTTTGTAAATATTGTGTTAATATATTAGTATAATAATTATTATTGCATGTATACATATATAGTATTATTATGTGTGTTTATACATGTGATTAATGTACGTAAAGTGTGTGTGATGTGTTATGTATGCATTAGTAATTATTATGTGCATGTTTATATATGTTTGCATGTATGTATTATTAAAGTCCTTGTTATTATTGAATGTATATGAATGAGTATTGCATGAATTGTATGTATTATTATTATGTGTGTTCGTATGCGAATGTGTTTTGTCATAATTGTATGTATGTGTATGTAAGTATGCTATATACGTATGTGTGTCCATGTACGTGTGTGCTTGCATGTATGTATGTATGTATATTATTATTATTATTATTATTATTATTATTATTATTATATAAACAGATAAAGTATCAAAACCCAAAAAATTAATTAAGTGTCCAGGTCCATGTACAAATATTTAAAACCCAAAAATTTTACACCAGGCCCAAACCGGCCAGCCCAAAACCTAAAAAACCTAATTACATCTAATACAAAAACCTAATTGTTGCATTTTCTTGTATGCAGCCCAGTTTGAGCCGTTAGATCAAATTTTGATCTGACGGTCCAGATCGAAGGGAGAGGGCTATCCAGCTGGTCGCGTGCGTTACACGTCCAGACCGTTCAGTTGCCACGCGTGCATGCGTCCCACGCGTCAGAACTCCTCAGCTGCTGAGCTCCACGTGTCGCGATCTGGTGTAGTCCCATCCGTTCAAGATTTCATCTGAATCGTCTATTCTTTAAGTCATCTCAACCATTGGATCAGATCTAATCCAACGGCCGAGAATGCCTCTGGCAGAGAACATCACCACCATGCCTTCTCCCCATGCCGCCGTACCAACCACCACACCAGACGCATCACCAAAAACACAAAAAAATAGATCTGTCAGTACCGAATCACAGAAATATGTATTTTTATGTTTCATATCTACCAAAAAATCAGATAATAGAAGATATATGTGTGAAAAAAGTTGTAAGAACACTCAGTTAACAAGTTATCAGTTTGAAAAAAAATAAAGAAATTTCCAGTGGTAAACTTCATGCCTTTCTTTCTTACATACATGCATGTAAAAATAAAAAAAGAACAAAGAGAAGGCTTTTTACCTGAGTGGTTCGGCTTCCTCTCTGGTAATAATCTCCTCCATGAGTGAACCGGAGTAGGATCCGGTGTTCAAAAGAGAGGGGTTTTCTTTTGGGTTTCAAAACAAAGGTTTACAGTTTAAAAATGGGGTTTCCAAAGTTTTTTTAGGGTTTTACGGTTGGTTTTGGTTGTCAGAGCTCTGGTCAGGGAAGGCTAGAGGCGGCCGTTACGGCCGAGCCTCGCCTGAGATCGGTTGGGCACGGCGGTGCAAGGCAAGGTTTTGGTTTTGAGGGTTAGCCATTCTGGAAACAGAGAGAATGAGATATCTTATCTCTTAGAGTTAAAAAAATGAAAAGAGGCAAAAGAGGGGGCTGACGGGTTGGTTATATAGACCCATAATTAAATTTTTTAGGGTTAATCGCTTCATAAATCACCCTGTGTTTCGGGATTTTCAAAACGAGACTGCCCCTTGGGTTATTTACAGTCCTAGTCCCTCACTCTTTCCGTTTTCTTTCAATTTGCCCCCTAAATCCGGTTGAATTAGTTTTTATTGGTGAAATTACTCTCCTAGTCATTCCGCGTTTTGGGACTTTGCACTTTGAGCTTGCCCCTTGGGCATTTTACAACATTGGTCCCTTCAAGTTTCATTCAGTTTGCAATCTTGTCCCCGAATCCTCTTTTATTTCTTTCGATTTCGACTCTCTGTTCTGTTTTTTTATTTTCAGTCCCTTAGTAAATTGTAAATGTTTATGCCTTTTTTATTATGGTTTTAGCATGTTTGTTTTTTTTATATAAGTTTAGTTTGTGATATCATGCTTTTTTATGTTTTAATTCATTCGATCATTGTATACATATATGTATGTTTAGGTGTTGTCTCATTATCTTTGCATATATCATGTTTTTGTATGCTAATATGAATTTCCATACTCCCTTTTTAGGCTATATGTTAGTGTGTTCTTTGCATAGTGTATTGTTTTTTTTATCCTGATGTGTGCATAATTTGTCATATACTAAGTTTTAAAGTATTATCATGACATTAGTGTTTTATTAATTAAGCATGTTTAGTTTAGTGGTTTATCATGTCTATGTGTGTCTTATTATGTTTTATTTTTGTTTTGCATTTTAGGTTATATGTTAAAGATGGGTGATTTTTATCACATATTAATGTCATATTTTATTTTAGGTTGTGTCATGTTAAGTATTAGTTTTTTAGGGCTTGTTGCTTAGATTTAATTAGCTTAGTATCATATTACATGTATGCCATGCAAGTGAAGTCTTTGTGTTTTTTTATACATGTTCAAGCATGTTGTGTTTTTAGTGTTGAAAGCATGTTTTTTCCACTCTTATTTTCATATTTGTGTGTCTACTTTGTTCTTATTATTGTGATATATTATGACCATGTTTTATTATTATTGTTGTTTAACTTTGTAATATTCATGTTTTTTATCATGTTTTATTATATCAATGTAAATTGTATGTTTTATATTTTGCTTTCTCTAAGTTCGCATAATGGAATATAAATTGTCAATGCGGTACCCTTTTATCCGAGCGTAAACGGGGCCAGTATCAGGCGTAGTGATGGTGGTTGGGCGTTTACTCTCGGATAACGGGGCCTTTAAAATTTACTCGCACTTATAACCAATTTTTAAATTAATCGTCACTTTAATCCGAAAAGTCTAATATTAATAAAGCGGTAATTATTAAAGTACCAATTTTGGGCGGTGTGGGGGTGCTAATCCTTCCCCATCCGTAACCGACTCCCGAACCCAACAGTTTTCAAATCTCTGGTTTTACGGTGTCCGGCTTACCTAAGTGGCCGGTGGCGACTCCAATTTCTAAATAAAACGCGGTTTCTTTAAAACCCCACGGAAGACATTATTTTCAAAACAAAATAATAGATAAAACACGTTTTTTTAGCGTAAGAGGACATCGCTACAAGCGTGTACACTAGTTTTTGTGTTTCAATATTTTTCCTAATTAAACTAACTTAATTTTAAGCCAACATAAAATACTAACTTTTTTGAATAGTCTAAAGGTGATTACAAGAAGATATTTGTTCATAGATATTCTTAAACCTTTGACAATGCAAAAAGACCTTGCAGACAAAGCGATTGAACCCGGGTGTCCTAGGATGAACGTCATCTGCTTTTCCAATGAGACCAATAAAATACTAACTTATAGAGAGAGAGGGGTAGAGGGAGATAGGATCCTCTTACACTATAAAACTTGAAAGTTTTACACATTTTTTGGACCATTAGATGAAGGTAGATGGATAGTTGAGATTAGCAGTAGGAAATTTGAAGATTATCACTTGAAAAAAATAAGAAAATAATCTTAGCCATTTATTACTCTCATCTGACGGTCCAAAAAGAGTATAAAAGGAATTGAGTTTTACATAGTGTAAGTGGATTTACTTGAAAACAAAAATTAAAAGATCATTTTTTTTATTTTCTAGTATATCCACTGGAGTGAGCCCAATGATAAATTCTATGATACGGAAATCAAAGATTCGAGAAAAATCTCAAAATTTAGGAACCTCTAGATCGCAATTAATCTAGCTCGCAATTAATTTAGCAAATTCTTGATATAGAAAATGAGATAATTGTCCTCAAACACCCTTTTGATAACACTTAATCAATCAAACACCCTCAAGTGGCTCTAAACAACCCTCCTTGACGCAATTGAATGAGAAAGCAGGAGTGTGAAGACGATCTCCCTCACGAAAACTAAAAGATTCATGTTGAAGAAAGCTTCGATAGAAAAATTAACAAAGTGAATCTATCAACCTTGAAAAGAAAATAGCCATGGCCAAATATTTTTTTTTTGTAACTAAAAAGTTCATGATGTATTTTATTAAAGCAACAAATATGCCTTTAAATAGGCTACAAATAAAGAGTTTAACTTGAACTAAAAAAAATAAAGATAATAATAAAATAAATAAACATATTTTATCTAACCTAAAAAGCTAATAAATAAATAACAAACTTAATCCTAAATCATCTAAATATAATCCTAGAATGAATTTAAGTACAAATAATCAATAAAATTATTAAAAAAATCGTAATAAATAATAATTTTCGTATTAAACCCGTATAGAGATTTCTGCTCGCGCAGTCTTCATTAAAACAGACATAACTTGAGCTCCAGATATTGGATTGATACGTTGGAAAGCTAAGAGATAGATGATCAATTCATAAGAAGTCATTTCAACCCAAAAATGAAAAATTTTATCATGAGTCTAGCTTACCACATCAACCATGGTCCCAACCAATAAAAAATACCCACTTCTCCATTTTTTTCTCCCATCAATTTTTTAAACCAGTGAATTACTAACTTTTTTACATGTCATTTGAAAAACTGTTTTTAGAAGTTATTATATAATTGAACTAATGATGCGGAAAAAATGGTGAAATGGGTGGTTTCCATTGATTAGAACTATGGCTAATGTAGTAAGCCAGACCTATGATATAATTTCTCTAAAAAATAACTAGATCCAATCCAAAACAACTTTGCACGTTAGCTGATTTTTTCAGACTTGCAAAACGACCTCTTTGAAACATTGAAATTATTTGTTTTTTCCCTCCCAGGCATGCATCACTGAATTTATGTTTTGTTAGCTCATACATGGGTAGACGTTGATACAAGTTTAAAGTTGTTACATACTCAAGGCAAGGATCCAATACCCGATCACCGGTTAAGGTAGGAGAGACATTTATCATTTTACCTAAAGCACGTAATTTAAAAGATATTTTTTAAATGATAATAATTATTATTGTAAAAATATTTTATATTTCTATACTTTTATATAATCTTTTAATAGATAAACTGAGATTGACATTTTTCGGATCAACAATTTTCTGGTTGAAACTAAATTATCAGTTGGCAATAGCAATAACTAGTCATGCACTCTCTGATATTCCAAAACGTGCTCCATTGGGATGAAATTTTTGACCACGGGGACCAGGTGTGAAACCACCATGTAAAAATTCACTAGTTAAATTAGGTCTATATTCCAAGTAGGTACTTAAGTATATCGTATTTTTTATCTAAATATTTAAAGTATTTTTTTTGTTAAAGTACACCCTAAAGTTGCTATCTTTTTCATCTAGGTATTTAAAGTATTTTTTGGTTAAAATAAGTAAATAAAGTATACCATCTTTTTCATCTAAATTCCTAAAAATTGACACGTAACATTAATTAAAAAGTACTTTAGGTACTTTGATAAAAAAAATGATATATTTTGATAAAAAAATATTTTAAATATTTGCTTTAACCAAAAAATACTTTAGGTATCTAAATGAAAAAGTGAATACATTTTATATAATTATCTATGATATAAACCTTTAAATTAAGTATCTAATGATCCAGTATGTGATTAATAGATTTGAATACAATTTTTTGACCATTGTAACTATGATCATTTGGTAATTAAATTTATATATATTATAATCCGTATCGTATATATAACAAATCTAGTGTATATAAAACATTAGAGTTTGGCCTATTAAGTATAGTTCGATTGACATTGTCATTAATACAATATACAAAAAGACGTAAGATTAAACATGCTTAAAGGCTCAAAATCCTCTTATTTATAAGTGAGTAAGAGTCTGAGTAATATAAGTATTATACACTGAATGTTATAAATTTGATGCAATAAAAGCTAGAAATTAAAGATTCAAAGATAAAAGGGAAAGAAATAAAGAAGAAAAACGATTGCAATCCCTGCATTCATATGAACCACTAAATGCTATATATAAAAGAAATATGAACCACAAAATGCCCAACAACTCTCACTTTTTACATATTTATTATTCTCGTCCATCGCAACAATAAAACACTACAAAAAGTTTGATGTAGAGTTTTTCTTTGCTTTATAATTTCTACATGATTCGTATGTTCATACATCAAACTTCACGTTTTTCATCATCAAAACATTTTTTACGAATAAATCATTAAAATTCACACACACGCACATCACATATATTTATTGTAATAATTCCAAAATTTCTATTTTTATTTTTGGTTGGCATTTAGTACTGCTTTACTAGTATTATCATTGGTCTTTGTAATGATTTCCAAAAGCTTACTTTAAATTCTAAGATGTTTTCGAAGAGAATCATAGAATATAGTAATATGGACCTTACATATATGAACAAAAAGTAGGACTTCACACGTGGATACCTTAGCTCAAACAAAAAAATAAGACCTCGCAAATAAATTTCGGTTTCCTGTGTGACCATAGGGATGAAATTATTCTTATTTCGTGGGTCAACTTTTTCCCTTTATAAAAGGTTTGATGGATAGGGTATTTTTCAGTAATGAACGAATTGGATAGGGTATTTATCAATCTCTACATTTTGGGGATCGATCATCTAAATTAGGGCTAAATGTTGAATCGGATCGAGTCGAGTTAAAATTTTTCGAACTAGTCAAGTTAATAAGTCATATTTTATAACTCAAATTTAATTTTAAATTTTAAAATTAGAGGTGAGTGTTAAAATTATTATAAATTCAAAAAATATTAAAAAAATATATTGAAAAGAACTTGACATTATAAAAAATTAAAAATTTAAAAAAATGTATTCAAAAAATTTAAAAGTTTATATTGTTTTGTTATAGATTTTGCAGGATAGAGGTGAAGCTGACAAACTAGCTAATGAATGTATTTGTCGATTGTGTATTATATTTTGAGTGGCTTGATATCATATGCTTCTTCCAATGAAGTGACAACTCAGATACTTGTTGTATAGTTGTTAAATACTTCGAGGTCTTATTTTGCTTATAACAACTTCTGTCCACGGATGAATTATTTTTTAATCTATTTGTAATTGTGGTTTTATGTCATGACTTGACCCTGATCTTTTTACGTTCATTAACGACTATTTGAGTGGACAATCGTGTCGTTGGTCATTTATCAAATGATCATTTATCGGTATGGTTAAGTACATGTCTAGTTGTTTTACCTATTGCGTGTTTATGGTCATCTTGGATCATGTTTGTATTGTGATCTATCATAATGTTTGTATTCGATAAATTTATTCAAAAAAACTAGTTTGTCAGCTTTACCATTACCCTCCATATTAGACAATTGTAAGTATTGTAAACTCTAAAACACAACAATGTAAATTTTTTTAAATATCTTTTTTTATTTTAATTTTTATGATATAAATTTTTAATATAATTTTAATAAATTTTGGAAATTTTTTTATAATTTTAACACTTTATATTTTTTAAAATTTTGATTTTTAATATTTTGTAATTTATCATTTTATAAGTTTTGGTATTTTTACAATTCTTAAATTTTCACTTAATTTTAAAAAACTTAATAGAATTTTTATTTTTTAATATTTTAAATTTTAAATTTATTGTTTTTTTTAAATATTACATAAAATCAATTAAATCCTTGAATTTTAAAAAAAAAATCAATTTTACCCTTAAACTCCCTAAAAATCAAATGTTACCCATCTACCATGTCATCATTCACATGTGATTTTTCATGTAAGCACCGTTAACAACCATGTCATCATTCACATGTGATTTTTTATGTAAGCACCGTTAACAACCGCATCAGCATATTAACGGTCAACGTTAGCCAAATGACTAAATTGATAGAATTCCATTCGAGTTGATTATTTGATATGATCTCACGACAAAAAATACCCCTTAAGTCCTAATTTAAATCTTTAAGTTTCGTAATTAAGTAGAAAACAATATTTTGCACCTTCTCAAATATTAATAATTTAATTTAAACATTTGTAATATATATTAATTTTTATCTCAAAATTTTATAACAAAATTTCTAGCTTCGCCATTATGGAAAACTTTGGAAAAACATTTCAAAAAATTTCAAACAAGAATTTTTATTTTAGATTTTGAAGGCATTAAAACATTTTTAATAAGTGTTTCACAAAAGGACTTGGAAATTTACATTTGAAAAACCTAATCGTTTTAAAATTTATAAAATTAAACCTAAACTCTTTTTTATTTTTATGGTTTAATTATTTTTAAGACCATTCGTTTTAAAAATAATTGGTATGTTCTCTCGTAATTCAATCCTGGCTCTGAACTTGTTAGGAATGATAGTCACAAATCTCGAATATAAATTAAACAAACGGCGACCCCAAACTACAGTATAAAAGGCCAGTCCACCTCCCTCTCCCATTCCTAGATGCAATCAGTTTTCTTCATGGAAACCACTCCTGGAAGCAGCAAAGGAACGAATAATGATCCCATTGCTGATAATGAAAATGGAATTGGACCCCTTTTGCCAGGCCTCCCCGACGATATAGCTCAACGTTGCCTCACTTCTCTATTGCCTTCCCTTCTTTTCTCCGTTTGTCATCCATGGCGTCGTCTCCTTTACTCTCCTTCTTTCCCTCCTTTCTTCTCCCTCTATGCTCTTTTGTTTCCTCAGCAAAACCCCACCGTAAGAAACCTTGCAGAAATTGTTCCTCAAAACTCAATCGAATTCCTCTCCTTCGATCCAATATCATCATCTTGGAAACCCCTTCCCAGCCCTCCACAAAACCATCCGCTTCATCTCCTCCACCGCCACCCTTCTTTTCTATCCCGAAACCTTCCGGTTCAATCCTTGACCGTCTCCAACCACTTAGTCATCATAGCTGCAACAACTCACAAGCTTTTTCCTGCACTTTCCAGTCCTCTAGTCTTCCACCCGGAGTCCAGCAGGTGGTTTTACGGCCCCCAAATATCCTCCCCGCGGCGGTGGTGCGCTGCAGGCTCAGCCCAAGGCGTCGTCTACATGGCAAGTGGCGTCGGCTCCCATTACAAAGGAGATGTAGCAAGGTCAATGGAGCAATGGGATTTAAACAAGAAGAGAGAAAACTGGGGTTGGGAAAGCAAGGCACGGCTTAAAGATGGGAGGTTTAGTAGAGAAGCAGTTGAGGCGGTTGGATATAGAGGGAAGCTTTGCATGGTTAATGTCAAAGGAAAGGCGGTGAAAGAAGGTGCAGTTTACGATGTGGGATTGGATAAGTGGGAAGAGATGCCTCGGGGGCTGGTTGCCGGTTGGAATGGGCCGGCGGCAGCCGCCATGGACGAAGATGTGATTTATGTGATTGATGAAGTGAAAGGAAGGTTAAGCAAATACGATGGGGAAAGAGATTGTTGGGTGAAAGTGATTGAATTGGAGCAGATTAAACGTGCAGAGCATATGGCGGCGGGGAGAGGGAAAATCTGTGCAGTTTCGGCGAATGGGGAAAGGATTATAGTGGTGGATGTAAGGGAGGAGCCGGTCAGGTCTTGGGAGGTGGCGCCACCACGTGGGTTGAAAGTGGTGGCTGTGCATGTTTTGCCTAGGATGATTAGTAGACAATGCTAGTTTGTACTATTTCTGAATCTAAGTCCATGACAAAACCTACTTACGAACAAAATTGGTCCTCTCTTTTATTTGTTTATATATTTTATTAATTATTTTATATCATATGTATTAATAATTTTTCACTTTTTATTAATAATATTCGTGATATAAAATTATTAATAGACGTATAAAAAGATAAAAAAATTATACGAATTCTATTCCCTAATTACTCCCTTGTTTGTTTGTTTCTCATTTGTATGTTCATGTTATAAATAATTTATAAATATAATTATATTTTTTACTGAAGGATGTAACAAACCTTTAAGCTTTTGAAAAAAAATATTTAAGCCTTTAAATTTTTTTGTGCCAAATTAAGTCCTTAAATTAAAAAAATAAATCAATTAAACCCTTAAACTAAGAAATTAAATCAATTAAGCCTTTTGACTAATTTTAACTATTAAATCTTAACAATTTTTTTGATTTGTTGGTGCAGTGCATCCTGTCATAGTGTTTCCACTTGAGTTAATTTCTTGGTTCAAGTGCTTAATTAATTTAATTTTTTAGTTTAAGGACTTAATTTGGCACAAAAAAATTCAGGGGCTTAAATATTTTTTTTCAAAAGTTAAAGGTTTGTTACATCCTTCAGTAAAAAATATAATTATATATTTTTTAAAATTATTTATAACATGAACTTTTTCAAGGGCTTAATTGATTTGATTTTTTTGGCTTAATTGGGTGTAAAAAAGTTCATGGGTTTAATTGATTTTTTTAAAAAATTCAAGAACTTCTTACACCCTTAAGCCTATGTGTTATAACTTTAAATTTAATGAACCAAAAAATATATATAGTGCAGTAGTAAGACACATTATATTATCAAATAAAGAATTTATATTTGAATCTTGAGACAAAATTATTTGGAGGAACAACCAAGAACTTCGAATATGGATCATCCTCCATCTCTTAACCCTAAAGTTGAAGATTTGTTCCACACCCATGGAGATGAAGCTCATTTTAATATAAATTATTTATATTTTTGGGAGAACATACATAGTGAGAGACTCAAACATTTTATTAACAATAAATAATTCGGTTTCTATGAAAAATATCTAAATATTTTTTGAATAGTTTTAAAGTGATTATAAGGTAGTATATGTTTACATTTTTTCTTAATCCTTAGATAATACATACACACTTTGTAAATAAAGTTACTCGAACCTAAATTATTTAGGATGGACATATTATCGTTTCTAATGTGACTACTGGTTGAGTTAAAAAAACAAAATATTTGTTTATGTGAAGCACGTGATTTCTTAACATTGTACGAGAATCAATTAATATTATTTAATTTAATAATATTTTATAAATGAATAACCATTTGATAAATTAGCAGTGAAGTTTATTAATTTATACAAGTATATGAAATTAAAAAATCGTTATACGTCTTTAACTAATATTAAAAAATAAACAAATAAGATATTCTCAAAAGGTAAATAAATATGATACATGGTAATTTCTAACTTCGCTTATAAAATGTTAAAGAACTCCATAATCACGACAAATATTAAGTGTAATGGTAAGATACATTATACTCCTAAAGAGATAATTCGAGTTTAAATCTTAGAGATTATATTGTGGGAGAAAGAGCCACGAATATCGAACATATACCATAAAATGTGCATGTACTATACAAAAAAATAACTCCATAATCAATGTATTAAATAATGGGTAAAACTTTGATATACAGGCTGTGTAAAATTAATTTTACACAAGCTTGTGTATTTACACTATAAGAACCTAAATCTTAAATTTCTAACCCTAACACTAAAAAACTAAACCCTAAACCTTAAACCCTATACACTAAATTCCAACTACTAACCTTAAATTCTAAACCCTACAACCTAAACCCCTAAACCTTAAACCCTAAACTAAAACCCTAACCCCTAAAACTAAAAGGCACGTGTAAACTAAAGTTTACACGGCCTGTGTATCAAAGTTTTTTCCTTAAATAATAATTATTTGTAAAATTATGGGTAAGCTACCTCCCCTCCTATTTTTTTTCCATCCAATTTTTCACTCTACCAAGCAATAATTAAATTCATTTTTTCCAATTTTCTCTTCCCTCCTTCCTCACTTCTACTTTTCCACCCAACCAAGCAAAGCCTTAATGGAAATTCTCTGAAATCATACCTGTAAGTGTTCGGAACAAAGCGAAAAATACAAAACCATCTCCGACTCGCCCCATTGCATCCCCTAAGTGAAAGTAAGTACTTGGACATTTAATGGGTTGTAATTTAACTATCAAGGCATTTTAGTCTTGGACAAGGACGTAATCGAATGTCAGGAGTGGCCAAATTATTGAGTTTAAAAATATAAAGATTTATTAACTGTATAAACTCAAAATTGAGGGACAAGGCCCAATTTAACTAATATTTAAATTTATAAGGAATTAAATTTTTATTAGGCCAAAAAATTGAAGGACCAAATTAAAATTTTAGAAAATTTAATTAATAATATTTAAAAATATAATTTTTAATATGAATTTCTAAAATTTAAGAGAACAAAATTTATTTATTTTAAATTAAGACTTTTATAAAATTAT
Source organism: Hibiscus mutabilis (assembly GCA_019671005.1). Lineage (NCBI taxonomy): Eukaryota > Viridiplantae > Streptophyta > Magnoliopsida > Malvales > Malvaceae > Hibiscus > Hibiscus mutabilis. The sequence goes on along the minus strand of CM033737.1, from coordinate 9,990,073 downwards.
CAAATTTTTGCTTTTTTATACAAGTCGCTAATTTTAAGAAAATATCCAAATTACAATGAAGGTTTACAATCATAAACGTAAACTACATACATAATTTGGACATTTTCTAATAACCAATGATATAAGAAACTAGTCACTTTAGATCATACAAGGACCATACAATGAAAAGGTTAAAAACCAATCAAAAGTCTCGAACAAATAATTGATACGAACAGATCTAACTGTATTGACAAATGAACCACAAAAAGGGATCAAACTATTGAAAGACCATCGACAATCTCAAATCAGAGCCGATCATCATGAGAAAACCATCCACAAACACAAAATTGCGTATCCAAATCCAATTCGAGAGTCTAAAGCAGGGAAGATCAACAGTATAACTAAATAAGCGTAATCTTGATCAGTTGATGCGATGTCAAATCCAACCCTGAGAACAATAAAAATAAAAACAAACGGCCAAACGGCCGTCAATAAAAAGTAAAAATGTGCTAAAAGACAAAAAAATATGCCAAAAAATAGAGAAAGACATGCCACAAACTAGAGAAAGACGTGCTACAAATGCAGAGTTATTCTTAATAAAAACTAAATAAAAAAAATATAGATATAGTATAATAAAAATTAAAAAAAAATAAAAGATTACTAACATTCGACAACTAACATTAAAATTAATGCTGCTATCGCAGCCAAACATGATGAAAAAGCAAAGTTGTTAGAGAGAAAACTTTTATAAAAAACCTTTGCGGCGGAAGAAGAAAACCCTATATTCTCTTGGGCCTGGCTTATGTTATGTCTCTGGTCTTAGAGTTCTTTTTATATCCAGTCTCAACTTTACAAGCTTGAGAGAGCAATAATTTGATCTGTTGCTTATGATACATGAAATTTAGTTGTGTAGTCTGGGAAAATTATTTTCTGTGTGAATTTAGATAGATTTATAGCAACAAATATGTTTTTTAGGCAAAAGAAGATTGTAGTAAATGGTGCTTCCAGTTAGGGGTGTAAATAAGCTAAGTTTAGTTTGAGTATCATTAAGTTCAACTCGAACTCGAAATGCTTAAGGCTAAGCTTGACTCGGCTCAAAAGTTTGCGAGCATAAAATTATTAAGTTTAAACTCGACGCAAACACAAAATTTGGAGCGAGCTTGAAAAGTTCAAACTAAACCCTAATTTACTAACCCTTATTCTCCAAAAAACTATCCACCGTCGCTAACCTAACATAACCCTACATCTCAAATTAGGCCCTAACCCCTAAATTAACCTCCAAACCCCAATTAACTTATTTGCTAACAGGCACCCCTAAACCCTAATTCTACCTAACCATCCTCTCCCAGTCGCTATCCTCATCAACCACGGGTGACCCGACCCGTTCGGCCCTTGATCCAAATAAACAGACAAGTTTGGCGCTGGACTCATTCATTGGGCTCCTTTATGTGTTTAGTGGGTAATCTTCATAAAGCATTTATTATTATTATTTTAGTCGATTTTATTTCTATTATTTTAATTATTATTATTAGTATTTAATATAATAATTATTTTATTATTATTATTATTAGTATATAGAATATATGGTTTTCAATGTAATACAATATATTATATTTTCGAGTAGCTCACAAATTTTTTGAGTCGGATATCGAGTAGCTCTTCTTAGCTCGTTAAGAACTCGAACTGAATTCGAGTTCGAGCCGAGTCTAATCAAATCTAACTTTAATCGAGTTAAAAATCGAGTAGCTCGTGATCTGTCTCGTCTTATTTACAACCCTACTTTCCATTTTAATCAAAAGTTTTTGTTTTTATCTTTGTTTGCTTTAATATAATGAATAAGGTTAGAATGAAAATTAGGTATAACTTCGTTCTCCTTCACGTTTTGTTTGGTAAAATAAAGGAATAAAATAGCATAATAAAATAAAGGCATAATACCAAAAATGTCCCTAATGTTTGATTGAATAGTCACTTTGACCTCTAGTTTTTTGAAGCAATTAGCACTCAACGTTAGGGGTAAGGAAATAATAATAAAAATATTGGATAAAATCAAAAAAAGTTTAAGGACTAAATTGAACAAAAATAAAATCATAATAAAAATATTGGATGAAATCCTAAAAATTAATTATAAATATGGTTAAAATAAAATTAGAATTTTTAAACATAATTTAATATTTATTATTAAAGTGGGATAACTTTCATTTTTTTCTTATTTTTCACCTAATTTTGGAGAAAAAATTATTTGTATAGGAGTAAAGAAAGACTAACTTTCCTTCTATTTTCTTTCATTTTTTATTTTTTCACTCTACCAAACAACCATAAAATTCATTTTCTTTTCAATTTTTTTTTCTTCCTCTCTTCTAATTTTTCTCTGTACCAAGCAAAGCTGAAATGTCTTAAGTTGGAGAAGAAGAAGAATGATGGGGCAAAGAGGATTGGGACGAAAGCTACCAACGAGTATTCTTTTTCCTTTTTAAATTTGTTTTTTGTTTGAAATTTGGGTAAATTATTGTAATGGTCACTTATGTTCAGGGTTTGTATAGTTTTGTCATCGATTTTCAAATTCGACCGTTATGGTCACTAATGTTTTTGATATGTAAACTTATGGTCAATGGGATATTTACTGCCATTAAACGTTGACACGAGGCTGATCTAGCACAATAAGAAAAAGATAAATTACCTAGATAGTCCATAAACTATTACTTCACTCCTATTTTAACCACTAAAATAAAAATAATATGTATAATTACACATTTAATCCTCCATATTTACAATTTTTTTATTTCTTCTTCCTTCCACCATCTTCCATATTCTTCTTCATCTAACCCAATTCCTAATTTTCTACTATATTAATCCCCAATTTACACCATGGAAATCCGTCTTCAGGTTATAATATACGATGTGAATTGGGGCTTGAGTGGGTTTTATCTCTGATCTGTATGCTGTAACCAAAATTGATTATAAAAAGCATAGGTATAAGGTGTGCACTGGATGTTGATATTATTGATTTAACTAGCGAGGAAGTAAGAGACCAAGTAAATTTGTTGGTACTTGGTAATAATTGTTATAAGTTAGGATGTGCATGATGGATGATTTAAGAGAGAGTTTGGGTTGTGAATATGAGTTTCTCAATATTTTTAAGACATAATTTTGAGTTATTACTATGTAGTTCCTTAAGTAGCTTGGTTGAGGATTTTAGTATAGAGAGAATATCCATTTTTGGTTCTGATTGGTTTATGGCTCATAATCTGCCTAACGATAGGTTTATTTCTTATTTTCTAGTGTCAGTTTTGAATTCTTATTTAGAAGTTTGTCTATTTGATACGAGTTGGGTGTTCCTGGTTTGCTTTTGCCCTGTTTCATCTGTTCTTTGTTTCTATATTGGTATTATTTCCAATTGTCTGGTTTACATGAAATCTAATATTTGATTAAAGGGACAAAGTCCAGAGCGCAGGTAAGAGCGAGGGCACTGCAAGTGATGAAGTGCTTGTTGTTCCTTATGATAACTTAGCACCTCTTTCTGATGGTAATTTTTCTCTTTATCCACTGTGAATTTATTTTATTCCAGATGTAGCAAGCAACAACAAAAAATTGTAGCAGTACATTGGAGTTCAGCTTGTATAATTTTGGGTAAACTACATCAGTAGTCACCGAACTATAGTTTCTTTCTTATTTTAGTTACCGAACTATTTTGTTTGGCAAAAACATCACTAACGTTATGTTTCCTTCCTATTTTGGTCACCGAACTATTTTTTTGGCAAAAACATCACTAACATTATATTTCCTTCATATTTTGGTCACCGGCTGTTAAAAATTTAACGATTTTGCTGACGTAGAATTGTATTTTATTTTTTTTAATTTTCCATGTCATTTCTTCTCTCTCCTCTTAAGCAATATATGCTATTTTATAATAATTTTATTCAAACTAATAGGATGGTGACACGTTTCACTGCCTATTAGTGGAATAAAAGGAATGAAAAATTAAGCCCCTTATGCAGCCAAATCACCATCCTATTAGGCAGTTACGCTGTCACCATCTCTCTGGCTGCATAAGAGGGTTGATTTTTCATTCCTTTTATTTCACTAATAGGCAGTGACACATGTCACCATCCTGTTAGTTTGAATAAAAATATTATAAAATAACATATATTGCTTACGAGGAGAGAAAAGAAATGACATGGAAAATTAAAAAAATAAAATAAAATTCACGTAAGCAAAACCGTTAAGTTTTTAACATCCGGTGACCAAAATAGAAAGGAAACATAACTTTAGTGATGTTTTTGCCAAAAAAAATAGTTCGGTGACCAAAATAGGAAGGAAACATAACGTTAGTGATGTTTTTGCTAAAAAAATAGTTCGGTGACCAAAATAAGAAAGAAACTATAGTTCGGTGACTACTGGTGTAGTTTACCCTATAATTTTTTGTATTCTTTCTGCCCTGATGCAGATATTGCTGAATCTAAGCAGCTTTTGGATGAACTTGTTGTGGTTAAGTTTAATGGAGCTTCTGGAATGAATTCCATGGTCCCAAGTAAGCAATATTCTAACCTCTAGTAAATTGATACTACTTTTCTTTCCTATAAAAGATTGAGCATTTCTTGAGTAGTCCGTATTTATATATTAAAGACGTGCTTCTAGTTATTGAATATAGTTTCTGTAATATGTGTTTGTTCTTTGGTTTCATGAAGACAGTCCGAATATACTACTTTAGTCTTTGATGTATGGGTCATTCTTACCATAGAGACATTTGGGAGCTTAGTTGAATTTGTGCAATTCCTTTTTCCTTTGTGCAGGTCTTTGATGGAAGTTAAAAATGGGTCTACACTTCTTGACTTAATTGTTAACCAAATTCAGGTTGGTTACGAGCTTTGGTTGTATGTATTGTTGTTCTATAGCATTGGAGCTCACTAGTTTAACATTTTCAATTGTAGTTGCTGAATTCCAAGTATGAATGCAATATTCCTCTGTTTTTGATGAACTCAAAGGAACACACAGTGATATCTTATAGGTGATTTATTTTTTCGACATCCTATTCTTAACCTTGTATCTCAGCAAAGGTACTGAGCCAAGTTGTCATGTGTAGGTTTCTGGAGAAGTATTCCAGCCCAGACATTGATATGCATCCTTTTGAACAGGTTTGAGAATCTAGCTTTCCTTGTTGTGTTATTGGTTCTGGATTTTTTTTTGCAGTCCAATTACTTGTGACATACTCTTGATAAATTTCAGAACCTAGCTAGATACATATCCCTTTGAACAGTTTTGAAAACCTAGACCTAGCTAGTATTTTCTTGTTGCATAGCTGGTTATGGAATTCTTTTCTGCAGCCCATAAATTAGTGACTTCCTCTAGATAAAATAATTGGATTTACGTAGGGCGAACAAACTCAACATGAATCAATTTTCAGCGACGGAGGTGAGGATGAACGGTATGCCCAATTTTGCATCCTTACTTTTGCTCAGCTTCATTATTTCTTTTCTTTTTTTGATTACTATAAGATTTTATGGTATGAATAAACCATGATAATGATATTTAGCAACTTCTGCAAGTTTTGGTAAAGTTCATTGTAGGCTCTGGAACTCAACCATAAATTTGAATGCAAAAAATAAGGGTAGCACCACAGCTAATACTCTGTGAATTTATTCTTCATATTTTCTTTTTCTTTTCTCATTGTTCTTATGAACTACTGGTCCTTTTGATTGTTCTATTCTAGATTTATGCATTCCTGATTTTAGCATTTTAAGCACCTTTCATTTTGATGAACAGGAAAATGCCTAGTCTAGTGTCAGTATCCTATTTCTCTCTGGAAAATCATAGTTTGATGTTCAATTGAACGCCATAGAGCTTGTAGTATCTTAGGGATTTTTTTGTCTCCGTGTAGTATCAATGTGTCCAAAATTTTATGGGATTACATTATGATCTAAGTCACCAATTGCTGAAAGCTCTTCTCAATGCTTCCTTTAATTTTTTTTTTTTTTTTTTTTGAAGGCAATCTTCTAATCATGGCGATCAATTCCTTTCCCTCATGAATGGCGCAACTCTTGATGCGTTACTTTCCCAGGTATTTGTGATCTGTAAAATATTTCTTTTTGTTTCTCCTATGTCTATAAGAGAAAATATCCATCAGAACGGAAATGAAACGTATGCCAGGAGGAATCCTGATGCAAACTGTTAATCTCATTGCTTCCAGGGTAAGGAGTATGCCCTTGTGGTTAACCCAGACAATGTGGCCACTGTTGTTGATCCCAGTATCCTTGCATTGTTTTTGTTACTTGATTTTTTTGTGTTTAATGACCTTCAAATTCTGTAGTTGTTCCCCTTGATTTGGTATTTAGAAATCTTGAACCATTTGGCCCAAAACAGTATTGAATATTGTTCGGAGGTATGCAAGGATGGTTTCCATTTATTATATTACTTGGGCTAAAATTTGTTTGTAAGTTTCTACTATTCTCAGGTGATGCCAACCACCTCAACTGGTTTAATCAACTTTATGGCTAGTTCACTCCAAGGAAAGTTCAAGGCAAGTGATCTCATGAAATATGTTGATGTCTGATAAACTCATTTGATATCTATGTATATTTCGAAACAGCGTTAATTAATTTTGTTGCTTTCATTATGATGTAGCTTGAAGATTTTACTTCCGATCATACTCAAAAGGTAAGTTGCTTATAATACTCATTCAAAGAAGAAAAAGGCATGGGAATGTGTATATATGCACTTTTTGTCCAAACTTCTGTCAAATTGCACAGAGCAATAGTGGAAGTGCATAATTTCTTTCAGTTATTGTTTTGTTAACCTAACTGGTTGTTTGTATTCCTTTCTGTTTTGTCATGGTCATAACAAGTTTATGAAAGGGTTCAAATTCATTGATACAAGAAACCTGTAAGTGAACTGCTGTGCCTCTTGAATTTGTTCTAATAAGAACGCAAAAATGGCTAAATTGTGGTTTCATTTTTCTCAGGTGCTTGATTTGAAAGCCATTAAAAGGCTTGTAGGTACTACTGCCCTGAGTTTGAATAGCCTTTCTAATTCAAAGGTGCTTTTTACTTGAAATTTTCGTAGACAGGTTTACACGATACTTCAAGCAAGAAACTAATGAAGTTTTTTTTTGTTGGTTTGTCATTGAGGCAGATATTTGAAAAACCAGTTGGCATTTCCATTGCACAATCTCGTTTCCTTCCATTGAATTCTACATCAGACCTACTTCTTCTCCAGGTGATTCACTTTATAAAATATAATTTTAGGCTACAACCCAAAGAAATTATTATTTCATCTGACTTGAGATTGTAAGCATCAATTATGTGTTCTAGAGTCGAACCTTTACTCATCTAACGAAGGCATTCTAGTTCGAAATGATGAGAGGGTCAGTCCTAGCGACCCTTGCATTGCTTTAGGACCTGAATTCAAAAAGGTGAGTTTTATGGACTCACAAATGCATTATCTTTATTTTGGATGCATTTATTTTCTTGAATATGGTATTAGACTCTGCTTTCCTCACCAGATTAGCAATTTCAAACGTCGCTTTACAACCATTCCTAGCATTGTCAAGCTGGATAGCTTGGAGGTGGCAGGTGATGTTTGGTTTGGAGCTGATGTAGTTCTCAAGGTATGCATATTATTGCCCCAGCATCAATCGTTACTTCTTTGTTAACATATCTGTTCCTCATGTATTACATTTGAACTTGATACTATCCTATTTTCAGTACTGAAGTTGCAGATAAGCGTTGATTGTCAGTGTTTGTTAATTATTGATTGATGGCTAAATTGTGCAATAGGGAATTTGTGTCCAACGGAAGTTTCTTTAAATTGTTATCAAGGTTCTTTGCTATCCATCACATAAAATTTCCTTTTCCCACAAAATGAAAAAAAAAATGCCATTGGTCCTATACTTTAGGAATTTCATCTATGCTATTTGATTTCTATCGAAATTTTTCTCTTCTATTTTTGGTTCAAATTAATATTTTCTATCTTCAATGTTTGGTGTGGATTGTTAACTAGATTTTTGAAACAAATCAAGAGTACAGCCAATATTGATGTCCTGTTATGTGTATTGAAATACTTTTGTTACTCAGACTCCATTGTGAGTTTTGGACTTATGTATGTGTATGGCATAGGCATGAGTATGTTCAATATTTTTCAAGATTTTCATGTATTTGGGTTTGTCCATGGAAGATCATGTTCCCCTCATACCTATATCTAGAAAAGTGATGGACATTGGTACTTGAGAAAAATTGATAAGTCGGGGCAAGAAATATGCTTTGCATGAAGGTTTACAGGGTACCATACACATGCATGCACATATATTTGGAGAATCTTGGGACTGGGTAAAAATGAATGGGTTTCCTTTCTTTGTGGTTTTCAAGCCTACTGTTTTAGTATTGCCAGCGAGTCCTGAACTTAGCCGTTTAACTCATTTCTGTCATTTGATGGTTTGTATTCTTAAGGGGAAAGTTATAATCGACGCAAACCCTGGACTGCCTTTACGAATTCCTGATGGAGCTGTGCTCGAGGATGAGGTAATTCTTAAAAAAATCTCGATACTGCTTGAAGATTGTGGGCTTCACCTGTGTCGACACTCAAACATGTTTCGTTTGTTTTGTTCAGGAGATCAACAGTCCCGCCGACATTTGAGGAGATAAATGATTTCTACCATTTTTGCTGGATGTGTTAAACATGAACAACACACAGCAATGGAGACATTGTAATGCCTTCTAATATCATGTTATTCAAATTTTGTGTTATTGAAAGAGGAAATAATAGTTAGAGCTTTGAGCTGAGTGAATTCACAAATCACAACCAGCTTCATGGAGAATGATATGAAAATTGAGATTGTTGCTTCTTTTATGGCTCCGGAATGCGGGTGCCCATATGTACCAATTAAAGACTATTTGATTACCTTTTAATAATTTTTTTTTTTAAAGATGTTGGTGTGATTACATGGTAGTATCTGTTTAAACATGTTTTTATTATTATTATTGAATTGAAGACAAAGGTAACGTATTAAATATTTATTTTTACAAATATCAATATAATGGCTTAACTACTGCTTCTTGATATGGAATTTTAATAATGGTCTTGAATTCCACAAAAGCCACTGGGTAAAGAAAATGGTAAAACATGTACTTAAAACCTATAGAATATAATCACCAAATTGAATGCTAAATAGATTTTATAGCAACCCGATAATTGAGTGAAAATGAACTGAATAATTTTTTTATTTATTAATAAAATGATAAATAGTAAATGGGTAATTATACCATGTATTGGCGGTGAAAACATTTTGTTTTCACAAGCGCCCCTAATTTTAGGGGTTTAGAGATTTAGTTTAGGGTTCATAGTTTATGTGCTTAGAATTTAGGGGATGTAGTTTGAATTTTGAGTTTAGGGGTAGAATTTAAGGGTTATAGGTAAAAACCTAAATCTCTACCTTAAAACCTAAACCATAACCTCTTAACTCTAAATCCTAACCCTAAACTTTAAATTCTAAACCCCTAAACTATAAACCTTAAACTAAATCCCTAACCCCTAAAATTAGGGCGCTTGTGGAAACAAAATGTTTTCATTGCCAATGCATCATATATTTTCCCATAGTTTATGGGTTTAGGGTTAATAGTTTATGGGTTTAGGTTTATGTGTTTAGAATTTAGGGATTTTAGTTTGAATTTAGAGTTTAGGGTTAGAATTTAAGGGTTATAGGTAAAAACTTAAAACCCTAAAACCTTAATCTTAACCTCTAAACTCTAAATCATAACCCTAAATTCTAGCAACAAACCCTAAATTCTAAATACATAAACATAAACCGCTAAACTATAAACCATGAATGGTTCCCCCAACCCATGAAATTAGGGTGCTTGTGGAAACAAAATGTTTCCACTGCTAGTGCATCATATATTTTGCCATAGTAAATGAGTAATTATACTATGCACTGGCGGTGGAAACATTTTGTTTCCACAAGTGCCCTAATTTTAGGAGTTAGAGATTTAGTTTAGGGTTTATAGTTTAGGGGTTTAGGTTTATGTGCTTAGAATTTAGAGATTGTAGCTTGAATTTAGTGCTTAGGGTTAGAATTTAGGGATTACAAGTAAAAACCTAAATCTCTAACATATTACCCTAAAACCTAAACCATAACCTTTAAACTCTAAATCATAACCGTAAACCTTAAATTCTAACCACAAACCCTAAATTTTAAACCCCTAAACTATAAACCATGAACTGTATCCTTAACCCCTAAAATTAGGGCACTTGTGGAAACAAAATGTTTTCCACCGCTAGTGCATCATCATTTCCCATAATAAATGAGTAATTATACCATGCACTGGCGGTGAAAATATTTGTTTCCACAAGTGCCCTAATTTTAAGGGTTTGGGATTTATTTTAGGGTTCATAGTTTAGGAGCTTAAGTTTATGTGCATCTTATTGTGTCAACACAATAGGAGTATTAGGAAAATGCAAGATATAATTGATAGTCTGGAAGAGCTGAAAGATTTGGTAAAAAGAAGCATTGATGGTCAACGCGATTCTTCTTTTAACAAGGAAAATGTTGATGAAAACCTGAAGAAACTGATATAACAAAGCATGGATGGTCAACGCGAGTCTTCTTTTTACAAGGAGAAAATCACATTGGTTGGCCAAAGCAAACCCGAACTAACTTAATCAAATTCAGGTCCATTTTTTTCTTTTATCTTATCAAGATGTATCATTAAAACCTATGGTGTTCATACAATTAGCAGTTCAATTTTCATTCGACACAAACATCGATAATGCACTCAATTGAAAACACAAGCAATCTAGGGACCAAAATGCAAATCTGAATAATTACAAGGACTTATACAAGTTTTGTCTTTTTGGTCACTTTACCAGGCACACTTACTTTGGAAGTGGCTAGCGAACCTTTCGTCTTTTTGGTCGCTTTACCATGCACACTTACTTTGGAAGTGGCTAGCGAACCTTTCGTCGTTTTGGTCGCTTTACCAGGCACACTTACTTTGGAAGTGGCTAATGAACCTTTCGTCTTTTTGGTCGCTTTACCATACACACTTACTTTGGAAGTGGCCAGCGAACCTTTCGTCTTTTTGGTTACTTTACCATGCACACTTATTTTGGAAGTGGCTTGGAACCTTTCATCTTTTTGGTCGCTGTACCATGGATAGAAACACATTAGTAGGAGAAGGTATTCATTTAACTAGAGTAATTAGATATAATTTTGAATATGCAGATTCTAAAACAAAATATGTGATTATATTCAAAATAATCTTTTTATGTATAATATAGTTGAAATTCTGCATTAAAGCATACACAATAATTTAAAGTGGAATGCATATTGAATTAGATGAGTTAGGCTATATCTTTGCCTGTTTGGTGCGTTTCTGCTTGGTGACAAGTCATCATTTTCTCGCATCCTTGGTACTAGACGCGGCTACTGAATGGCTCAAAGCTTTGCCTCGGACGCCGTTCGTGACTGCTTACTTCGACTACCGAAGAGGTTGTGGGGCGGGCTGTATTGCTTACCGAGTTTTGTAACTTTGAATTTCATCAACAGGGATTGGTTCTTCTCCTTTAACAAAGTGGCTAAAAAGATCCCCTAATCCCTCATCCAAACCTCTTTCTCTCTGCCCGTGTTCCCACTAGGTGCACTCCTTCTTGTCTTTAATGAACTCCTCTAACTATTACCTACTAACGAATAACTCTATTGCATCCTTTGGATGGATACACTTATCTGTGTCGTGTCCCTGCTCTTTATGAAATTTGCATGTTTTACCTGATCTTTCTCTGGTTTTGTTTGGGCCTCATCTGTGGTGGGGGCTTTAGAATTTCTAGGTGTTTTGCTTGATTTAGGATGCACGATGACGGGTTTGTTAGAGGGTGGTACGTTCTAAAATTGAGTGATAGTTGCTAAGTTTGAGTGCCTTTTCTTATTAGATTTTTCGTATACCGATGGGTCATTTTTCCTACTTGAGTTCTGTTAGGATATTTGTTTTAATATAATAATTGAAAAATAGTTTAGGACTAAATTGAAAAGATTTCAAAAATGTTTTTAAGTCCAAACAACTTGAAAATAAGTTTGAGGTATTTTCAAAAGGTTTTGGAAAGGTTTAAAACGTTTTTAAATAGCTAAACCCAAATTTTCTGAAGGCCTGTACCGATACGATTTCACCTATATCGATACCAGTTAGGGTTTCAGCTACAGTAATTTCCAGAACTAAAAACTCATACTGGTACAGGCCTACGCGTATCGATACGGAAATGGTCGTACTGATACGCATATACGCTTACGGATACCTTGTGTTTTCAAACCCCTTAATGGCTAGTTACCAAGAAGGGCGTACCGATACGCATATCATGCGTATCGATACTCGTATGCAGAACCGTGCCCAACGGCTATTTCCAATTATAGGCGTATCGATATGGGTAACCCGCGTATCGATACCGGAAGCATCAGAAGTAGAAATTCAGCTTGGAACTTGTCCCCAACAGCTCCAATTCAAACCCCAACGGTCTACAACGGCTAGAAACTTATTTGGGAGGATAAAGGACCCTTGAAGCTCCAGTAACAACTAATGCTTGCATTGCCAACATCTATTATGATAGAAAAAGTATCTTAGTGATTTAATTCTTATTCTTTGTATAGACCAACACTTGTGAGCCAAATTGTCAATGTATACTCAAGTGTTCTAGGAATTGTGTAAGTTCTTAAAGAGTGCAAACATCTACCTAAGAGAAGAATTTTTGTTTGCTTTTATTTTCTCTTGTAAAGAGGGTTAACTTGGTCTTGGGGTATAGGTTAAGTGATTGTAAAGGTTTCCTCCTAAGCCTAGAAAAGAGGAAGACTAAAAGATTTAGTGGATTTGGAAATCCTTAGTGGGGAAGCTAAGGTAGTGGATGTAGGCTTTGTTTAGAAAGCTAAATCACTCTAAAATTCTTGTGTCCATTATCTTATCTTTTTGCTTCCACCACTATCACCCAAGAAATTATTTTTTTCACCACTGGGCGAAATATTTCAGTTGATTCATCAAGCCTAACAATTGGTATTAGAGCGAGGTTCAATCGTGAAGGACTAACATCCTATTGAGGCAATCTAGCAAGCTTGACCCATATTCTATCAACCGGTTTCCATGACGCAATCCATTGACAAGCCACCATTCTTCAACAGTGAACATTACGCCTATTAGAAGAATAGGATGATGTTTTTCATGAGAGCCAAAGACTACCGTCTTTGGGATATCGTTCTCGATGGACCGTTCGTGCTACAACAAAGCAAGGTGGAATGAAGTGTGGATGATCGTAAAAAGATGGAGCTTAATTGCAAGGCCTTGCACATTCTATTTTGTGCATTGGGCCCGAACAAATATGCAAAGGTTTCCTCTTATGAAAGTGCCAAAGAGGTTTGGGACAAGCTTGAAGTGATCCATGAAGGTACAAATGAGGTAAATGAGACAAAGATTGGTCTACTCAACCTCAACTATGAAAACTTCAAGATGAACCCGAAAGAAGATATCAAGAGTATGTTCGACCGTTTCTCCATAATTGCCAATGAACTTAAAGGTCTTAGAGAGGAGATTTCGGAAGACAAACTCATTCGAAAGTTGATTTACTCACTTTTTGAATCATGGGAGAGCAAGAAGACGGCTATCATTGAGGCCAAGAACTTAAAAGAGCTCAAGCTTGATGAGTTAATTGGGTCTCTTCTTACCCATGAGTTGATGTCCAAACCATTGAGAGAGGAGAAGGATAAGAAGATCAAATAGCTCAGAATCAAAGATCTAAACATAGTAGCTCTTAAATCCTCCACAAGCCATCAAAAAGATTCAAGTGAGGATAGAGAGATGGCCTATCTCTTCAAGAAATTTGCACGATTCATGAAGAGCAAAAAGGAAGAATCCAAGCATGAATCGAAGAAGAAGCTGAAGGATCCCCACAAAAGCCATGAATGCAAGAACACGAGGCACACCAAATACGATTGCCCTCGTTTCAACAAAAAGGGGTCATCATCAAAGAAAACATATGTGGCAACATGGAGTGATGAAGATGAAGTAGCCCACCTATACTTTATGGCCATCCAAGCGGGAGAGGTAGCTTCTAACTTACATATTTCTAATTCTTATACAATTGATGAGTTACAAGAAACATATGATGGATTGGTTTTTGAATTTAAAGCTTCATTTTTTAAAAATAAAAAGTTAATTTCAAAATTGAAAATCGAAAATGATTTACTTTCTAAAACCAATTTGGAATTTGAAGCAAAAATCAAGGATTTTGAACTTAGAGTTTTAAACTTACAAAATTTGATTCAAAATTTTCAAAAAGATCATCAAAAGGAAGTGGATGATCTTAAGAAGGAAAAAGATTTGATTTCCAATGAGCTTGAAAAGAATTTTTTTTGGGAAAATCAATCTTTTATCAAAGACAATCTAGTGCCCCTAGATTTTTAAAAGGAAAATATTTTAGAAGTATTTAGGTTCCAAAAGGACTAATTACTTCAAAAAAAGGATGAAATTAAAAAATTGATTCCTAAGGGGACTAAGGTTTGTGCTACTAATGCCTATGGATCCAAAGCAATTTGGATACCAAAATATTCTTGATTGTCTTATTTTAGGTGTGATGGAGCTTTGATCAACAAGTGATGAAATTAAGGGGGGGGGGGCTCTATACACACAAGGGAGATCACTTGAAGAAGGAAGGCTTCAAATCCTACATTTGGTTCAAGTGGTAAAATTAGTTGATTTTTATTTGTTTTAATTTGATTTATTTATTTTAATTCAACTAGTTTATCATATATTTGTTGGGCTAACCTCTCATTTGATGCTTGAGTAAGGGGAGCCTATTTCAACAAAACCTATTTTTGTCAAAATTTATTTTAAAATTATCCATCGTTATGGACTTAAAAGTTTTCAAACTTTGGTTTGAACCATTTTTGATATAACAAAAAAGGGGAGAATGTTTTGAAAAATTGAATTTTTAAATGAATAAGGGGGGGCTTTACTATATTTGTATTTTTAAAATCTTGTTCAAAATTTATTTTTACTAAGGGGGAGAACCTCAAAAACAAATTTTCAAGTTGGTTTTATTATATCAAAAAGGGGGAGATTGTTAGGATATTTGTTTTGATATAATAATTGAAAAATAGTTTTTGACTAAATTGAAAAGATTTCAAAAATGTTTTTAAGTCCAAGCAACTTGAAAATAAGTTTGAGGTATTTTCAAAAGGTTTAAAACGTTTTTAAATAGCTAAACCCAACATTTGAAGTCACGTACTGATACGGTTCTACCCGTATCGATACCAGTTAGGGTTTTAGCTACAATAATTTTCCAGAACTGAAAACCCGTATCGGTATAGGCCTACGCGTACCGATATAGAGAGGGTCAGATCGATACGCATATACGTGTACCGGTACTCTGTGTTTTCAAACCCCCCAATGGCTAGTTACCAAGAAGGGCGTACTGATATGCATACCATGCGTATCAATACTCGTATGCAGAACCGCGCCCAACGGCTATTTTCAATTATAGGCGTACCAATATGGGTAACCCGCGTATCGATACCAGAAGCATCAGAAGTGGAAATTCAGCTTGGAACTTGTCCCCAATGGCTCCAATCCAACCCCAACGGTCTCCAACGGCTAGAAACTTATTTGGGAGGATAGAAAGACCCTTGAAGCTCCAGAAACAACTAAGGCTTGTATTGCCAACATCTATTATGATAGAAAAATTATCTTAGTGCTTTAATTCTCATTCTTTGTATAGACCAACACTTGTGAGCCAAATTGTCAATGTATTCTCAAGTGTTCTAGGATTTGGGTGAGTGTTTAAAGAGTGCAAACATCTACCTAAGAGAGGGATTTTCGTTTGCTTTTATTTTCTCTTGTAAAGAGGGTTAGCTTGGCCTTGGGGTATAGGTCAAGTGATTGTAAAGGTTTATTCCTAAGCCTAGAAAGGGGGAAGACTAAAAGATTTAGTGGATTTGGAAATCCTTAGTGGTGAAGCTAAGGTAGTGGATGTAAGCTTTGGTTAGAAAGCCGAACCACTCTAAAATTCTTGTGTCCATTGTCTTATCTTTTTGCTTCCACCACCATCACCCAAGAAATTACTTCTCCACCACTTGACGACATATTTCAGTTGATTCATCGAGCCTAACAAGTTCCTTGCTTTCCCTTTCTAAGTAACGCTGTAATTATTTTCTTATTCTCACAATTCTCCTCCACTCCTACAGGGTGGTAGGCTTTCATTCTCTGACTGAGGCTTACAGGTTCCAGATTTTGCATGCTTTTAGCCGAAGCTTTTAAGAGGCTTGCTGTCGTGGCTCTCCGATTAACTTTCGTTACATGCATGCACTCCTCCCTAGTCATTCGTCCTTTGATATATTATTGCTATTGTCTAATTTGCTTTTGTGCGGTATGGGTACATTCCTTCATAATTTCTCCTACCGGGGGTCGTTCATCGTTGCTTCCTGAGGATCATACTGAAGGAATAAAGGGTCCACGCTTACCGCACCAATTGTTGATTGTCAAAATGGACAATGACCAAAGATGGTGGCCCGACGATGGTTGAAATAGCAGTTCCAGGTCGAAGTTCATATATTGCTCTCGTTTTAGTGGGCAATAGTGTATGGAATGGAAGATATTGCCCTTTCTTTTTTGTATGTCTCGTTTTATACTACTCGGACATGTGTCACGATCGGGTTGTCGTGGGATGTTGATTGGACTGGCTATGACTTGACGCCCTAGGTTCACTTTGTCTTTCTTAGCAGGCATGTGTTGTAGCCACGTGGTCGCCGGATGGGTTGCAATGTTGCTCGTAGTCTTACCCGTTCGCCATAGATTGCAAAGGGTATTGTGCAATTCGCGGGCGATCCTACGCGTTGTGGTCTGCGTGCGTTGTTACGTTCATCGCTGGACGTTCTTTGTGTATGTTGTTCACAGTCTTATTCATTCTGGTCTCGACATGTGGCGGTGGGTGTTTGTAGGTGCTAACAAATATACAAATATATTATTATTATCGAGGACGAAATTTGGACGAAAGAAGGATTACATTGTTTAATTTCAAAATTAAAAAGGATTTAAGAAATATTTGTATTTAAAATGAGGGTTAAGATCTAATTTATTTAATTTTAAAATTGAAAGAAACAAAAAAAATAAAAATAAATGTTATCGAAGGGGAATTCTTAGTGGGTCTAGAACCCATAGCTTAAGGAAATGCGTGAAAAAAAAGATGAGCAGCTTAACCAACCGGCTAAATATACTTCCTCTAATTTCATCTATTTTTAAACTAACAAGAAATTAAAAGAATAATTAAACAAGAAAAACTTTCCATCACTACATAAATTGCTTGCGAGTACTAGTGATAAAAGATTATTCTCTCATTCTTCTTCCTTTTCTTGGATCGACAGGTTATGGCGTATTCTCGGCCTTGTCCCCTTATGATTGCGCTGAGCTGTCGCGATTGTTAGACTTGGAGGACTTAGGGTTGTGCATGCGAGAGCTATTGTATGTCTTGTGGACCGCTCGACGTTGTCCCCTTGTGATTGCCACCATTGGTATGAAAATCATGCGAGGTTGAGAAATGAGTTTGCTCTTTTTTAAATTTTACCATTGTCGATTCTTTTCTGTCGAAAGTGTTTCACGCTGTATAAGTGGAACCTATCCTTATAAATACAAATAGAGAGAGAATATTTGATGCACCGGTATGAAATTTGTTTCCCACAAACATGCTTATTTAAGCTTTAAAATCTAAATCTCTAACTCTTTATCCCTAAACCCTAAATTTTAACTATAAACCATAAATTTAAAACCGTAAAAAATAAAGCCCTAAACTAAACATCTAAACTAAGGGCTAATATTTGATGCACAAACAGTGGAAATTTTTTTTCCCACAAGCATGTCTAGTTAAGCTTTAAAACCTAAAATCTAAACCCCAAACTCTAAGCAAAAATTTATAACCATAAACTATAAATTCAAAACTATAAAATATGAACCCCTAAACTCTACTATATTATTTTTCAAAAAAACTTAATTATTAGTTCAATCGTAAACTTGACCCCTAATCCAAATATATTTGTAAATTAAGAATATCATGAAATGACTTAAGAAAACAACTAGTATATATATTAATGTGGATGGAAATCCTCTGTTTTTGATCATCATATAAAGCTCTCGCTCGTCTAAACCACACCGACTTGAAGAGAAAAGCAGCGAGGATAAATGTACACTAAAGAAATGGTCTTGCTTATCTTTTCTGTGAAGAACCTGCGATTCACCATTTTTACCAAGTTGTACACCATTCATAGCCTCCGTGTGATAATGATTGATGAAGGACGACGAGGAGGGGTTCTCAAGAGGTTTCGAGTTTCTTATCTTTCAATCCCAGATGATGCTAACAAGAATCTTGGGGGGGCTATGAATGTGGTACAACTTGCCTAAAATGGTGAATTGCAGCTTCTTGACAAGAAGATCAGTAGGACCATTAATCTTTCTTGATCGTCGGCATCTTTCGTTGTTCGTGTGCTTTTGTTGTGGATGTTTGTGAACAGGTTGAAGTGGGGGCGTGAATGGAGCAATGGCGGCCATGAATACATCTGGTTGGATAATGGTTGTGGGGCAGTTGGTGTATGTGATTGGAGAGTGGTGTCCTAATAGTAATACATGGAGAGGATTTTCTAAAGCTGCTTTCTTTCATCTATTGCCTGTTGTGAAGCCTCTCCATATCCTCTGGTATCATGATTTGGTAATAATCCTAAGTTCCTTGCTTTTTATTATTCTAGACTCTACATTAATTTCCATAGCTATTGTAAATAAATTAACTTGCATTGTTATTTTATTTCTTTCAAATATATTGGAACTATGGTATTACTCCTCATCTTAATGGTTGGATACGCGAAAAATGCTTCCTAGTTGCACCAAGGTATATGCTCTCACTCTACACAAATCATCATTTTGATTTTTAAACGCCATCTATTAAAAGTGATAGGTAAATGGCTCAAATAATGTTGTTTGGAAAGATAGTTGCTGAAGTGGTGTGCTTCATAGATTATTTGCTCATCTAGGGATAAAGCTATCAAACCAATGAAGTTGCTGAAGTGACCTGCAATCAAGTGTGTTTTTATGTATGAAGTCGGCCTGCACTGCTGCCAATTTCCCTTGCTGCAAATAATTTCTGACTCACCTTATTTCACCAATCATTTTTCAACATCATTATTTAGCTAAGGAAGCTAGAAAATGATTGTACATGAATATTTTTTTGAACAGTCAGGTGTTTACATGGTAATATTTGTTCGTACTTTTTCTTAATTTTTGATAGTGCACACACCTTGATGACAAATCTGCTTGAACCCGAATCTCGTAAAACAAACATCATCCTCTTTTTCATTGGAACCACTCATTGGGTTCTATAAGAATATTTAAACGTTAATATTTAATCCATATATATATGTGTATATGTATGTAAGTATAATGTACTGCAGGTATTGGCACAGGAGCTGCTTTGCTACTCGCATGAACATATGCGAACTTGGGATGCTATTATGCAATACAATCTTAGTTGAATTATTTATACTCAGGTGGGGTTAAGACTAGTCACCTACATTATCTTTGCATTTTAACTTTTGTCATGCATTGCACAATTGTTTTCTTCATGAAAAATATAATTCTCTACATTCCCTATAACTATAACAATTAAATTTTTTAGTGACAATTTTATTGTGACAATGAGTAATTTTGTCACAAATATTACATTTTGTTGATAAATTTTAACACGGTTGATAGAAGTAAATGTGATATATTATTATTTGGTCAATATTATAATAGTGATTGTGATGATTAAAATTTTCTCACTATAAAATGGTCACTATAAGTATATTATTGTGGACAAATACTTTTATCACTAAAACTGTCAAGAATTAACAAATTGCCGCCAATATTTTTTTTTTGTTGGGAAGTGATATAATAGTGACAATGTATATAGTGATCACTATAATTCTACAATATTGTGACAATAAATTATAAGTCACTGCGAAATTTAATTTTTGATAATAAAAATTTGTCAAAATTAATCATTAAAATTAACGACGAACGAATTTTCTATTGTGTTTTTTCTTTGTGATAGTATACAAATGGTCAATATTGTAAAAAAACTATAAATGTTGGAAACTAGTTTGTCATTTATATATTAAAAATATTAACAAATGTAACGATTTTTCAAAACATATATTCCATCCGTCCCACTAAAACTGTCACATGTTAATATTTTTGTGTTAAATTTTTTCAACTTTAACTTCTTATAATTTAAAACTTATTATTGATAAAAATATGAAAAATATATTTTAAAAACTTTCAATCAAGTAGTATTTAAATATATATTTTATAAATTTTAATTAACTAAAATATTTAAATAAATTATAGTCAAAGTTAAAAATAATTGACCAAAAAAATATCAACATGTGACATATTTATTGGGAGGGAGGGAGTATTATGTATATAATATTAAAAAATTGTCACTAATATAATTTTTTTAAAAGATCACTAATATAACTATACCTATATAATTTTACAAAGAGTAATATAAGTTTGAAAATAATAAATTAAGGGTAAAATAAAAAATAGTCTCTAAATTAACTTCAAATGTTCAATTTGATCATCTAACTTTCAAATGTTACTAAATGGATTACTACAAACACGATATGGACTTGAACCGAAACTGACGTGATCCAACCTAAACTTGACCCGATATCTGGAATGACCCAACCAAAAGTCCATCTAAACCTGAATTAACTCAATAATTAACCAACTCAGATCCGAACGGTTTTGACTTGGATTTGGTATTGACCCGGCCTGAAATTGACCCAACCAGAGCCTGAATCGAGTCTAAGTTGGGATTAACCTTGACGTTGACTCATACCTGATTCGACTCGAACCCGACCCAATTGGATTCAAACCATTGACTTGACCTAACATAACCCGAACCTGACTTGACCCGACCTGAAACCCATTTAAATATCCGATTTTATATCCCAAGTCACATCATCAACCTAACGCGAGTCAACGCTAGAGTGACCATTTTGTGATTTATTAATAACTTTTGTCATCATAACATAACTTTTGAAACTTTAGTGATCAAAATATAAACTCACTGAAACTTTAGTGACCAAGGGTGAAGTTTACCCTTTATTTTAAGGAAAAAAAACAGAGAACAATTTATTTTTCATTAAATAGTAGGTATTAGGTATTAGATCACATTTATTATATGAATTCAACTAATCTTTTTAATTAAGAGTAAATATTTACATATCATAGAAATTAAGAATGTTAGTGGGGCAGGTTTCGAGGAGATTCGTCTCATTGCGCACCTAATTAGACGAGGATGAGTACATGTTTTGCAGGTTGATGAGTGTGTAGATAACCTATTTTGCATACTATTTTTACTTAGTTTTTCCATGTGTTTAGGATCATTTAGTTATATTTAGGAGTAGTTTTCATATAGTTATGGAGTTATGGTGTTTGAGCTTAATGTTTATCTATATTGATGCTATTAATGGGAAATGTAGTGGTTTTTAGTGTTTCTTGCACATGAGGTAAGAGAGCAGTGGAGTGTTGGAATATTGGAGCAGAATTCTCTCATGTTGGACTGGAGGCTACAACATTTGCTATGACGCTGGAGACAAATCTTGGATCATTTAATGTGATTTAATGCATGGTCCCCTCTCCTTTATTGAGCCATTAATGACGTGGAAAGTAAAGATTCTCTTTGCTAGATCACATGACACTTTATTAAAAACATGTGATAGGATATTCCTTTATTGGGCAATTAGTGATGTAGAAAAGTAAAATCCTCACTAAAAGATTACTTGTACTTTAGGGTTTTAAAACCATAAGAGAGCCACCTCTATATAAAGACATCAAGGGCAACAAATAAAAGGAGGCTGCACTTAACGCACAAAACGCAGGGAAGCTTTTATTCAAGGAAGAACAACCCATTGTCTTCTTTATCGAAGAACCAACATTGTCGAAGGTTAAGAGCAGTCTCCAAACGATGAAAGGTTATCGAGAGAGGCTTTAGAAGTTTGGATCGTTGCAGCAACAATTCGAGGGCATGAAGAAGAAATCTCAGGATATTTTGATTCCCTTTCTCTCTTGCTTTATCAATTGTAATATTTTTAATTATTTTTATTATGATTGTTATTTGCTCAGACACGAGTTAAATACTTTGTGTTGGGTTTTATTGTTTTAGGGTTCTATGTTTTAATTACTTGTTCAATGTTACAGCTTTTTCCTTTATCTATCTTGTTCATTGTTCTTCGTGCATAATTATTGTAAGAGCTATCGAGAGAGGTATTTTAGTTATTGACCCGTGGCTTAATATCAAGAGAGTTAAGTTAGACAAACATGAACAATGGGGCTAAGCTGTTAACTTGGTCCTAATACAGTTTAGACATAAGTTTAGGATTTCAACGACTAATAAGGGGAGTTTGAATAAACAATAAGTTGTTAGGGTTCACGCAGACATGTATTACCATAGCTTCTTGTTGTTACTTCTAGGTATCGAGAGAGTCTAGGAGTTATTAGAAAACCATGTCAGATAGATAAAGATCTAATTAGTTTACGCAAACATGTATTGCCAACTATTATAACATTTGAATGGTAATTAGCATAGTTCCTAGGCAATAAACCCAACATCTGTAATTATTTGAATCTTTGATACAACATCTGTTTGTCCTTTGATCATTGCTTCATCTTTACTTTTTATCGCATTTAGTTTATAGTTCTATCACCATATCATCTTATCATTATTTCACTAACTATTTTGTGCAATCACTTTAAATTTATCACTCTAGTCCCTGTGGGTTCGACACTCGATACTTATCACTTTATTACTTGTGCGATTGGTATACTTGCTCTAATTGCGCATACTATATTTCACGCATCAAGTTTTTGGTGCATTTTTCGGGGATTGGCGATTGATAATATCTTAGTAATTGTGCTTAAAATTTTTAGTTTTAGTTCTAACCTTTTTCATTTTTTTATTTTATTTTTTTTCTGGTGTGTTACAAGTTGAAGGAACATCAACATAAAGGGAAGTAAAGGTCGATCTATTCGAGAGTATCTTATACCCACCTTGGACAACCTATACCTAAACCTAGTTTTTCAAGAGAGAAGAATGATAATTTTTATCGAGATGATACTTCTTCATGTCTCTCAACATAAGCTTCGATGTTAAGCAACACGATCACGTCAATACAAATGTCGAGAACAACCAAAAGAGTTCATGTCATGGAAAGTTCTTGTGATTACTGTGGGGAACAACATTTATGCTAAAATTGCCCATACAACCCTGATGCATATTGCTACAAGGAGGATTGTAGAATGAGAATTAGATACCATCTCAAAGCCTACAACCAACGGTGTAGCCAGGAGTAAAAATTTTCATGGTATGATCAAGGATTTTAAAATTTTTATGACGATAATAGCTTTGCTACATCATCAGAGTTCAATCACTTGCCACAATTGCACAGTAATTATCAAGAGAAATTAAATTCTATGGAGGTTATGAAAGCTTGGATGGATGCTAAGCTTCAAAGTTATGCTGAAACATTGAGAAACATTGAAAACCACACAACAAAGAATTTTGAATGTATTGAATAGCATGCAGCAACAACCAGTTTAAGGGGATATTGAAATCTTAAATCAAGAGGATGAGGATCAATGCGAAGAGATCTTCCCAGTGTGTGGGGAACAACTAGAAACTCTGAGTTGAGAGCACGAGAAAGAATGCCCAACAATGGATGAGCCTGAACAACGAGTTGCTATAGCAAAGCTTGAGGAGTCCAAACAGAGCAATGATGTAATGACAATTGATGAGGCTGGGAAGAGTAATGGGACAACAATAACTGAGGAATCTGATACCCAAACCATTACAGCAACAGTGATGCTGGAGCAACAATCTATAGATTGCTCTTATCCATAATGTCAAGACCATATGCAATATTTGATACCATCAAAGCTAGGGTATGATCAATTGAAATATGACACTTTATCTATGGTGATTGCCTCCGATCTTGGCGTTGCTCCGAAATCTCTGTTGATAAAGATGTTTGAAAAGCTTAAAGAAAGTGGTGGTTGGATACTTGAAAACTTCAAAAGACTTGATCCTTCACTTAACTTACACAAGATCCTGATAGATGAATGCTATAGCAATTGTCTAGAACAACAATTGTCATGGCAACGGAGGCTACACCCAACGATGGAGGAAGTCGATGAGAATAAAGTAATCAAATGGTTGGATGTTAGTATAATCTTTTCCATAAGCGAATTAATGCCTTCAAGAACAATGGCAAGATGGATGGTATACATAGATTACAAAGGAACATGAAAGAAAGATATCTCCACCAAGGTTTCACAAGGGGAAATAGTTTCAAGCACCTTGGCTCAATTTCTTTTGGGAAGAATTGTCACTCGATGGAGGGTATGGATGAACTATAAGAATTATCAGAAACGGTCCTCCTCCCAACACAACAGGATGCTTAAACCCTCTCTTTTATTTTTCTGTATTATTTTTATTTTTTTCATTTGCTTTATTTTGTTTTGAACTTTACTTTGTTTTTTTATGCTTCAGCGTTGAGTTGATTAATTTTTTCCTTGTTTTTCTATTGTTTATTTTGCAGCCATAAAGCAAGAAAGAGGACTGATTTTTTTTGTATTTGGAGAAAAATTGATTCTTGGCGTTATTGGTTCCTAAATATTTTAGGGTATTTGAGCGGCTAAAGGAAAAGAAAAATGGAAGAGAATATGTTGCATTTAATAGAAAATATTTTTCTCTTCTCTTCCCTCATCATTAAAACCCTACAACCTTTCTTTTACTTTTTAGTATTTTATGCCCACTTTCCCATAAACCCACATTAATTACTTTCCTTCCAAAAGCTTCTGCCTTTTCACCTTTACATCTTTCACATAAAAAACAATATCTTTCCATCTCCATCTCATTCGAAAAACACTAAAAGCTAAGGAAATAATTTTTTAAGCCAAACTTGTTTCTTCATCCCATTATTCCTTGTCCAAGCTATGCCCTAAATTTCTTGTGCAATAATCTTCTTCCTCCACTTTTGCTCGTAATTCAAACGGATGCCACAACATCCACTACACCACAAGCTGTTGAAGAACCTGCACCATCCATGCCGCACACTGAACCATTCATCAAGCACAAGGTGCGCATATCAGTACCTTCCTACACCCATTAACTCATAGGTAAGTTTTTCTTTTTGTTTTCTTTACAATTCATGTTTTTTGTTTTTCTTTTTCTTTTTGCATTGAAGACGATGCTTCTCTCAAGTTTAGGGGAGTATTGTGCCATGTATATATTAGGTTAAATTTAGGTAAAAGTTTAAAATTTTTTAAAAAATCATGCATGTAAATAGCCTAGTTTGTTTTTGATGGTTCCCTTTGCTATGATTCCACTAATTCTAAAATTGTTGCTACGTTTATCATCATTTCCTATGATTAATCTATGCTTAATGTTTTGCAATATGTTAAGAGCTTTCGTGTTTTGAACTTAGTGTTGAATCTGTTGTAGCCCTAAAAACACATGTTGCATGCCTTCTAAAAGCTTAAGAAACCTTTAGGAAATTCTAGGTCGACTCTCTAACTCCAAAGCATGAATTAGTGTGAAAGAACTGAATGCTCAATGTAGCACTAAAAGGCTTAAAGTAAACTTCCTAAAAATCAAAAAAAAGAATAATGAGAAAATTAATTGTTAATCTTGATGCCATAGGCAAACTGTTGAGGGACACTCTTCTATGCATCTTGCTAGCTTAGTACACTATGTGAGTTGTGTTTGCTCCATTTAACTTTCCCTGGTAGGAACACTAGTACTAGCATAAGAGTGAATGAAAGTCTTCACAGGATGACTCTGCTCGTAGGGCTCGAGGATGGGTTGTTTGCTCTACTCCATCTCTAGGTCTAAAGAGTAGTTGTGATAAGATGAAGCCCCAATAATACAATTTTTAAACTCAAAAAAATGATGGGAGTACAATATTGTTCTTAAAAGAAAAAGAAAATGCTAAGGTAATAATAGAGAGCAATCCTTAAAATTTTCTAAGGCCATTAAGTGATGAATGCATGCGACACAACACCCATTGCACCTACAGTAAGATTGATCCTTGGAACAAAACTGTAAGCTCTGGTGCATTGCACTTTTTTAAAATATCAGATAAAAGAATTACTGCTGCAGCATGTCTTAGAATTCTTGTCATCATAGCTTAATGGGAACCTTAGAAAAAATAGGTTCTTTATGTTTTGTTTTTATGTTTTTGTCCTTAGGTTAGTTTGCATTGCTTGAGGACAAGCAACAATTCAAGTTTGAGAGTATTTGATGAGTGTGTAGATAACCTATTTTGTTTTTACTTAGTTTTTGCATGTGTTTAGGCTCATTTAGGAGTAGTTTTCATATAGTTATAGAGTTATGGTGTTTGAGCTTAGTGTTTATCTATATTGATGCTATTAATGGGAAATGTAGTAATTTTTAGTGTTTCTTGCGTAGGAGGTAACAAAGCAGTGGAGCTTTGGAACATTGGAGCAAAATTATCTTGTGCTGGACTGGATGTTACAACATTTGTTGTGACGCTGGAAACAAATCTTGGATCATTTAATGTGATTTAATGTGTGGTTCCCTCTCCTTTATTGAGCCATTAATGACGTGGAAAGCAAAAATTCTCTTTGCTGGATCACATAACACTTTATTAAAAGTATGTGACAAGATATTCTTTTATTGAGCAATTAATGATGTAGAAAAGTAAGATCCTCATTAAAAGATTACACTTTAGGGTTTTAAAACCCTCAGAGAGCCACCTATAAATAAACACATCAAGGGAAAAAATTAAAAGGAGGTCGCACTTAACGCACAAATATGCAGAAAAACTTTTATTCAAGAAAGAACAACCCTTTGTCTTCTTCATCGAAGAACCACCATTGTCGAAGGTTAAGAGGAGTCTCTAAATGATGAAAGGCTATCGAAAGAGGCTTTAGGAGTTTGGAGCGTTGCAACAATAGTTCAAGGGCACAGAGAAGAAATCTCAGGACGCTTTGATTCTCTTTCTCTCTTGTTTATCGACTGTAATACTTTTAATTATTTTATTATGGTTGTTATTTTCTCAAACATGAGTTAAATACTTTTTTGGGTTTTATTATTTTAAGATTCTATGTTTTAATTACTTGTTCAATGTTATAGCATTTTCCTTTATCGACACTGTTCATTGTTCTTCATGCATGATTATTGTAAGAGCTATTGTTATGCTCGATGAATCAACCGTTCTTGCTTGCCAAGTAGTGGAGAAGTTGTTATTGGGTGATTTTTGTGGGAAGCAAAAAGATAAAAAAATGAACACAAGAATTTAGAGTGGTTCGGCTTTCTAACCAAAGCCTACATCCACTACCTTAGCTTCCCAACTAAGGATTTCCTAAATCCACTAAGAATTTCTTCCCCTTTTAACAGGCTTAGGAGGCAACATTTACAACCTAGACTCAATTACCAAGCCTAGCATCCAAAGCTTACAACCCAAGCTTTGGGAATCCTCTCTAACAAGAAAAAACAAAGCAAACAATTAATCCCTCTACAAGGTATGTGTTTGCACTCTTGCTCTCACCCAAAATCCTAATACACTTGAGCTTACATAAACATTTTGGCTAACAAGTATAGTCTATACAAAGAATGGGAATTAAAGCACAAAAGACTTAATTACAATCATAGACATGTTGATCATTAGTTGTTCCAAGTTCTTGAAGGGTCCTTTTATACTCCCAAATGAGTTCCTAGCCGTTGGAGACCGTTGGGGATGATTTGGAGCCGTTGGAGACTTTATTTCCCACAATAATGCAGCTCTGGAGACAGTCGTATCGATACACGAGTAGTCGCATCGATACTCGTTCTTCAGAAACTAGCCGTTATGCTCGCCCAAGCCTTAGTGTATTGATACGCCTTTGGAGCATATCGGTATACTACAGTCAGTATTGATACATCGTATCGATACAGTGTATCGGTACGCTGTAGGGAAATAGTTGTTGGGGGGGTTTGAACAAGCCGTTGGGGATTTGAAAATCAAGGATCGATACACCTATACGCGTATCGATACGATCCCTATCTGTATCGGTATGCCTTATCCTGTACCGGTACAGGTTTTCAATTCTGGAAAAATACTATAGCTGAAACCCTAAAGTGTATCGATATGGGGTGTAATCGTATCGGTACGGTTGTGCTAAAAACTTGAGTTTGACCACTTTAAAATATTTTAAACACTTCCAAAACCTTTTGAAAATACCTCAAACTTATTTTCAAGTTGTTTGGACTTAAAAACATTTTTAAAATCTTTTCAATTTAGTCCAAAACTATTTTCTATTATTATATCAAAACAAATATCCTAACAGCTATCGAGAGAGGCCTTTTAATTATTGATTCATGGCTTAATATCGAGATAGTTAAGTTAGACAAATATGAACAGTGGGGCTAAGCTGTTAACTTGGTCCTAATCTGGCTTAGACATAAATTTAGGATTTCAACGACTAATAAGGGGAGCTTGAATAAACAATAAGTTGTTAGGGTTCAAGCAGACAAGTATTACCATAGCTTCTTGTTGTTACTTCTAGATATCGAGAGAGTCTAGGAGTTATTAGAAAACCATGTCAGATACCTAAAGATCTAATTGGTTTACGCAGACATATATTGCCAACTTTTATAACATTCGAATAGGAATTAGCATAGTTCCTAAGCAATAAACGCAACATTCGTAATTATCTGAATCTTTGCTACAACACCTTTTTGTTCTTTGATCATTGCTTCATCTTTACTTTTTATCACATTTAGTTTATAGTTCTATCACCATATCATCTTATCATTATTTCACTAACTGTTTTGTGCAATCACTTTGAGTTTATCACTCTAATCCATGTGGGTTCGACACTCGATACTTATCACTTTATTACTTGTGCGACGGGTATACTTGCTCTAATTGCACATACTATATTTCACGCATCACAGGTGGTGAGACGAAGATGTGAAGAAAAACTAGACATGTCGTAGGTGGTGGGGAAAGCTTGGATATGACCTTGTACTCACTCATCCCCATCCTCTTCGTCCCATTCCCACCCTTCAACATACATAATAAGCATATTTAAAAAATATATTTAAATGATGATAATTTTTATAATACCCAACTCACATTCATTTTTATTTTTTAGAAAGGGTAAACTACCTCTATAGTCACTTAACAATTGAGGTGTTTCTATTTTGGACCACCATACTATGAATTTTATAAATCAGACCACTTAACTATCTATATGATATTGCTGATCGTTCAAAATTAACGGGAAGAATGATGTTTAATTACTTCATATTAGTGAATAAATTAAAATTATAAAATATTATCACTTTTCTTTTTCGATCAATTTTTTTTATCTTCTCGGGTTTTTTTAGATCTTCTCATTATTTTTCGATCAGCCTTTTTTTGGGATCTTCTCATTTTTGTAATAGATCATCTCATTAATTATTATTATTATTATTATTATTATTATTATTATTATTATTAAACCAAGACACCTAAATTTCTTTGACGACTCTTATATTTCTGGGTATGCACACCAAAGATTATTGAACTATGCTGAAATGGTTTTTTTATCAACAAATTTTTAGATGTTAATGATCATTAGCTTTCTATAACCCCTGAGTCTTAATTTATAGGTAATTATATTTAAGTACACTCGAACCAACGACCACCTAAATATTATCGTAATAATAGTGTCAACCAAAACTAATGCTCAAACGACTAAAAATACAGAGAAACTGAAGGTTTTAAACACTGAGATTTTGGTATTTTGAGATTGATATGAGCCTTGGCCTCTACATTATTTGGTTCCTAATAAAGTTCTCAATGGTATAAACTTAGTTGTACATTAAAATCCATAAATCTAACATATATATATGTGTGAAATTATTCGATACATGATACGTGTAAAGTTTAGATTGCAAAATCTTACTTATTTCAATCATAAATCCCTAAATATTAAATTTGTTATACCTCCGTCATGTGTCTCCGAAATACATAACCTCTGAGAAAAATATCACTGCCTTCTTACTACACTTCGGCATTCCCCGAAAGCTCACCTCCAAGATTTACGAAGCTTTTGAGATTCGTAAGCCTCCGCTGCAGAACCTCTGGAGCTCCTATTCTCTGTACCACTCTCCCCACTCAGCTCATGCACCTTGACATGACCGTTGTCAAGTCCACCTGACTCAGCAGCTCAGTCTGTCGCTCGACAGTCGGGTCCACTCTGATAGCCCTTCAATAGCCATCACTAGACTTGACACGGTCTCGTCAGACATCATTTCGTCTACAAAAACAAGGGGATACAAATACTCTCAAGACCGAAGACAAAGGGGATGGCCCTTCTACATCGACCATCCTCTCTCTCTCTCCTCTCACACATGACTCCGACTACTCCTACACCGTCAGCAGCTCTCGCCCCTAAATCTATCAGGGGTGAACCGCCCGATTCTACAGTTCACCACTGCCTACCGTCGCTCTCCGCCCGTCCTATGACTGATGAACCATCACGCCTCGCCTTGCCTCCAAACCTTCCTTTGACCGCCGTCTCCACCTCCTTGTTTGGTGTCGCCCAAAATCGGCATCAACAAAACTCAAAATAAAACATAAGACATTGAAATAATCAAGGTCGTGTAGTTTAAATTTTAAACAATCTGTGTATAAAATAATTTTTACACACGTGTATCGAGGGGTTGTGAACCTTTTCAATTGTACAAACTAGATTTTTTAAGTTGAATATGAAACTTCTTTTAAAAGTAAATTAAGACTCGACGCGGGGTTGTGAACCTTTTCAATTGTACAAACTAGATTTTTTAAGTTGAATATGAAACTTCTTTTAAAAGTAAATTAAGACTCGACTCGATCTTGAATAAATTTATTTTAGTGTCGAGAATTTTAAATCAGATGCAGAAAGGATTTTCCGTTTCAATCTACAAATTTGTTAAGAAAGCTTTTGAGTCCGATTTTACAGGTTTAGTCGTGAGTGAATTAGATGCTCAATATTTATAAAAAAAATTAGATGCTCAATTCAATTAAATGATTAGCTTGAAATTTATCTCAGATAAATTTATAGATTTTTAAACACAATACAATTACACGGTAAATTCATTTTATATAAGTTCAATACAAAAAAAAATATTGAAACTTAATAAAAATATAAAAAGTAATATATAAATATAACAATAATACAGGATTGAGTAAAAAAAAAGTTTATTTGTATATGAAACGATTATTGAATGGAAATATATCTTTTAAATTTAAAAGTTAGCAATCAGCTGGAATGGCTCAGTTTGTTAAAGCGAGTGGCTGTTAACCACAAGTTCAGCTGTTCAAGCCCTCCAACAAGAGTTATGATTTTCTCTTTTCCATTTTGCTTTAAATTTGTTTGCAGCTCAATACGATAAATTAATAACGTTTGGCCAACTATTGCATAGGCCTATTAGCTTAGCTGGTTACACTGTCGTACTAATAACGCCTAGGTTGCAGGTTTGAGACCTGCATGGGCCATTTCCTATTTTTATTTTTTGCGAACGGTGTCGTTTCCTCCAAACCCCATCAGTTTAGTTTTTGCTGCCCTTTTTAGTTTGCTTTCTCATCTTGCTTTTTTTGTTTTTTTTAATGTGAAATGAAACATCAACAATAGTTCCTAGAGATATTGAGCAGGGCAGCAGGCAACCATCACAGCTGCAGGAGGGTCGAGAAATCTGTAATGAGACTCCATGCCAATCTAGCCATCTCAGTGCCATGTGGGTCACCACTGTTCATCAGCAGATCATACGCTACTTTGTTATCCGTTTCAATGATGACACGAGGATAACCAAAACTCCACGCCGGAGCCGGATTCCCCATAGCTCCGCCTCCAATACTGAGCATGCGCTAATTGCTTTCGAAAAACCGAAACACCACTTCGCACGCAGCCACATGTCGCCAACCCCGTATTTGAATTTCTCGCACCATCCGTATTTACCTTGATCCAATTAATTGGTGGCTCCAACCATGTCTGGATCACCGGAGCTTGACTCATAGGCTTATGTCGAGCAGCACGCCCCAGCTCTAATGCATGTGACGCTTCCTCAGTTAGCCGATGGCACCACTGCACCAGACTCTCTGTTTCAAGATTCCTTGGATCGGAGATTTTCTTTATTCATGCGAAGCCATAAAGACCATAACAATGCTGCAAACATTAAATCCCAGTTAACGCCCATTTTTGGAAAATAAGATGGTAATTCTAAGTTCAACAAGATCCATTGTCGAATATCAGTATGTAAAAATCTTCTAGTTTCTTCTCTTTGATGAGCAAGACCCATGCTGATCTAGCCTTAAAACATTCCCGGAGTACATGGGAGATATCTTCAATACCATGACCACATATATAACACAGCTTGGATCATTAGTTAAATGCCTTCGGACACGTTCATTATTCGTCAAGATACTTCGCAAGAATCTTCCAAATTCTATCCTTCGCCGACGATGCCCTCATGCAATGTGTCACGGGGCTAGATTTTACCCTAGCGGATCCGTGCTGCCTTAGACGTATTTGACACTAATTGGTCCATTCCTACGCCTAAGTCAGCCTTCAACCAGACTTGTGAGTACATCTGCTCGACAACGGCTCCGACAAGCCCTCCAGGTTTCGATGGATCTTGTCACGGCTAGACCTTTGCCAGACGAATCATGCAGACCTTGGTCACTTTCTCAGTTGAAACGTCAGCTAAGTCACCCTGAAATCCCTTGTCACGGCCTTAGGTGAAGCTCTCTCGACAAATACCTAACTGTGCCAGGATTCTCACTCCGAAAGATCAAACACTTCCCGAAGCCCTTGAACGAAAGATCGTTCTAAGCGGAAACTAATCAAAGAACAACGGAAAGAGATTGGCAACTAGAACAACGAAGAACACTCAAGAACACTCAAAGAGTTTAGAGTAAATGCTTCTTGTATTACTCAAAGTAAATAAACAAGTGAAGTAAAGTAAAGTGAGTTGATTTACAAGTGAGGAGGGAGCCTCTATTTATAGTTGAACTCCCCTACATCCAATGGCTCAGTTTAAATTACATCGAGGGTCGAGATTGATCTTATCTAATCAAATCTCAATTCAAATCTCTAATTATCATAAACATTATCTACACATTATATTTCAAATAAATAGATGATGCTTTGACCAAATTACCCTCCTGAATCCTCCATGGATTTGGCTAAGTCCTGTGGGCTTGCGGGCTCTTTAGCATTCTCCAAGTGTCGGGCCAAGTGTGATGGTATTGGCAAACCTTCTTTGGCTGATTCTTGCGCCAACGCTTCGGTCCCAAAGGTTTGGTCCACGCCTTTCTCCAAGTGCTGGGCCAAGTGTAATGGTTTTGGCAAGCCCGTTACACCGCGCAAACCTTCTTTGGCTGATTCTTGCGCCAATGACTCGGTCCCAAAGGTTTGGTCCACGATATTCCCCAAGCGTTGGGCCACATTTGGCAAGCTCGTTACATTATGCACAACCTCCCTATTTGATGCTCGCGCCAATGTCTCGATCCGAAAAGTTTGGTCCGTGACATTCTCCCCCACTTGACTTAGCGACGCCCTCGTCTCTCCACTCGAACGATCATGGGCAGGGTCAACTTGATTACTCGTCGATGCCTCAGCTTCATGCAATTCCCCTATATGAACTGCTTGCCTCGGCTCAAACTGTCGTTGAACATCGCGTGCTAACACGCCTCTTGATACATCTCTCTTGTAGGAGCATTCTCCCACAAACTCCGATTTACCTCGACTCGGACCCACTTGTTCCTGCGGCAAAGACTTGGAAGTTGTCACAACATTGAACACAGACTGAACTCTTAGATTCGTCGACAACTCTGGCTTGCCCCTTTTAACTCTGAAAGGTCTCTTCCAATCTTTTTTTCCCCCACACCGAAGACTAGGTCTTACTTGACCTACTCTCATCAACAATGGCAAATCAAAACCAAAAACACTAGGAATGTGTTTGAGATGTACCTTATCCTCGATCAAATTTACTCTAAAATAGGTTAGCCTTTCTTTCTCCTTGAAGTTTGGCCCCCTCTGCATTGGACCTTCTTCATCGAAGTTCTTTGTATGCATCGGCACTTTCTCCACAAAGTCCATTGCGCTACTCTGCATTGGCTCTTCGTCCCTGAAGTCCGTTGCTCCTGGTTGCATCCGCCTTTCTGACTTGAAGTTTGGTGTTCTCTTGCATCGATCCTTCTTCCTTGAAGTTTGGTGCTTTCTCTTGCCTCGACACTTCCTACCTGAAGTTCGTTGCTCATTTCCCACCTTGCCCATTGGTGGTGTCTCCACGGTTACTATTTCCCTTAACGGCTTGGCCCCCTTCGACACTCCAATGGTCTCAAAAATGATACTCTTTCCCCGAACATCCTCGACAAGCTCCTCGATAGCCTTCTTGGACATGGTCACCCCTTCCTGCTTTCGGTCCCCCTTGGCCTTGGCAGAAATTGACATTATCAAATCAAGCGATGCAGCCTCGCTCTCTTCGGGCTCACCCAACTCCTTGGATGGCTTGACTCGATCCAGACACTCTCGCAATTTGTAAGGCCCCTTACACTGGTAGCACTCTAGTTGCTTCATCTTGCGTCGGCACTTCTTCCTCGAAGTCATTCTCTTCTTTCCCACCTTGCCCATAGGTGGCATCTTAACGGTTGCTATGTCCCTCAACAGCTCAGCCCCCTTCGACACTCTACTGGTCTCAAAAGTAATGATCTTCACTCGAACATTCTCGGTAAGCTCTTTCCCAGCCTTCCCGGACATCTTCAACCCATTCTGCTCATAGTCTCCGCTTACCTTGGCAGAACTAGACAACTTTGAACGAAGTTTCACAGGCTCTTTACTCTTGGCCTTGTCCTGTCCCTCAAACCACTTGGCTCGAAACAGGCATCTCTGCAACTTATGAGGTCCCTTGCATTGGTAGCACTCCAATTGCCTCATCTTTACCTTCGGCTTGATAGCTTCCTTACTTGCTATCGCACCAAGTCTCATCACTGGCTGGACTACTTTGGCACTCGTAGTCGAACCACGGCTTTCACTTTGCTTGGCGGCATTGACACACACAATTGCCCCAAGTCTCGCTAATTCACCCTTTGACTCGTCTGCTGTCTTCACCATGGCAGCTAGGCAGTTCTTCTCGGGACATCCCCTTATCAAATGAGGACCATCACAGAAGTAGCACTTCAACTTCTTGTTCCCCTTCTTTTCTGGCATGGACTTAGCCTCACCATTCCCCTTGTCTCCCGAACTGGGCCTGGTCGACTCAACACTCGCCTGATTGCATTCTACGGGCTCAGTCAGAGGTTCGGCAACAACGAGATCCTATGAAAGTCTCTGGGCATCTTCATGCTCTACTACGAGCTTCACCCCCGGTCTAAATTCCTCTAAGAAGGTCTTGAGCGCATCACATTCACTCATTGCCGTCTTGCAACTGAGCATCTCGCTCTTGAGCTCATCCACTTCTTTTCGCAAAGCTTCCATCTCAGCTTCGCTAGCATTACTCCCTCGAACAGTCACCAACTTGTTGAGAACTTCTCGTGTCTCATCCTTGAACCGATCATCTATGGACTATACTTCGTCAAGACAAGACTCAAAAACACCTTGGGTCTGCTTGTCCTCCTCTTCAGATTTTTCAAGTCTAAGAACCCTCTTTCCCAACGACTCCAATTCTGCCTTCATTGCCTCTACTACATCTTGAAGGGAATTATCTTGTTGGTTCAACTTCTCGTACATCGAGTTGAGAACTTCTTGGATCTTCTTCGCGGTTTTCTCCTTGGAAAACTTATTCGCTTTTTGCAAAGCCCCCATTTTGGCTTCACAAGCACAACTTTCTCGAACTATCTCCAACTCGTTGAGGATACGTTGCGTCTCATCATTGAACTTGCCCTCCATGGACTCTAACTTTTCAAGACGTGACTCCACAACACTTTTGGTCTTTTTGGTCTCCTCTCTTAGAGTTTCCACTGTAGCCTCTAAGGAATTGCCACGCTCAGACATCTTAACTTCCAAGCCATTAAGAGACCATTCAACCTCCTCCTGGATCCCTTCCAGAGACTCTAACATCTCGATATCCAATGAACCCAGCTTCTCAAGGTTTGCTGACTCTAGCTGTTCAAACACCACCTTGGCCTCCTTCTTAAAGTCCAAGAGTTTATCGACCCAAGCCTCCATGACCGTTATGAATTCAAGATTCGATTGCACCTTATTTTCAAGACGGTTGCTCCTCTCATCAAATTCATTTAGAGTCTTTCTTACTTCGTCCATTGTCAATGTCTTCCTCTTTGGTGCCATCTCAATCACCACTTTTCCACGAACTAGTCTAATCCCTGATCACTTCAACTAACTCGAACGCAAATCACCACCACGCTTGACTGCAACTACAAGCTGGAATCCACCACCCTTGACCGCACCTGCAAGCTGGCTTGAACGCAAATCACCACCACGCTTGACTGCAACTACAAGCTGGCTCGAATGCAAATCACCACCACGCTTGACTGCAACTGCGAGCTAGCTCGAACGCAAGTCCCTTCCTCGACTCTCTCTGATACCACTTATCACTGGGCTAGATTTTACCCTAGCGGATCCGTGCGACCTTAGACGCCTTTGACACTAATTGGTCGATTCCTACGCCTAAGTCAGCCTTCAACCAGCCTTGTGAGTACTCCTGCTCGACAACGGCTCTGACAAGCCCTCTAGGTTTCGATGGATCTTGTCACGGGCTAGACCTTTGCCAGATGAATCGTGCAGACCTTAGTCATTTTCTCGGTTGAAACGTCAGCTAAGTCACCCTGAAATCCCTTGTCACGGCCTTAGGTGAAGCTTTCTCAACAAATACCTAACTCTGCCAGGATTCTCGCTCTGGAAGATCAAACACTTCCTGAAGCCCTCGAACGAAAGATCGTTCTAAGCGGAAACTAATCAAAGAACAACGGAAAGAGATTGGCAACTAGAACAACGAAGAACACTCAAAGAGTTTAGAGTAAATGCTTCTTGTATTACTCAAAGTAAATAAACAAGTGAAGTAAAGTGAAGTGAGTTGATTTACAAGTGAGGAGGGAGCCTCTATTGATAGTTGAACTCCCCTACATCCAATGGCTCAGTTTAAATTACATCGACGGTCGAGATTGATCTTATCTAATCAAATCTCAATTCAAATCTCTAATTATCACAAACATTATCTACACATTATATTTCAAATAAATAGATGATGCTTTGACCAAATTACCCTCCTAAATCCTCCATGGATTTGGCTAAGTCTTGTGGGCTCTTTAGCATTCTCCAAGTGCCGGGCCAAGTGTGATGGTCTTGGCAAGCCCGTTACACCGCGAAAACCTTCTTTGGCTGATTCTTGTGCCAATGCCTCAGTTCCAAAGGTTTGGTCCACGCCTTTCTCCAAGTGCTGGGCCAAGTGTAATGGTTTTGGCAAGCCCGTTACACCGTGCAAACCTTCTTTGGCTGATTCTTGCGCCAATGACTCGGTCCCAAAGGTTTGGTCCACGACATTCCCGAAGCGTTGGGCCACATTTGGCAAGCCCGTTACATTGCGCACAACCTCCCTATTTGATGCTCGCGCCAATGTCTCGATCCGAAAAGTTTGGTCCGTGACAAATGCATATGCAGATGATACTGAGAAGCCACGGTTATCCTCCCAATGCCATCCCGGTTTATCTACAATATTCATAGCCAGTGGTGGCTTGATAGCCGTAATATGCACTTATGAATGATCCGACAGACTATTCCACAATTCATTCCATTGACAATCTCCATAAGTATCGACCATAGAGCATTAGACCTTACAGGCACGTCTTTTCCGTTTTGATTTGAATTTGTTTTCCGACCAATACCATAACTTAAATTCTAGTCGAAAAAGTTTGTTTCTTTCTAATGAAGTCAGCATTTGTTCAAAAAATCTAGTTGAAATTTTGGATGATTGAATGTATTGTCCTACTAGCTTAGTTGGTTAGATTTTCGTGCTAATAATGCGAAGGTCGCAGATTCAAGACCTGCGCGGGCCATTCTTAGATCATATTGTGCAAACGCGAAGGTCACAAGGCTCGCTCGGACAGACCCTCCATTCTTAGACCTGTGTGATTTTTTTGTTCTTTTCCCTTTTTCTAATCATCAGACACAAAATTTGGTTTGAAATGCCTTATCAGATTGATTACTATAACAAAGTTGAACTTCAACATTTAGTGGATATATTCTAATCGGTAATTAAAGTTTTAACTGTTTCAAGTTTTTATTTATCATACAAACATTTAGGACTTCTATATCAACGTTAAAATTAATTTAAGAGTACTTTTTCTATTGAGATGGTCATTACAGTTTTTAGTTTTAAATTTAATATGTTTTACTCTTCTACATTTAAAATATAAAATTCAATATGTTTTAAAGCAGAAATTATTACATGGTCCCGGCTTACCACGTCATCCATGGTCTCATCCAATAAGATTCATTCATTTAATGACATGTAGGAAAGAGGTGAAGATTCACCTTGGAAAAAATGAGATGGAAAATTATTATTGAATGGGATCATGGATGACATGGTGAGCCAGACCCATCTAATAATTTTTCGTTTTAAAGGGTTACAAATTGCAGTACAAAAATGTTAATGTACTCAATTTAATTTAATAGCTTGTCATCTAAGTCTCATTTCTAGTTGGGACATCATTCTCATTTGATTTGGTTGAGAGGGAAAGAATTCATTATTTAGTTTTTATTTTTCTTGAGTTTTTAATTTTTAATAAGAATCTCTATTCTTGTTGCACGTTTTTACTCTGCCTTTGTGGCACGTTTTTTAGCTTTAGTGGTATGTTTCCTCTGCCGTTTGGCACGATTTTCACATTCTATAATGGTCGTTTATTGCTCGCCCAAAGATCCTCACAACGCTTTTTTTATTTAGATTTGTAGGCGGTCATAAAAAGCTTGATTCTCTT
Source organism: Hibiscus mutabilis (assembly GCA_019671005.1). NCBI lineage: Eukaryota > Viridiplantae > Streptophyta > Magnoliopsida > Malvales > Malvaceae > Hibiscus > Hibiscus mutabilis. Next base: position 9,951,090 of record CM033737.1, on the reverse strand, counting down.
TGATGGTTGTTTGCTGATATAATCAGAAATGTGTAGCGGAGGAATATGCCTGATTATTTGGTTCACTCACCACTCCTTTTCACTTCGTAAATCGTCTCGTTTGGATAAAGACAAAGAGGTTCATGAAGGTTGTTGGAAAATAGACTATTGCAAAATGAGGCGCTAGCACTGACTGGAAAATAATAAAATAATTAAACGGAATGATAACCGTGTCGAGGTATTAACCACTGCTTAGAAGCGAATTTGCCCATATGTGTGTAATCGCTACAATGAACGAATGGCCCCTGAGGTTAGCACAACTCTCCAAATTTTATACACCCGAAAGATGGAGTGGACTCTGGTGGTACTGCTCTTCTCTCAACTCAAAACAACACTCAGGAAAGGTTTATGAAAACCGAAGAGAGTGTTTCTAAAGCTAACATTTGCTTAGGGATATATAAATGAGTAAATTGCCCACTATTTATAGGCAAAATCATCATTTCCAAAACACAATTTAATTCTATTTATAATAGAATTAAATGGCCTTAAAAGAATAGTTACAATTGAGCATTAACAACATTCCCCCACAAATGCGAAAGAATATCCTTCGTACAAATGAGAGCATTGAAGTTAAAACATGAGAAGAGAAAAAACGAGATTAGTTGTTTAAGTACTAGTGAACTTATATGGGACTAGAACATAGTGATGATGAGTAATTCTTCTCTTAGATAAGTGAACGAATCTTGGACTTTCTAAGATTAGGGTGAACTCATAGCACACAACTAACCCTTTCATCCACTGAAGTCCTCGTTGTGTCTACAAAGTATATATACGAATGTGTATATATAGACCTCTTTCCTTAGGTTTCTAGTAAGTGTACTAGAAAAATGGCCCAAGTTTTTTTTATAGAAGGTGACTAGTCCTTCTCACTTACATAGGTTATGTTGGAATTCATAGAAAATAAAGCCGATCTAATCAAGTAAATAAACGCAGTGGAAAAAATTATCCTATGAAAAAATCTCAAGATCTCATGCAATCATATTAATGTACAACATAGAAAATCATAAGGTTACCTTAATCTTTGATTCAATAATCCTATTTTGCTGAGGCGCTGCCTTTTTGAAAGACGACCGCCCTGTAACACCCTTAATGTATACTCCTAGACCGAATATACATTAAAGATGCTACAAACTCTTTTAAAGAAATCTTGACTTAAATTTTTTATTTAAAAGCATTTTTAGCAATTATTAAAACAACAATACAATTCAGGGTGAAAACTAGGTTAGCTACCTAGGATTTTTCTTGATTTTAAAGTCATTGTGAAATAATCGATAAATAAAATTTGAAACTGATTAATCATGTTCTACTAGCAAGTAAATAATTACATGCCCGCTAGAGATTTTCATAAACTAGAATGACTTACTGATGTTTTGTAGATTGTAGCTTGATTAGCATGCTCGACTCCTCTTCAAATATTCCAACTTAACCTACGTGTGGAATAAACACACGCTAAGTACGAACTTAGTGAGGCAATTAATCTCATTTATCTAAACATGAAATAATGCATTACAGTATATCATATGAAAAGTGCAGTACATGTTTTGTAAAATGGCAAGCATGTCCAAATATGATTTATATTATTAATCTACCTAACTTAGAATCATACTATCATTATTCCATAATCATCAAGTATTCATGTGCATGTCGTATTCTTTAACATAGTCATATTTTCAAATTCTATTATTATCATGTAAGCATTTGCATAACATGTCTTTTAACATATTCTTGCTTTCATCATGTAATCGTTCACATAACATATACCTTGACATAGTATCGTACTAACAAGGTTTTCATAGTCTGTCAATATTCATGTGCAAGTCATAGTTTTTCTAACTTAGTCTGGTTTCCAATACTCCTTCGTTATCAAGTAAATCATATACATGGCATATTTCAAACACATGGCATAATTCACATGCATAACATACTTCATATATATGGCATAATTCATATACATAACATAATTTTTATACATGTCATGATTCATATACGTGACATGATTCATATGCATAACTTGATTCATTTACATGACATGATTCTTTTACCTGACATGATTCATATACGTGATTTAATTCATATACTTGGCATGCTCCGTATCCATGGCATGTTTCATATCTATGACATATTTCATATACTGGCATGATTCATATTCATGACATGATTCATATACGTAACATGATTCGTTTACATGACATGATTCATTTACTTGACATGATTCTTTTATCATTTCCCAAAGTACGCTATATGAGATCGAGGTACGCGAGTCATCTTAAAATGACACCGTAGTGTCGAACGTGAACATAAAGATGAGTACGTACTCAGGGACGCTCTTTGCTCCCATAAACATGAAGCACCTCAATAGTGCACTCGGGCACAGTGGGCGTGGATCCCTAGGGTGCATGCGATACAATCATTTTGTCACAATATCTATTTGATAACATGAACATGAGGGTGCAGCTGCTAAAGACTCTATGGCATGCCAACCATACCATGGACTCTCATACACAATACTTGGGCATTTCTTTTATCATCAATCAATCATCATAATCAATCATATAAACAAACATTTCATGTTTCATGCTTCATCATAAATATTCATGGTAAACATATATCATCATTTATGCAAACAATAATTCGTACCTGGTATTCCATCAAGCTTGCCATGTCGAGTAATGTATCATACAAAATCAGTTTCTGTTTGCTGGAGGCGAAACTAGACGAACAAATCTTTATATCGGTATAAAATTCACCTTCTAAACATTTTTCTAGAATTTATGGTGAATTTTAAAACTTACTGCCATAATCCAGTTTTCTACACTGCTTCCATAAACAACTCCAAACTTTATACTAACTTCTCCTTACTTTTCTACTTTTTCAATTTAGTCCTAATACTTGATTCAAACCATCAAATTATCACCCTTTTTCATCAAATAATTATTCAACATTGATCCCCCTAATTTTTCATTCTTTCCAAATTAGTCACTAAAATGCAAAGATAAGGATTTAAACTTCTTAACTTTGCAATTTAGTCCTCAAATCAACATTACTACTTGAATCCTATTATTTCAACTAAAATCATATTCAGTCCTTATTCAAAACTTCCTTACCGAAATGGTCACTTAATTTTGATAAATTGTCAAAATGATCACTAACTCGATTCTACATCGGTTTAGCATTCTAACATCATTTTCTTGTCTCTAACATCATTAATAACATAAATACACTCCAAATTATAAAAATTCAGATGTGGTCCTTCAACTTTTCAATTTGCCAAAATGGTACCTACACAATTTAACTTAGGGTTTTGCTGCCAAATAACAATTCAAGCTTACTAGATCATTAATTCAACATCACAAACCCTAAATTAAACTTGAATTCATAAATGCTAATCATCTTCATAATAATCAAAACATGTAGAGTTTAAATCCCAACTCAATAACATGATTTTAACATCACAAAAGCTTGATTTCAACTTGAATTCAATCATGGAATCATAAAATCTCAAAAGCCCCAATTTGATCCATAAACCCTAATTTATTTCTCATGTAAATTCTCATCAATCAAGCATGGATTCCATGAATTATTGATATCAAAAGATAGAGCTTGAAGAGTAGAACAACTTTGTAGTTGAAAAGATTACCTGAAAATCGAGTTTCGGGGCTTGAATCGAGCTTGGAAAATTTTTCTCCATTTTTCTTTCTTTATCTCCCTCATATTTCGAAATTTTAAGATGAAGAATGGTCTTCATATTTTTTTCATCCAATTTGGCCACTTGTCTTGTATTAATGAATTTTAAATTCATTTAGATAGTGAAATTACTAAAATGCCCTTTTAATCCAACAGTTGAGATTGATCTTATCATTAATCAAGGGCCAAGATTTAAATATTTCAAAATTTATTCCATTTTATTCTTCCAAAATTGTCCTTGTAACTTTTTAAATATTTCAAAATTGCCATTGGGCCAAATGACCAATTTGCCCTCTAACTAGTTTTTATTTACTAATTTGCCATTCTTGTAAAAATTCAACTAAGTCTAGTTGGAATCTAACCAACTATAATAAAATATTCATAAGATAGTATTTTAATAATTTTATATGGCTTTTGGATCAGCCTTTGAAATTTCAATTCAATCCAATTTCCCGATATTCACAAAATACTTATACTACGATTTTACCTATATCGAGCTATTAGATCTATTCTGAAAATTCCATATTTCCATAATGCTCCTCATATCATCATCTTTTATCCAATGAAATAGATTTAATCTTGAGTTAGTAGTTTACCAACTTTGGCCTTCTAATTTTTCAAAATTACAATCTTGCCCTTCTGATTTTTCAAAATTACAATCTTGCCCTTTTTCATCCAACATCTCATATTTAGCAGGGAAAATCAACTTAAATCCAAGGGTTCAAATTCTTCCAACACAAAGAAAATATCTTAAACATGTAAAATGACATAATCAACCTTGGCTTATCATCCTTCAAATATCCTAGATATTCGATTCGATCCGAATATCCGAATATTCTTCCAAACTTTATCGCTTTATAGCAAAAAATACAAGCTCCGTACAAAAAATCTGAGTAACACGAAAAGTTCACTCTTGGGGGTGAACTATTCATTTACGAGATTAAAATACATAACTTTTTAAAATTACACTTTGGTCCTTAAACTTTTTCAAAGTTTATACTTTGGCCACAAAACTTTCAAAATTTTCATTTTGGTCACAGAACTTCAATTCCCATTTCAACTTTCCTCATATTTTTACCAAACTTTGAAGTACCCAATTTAAACTTTGAAGTACCCAATTTAGCTCACTATCTATCACATGATACTTTTAAACTTTAAAAATTTCCTTTCATAAAGACTTAGACTGAATTTTCTTAACCAGTCTATTATTTCGATAATTATTGAAAATCTCATTAGAATAAAATTTCTCTTAGAAATCCTTTATCGATAATCCATTCGAATATTTTTTACTTTTACTAAGTTCAAAATATCGATTAGAAACACTTTTATAGGACCTTCATGGAGGTCACCTATCCTAATATTTCTCTGGCCTGAGCACGCTTAATAATTTTATTCGATCCAAATTCGGTACCTTTTACTGCATCTTAATTCTTAAAACCGATATTAAGGTACCTATTTCGATCTGATTCACTCTTATATTGAATAAAATTACTTGTTGGGGGAATTTACACTTTAGTCCCCAAACTTTTCCAAAGTTTATACTTTTAACCCCAAAACTTTTAAAATTTACATTTTGGTCACTGGCCAAATTTTGGGGTATTACAAGCCCTCTACAAGTATCCACACGCGAATTGCCGACGAACGACTATCGGAATGCTAGCTCCTCTCAGATTTTGAAAAAGATATTTTGTGGTTTTTTGGTGGCTAGTCGAAAAACTCAAGTGATCTAAAATCCTTGGCATACATACAAATATATGACTTGATTAGGGTTAGGTTGAGTTCACTGTTATAATTTAATTAAAACTCTTTTAAATAAATTATATTTTAAAACATATTTCTTATTCGATAAGGAATTTAAATCCAACCCAATCTCGAAAACGAGATTATTTAATAATATTATTTATTTAAAATTATTTTTGAAAAATAATAAAATAAATAAAATATTCTATCACAAGAATACTAATTTAACTTCTTTAAATTCGAATAAATAATCTCTAACAACATAATTTAAAATAAACTCATTATCTTAAATTTATTATTGAGAGTAATAATCACAACCATTCTTAGTGTGCGATCCTATTGGTTCAATTAACGTTGGCAGTAGATAAAATCATATTTTATCCTACAAGTCATAAGTGGCCTCTAGCAAGATATTATGACTACCCAAGTTAAATGAAAAGCTCATAATCCGAGACAACCTTAATTCAGTTTATGTCATAATCCTTTTATCTCACGATATCTTGATAGAATATAAGGCATGTAAAATGTTAACCTTATATCATTTTATCTGTTGTTTCTCGATGCCTAATTAAACTAACTAAACTAATGACATTGATCTTTATCAGCTCATTGGAGCATGACCAGACATTTCTCAGTCTCAATAATTGAGGGGCCCAAAGATATCTCTCTTATGTTAAGAGGGACAAATTCCATCTTAATCACTCACATCTCACTGCATGACTCTTTATTATGTTCAAGCGTAACCTTTATAATCATTCAATTAAAAACGATGTTTGACTATGTCAAAACATAATAATCATCATGTTGAGAACCGTAACAATTTTAGGTCTAAGGATTTAATGTCACAAGTGTTGAAGATTAATATATAACTTTAATCCATGTATTAATCTCAAGACGAGTCGGTCCTAATATTTTTTCTCAACATATATATATATATAAATTTGATTTGAATCTCATTCACATATTCATCTTATGAATATCTATCAAACATCATACCAATCTTAATATTGTTCCCACAATAATAACTGGTTAGGGATATTTAGAATATATAATATTCAAGGATACAAAAGCATGCAAATTTATTATGATAATAAATAGGCCCTAAGGCACAAAAGCATTCAAAATCATGTCCATACAATAGGCTCCAGGGCACTATAGCTATCAGGTTATGTCATCAGGTTTATCTCAAATAAACCACCCGAATCTAGGCTATGAAATAATTAAGACTTTTTTACAACATCTCATCCTCACAATAAATAAGGTGAATTTCTTTAAGTTCATCTTAAATGAACCACCCAAACTCTAGGAAAATAAATTATTAAGAATAAATACTCAACCTCTTTAACCGGTGAATTCAATGAGTCCTTCTCAAATAGGATCACCAAAACTCTTGGGATTGAATTCATTAAGAGTTTAAGAAAACACATCCTCTCTACCGGCAAGTTTTAATGCCCCAAAAATATGATTAGAGGTTTAGGGGTTCGGTCGGGTCGGGTTTGACTCGGTCAAACCGGATTAACTAGTAAAATGAGATTTAGGGAATTAAATATTTTAAAAATAGAAATTGTTTGGATAAAAATTGGTTTGACTTAATAAAAATATTTAATTAAATTATCAAGTATTTTGATGTTTAATTAAATTATCAAGTATTTTGGTAATTAATTTGAGGGTTAATTAAACTAATTAAGGTGACATTTTGATTTTGGTGACTAAAGTGTAAAGATTGCAAAACTGTTTTAAGTGACTAAAATGTAATTGGGCCAATACTAAGAATCCTTAAAGATATATATTTTTCAAATGTTTTAATTAAAATTTTCCATCTTAATTGGGTAACACTTTGACAGTTACTTGGTTTCCTAAATTATTTTCCTATTCTATCAAATTTTCTTAGATTTTCTCTTCTCATTTCCACCTCCTTTTTCCAATCATAATTTCCAGATTTTCTTACTGATTTTCAAGGTAGATTTCATCATTTTATTCCTCATTTAATCCCTAACAAAACATCATAAATATTTCACAAATATCTCATCTATTTCTCAAGTTGTTTTCAAGAGAAAACTTACGTCAATTTTGGTGGAAGGTTCTTCAAAGGTAAATTTCTTCTTCTCTCATAAAACTAAGGCTTCTTATTGATGTTCCATAGTATTTGGCTTGTGTTTTTTTTTTATTATAACATGGTTTTGCAATTTAATTCAAGAAATTGATATTAATAGATGATTTTGTGGTTTTTCCTAAATTCTTGTTTAATAAGATGATTGCTGGAGGTTTCTATTGGGTTAATTCACATTTTAGTTGTATAAACATGACATGAAATGAAATTTTTGTAATCAATCCTGAAACTATTTAATTGGTTAATTTCTAAGGTAGCTTAAAGGTGATTTTGGGTCTATTATGGTTGATTCTTGATAGTTGGGGGTATAAAGATGTTTGGATTATGTTTTTGGATGTTCTTTGATGGTGTTAAGATGTTAGAATCTTAATTTTGTGGCTGTTGGCTGATTGGTAGATGTTAGAGGTAGTTTTTGGTGTTTTCGGCTACTTTTTAGATGTGTTTTCATTGAGGGTGCAAGGGATGGTTGTAGGCTGTTGTTGGGATGCATTTTGATGCATTGTCCCTCTATTTTTGTATTGTCAAAACATAGGAGGATCAATCCTAGCCTATCTTGCGTATTTGGATCGTTTCAAGGCTTGAAATGCTTGAGTGTAAATGTGTTTTTGACACTCTAAAAGGTTTAAATAAAGGAGTTGGAAGTTTATATTAAGCCTAGCAAGCTTAACTAAGCTTGGAAGTAAGTTTCCCTATTTTTCCTTTTGAATATCGGTTTGATATGGGGCTTGATTTATATGTTTTGGTTTAAAAGCATGGATTAGTTTACTTACTGTTTTATGCACCATTTAAAATATATGCAATGGTTTATCAAGTATGTGGATGCCTAAGAGCATTGAGAAATGGTGGCTAGATAGAATTTGTAAGTTGCCATGGGAAATGTGGATTGCTTATGAAATCGGTTTGTTGAATGCATACGTAAAACAATAAGTAATTGTGTTTTAAAAGAGTATATTAGCTATGTGACATACAAAAGTAAAGGATCGAATATAGTTGGCATGCCATAGGGTTTAAAGTGCACTATAATATAAGTCGATCGCCTTGGCTTGTTGGTAAAGGTAGACCTACCCGGGCTGATGGAGACCACGACTTGTTGGTAGATGTAGACCTACCCTAGCTGAAGGCAAGAAAGTTTAAGGTTGTTTAAATGTATCACCAAGGAAATCCATGTATTCGATGTGGTTTTATAAAGGATTAATGATTTATTGAGAGTCACACTAATTGCCAATATATGAGAAATAAAGTGGGAAAGCTATTTTGCATTGGCTTATAGATTCAATCTTTACTTTGCAATAAACACATGTTTTTATCAAGAACTTTTGAGGTGCATTGATGAATATAGTTAGAGTAGCTTCGCTAAGCATTTGTTGCTTACGCTTTCATTCTTCTTTGCAGAAAATTGATGATTAAGGCGGCGTTTGGAGCAAGGGGATCCTAAAGACGCTGTTAACTTTGAGTATGGTTCTAGTTTTAAGCTTTGGCAATAAGGCAATGTGTTGTCCAAATTTGGGGTTTGTAACTTGGTTTTCATGGCCTTTTTAGAGTTTATAACTTACAGGTTAATTGGTTATTCTTGTGGTTTTAAAGCATGTTGATGGTTTTGAATCCTTGTTTGATATGCTTTTATAACCTTGACATGTCGTGCTATGCTTATGCCTTGTGATTGCATATACTCGTGTTTGAATGCTTGTCCACGTCTTGATATGCTTATATGAATGTATGGAAACATGTGGTGTCTAATTCAAGCTTTGGAATGTAATTCGAGTATATATGTTGGATTGTTTAAATAGGAAGCATACATCTAGTTTATGTGTTTTTATCTGATAATGTGTAATTGATGATTCGAATATGTGTTGATGGTTGCAATGTATGCCAAATATGTTTAGGATGCATGCTAGTGTGACTGGGCAATTTAATATGGTTTGGAGGTGTAAAACTAGTCAATTTGGGCATTACATGCCTTCGCGTATCGATACAATGCCATTCGTATCGGTACACAGTTCTTGAGCCAGGCCAAGAATATGGGAAAATAGTCAGGGTATCGATATGGGTTGAGCTATATCAGTACAACCTTTTGCTACAGGAATTTGTGAAAGTGTTGAATTAAGCTTGGGTATCGGTATGCTCCTTATATAATGAAACCTCAGTATCGATAAGGTACAGACCGTATCAGTAAGTGTTACCTCCTCAAAAGTACTGATTTTCATGCCTATTTTATAGTATCTTTGCTTGTCTTTGAGAGATTGAGCAAAAACTTGGCTCAATTATTTGCCACCTGGCTCTGTCCACCTGGCTCTGTCACCTCATAAGGGGACTTATGCCAAAAGTTTCTGACGATTTTCCAACTGTCAACACTCACTGCCAAGATGCGGGGTGAGATCATTACATTCAGGCAGGCTGAAGATGAAACCTTATATGATGCTTGGGAAAGATTTAAAGATCTGTTAAGAAGGTGTCCTATGCATAGATTCCCAAATTGGACCCAAATACAAACCTTCTACAACGGATTAAATGTAAAAACAAGGACTGTTGTTGATGCTTCGGCAGTCGGTTCATTGCTTGACAAGAACTACACAAAGTTTGTTGGCATCCTTGAGAGGATCTCATTGATGATTTTGAATATCCTGTTGCCAGACTGGGGACCAGAACCAAAACTAGTGAGAAATTAAAGGTTGATGAACTAACATCCATCCATGCAGAGATTTCCAATCTCACCAACATGGTGAGAACTTTGCAAAGAAACAACGAGTCCCAAGAAGCTAAAGCACTAGATCTATTATGCAACATTTGTGGAGAGAGCCACCATGTGGATGATTGCCATGCCAACCCCGAGTCGGTAAATTATGTTGGCAATATAAATTGCAATTTAAATTCTAACTTCAATACTACAATGCATGATGGAGTTTATCTTGGGAGAATCAAGGAAACAACCAATATAATGCCTAATAGCAGAACAACAATGCCCAGCGTCAATACAATACCCATCGTCAGAACAATGCCATGCTAGGGGTCAACCAGAATGCCACGCCACAAAGGGCAGAAAACAATTTTATGGAGGACAAAGGAACAACCAGGGGAGTTTGAGGGAATACATGGAAAGGAATGATGCAACTGTCCAAAGTTTGGCAGCTTCTATGCGAAAATTGAAAGTTCAGATTGGGTAGCTTGCCAGCGCAATTAGCAATAGACACCAGAGAACCTTGCCAAGCGATACAGGAGATGCCTGGCAGAAAAACAATGAACAATGCAAAGTTGTAACTCTTCAGGGTGGTAAACAATGTAAGGCCGAGACATTTGTCAAACATTCAGTTCATTGCCAAAAGGAAGAGAAAGGACCAGTAGATGTACCAAAAGAACAGAAAACAAAGAAGCAGATATGAGCATTGCCAGCCATCAGACTGATGCCAACCAGAAGAATGATGCCAGCAAGCAGACTGATGCTAGACAACAGTCTGATGCTAGAAAACCTTTGGCAAAGCCAGCAGAACCAACATATGTTTATCCACCTCCGCCATTTCCACAAAGGTTACATAAACATAAGAAGGATCAGCAATTTAAGCATTTCTTGGAAGTGCTTAAGCAATTGCAGATCAATCTTCCATTAGTGGAAGCACTCGAGCAGATGCCCAATTACGTTAAATTCATGAAAGGCGTATTGTCCAAGAAAATAAATGTAATACCTTGATTATTAGCTTAGAAGCTAAGTACATTGGCCCCAAGACAATTATAATTCTAGTGACATCTTATAAGATAAATAAGTATGTTTAGGACCAAATTACAATAAAGAGAAATTGCATATACATTTGTTGAAGGGAGCAAACCTAATCAATAGTGACATTAGAAGATTGCATGCAAAGAAACTTATAGTTGTGGCCTTGGACACTTGTTCAATTGGAAACAAGCAAGGTGTTTGAGGTAGTTGGGGTTCACGACATTTGAGTCATTAGGAGAAAGAAAGCAATTGAATTATCATCTTCTTCCTTATTCTCTCCATTAGCCGGTTTAGAGTGAGATTGAGAGAAAGCCATAGTTGTTCAACATAGCTTAAAAGATTAAGCCTTGTTCGAATAATGCTTTGATAGGAAGGTAATCTCTTTGTTGTTTCCCTTATTGTGATCTTGTTGAGAATTGGATTGCTTGATTTATATGTTATGAAATTTTGAGTACAATTGAAGATGCATGTATGGGAATTTATCCAATTAGAAGTTTGGTAAGATAGTAGAAAGTTCTATTGTTTGAATTGATTAATAGGATGGTAATGATTCATCAATTTCGAATGGTGTTGCTTAAATTGTTAGATATCGAAATTATGCTATGAATTAAGGATCCATTCGAAATCTATGTTAGAATATATATATGTGGTAATCTCTTTGTTCTTTCCCTTATTGTGATCTTGTTGTGAATTGGATTGCTTGATTTATATGTTATGAAATTTTGAGTACAATTGAAGATGCATGTATGGGAATTTATCCAATTGGAAATTTGGTAAGATAATAGAAAGTTCTATTGTTTGAATTGATTAATAGGATGGTAGTGATTCATCAATTTCGAACGGTGTTGCTTAAATTGTTAGATATCAAAATTATGCTATGAATTAAGGATCCATTCGAATTCTATGTTAGAATATATATATGTGGGGACCTTGTTATAATCGAATGAAAATGTAATGCAAGTGAAAAATGGATAAATTGTTAGGGACTTTATGAATAAATCCTTGTGGCCATGAATTTGATGTTTGAGCTTATTATGGGTGTTATTGTTGATTAAAATTGAACCAAAGACTGTTTTGGAATACATAGGGAAACTTAAGAATGCCTTGTATGTATAAATGAATATGTATGAACTTGGGGCTGTTAACTAATTACACTAGTAAATGCATGAGATTAAAGGACTATTTTGATGCACGCAATGAATGAAAATTTGATTGCTTTGATCGAAGTAAATGCATATAGGAGGAAGTTGCCCTGTTTTGGTGTGTTTATACATGTAAGTGGACTGTTTTGATTGAATGTGTACCATGTGTGAAAGCTGCCCTGTTTTGGTGTGTATATACATGTAAGTGGACTGTTTTGATTGAATGTGTACCATGTGTAAAAGCTGCCCCGTTTTAGTGTATATATATGTAATTGGATTGTTTAGTGAAAATGTTAGTGACTACATGTAATTTTGGTGCTATGAAGTATTCACATATGTTGGTGGATTGTCTTGAGAATACTTGAAAGTTGTGATTAGTTCTAATGCATAATTAAACTTCTTGTTATAATTAGACAAGGAAAGAATTGATCAAGTGAGGCATATAGGAGACCAAGTTGTTGAAAAGAAAAAAGGAATTATAATTCGGGAGCAAAATTAGTTGGAGTAAAACTGTGAGTATAGTTTAAAGTCTCGGGATAGGTTTATAACCTTCATGAGCACCCTTTTTGTATATTTTAAAGCATGTTGTTTTAACATTGAGATAAGTTGTGCTCGAGAAAGTTGGATTGAGGTAAGTACCATAATGTTAAGGATTACATGATGTGGTATGTTTAAGTTTAAGTATATGATTATAATGAAAACTATATACACATAGTTTTATATGTGCTTGATAGTAAACTTTAGTATGCTATCATTTGAAATAGTTATTTTGCTATTAATTGATTGCTATACAATTTTTCAAACAAGATAAATATATGGATTGAGAAGTTCATATGATTCGAATATGTGCTTAAGAAGAAGAACAATAAGCTTTGTGTATATGATACTTTGATTAAGGAGCTATGCTCATTCTACCTCTAATAAGAATAAAGTTAAAGCCTTGGTTTCGAGTCAGTATCAGGTATAGTTGGCATGCCATAGAGTATATAGAGCTCGTGTTTGGGGTGGACTACGATCATGGACTACGGTCCTTATGAGGCGGCAGTAAGAGGGATGGATCGGTACTATGAGTACCATTTTGTGTTATTCTGGCGACAGTTGGTTAGGGATTCGAGTACCTAGGCTATAGCTTGGAACTCAAGGCTATGTTAATAAGAATCATGAAATTTTTAAAGGAATCAAGGAGATATTGAAATAACTTGCTCAACAAGTAATATTTATGTTCTTGTTTATAAAACATCTTTGGAGGAAATAAAATGTTTATAACTAAACATGGTTTTTACCTTAAGTGTATTATATGCTTGTATATGAATTATGGATAACTATGTCTTCATGAAATCGATTGGTTAAATTGTCTTGATAATTATGTTTATGTATATGGTTGTTTGCTTCAAATATCTTGTGTACTTATATCTGTTTCTTGTTCTAAATATTGCTATACATGATCAAGGGAATAAATGAAAGGAAAGCTAGATAGATCGATGTTACTATATGCTACTTTAAACTACCTCACTAAGTGAAAACTTATGTAATCCTTTTATTCTATTCCAGGTTAAAGCTTGAAGTGCTCAATAATTAGGGAAGATTGGCTAGATCACAAGTAACTGAATGTATGTTTTGTACACCTTTTGTTAAAAACTCCTAGATGGGTGGCAACATGTTTTGTAATGCATATAGATGCATATAAGTTCATTTTGGTATGTAAATTTTGTGAATGGCATGCTATCTTAAAAATGTTTGTAATCGGCCTCTATAAGTATTTGCTTATATATGGTAAATGTTTAGTTTTTGCGATTGTTTGCTATGCATGGAATTATGTGAGAAGAACATGTGAGAGTTAGCTAATGTCTTGAATGATGTTTTGTACAAGATTGGATGAATTTTTGGTTTGGTATAGTTTCTTGTATGCTAAGTTGGTAGACATCATATTAAGTTGGTGAATAAATTCTAAGTATAAGCAATAAAATTGTTCTTGTTAATATGTCTATTTGTATGAAGGAAAAATAGGATATCATAAAATCCAAAATACATTTATTATCATGAGTATATGAATAGCTTGATTTATGTTTAAAGGTCTATATAATGTTTAATGTTTAGGTATAAATTTTCATTCTCATTCGAGTGCATTGAATTAATCTTTTAATTGATGTATTGAATATGTTTTGTTATTATCATGATGACTGATGTTTGTTAGTTATGTGAGTATGTTTTGAGTCACCTCTTATTGTTTATTTATTGGGCTTTGGTTGTTAAGAGATGCCTCTGAATTCGATATTTTACCCATACCGATTTAGGGGTGTTTCAAGAAAACTGGGTGGTTTTAGACCGTAGCTCTCACCGAAGGATGCAGTGCCAAGATACTCAATCGGTTGCCACCAAAATTGAAAGATCCAGGAAGTTTTACTATTCCGTGCACTATTGGCAACAAATTCATGGGCATGGCACTGTGTGACTTGGGATCTAGTATTAACTTGATGCCGATGTCAGTGTTCAAGAAGCTTGGCATTGAATCAAGGCCCACTATCGTGACACTCCAGTTGGCAGACCGATCCTTTGCACATCCTAAGGGTAAGATTGAGAATGTGCTGCTAAAGGTAGATAAATTCATATTCCTAGCCAACTTTATTATTTTAGAGTATGAAACTGATGTAAATGTCCCAATTATATTGGAAAGACCTTTTCTTGCCACTGGTAGAGCTTTGATTGATGTATATAAAGGAGAATTAACAATGAACATGAATTATCAGCATGTTACATTTAATGTGTTTCAAGCTTTGAAATGTGCAGATAAATTAGAGGAATGCCAAGCAGATGATAGGATAAAGTCCATTTTTAAGGTGGATGTGGCACAAATGTGCCAAGAAGCTGATGATGATGCCAACAAGACCGATAGTGAAGGGGAAGCAAGCAAGCACATTAAAGAAGTAAGCTATGTCGGACAACCAGAGCCATTGGAGTTGGTTGGCAGAAATATAGTGGCACCAAAACTATCCATTGAGGATCCACTAGATTTGGAGCTCAAACCATTGCCAGACCACCTCAGATATGCATATTTAGGGAAACACTCGACCTTGCCAGTGATCATTTCTACTGATCTAACCAATGATTAGAAGGGAAGATTGCTGGAGATTTTAAGTAACCACAAGCAAGCGTTGGGTTAGACCTGGGCAGACATCTGAGGTATTAGTCCAACCATATGCATTCACAAGATAATCTTAGAAGAATATCATGGCAAAACGATTGAAGGCCAGAGAAGATTGAACCCGAGCATGAAAGAAGTAGTGAAAAAATAAATTATCAAGTGGCTTGATGCCGAGATAATCTATCCCATATCATATAGCTCGTAGGTCAGCCCGGTACAATGCGTGCCAAAGAAATGTGGCATGAATGTGGTTCAAAACAACAAGGATGAGTTAATTCCTTCTAGAACTATTACCGGATGGAGAGTGTGCATGGACTACAAGAAGCTGAACAATGCCACCAAGAAGGACCACTTTCTGATGCCCTTCATTGATCAAATGTTGGACAGATTAGCAGGTAAAGCTTTCTATTGTTTATTAGATGGTTATTCGGTATATAACCAAATTGCCATAGCTCTGGAGGACCAGGAAAAGACCACATTCACATGTCCATATGAGACGTTCTCCTTTAGGAGGATGCCATTCGGACTATGTAATGTATCGACAATGTTTCAACGCTGTATGATGTCTATCTTTTCGGACATGATTGAGCATAACCTAGAGGTATTTATGGATGAATTCACGGTCTTTGACAAGACATTCGATGAGTGTTTACTGAGTCTAGAGCTTGTTTTGAAGAGATGCATAGAGACTAACTTGGTCTTGAACTGGGAGAAGTGCCACTTCATGGTGAAGGAAGGCACAGTTCTCGGTCATAAAGTGACCAAGAAAGGCTTGGAAGTTGACAAGGCAAAAGTAGAGGTAATTAAACAGTTGCCACCTCCTTCAAGTGTAAAAGGTGTAAGGAGTTTTTTAGGTCATGCGAGTTTTTACCGCCATTTTATTAAAGTCTTTTCTAAAATTTCTAAACTTTTATGCTTGCTATTAGAACAGAATGCCACTTTTCTATTTGATGATGCTTGTTTGAGAGTGTTTTAGGAACTTAAGGAGAGTCTGGTCAATGCCCTTGTAGTAGTGGCACCAGACTAGAGTAAGCCATTTGAACTCATGTACGATGCAAACGATTATGCCGTCAGAGCAGTATTGGGACAATAGCATCACAAGGTTTTTCATGACATATACTATGTCAGCCGAACTTTGAGTGAAAAACAACTCAACTACACCACAACAGAGAGAGAATTTCTAGCTATTGTATTTGCTTTTGACAAATTTAGATCATATTTGGTTGGTAATAAAGTTGTTGTGTATACAGATCACTCTGCATTAAAGTACCTCTTGGAAAAGAAGGATGGCAAGCCCAGATTGATCCGGTTGACACTTCTACTACATGAATTTGACCTTGAGATCTGAGACAAAAATGGTAGTGAGAATTTAGTGGTTGACCACTTATCACGCCTAAACCATCACTGTGAAAATGGCAAGACCACTTCCATAAGAGATAAATTCCCAGATGAATCGTTGCTCGTAGTCCAAGTTGTGCCATGGTATGCTAACATAGTCAACTACATGGTCAACAATATTCTGCCCAAGAAACGTTTTCTGCAAGAAGTCAGGCATTACTAATGGGATGAGCCAATATTGTTCAAACAATGTGCCGACCAAGTAATAAGGCGATGTGTGCCAGAGGAAGAGCAACACAACATTTTTCATTTATGCCACGCCGATCCGTATAGAGGTCACTTTGTCAGAATGAAGACTGCTTCCAAGGTGTTGCAGTCTAGATTCTTTTGGCCCACACTATACAAAGACGCTCACAACTATGCCAAGTCATGTAATTGATGCCAACGGACAAGGAACATCTCTGGCATACACCGACTGCCGCTCCAAAACATTATGCCTATGGACTTATTTGATGTATGAGGGATTGACTTTATGGGTCCATTTCCTCCATCGTTTGGTAATCTGTATATTCTTGTATGGATTACGTATCCAAATGGGTTGAGGTTGTGGCATTGCCAACCAACGATGCCAAGGCCTTTGCCAAATTATTGGACAAACACATTTTTACTCGATTTGGTGCCTGTAGAATGATTATTCATGATGAGGGTACCCATTTTAAATGCAAACTAATTTCTAAAGCTTTGTGCAGATATAGAATTCAGCAAAGGATTGCCACGACATACCATCCTCAGACAAATGGGCAAGCCGAGATTTCAAACAAGGAAATCAAGAGTATCCTTGAAAAGACTGTGAATCCATCAAGGAAGGACTAGTCTTTAAGACTAGATGAATCCTTGTGGGCTTAGAAGACAGCATTTAAAACTCTCTTGAGCACTTCACCGTTTAGACTCGTGTTTAGAAAAGTATGCCATCTCTCGGTAGAGATGGAGCACCGTGCATATTGGGCTATCAAAATGCTTGATATAGCATGTAGAGCTGCTGGAGAAAAGAGATTACTAGACCTAAAGGAGCTGGAAGAGTTCAGATCACAAGCCTACGAGAATGCCAGACTCTACAATGAGAGGTCAAAACGCTGGCATGATAGGAGAATTATGCCAAGACACTTTGAAGTAGGTCAACGTGTTCTACTATTTAACTCGAAGCTTAAATTGTTTCCACTCAAGCTTAAGTCAAGATGGCCATGCCCGTTTGAAGTTATAAAGCCATATGTTCATGGAGCCGTGGACATTAAAAATCTAAAGTCGGGAGAAATTTTCAAAGTAAACGGCCAGCATTTAAAGCACTATTGGGAAGGTGATAAGAAGAATACAAAAAAGGTTATCCTCTTGGCAGAGGTACCATAACTTCATCGTCAGGTTTTGAATTTTTGCAAATATTATGTTAGATGTTTTTCTTTTTCAACATTTTCTCTATTTGTTTTTTCCTTTTTAGTTTTGATTTTCTTTTGCTATGTTAAAAGGTTTTCTTTGAGTGTGTGCAGATCTAGTGTGTCCGGAATAACGCCAAGGCAGGACTTGGTATGAGATGATTGAAAGTAGGAGAATTCTTTGTGCCATTCACAATGCTAGCACAAGCTTGGCATACGGCGGATGTAATTTTGGGAAAAGAAGATTTACCCTAGCTTGATTAAATTCAGCCCATGAAAAGTGAAATTTTGAAACCTAACCCTAGTCGCCCAAATAAGGGATAAGTTTTAATTTAAATTAAACTTAGCCTCTTATCACTCTAAAACTTTAAAATCACCCTATCACTTACAACCTTATCACATCATTCCTATCACTTATACCCATATCAAATCAAACCTTTTTCTTTTCCCCACACGTATAATACCATCATTGCCCCTCTTTAATTTGGCCACTTTAATAACCCCCCATTAAACACTCAACCTTTACTTCATCTACCCTAGCCGTTCAAAAACCTTTCACTTTTCCCATTCGATCCTTTATCAAGCAAGAAACAAAGATTCAAGATCTTTCTCTTCTCTATTTCGACAATCTTTCAAACTTTCGACTTTGCTTCCATGCCTTCTTCATCAAAACCTTTCAAGACCTTCTTCAATGAAGAAATTCGCTAGAAGTATGAAGACAACTTCTCATCGTAGATGTTTTGCCATAAAAAGAGCTTCAAGTTTAAGAATGAGAGAAATTTGGGCTTTACCCCAGGTTTCATGGCAGTAGTCACCAAGAACAAATAGGAACTGTTTTGCCAGCAAAAGGGCGAAATCTTTCCCAATATTGTTTGAGAGTTCTACGCACATCTCACGACCAAGGCCAATCCATTCTTGATGATTATAGGAAAATGTGTGTGGTTCAATGAAGGATACATCAACATTATGTTTAAGTTAGATGATGAAGACGAGAATGAAGAGTTTGTTACACCATGACTGCTGCCAAAAGAAAGAAGATGATGACTGATTTATGTGAACCGGACACTAAGTGGATTGTGTCCTCAAAAGGGCACCGAATGATCAAGTGATTGGCACTGACATCGCAACCGAGGGGGTGGAACCACTTGCTCAAGGCAAACTTAATGCCAACGACTCATAATGAAACTGTATCAGAGGAGAGGGTGACATTACTGCATTCTATTATCACAGGCAGGAAGATCAACGTTGGCCGAATCATCATAGATGAAACATACAAATGTGCTGGTAAACCAACTGGTGGTTTGTTGTTTCCATTATTAATCTCTAACATTTTTATGAAGCAAGATGTGCCTAAGACCGATTTAGACAAAATCCAAGAAGTAAAAAGATCCACAACACATTGGCTGTATGGAAGAACCTCACTGCCACCGATTTGAAGGACAAATGTAAGGGATAGGCTGCCACACCAACTTCAAATCCAAAAGCACCGAAGGCTGAGTCTGAAGCTTTTATGCCAATGGCAATGCTCTGCCAAATTAACCAATGTCGGGAGTTGATTCTCCAAAAGATGGAAAAAATCGAGGAACAGAGCAGCAAGCTATATCATTACATTCATGCCAGGGACGTTGTCATCAAGGAAATCCTTGCAAGATTATCCCTGGACTCTATTCCAACCTTTCCAAATTTTCATGTGGAAATCTTTGCCAACGATGATGCCATGCTTGCCAGTCCCCGACCCGTTCATACTTCAATGCGCTCTGATGCCACAATACCAGTCTCCCCTGTTCAAGTAGAATCTGCTAAGTCCAAAACACCACTAGAATATGAAGAAGAAGTTCAGAAGAAATCAGCTGCCCCTGCCTCGTCTGCTGCCACTCTTGCCATATCAGAGCTGGTGCAAATCGTCAAGGAAGCTGGTGCTTCCACTGCTGCCTCAAAGCCCAGCCTCAAAAGAAAGAAGCACATGGCCCCTAATCGTGGGACCTTTGTGAAGAGGAAAACCCATGTCACAAGACAAGAACCATTCGGAGGGGAGTCCTCATCTTCTTAAAACTCCTTTTGCATAATTTTCATGTCATTGCATTTCCCATATTCATGCATTTTATTTCTATGTTTAATTGTTTATAAGTGTTGTTTTCATGCATTGAGGACAATGCACATCTTCGGTTTAGGGGTGTGCATTGCCTTACATTTATGCCATGCCATGCATTCATGTTTGCATTTCTGTTTTCATGCCATGATGCCATATAGATTAGATTTTAGCATTACATACTGAACCAATAAAAAAAAGAAAATATTGTCTCGGCCAAATTTTGAAGAATGCTAACACTTTGTTAGGCAAGTTCTACTAGTTTTAAAATAAGGTGTCCGATGAAGAAATTTTAAATCTTTAGTTGCCTGGTGCCAGCAGAGTAGGAATGCCAAGGGTGCTTGGCAATTGAACTCTAGTTTAGGGAACTTTGGTTGCACTTTGCACGAGGTATGCATCTAGTCTGCTTAATGAACTTAGGCTCTCTTGAAACTGAACTTAGAAAGAAAAAAATGACAAAAATGCCAAAGAGAAAAAAAAGAGAGGAATAACGCAATAATGTTTGCCAAATGCTGAAGAACTTTAGAGCACTCCTCTGCCTTAGGAAAAATTATTAACTTGGGTCTTCGTAGTTTGCTCCCTCTTAGTTCTCAAGCCAAAATGACTTAGGGTATGAGTGTAATAGGATAGTCAGTGATGTAATCTGGACTAACATGGGTATTCGTGGTTTGCTCCCTCTTATGTCTCATGCCAAATAGTGCATGATGCTACCCTAATCTAATACCAGCAATAATAAAAAAAACCTTTGGCAGAATAATAATAAGGAAGAAACTTTCTGAGTTTGGGTAGTAAAAATTGACTAAGTGCGTGAAGTAAATTTGATGCTTATCACTTGCACTTTTTGCACAGTGAATGACCTTAGACTAGATCTATATTGTTGTACTTGAATTTACTATTTGCTTGGCATTACTTCACGAAGATAACTGAGGATAGAGCTAGAGCATAATTTTGCTTGCCAGCACTTGGTGGCATTCCAACCAAAACTTTGCTGAGGTACGATTTTCACAATTTTTGTTTTCCTTAGCCTACATGCATTACTTGAGGACAAGCAATGAGTTAGGTTTGAAGAAGTGTTACCTCCTCAAAAGTTTTGATTTTCATGCCTATCTTACAGTATCTTTGCTTGTCTTTGAGCATATTTAGCTGCATTTAGTATTAATTACATGCATTTGCATAAGGAGTTTAGAATTGGACTATGCAGTGTGAAAGGTTGCTTGTTGGTAGTATTGAAGGCACGGTAGAGCAGATCAACGCAGGAAGGGAACGATGCCAAGGAGGATGCTGAGTAGTTGTTGGTAGTGAAGGACCAAAAATTACCGAAGCACCAGTTGTTAGAGAAGATGTGTTTGATGCCCGGTCGAGTGGAAGGTGAACCGTGATGACATCAGCCCTAGATGGATAAGATGATCACATTCCTTATCCTTGAGCATTCAAATTCAAGGCTTATCCTAGGTCATCCTTGCACGCCTATTTAAAGAACTTAAGCAAGCACTAGAGAGAGCTTCATTGATCGCAGTTGGCTGCACCAAGGAGACGTGGTTCGACCAAGCTTGACTGAGAGCCTGGACCAAGAAGGGTTGCATTGATAGATCCTCTTTTAGCCCATCCTCTTTGTCGATTTTATTTTTATTTCTTTTAAATGATGATATTTGTTAAAAAAGATGAAGGTTTTTGGTTTGGTATCCTCACCATGAACTAATTTAATAGTTGGTGAGGGATGTTTGCGTTGAACAATATTTTTATTTTTTTCTTTAATAATTAAAATGCCTCGACATTGTTTTCCCTATCTGGCATGCTCTTTGATTTTATAAACTATGTGCCAAACGACTGCTGGCATTGATAGCCCATTGCACCTTAATATCTTAACAGACTTAGGGGGAAACGATCGTTGCTAGATACTAAGGCAAGATGCTTCGACAGAAGACGTTCAAGTAGATGAACTTACTTCGGGAGTGAGTCTACCCTTTAGGATTATAGATTGGAACTTATTCAAATTGATTTATGAAAACCTACACTATAGATATATATGAGTTTTTACATGGTTAATTTAGGGCTTTGCTATCGAGAGAGGCAACGCCAACTTGAATCTGCTCGGCAAACAATGCACAAGACAAACTTTATTAAAGGCTGGCATGGCATGAATAGCGTGAAAACCAGGCATCCCTTTCCAACTCTCATCACTCATTTAAACTCTCCTTGTGTCAACGTTGTTTTCCTTTTATTTCTTTTCTTTTAAACTATTTTCAAAACCAACTTCAAAACAATCAAACTTTTCCTTGAAAAGTAAACAAAAGAAGCAATTAAACTCTTGGCCAATCCTTGTGGGATCGATAATTCAGCTTACTGTTGTATTACTTGTAGACCGTGTATACTTGCACGTAAAAGACTTAGTCTTGGCACTGTTTTCATACATTTCCAACACATTCTTCTACCCTTTTGCCAAGCACTCACACAGTCACAACAGTAAGACCTTGTGTTTTGAAGCTTGGTATCGATATGAAATCCTGTGTACCGATACCAAGGTTGTTATGACAGTTAAGTGGATATTGTAGTTTCAGATTCTTTCATTTTAGTTCATATTTGATTGTATGCTAATTGAAGGTGTTTGAATGATTCGTTTAAGCTGAGAATTGACATGCAAGCATGAAACATGACTTATTAAGGATTGATAACTTTAAATTAAAGTCAGTCCTCTTAATTTTCCAAATTTATAATTTGGTCACTAGATCGTATGTTTGCAAAATTGGATATCGATTTGATGTCCGACTCGAGTGAGATTTTAACCACTGCCAGTACGTACACCATAGGTTCTAATTATGTATCTAGACAAGATAAAAATAAAACATAGACCTAATTCGAATTTTTCAGTTTGGGTTTGCTTCGGCAAACCTAATGTAATTCTCTTGATTTGGGTCTAAAACCTAGGCCGGGTTAAGGGGGTTACACAAGTTCATCTAGTCCATAGGACCACCCACTCAACACTGGGTTGTGAACTTATTAAGAGTAGATATTCATCCAAAATCAATAAATTCATCAATTCTTTCTCACTAAGACCACTCAAAGCCTGGGCTATAAATTTATTAAGAGCAATAAAGTTCATCATATGTATGTACATTATTCGTCATAGGGATAGGTAGGTAGAAATTTACATGATTAGTCTTTCCATTGTTTCGTTTGACCATATTGAACTTAGATAACTAAGTTGGGTATCCACCATGAATTCCTCAACCAATGGGCTTTATACCCATCCCCCTCAACGAATCTAGAACGTACACCATAGGTTCTAATTATGCATCTAGACAAGATAAAGATAAAACATATACCTAATTCGAATTTTTCAGTTTGGGTTTGCTTCGGAAAACCTAATGTAATTCTCTTGATTTGGGTCTAAAGCCTAGGCCGGGTTAAGGGGGTTACACAAGTTCATCTAGTCCATAGGACCACCCACTCAACACTGGGTTGTGAACTTATTAAGAGTAGATATTCATCCAAAATCAATAAATTCATCAATTCTTTCTCACTAAGACCACTCAAAGCCTGGGCAATGAATTTATTAAGAGCAATAAAGTTCATCATCTGTATGTACATTATTCGTCATAGGGATAGGTAGGTAGAAATTTACATGATTAGTCTTTCCATTGTTTTGTTTGACCATATTGAACTTAGATAACTAAGTTGGGTATCCACCATGAATTCCTCAACCAATGGGCTTTAGACCCATCACCCTCAACGAATCTAGAACCAACTTTCGACTTTAATCTTTAGTAAGCAGATCAACTAGGTTCCTCTTTGAATTTAATCATCATTTTAAGACACCCTCACATTTCTAACATTTTAAAGATAGAAATAAATACATAAGTGTCTTGGACAATGTGTAAACAAATAATCAATCATACTTTAGTAAAGTTTGCTATAAGTTTTAAACATAAAATTATGTTTTAACAAACTCAAATCTTGTCTACACATGATTATATTTTCAACGTTTTGAGAATTTACTAATCATTAAGATTAGTATGCATAATCTTAAACGATTATGAAATTCATTATATCTAACTAAGTGTATGCCCTTTTCTCATTCAAAAGGAATTTCAATTCTCGTAGTTCTTTATAAGAAATGTTTAGGAAATTTGTACGAATGTTTATGAGGAGTTTTTAACTTTTCCTAACAACAGGAAAATTATCTCAAGTTTATTACAAGAGATTTCAACACAACTCGTGAGATAGACCATCTCTTTTCTTTCTTCTACTTAGGAAAAGAACTCAAAGAGATTTAATAGCTATAAGCATTCTTTTAGTAGCACTGATGCCTATCATATTATCATTCATATTGTTTAACATATTAGCCCTAAAGAGACCATCAAATATTTTATTTACATGACTAAATTTGATATTCTACCCAACTAAAATAATCTCTACTCTTTTAACTTCTACCCTAAGTTTAAATAGATCTTAACTCGTCATAGTATTTTATAAATTGGATTAGTGAGCATAGTAATGAACAATGCACTAGGTAGGTTTCTAAGAAATAGAGGTGGTGCACTAGACACGCTTAAATACCAGGTCTTCATAGAACCAATCATAGACATGCACTTTCATACTTATCATACTACTTTCCAATAAAACATTTATGAATTTTATCTTTCTTAATTAAGGCCTCCTATAGAATTATGCTTGATACTTTTATTCACAATAGTATCTTATTAAGCATACACATTTTGGCTTACTACTACCTTAGCCTTAGTCTTAGTCCTTTTGCTAGACACTTATCTCAATACAAAATATATCCACTAAGTTTTAAGGCTAACTTAAAAAGGCTTATTTAATCTAATTCATGTATCATTCTAAGTATGAATAAATAAGCATTAAGCCTAAATAGTGGCCTCATGGGTAGAATCGTAATATTCAAGTAGACTTGCTCATTTTCACCTTGCATGTGATCTTCACTCTTCACATCATATTGAACCAGAATGACCCCAAAATCTATTGTGACAATCACTTCTTTTGAACCAACATCTCTTTTGAATCTTCTAAATTCAAATGAAGATTATACATGGTTAGTCAATTTACTAACAATAATAAAAATTAAAATAATTTACTGATAGTAACAAGATTCTTATCTTTAAAATTTTGGTTTCTTATCTTCAGCAGATTACAGAAATCAAGCCAAAATTTAACAACTATTTGGTTTGGAAAAATTTTCATTTCAACGTCATCATCTTCACACTTCTCCAAAATTGCAACTGTCCTGTTTTCTTTATAAATTTATCAAAAAAAATTATCAGCACGACAACAATTAACAACCATTAAGAATCATTTAAGAAAATGTCAAAGCTGTCTTCTTATAGATATTAAATATCTACTTATCAAATTTTGTTTAACTAGTTCCATAACCATCAATTAATACAGATAGCTTGATATAACAGTTAAAAATAGAATTTATAAAACGATATTTAAATAAAATATTATTTTAAAGTTTACCACATACAGGGACGGAGCTATTATACTCCTGGGAGGGGCTGCTGCACCCCCCTAACTGGGAGAATTTTTTTATCTTTTATATTCTTTTCGAAAAAATGATATAATTGTGAATCCCCCTTTAAAACTTATGTTTTGCCCCCCTCACCCTTAAATCCTGGCTCTGTCCCTGACCATATAACCTTCATTTTACCAGCATACTTTACTCTCGGCATCACCACTTGCATTATGCTTTATCAAGTTGTATCCCTTATTATACTAGGAAACACGAGCACACGTTATACTAGTATCATAGGATAATACTATAAAACCTTTAAAAAGAAATGGCTATAATTATCTTTCATGCATAAAATTAAAATCCATGTAACTGCCAACAATAAACATTTAAAATGCAAACTTTAAAGCAAAACTTTATCTCCATTTAAAGGTATAAACGCATGATTAAGCAACCATAATGCACAGCTTTTTTATAGTGAGTAACGCACGAATGTAAAAACAATAAAAACCATCCAAATGCATCTGAGCTGATAATACTAATAATTAAGAGAAAAACAATAAAACCGTTCTTCTTTTCTAACGAACTTTATATATAAAGCTTAATATAAAGCTTTAAAAGAGCACTTAATACTACGACATTTGTAGGAACATGAAATTTGAATCGGTTTTTCATAGCATTTTCCATGCTATAAATTATTAAACTATTTAATAATAGATTTATATCCAATACACTGGCGGTGGAAACTTTTAGTTTCCACAATCGTCTTAGTTTTAGGTTTTAGGAACTCAGTTTAGGGTGTAGGGTTTAGGAGTAGGGGTAGAATTTAGGGTAATGGTTAGAATTTAATGGTTAGGGTTAGGATTTAGTGTTTAGAAGTTAGTGTTTAGGTTTTGAGAAATATGTTGGGGATTTATGTTTTAACCTATAAACCCTAAATTATAACCCTAAACCATAAATTCTATTCACAATCCTTAAATTCTAAACTACTAAAACTAAACCCTAAACTAAATCCCTAAACCCTAAAACTACGGCGCTTGTGGGAACTAAAAATTTCCACCGCCAATGTATCAAATAATTATCCTTTAATAATATCTATTAAATATTATATGCTCTTAAATATCGGACTTAATATTTTAAGCGTATCGATCATATTATTCGTAATTTATGCATTATTTTGAAATATACCAACCTTCAACAAGAGGTATAATGGTATCATTCCTAGGTTTTCGTCAGACTAGCAATGATATAGATCATTTCAACAGCAGCATCGAATTTGCTTTTAAATTGTTGAAAAATAGACTGCTGTAAAATAAGGCATTAACACTTACCGGAAAATAATTACATAATTAAACTAAAAGATAATCGTGTCGTGGTATTAATCACTGTCTTATAAGCGAATTCACCCGATGTGTGTAATCGCTACAATGGACAAATGGCCCCTGAGGTTAGCATGAATCTCCAAATTTTGTACACCCGAAAGATGGAGTGGACTCTGGTGGTATTGCTTTTCTTTCAACTCAAAAACAACACTCAGGAAAAGTTTATGAAAACCAAAGAAAGTGTTTCTAAAGCAAACATTTGTTTAGATATATCTAAATGAGTAAAATTTCTCACTATTTATAGGGTAAATAGTGAGGAAAAAATCATTTCCAAAAACACAATTTAATTCTATTTATAATAGAATCAAATGGCCTTAAAAGAATAGTTATAATTGAGCATTAAAATTTACGTTTTTTTGGATTCTTGATGATGCACGTCAATCTCAAGGAAAGATTAGCTCTTCTTTGCACTTTTGGGCTTCATATTTATTTTTGCATGAGTTTTTTTGGAGGACTTAGACCCCAAATTTCTCTTTTGAGGGCATTGTATTTTTTCTATCTTCTATTATTTTTAATAAAATCAAGTAGTAATTATCCAAAATACGAGAAATAATAAAAACAAATAGGATGAGTTTACCACGCGGGACAAATACCGTTGAACACCACTAATGCTGAACAATTCTAAACACCATTAAATTAATTAATAAAAATTAAAAATTTTAAGGACTCAACATGCAATTAATAATTATTTAAAAAAATTCAATTAAATTATTTTTTATATATATTAAATTTTTAAATTTTTTTAATAAGGGTAAACTACATATTTAGTACCTCACCTATTTTTGTATTTCTATTTTGGTATCTTACATATTGTTTTATTTTGGTACGTTAATTGTTAAAAATAAACGGAAACAATGACGTTGTTTAGTCAAATGACAATTTTAGTCCTTAAAAGTTATACAATCTATCAATTTAGTCCAAAATATTATCATTTTAAACATCATTTTTTATTTTTGGATTAAAAATGTTATTCTTTCTTCTTCTTCCATTAAAAGTATGAAAAATTAGATATCGAACATCTTCTTCATTGTCACTATAGTTTCCTGCAAATTTTCATCGATTACTTTTTTTAATTCCTTTAAAAACAATATCAACAAAAAAAGCAAAATATAAAAATGTGAAAATCAACTAAAACCTACAAGAGCAAGAAGCGCAGAAAATCATATCTACCGTGCTGTGTTTCGTACCGGTTCGGAAGCAAATATACTATTCACGGAAGCACGTGGATACCGGCATTTTATGCAAGTACGATTTGTTCGATACTAGTTCGGAAGAATTATAAGTTCCATTGACAATGGAACCTAAGGTAAAAATGCAAACCATTTAATATCTCCGATGCTGAAAACATCCTATTACCCTTTTTCCATGTAATGTCAATATGTACTTTTGAAATCATGTGTGTTGCCATGTGTAACAAAATTCAGAAAAGAGTTCCAAGTTGAACAATAATTTACCAGATCAGAAAATATTGGAAACTCCTTGTCTGCTTCCCATCACCATACACAGTCAATGGTTCCTTCCTTACAGCTTGCAAATATTACTTAATTATTTGAATAAACAATTCATCTTGCACGATCAAACCATTTTTTCAAAAAAGGAATAAAAAGTGTACCTGAGCAACAAAGTTGCTAACGACACGATCGTCATCGATGCACATACGAGGTTCGTAATTATTGAAGATTCTGGCAATCCTAACCCGAATCAGTAAATTTTATGAATTATTCGAATAGTAGAGACCATACAGCGTCGGTGAGAATAAATTATTTAATCTTTTAATTAATTAATAAGAATTAGTTTAATCATGTTAGCTAACCTCAACGCCAGCTCTTCTGTGATAATCCATTGTCAACGTTTTAGTAGTATGCTTTCCTCCAGCATAACAGCTTCGGACATCTGTCATTGAAAATTTGCAAGTTTTAGTTGATTTTCACTTTTTCATACTTCACTTTTTTTGTTGTTATTAAAGTCGATATTATTTTTGAAGGAATTAAAAAAAGTAATGATAAAAATTTGCAGAAAACTGTAGTGACAATGAAGAAGATGTTCGATACCTAGTTTTTCATACTTCAAATGGAAGGAGAAGAAAGAATAAATTTACATTTTTAATCCAAAAATTAAAAATGATGTTTAAATTGATAATATTTTGGATCAAATTGATAGATTATATAATTTTTAGGGACTAAAACTATTATTTGACCAAACAACTCCATTGTTTCCGTTTATTTTTATCGGCCAGGGTACCAAAATAGAAATAATATGTAACGTTAGGTATCATTTTGCTAAAAACATTAGCTTGGATACCAAAATAGAAATAAGAAAATAGGTGAGGTACTAAATATGTAGTTTACCCTTATTAAAAATTCAAAAATTTAATATATATATATATAATAATTTAATTGAATTTTTCTAAAGTCCTTAAAATTTTTAATTTTTATTAATTAATTTAATAATGTTCAGCGGTGTTCCTCGTACATCGTAAAATTTTCCAAACAAATAATAATTTGATTGAGTCGTGATTTATAAGTAATTAAACTACAATATAAAAATAAAATACATGTGGTTCTACAGTGACAAAATTATTTATTGAGGGAACCATTTTCTAAAAAAAAATTCTCTGTTATTACTTTGTATGTTTTATTGTTTCTCTTATTTCGAAGAACTATTTGCAAGCTTGCAAACCGATAAATACGTATTGAATAAGCAAAGAGAATATAAAAATATAAAAAATAGATGAATAAGATGAAAAATAAGAAAACTTAACTAAATATTTGAATTAATAACCTCAATAAACCTTAACCAGAAAGTTAGAATTTAACAACTTATGGGGTGATGAAATCGGCAGTAAAAGAGAGAGATTACAAATTGGAATTGGGAACGGATTCTCTCTTCTGATCATGACCCTATTTATAAAAGATGTCATTTACATCAATTAGAAAAAGGAGTTACAGTAAAATTTAATTTAAAACTCTATCATACTACAAATATAATATAAAAGTGAAAGTTCAATTTGAAGTAGGATTTCTCTTCTTATGTTAAGTGCTCGTTAGAATCCAAATTCAACTAAAACTTTTCTTCTAAGCATGTATTATTCTTTAGCTGTCTAAATCCTACAAATTCAAATACTTGTTAAAATATAAATTTGTAGCTAGATCATAACACTAAAGTGTGTGTATGTTTGTGCGTATGTGCCTGTGTTTCTGTCTGTCTCTCTCTCTATTTTTGTCTCTCTCTCTGTGTATGTGTGTGTGAAAATAATGTAAACACTAGACTTATTATATCCGCACACACCCACCCCGTATTTTATCCCTAGGTAACAGTTTTTACCTCACCCTCTTCAACAATAGGAGGGTCATCCTTCATAAACTTAGTCAAGTTCAACATGGTCATGTAGAATAACATACTCTGTTGTTATGTCTTGAAATGCTATCACAGAATTTTACAGGCTTTTCGTTGCGGTTCACAACCACTAACACTGTCGAATTTTGGTTAAAAGCATGAGTAAGAACCAATGCTCCAATGTGCGAGCTGGGTGAATCTGTAGAATCAATAACCATTGTTCTACTCAAGAAACAAGACCAGAATTAATAATAATTTCAATAATAAACAGAAAATTAATTCTAGTATATTTTAATTTTGTTAACCGGCAAAATTTAATTAGAACTAAAATTTTAAAACAAAATCAGTAACCAATGTTACTTCAAACGGTTTTCTGAACAAAAATTAAATAATTTTGTTGGACGACAAGATTAAAATCCTACACTATTTTTCATTTTTTTTTTGTTTTGAGAGAGCCGAATACATCCGTTGAATGACAAGAATTAGAATCCTCAAAAAGATGTATTCAATTTGATTTCTATTTGGAATAATAAATCGAGTGAATTTTGTTGAATCGGGAGGAATAAATACAGAAACAGACTTGTTTACAAAATTTCAGTTTACAAACAAATCAAAGTTTCACCTGGGTATTATGTTCGTCTCTGATTAAAATTGATTTTTTTTTTACATTTCTTAAGATTGTTAGAAAAATATTAATCCGATAAATAATAAACAAAAAGTAAAATAAAAATGTTGTATTGAAGTAAAAGATCAAAACTGAACAATGAAGAAGTAATAATGAAGCTAGAAAACAAAAAATCAAAAATATATTCGAATACAATACTAGAAAGCATATTGAAACTCAACTAGGAAGAAGCGTTGAGGCATTATTCACAGTTTTTAAGATAGATTTAGTCTCTTATGATGCTCGAGAACGTTGGTCAACTTTCTTCTAAGATACAACAAAGAGATGAGAACGATAGTAATACAACTGTAGTGATCAATGAACTGTAACATTGCCTTTTTTTTTTTATCAAGGAGCCATTAAATTTCTTTTAATTGCAAACAAAATTAAACATATATGCTCAGGGAAAAATATTTTGCATTGGGCTAAAATATCATCAAGCCCTAGAGATGTAAACATTGGAGAAAGAGTCTTAACTTAAACAAATTATTAATTTGTAAGTTGAATTTTGTATATAAACATATCTCATACTTGGTATCTCACCAAAGTGGGATATAAACCTTTCATTTTCCTTCAACATAATTCACAAGTAACTTGTTTTGAGCATTAATTTCTTATTCATCACTCAATCGTTTTAAGCATATGATATACTCTTGTAAAAGTCTCATGGAGTAAAATATAAAACCCTATCTCATGATTTGAATATTCACCTTTACCTATTAAAAATATGCCTCAAAATTTCCAAATTTCCACTTTTTCCAACAGTGAGCTCACTCAAAAATCAAGCAAAGATTCGTCACTCGAGTGGAGACACCAACTAAACACAATAAATAATTTGATCAAAGCAACAACACCAAATGAAGCAATAGATAATAAGTGACTAAAGCGCAAGCGTAAAAACACAGCAGAGGCATAAATCGAGACCAACATCCCAACACAAACAACATAGCATCAATACTAGAAGCACACCCTCAATCAAGAAACAATTCAATACAGATAATAACACCAGAATGACAGGCAGGAAGCAAACAACAACACAGCACACTCGGGTGAGAAAAGAAGAGCAGAGCAAACCAAAAGTATTCTAAAGTTATAATAATAATATTATTTACTATCAAATTTAAGGAATATAAATATTATCATTAAAAAACTTTAATCTTCTACGGTCCTTATCCAACTTTACTAAACAAAAGGATTTATCCATTTCTAATTCATTAATTAATAAATATGAGGACAAAAGCCAATAGCTGAAATAGCTCAATTGGTTAGAGCGTGTGGTTGTTAACCACAAGGTCGGAGGTTCAAGCCCTCCTTCTAGCGCTATTCGGTTTTCTCCTTTTCATTTTGCACTGAATTTGTCTGCCTAGCAATACCATATTCTATTACTATGACTAATTAACTTTTCATTTTGCACTGAATTTGTCTGCCTAGCAATACCATATTCTATTACTATGACTAATTAATAAAATTTGGCTAATTAAATGCATTCGCCTATTAGCTCAGCTGGTTAGAGCGTCGCGCTAATAACGCAAAGCTCCTAGGTTTCAAGACTTGCATGGGCCATTCTTTGATCTTATGTTTCAAATAGAGTCTGGAAACATTTTACTCACCAAACAAACAAACCGTGCATCCATTTTTATCAAAAACAAGTCTCTTATTGCTTTGTATGTTTTATTGTTTCTTTTGTTCAGAAAGAAGAAAGAGTATATGTAATGAAAGGAACAAATGAGAGGAAGATACGTAACGACCCGAAAATTAGTAGGGTTCGGATCTAAAATATGGGTTTGGTATTTTAATTTAGGGAATTGATTTAAAGAGGAGTGGTGATCATTTTGTGAAAGGATGGGAGATTGAGGGGCTTAAGATACGATTTTACCGTGATGTTTTGGAGGAGGATAGTTTGAATTAAAGGGGTGAGGAAGAGAGGGAGAAAATCAAATTTTATATTTGCTCATCTCTTCCCCTTTTTCATCTTTCCCTTCTCTCTCTTTTCTCTATTTTCCCTCAAGCTTTGAAATCTGATTTACTGTTATTGGAGTGTCCGTTTTCTCAATTACCGTTCGGCCACGAAAAGCCGCCGCATGCGCCACCGCATGCGCGTGAGCAATGTTCGGCCGACCAGGCTGTTATAACAGCCGGGCTCAGCTGTTGGGCTTGAACCGTTGGGCCAAATCGAGCTGGCCTGTCAAGCCAACCCAAGTCGTAGGCCAAGGCGGTCCAGCAAGCCAACCGTTTGAGCCAAGCTGAGCCGGCCGCCAGTTGCGTCGTCAGCCGCCGTATCGCCATTGATTGCCATCGTTGATCGGCGTTAACTTTTTTAGTGGACCCTACTTCGGGGTTTCTTGACGTTCTGAGTCCGTTGTCACAATCGGTTTTGCCAAATTCGAACCCGATAAGCTATTTTTATGCATTTTATTCCCTAAAGTAGTCCGATAGTGTGAAATGGCTTATGTAATCGTATTTGTTTTTCCCAGGAATTGTTGGACTCTGCAAAATAGGTAGACGATGGATAAGCGTGAGTAGAGATCGATATTATGAGACTCAATATTTATGAGATGTATGTTGATGTTGTGAATATGTTGAGACTTGTGGAGGCTTTAGGGTCGTTTGGGATGCTCGTATAATTACTTGATGATTGTTTGATTGGTTGATAATCGTGATGCCTTGTATACTTGTTCAAATAGATGGAAATTGGGTAAGGGATGAATAATGGTAATATTTGAATAAATGATTATGAAGCCAATAATTAATATGAGTTGAATGAATGCGTTAGTAAACAAACCCTAATGACTTTCATAAGCTTTAGGGATCGAATAAGCATTGTAATATCATAATTTGAAGAAATGGTACGAATCGGTGAATAGGGTACCGGTACAAGCTTTGGTCGTATTGGTACTCGTTTGGGGGTCGTATCGGTACAAGTCAACCTGTATCGATACTTGTAGAAATTAAGGATTTCCAATAAGTAATATCAGGATTGGTATACGAGTAAGTACCGATACCAAATGGTATCGTATTGGTACTCGTTCTTGAGTACCGATACCAATTGAACGAGATAATCTAAATGCTAATAAAAATATGGAAATTGATGTGAAATATTAATGAGATAATATGGATTAATAGAGATAATTAATGAGGATGATTAATGTACACTTCCATAATAATTAATAACTTGGTAAACATTAGGTGACTTGATGGTAATAGCAACCGTAGGGATCTTTGGTGGATCGCGTGATGCTGTGTGCTGTGTGTTGTATGGTAGATGTGTCCTTGCTATGTGCTGATATGGACACCTAGATGATTGAATCATCTTGATTGATGGGTTTTGGATACCCAGTGAGAGAAATAGTGTGTTGCAACACCACAATTGAAGATTTCTGAATGTATGATCCTGATGCTTAATGGAATTGAGCCGCATTTGATGATGTTCGACAAGAGATTCAGAGCATGGGTGTATAATCTTGACGCTTAGTGGGACCGGGCCTCACCTAATAAGTGTATGATCCTAATGTTTAATGGGACAGAGCCTCACTCAGAGTGTATGATCCTGATGGTTAGTGGAACCAACCTTACGCCTATATTATGGTATATTACTTATATGATATATGGTTAGGAGGCTAAAGGTAGAGCCACACTTATATGATGTTATATTGCCATGTGATGAGTATGGTTGGGCCTTGTGTGCCATGTATGATGATTGCTTTGATGAGAACATGTGTTTAGGAGACTTGCGTAGCGCCATGTGTTATTTATCTCTCCTTATTGCTCATACTAGCTTGCATGCTTATGTTTATGATTAGCATGAAGTATAGTAGAGAAGATGTGTACCACTAAGCTTTGTAAGCTTAGCATTCAGAATTGTTATTTTTGTATGTAGTTTGATCATCGGATAGATGAGCGCTATCAGTACGTGATTCCAGTATGTGGTGATTTCCAGAGTATGATACTTATGTTTAGTGGGTTGTATATTCATAGGACCTTACGTGGTGGAGTCTGTAATTCTTATTTTGAAATTGTACTAATCAAGTCGAAATGTTTAAATGTTTTAAATTAAAGTGGAGCTCCTTTGTAAATTGTAACATTTTTTTATTTATTTATCTATATTTTCAACTGTTGGTTTTAAATGTTTTTGAAAAATACCTTTTGGGCTAAATCGAATCGTGAGTTATTATGATTTTATGGGTTAGGCTTGAGGCCCAAATGTGACATCCGGGTCGAGGGTGTTACATTTAGTGGCACTAGAGCTTAGGTTTAACTGGTTCTTGGAAACGCCAAGGTTGTATAGGTGTTTTAGTAAGGTGTCTAGTGAATACAAGCCCTTAAATTAAGTTCGTACTCCTTAAGACTGGAATCCTGATGGTGCATCCAACATTGCAACACTAAGATGGTTACGATCATAGCCTAGAAGGGCCAAGTTAAGTGTTTAGCTGCTCATGGGAGCGATTCTAAGGGTGAGGTCACCTCGGATTGTTGAGATACGAATTAGTTGAACGATACCAGAGTCGAGGATGTGTCGTCCTCCCACCACCTGAATGGTGCCTCCTTTTGTATAGAGAGTTTACAGTAAAGAATCTTCATCGTTATGAGTGATTAATGTTTATGAAGTAGTTATGGATAACCTACGTTCGAAATTGATCAGTGGATGCACGTTGGTTAGAAGACTCTCTGTTCGCTTAAAGAGGGAGTATTGCTGATACTAGAAAAGTATCATCGCCCTTCTCGAGGACATTTCTCAAAGATAGTGGACTCAATATTCATTGGTTTTCTTGATTATGACCAAAGTTAGACGTTTTACAGGTTTGATAGAGCTACTTTCTTAGGAGTTTTTGCACCTTGGAAATTGCTTTGGTTAATCAAGTGCGATGCTAGCCAATAATGTCGAGAGTGGGCTCGAGGCTGGGAGACCTCAAAGGAACCTAACCTTTGGTGATGAAAATATTTGGATCGTTGCCCTTATATCATGATTTTCATGGTGGTCATTTTGAGAATGATACAATGGGGTTAGAAGACATGTTTGTCTGTTCGGTAAATGCTAATGTGTATAGTTTGATGCTCGGGAAATTTCAGACTGTTAGAGTGTTTGTTTATGCCTCTTGGAGGAGTTGTTAGGACTTCCTCCTCGTGAAGAACATGAGTGGATGTTGAGGAAAGAATGAGTTGGACGTCGGTGCCCATCGCCTTTGTTAGAGGACACCGACCTAGTTGAGAAAGTTAGAGATTCAGTTGTGAATGTGCAACTTGAATGAGGTTTCTTTTGTTGAAGTGTTTCACCCAAGGGAGAACCGAGCTTGCTCGCTAGTAAGAAGTTGGTTCATTGAGACGGTGCTTAAACATTGGGTAGATTGTTAAGTGGTAGTGAAAGATCGTTACATGTCTCCTAGGGTAGATGACTCGTTTAAATGATTGCGAAGTACTCGTGTATTTTTTTCGAGTTTGGTTTGAGAAGGAGATGCTAACGGTTAAATTTTTGGAGGCTAATAGTTTGAAATGAATTTTGGAATGAGGAGTTTTCTCTTAAGAGCGAGTTGTGGTAACATTTGATGTCTATAGTGATGTTTGAGGTGTTTCATCGATGATAGAGTGGGGGCTACCATATTGTCTCTCGAATATATGTTTGATGCTTTGCGTAACATGTGTGAATGTATGAGGAATATAGAAATATAAGAGTATGCAAGATAATTACCTTAATGATCTTGTGTGTGGGAAGGGTTAGTTACCGTGTAATTAGTAAGGAATCAAGGGTTTGAGACTTTATAAATGCTTTTGATTTGTATCATAGTTTCCTTGGAAGGAGCTGAGGAACATTGGTAGAGCTCCGAGCTGCGTGAGACCATTTTGTTGTGGCAGTGATGCTGACTCAACTGAAGTCGAGTAAGATTTCGAGACCTTCGAAGATGTTTTATTAAAATGTTAGGGCTGTATTTTTGTGCAATAAGAAAGAAGGGTGTGCCTACCCCAATAGTGTAAAGTTTTGGGTACTTGGTCTTTAAGGAATTTGAGATTCAGAAAATGGCGTGAGTTGAAGTATTTAAGAGCTGTTGACCGTATGTGATCGATCACCACCTAAGTAAAGTGAACTTGATAAGTGATGGATTGTACGAAGTTAGTTTGGGTTACAATATCATGCTGCCCATGTGGGGCGATCAAGGATAGCAAGTGATGGTCATGTAAGGGGGTACCGATACTAGCTCTATACGGTACCAATACTCGATTCATCTGGTGTCGATAATGATTGGTCAGTACCGGTACCCATGTGTTTCATTAGTTAAGCTTCGAGTTAAGGGTTGTTTGCTTTGAAAGCTGTGAGAAGTATCATCTGATGGTAATTGTAACGCCCTAATTTTGGGCCTAGCGGTTTTAAGGCTAGTTAGGTGGTCCGGTGGACCGGGTTAGAGATTCGAGTCATACTCGGGAGCAAATATTTTTTTGAAAGATAAAAATATGGGAAAATGTTTAGAAATTATATTTTAATAAATTTAAAATATTGATGAAATCAATTTTGGAAAATGAGCTTTGGAAGGGTGACATTTTGGCTAGTGACGAAAATGCAATTTTTGAAAACTATTTTTAAAGGTGATTGTTTTGTAAAGAGTCAAAAATTTAAATCTTTAAGGAGCTATTTTGCCATTTGGTCTAATCTGAGTTTCTTTTAATTGGATTATTTTTAAAAGAGTTTTAATTAAGGGAATTAAAGAGGATTTAGTTAAAAGGTAGTTATTTTTCCAAATCACAATTTGACATAACTTTATTCCTCTCATATTTTCTCTCAAAATACTCTCAGCCAAACACTCTTTTTCTTATTAGAGATTTAAGGTAATGATCTTGTTTCTTAACTTTTTGATTTGCTAAATGATTCTTTAACTTGTTTTCCAAAAAAATCTTATTGAATCTCATTGTTTTTCAAGAGGAAAACATCCAATTAAGGGGAAATTCACTCATTGGAGGTAAGTTTCATTCTTCTCCTCTAATGAAAGGTTCTTTACTGAAATTCCTAAGTTCTTGACTCTTTATATACGTTTTCTAAGGGGTTTTAATTATTTAATTATAGAATTTTGGTTAATTGATGGAATCTTGTGATTTTCGAATTGGATCTATTTTTTCAGTGTTGAGGATTGATTTGAATCTTATTTTGGATGTATAATAATGTGGATAAGTTGTTTTTAACAATGGAATCCTGAAATTGGTTGAATCTCTAATTATTTAGGTTGTTAGTTAAGGGTTTTTGGGTTGTTTTTGGAGTTTAATCTTTGCTGGAAGTAAAAGGATGTTGTAAAAGAGTTTTTAGATATCATTTGAGGAAGTTTGATGTATTGAATCGTTATATTATGGCTGTGTTAAGATTGAGAAGTGTTTGAGGTTGATTTCGGTAAGTTTCGGATGAGTTTTGAGTGGGCATCTCGAGAGCTGCGGGATTTTGGTTTGAAACATAGAGTTGGATTCATTTTAATGCATATTTCCTTTGGTTTTGTGTGGACAAAATAGGGGATAATCAAGGCGTAGCATCTTGAGGTGGTTTGAGGCTAGCCGGGATCTTGTTTCACGGTAGCAAGCAAGGCGAAGTGAAATTGGTGAGTGGAAACCGTCTTAAAAGTCTTTCAAAGGTTTGAAAGTGGTTTTGGAAGTTTAGGTTAAGTTTGAAACACTTACCTAAGCTTGGAAGTAAGTTCCCCTCCTTTGCTCTTTAATATCGGTTCGGATATAAACATGTGTAATTCATGTTTTAGTCGTAAACATGGTTGGTTTTACTTATTGTAAATGCATGATTTTGAGTTCATATGAAAAGGTTTAAAAGTATATAAAATGCTAGTGAACATTGGTTTTCATTCCGGTCGGGAATGTGGTATTGCTTGGCAATGTGGTTTGCATATGTGGCGATTTGTTTAATGCATTGTAAAACAGTGAGTAAATGATTTTGTAAATGATATATTGGCTATGTGACATGGTGGGAAACAATCGGATATAGTTGGCATGCCATAGGATAAAGTGCACTATAATATGTTTAAAAATCGATCGTGGTTAAGGGTCCTTGAGGTATAGCTGTCGGCTACTCGGACTATTTTGTTATCACTTAGGTTGAGCGGTCGGTTTCCCACGTTGATTTAAAGCTTATGGTTGGCAAGGTAGTTAAATCATGCGGTCGGCATGGTGTAGTCTTGATGATGGTCGGTATTTAAGGGAGATCCGTGTGTAAAGTTAATGGTCGGTTGACTAAAGATTAGCGGTCAGCTAATCAAGGAGAGTGGTCGACTATTCGGGGTCACTAAAATTGCCAATATATGACAGTTATTATGTTGGACATATTCTTAATGCTTTGGGATTTAAGCATGGTATATGATTTAATGCTTAGTGATTTAAGCATGGTATATGATTTAATGCTTTAGGATTTAAGCATGGTATATGATTTAATGCTTTGGGATTTAAGCATGGTATATGATTTAATGCTTTGGGATTTAAGTATGGTATATGATTTAAAGCTTTGAGATTTAAGCATGGTATATGATTTAAAGCTTTGAGATTTAAGCATGGTATATGATTTAATGCTTTAGTCGTAAGCACGGGTTGAAAGCGAGTGTTTGACTTTCAAGGGTTTTAATTGTGTCATTATTTTATGAGCATCCTCACTAAGCAAGTGTACTTACGCTCTCTTTTCCCTAATGATGCAGAGCATTAAGGTTTGGAGGCAGCAAAGGCAAGGTCTAAGTGATCCAAGGACAAGACTATTTGAATATGAACTTGGTTTTAGTTTTCAGTAAATAAGGCAATGTGTTCGCCATGGATTTTGGGATATGTAATTCTGTTTTCCCTAGTTTTGAGCATGTGTAATGCTGTGATTTTGGAGTTTGATTGATGTTGTTATGCATATTGTGCATCGTTACCTATGGTTGATGTTATATGGTTACCTAAGTATGCATCTAGATATTTTTGCTTGGATGACATGCTTTGGTGAGCTTAACATGTTGAATATGGTATTAAGGTGATGTTGGTATGATGCGTGTGCTGGTAAATGTTTATTTGAGCATTTTGTATGTTTGGTGGAGTGTTTTAGGGAGCATGCCTATAGACTAATCCATATGGTAGCATAAGCTTGTATTGTTGCTAAACCATGGTGCAAGTGTTGATATATGTATTGATGAATGTTTATATGCATGTATGCAAGTTGCTAGGACCTAAATGCATCTAGATTTTGTGTGAAAAATCAGCTAAAATGACATTACAGGCCCATGCGTACTGATACGCAGGGGACCGTATCGGTACGGCTAGGCAAAACAAGGCAACCAGTATCGGTACGGGTATGTGAGTTCCGGCATGGCTAAGTAAATTAAGCTTTCAGTATCGATACAAGAATAGGAGTATCGATTCGGAAATACGTTACTGGAAAGTTACTTTTTGGATGAAATCCCGTGTACCGATACACTCATCCCCGTATCATTATAGCTACCCAACGTATAAAAATAATAGCGTATCGGTACTGGGCAAGGCGTACCGATACAGGCCTGTTGAAATAAAGCACCGTACTAATACGATTGATCGCGTATCGGTACGGGCAGCTGTTATTTCTGTTAATGTCATGGAATTTAGTTTTGTTTTCTTGCATTTTGGTCCCTGAGTGTTAGGGATGCAATTATATGAGTATGGATGGCTGTCTTGACATGAAATTGATATGTGGGCATGTAAATGGACTAAATGAGGATTAATAACCTTAATTTCAATTTTGTTCCTCTAATTTAAAATATTTACGCTTTAGTCCTCAAAATGAATATGATGCAACTGGTTGCCTTTTCTTTATTCGTTTCCTTCAAAAATTCACCGCTACAAGTATGTACATGTAAGGTTAACAAATCGCATCTAGACAAGATAAAAAGAAAAAAAATGGATCGAATTTTTGTAACCTTTCTCCAATTTGCTTCGG
Organism: Hibiscus mutabilis; assembly: GCA_019671005.1. Lineage (NCBI taxonomy): Eukaryota > Viridiplantae > Streptophyta > Magnoliopsida > Malvales > Malvaceae > Hibiscus > Hibiscus mutabilis. Next base: position 9,909,908 of record CM033737.1, on the reverse strand, counting down.
CAAACCTGTAGTTCTCTCTGTTCAGTCTGGCGTCTAGGCCGGGTCGAGGGGGTTATAGTAATTAAGAGGATACAATGTTATGATTGAATTTAGGTTCGATCGTTTATGATAGATTTGAGATCTTGTTGTGGGTGTTTTAGAGAAAGATATATCAAGGTAAGATATTCTTTCTATATAGTACAGTGGTCAGAACGTGGTGAATTTTGAGAACGATAGTTTGTACCTAGTGATAAGTGTTCAAAAGTACTATTTTTCTTACCCTTTTTACTCATATTATTGTTAGACTTAGGCTCATATTAGTTACATAATTAGTCATTCATGCATTAATCCATGTTTCCTTCCATCGTTGAGCTTGATTGCTTAACTTGGTTGTTTTTGTGGGAAAAGATGCTGCTTTGGTGTGTTTTGTGTGTATGTGCAGGATCACTTGCCAAAGCAAGGCTAGAGCTAGTTGCCAGGGCAATGCATGAAGGAGACGCCGAGCCAGTTGCCAGGGCAATTGTCGACAAAGAATAAGGTGATATGGTAGTCGAAATTGATGACTAGACAAGCCCAAGATGATGTGGAGCAAAGCTAAATCCCAAAGGAGTTTAATTTCCATGAAGAGATTAAAGAAGAATTAAATTCCAAGAAGATAGGAGAAGTTCTAGAAGGAATATAATTATAATAAAGAATTATATTCTTTAAAGATAATTTAATTCCAACTTAACTTCCTCCTCAAAGAAGGACTTTGACCTAGCCCTATAAATTAGAGGCCATGCCGTCAACTCTAAAGAGAGAGAGATGAGAGAATTTTCGACAAGCATCTAGGGTAAGGAGGATTTCGACAAGCTTCATCCTTCATCTTTTTCTTTCTTGTTCAATTAGGTTCATGCTAGGGATTCTTTATCTTGTGCTTCTTTGGAGCCTAGCCATGAACTAAATCTATTTGGCTAAGGCTATTGTGTCTTGTGGTTGTGAGAAACTATTGGATTTTGTTTAGGTTATAAGAGTTTACACTTTTCTATTCAAGGTTTATTCATTCTTGCTTCTTATTCTTGTTTGTGAGTGAATTGGGAGAGGATCTCGTAACTTTATCTATTTATCTAATATTGGGAGAGTTAGATTCAAGAAACGAATGAATATGATCTTTTTTCAATCTATTGATGGTGAAGATTAATCCGACTTAGGAATAAGTTAAGGATTTCAACGGCTAAGAGGAGCGCAAGATTGGTTGTTGTTCACCCCTGATTCACGCAGGGATGTATTATCAAGGCATGCACAAGTAACTAGAGTTTCGACTTAGGGATAAGAAGAAACCATTGAAGAACGCTCTGCCGAACCTTGAAGGTTGCTGCCCAGACGCCCAAGTAGTTGCCCAACTAGTCGCCCAAGCAACCATCGATTAGTTGCCAAGGCAACCTCGTTGTGCAAGTTGCCACGTCAACTGAGTTGCCCTTGCACTTTTTTACCAAGACGATCCAATCGGCTATCACACTTCAACTCACGATAACCTGGCCTATCTCTCTCATTTAATTACATCGCCTTTTACTTATTTGCTTTCTAGATTAGTTATTAGTTAAAACTCCTATAATCTTCTACTTGTGTTTTCTTTTACTTTTTACAGTGCAAGAGACTAGATTCTTGAAGTGGCACCAATCCCTGTGGAGACGATATCTTTTATACTATAACTTGCAACGTGTATACTTGCACAATTGCGTAGCACTTATTACGCGCAACAAGTTTTTGGCGCCGTTGCCGGGGATTGGCAATAGCGATTTTGTTTTTATTTTCTCACACTTTCTTTTTACTTTTCTTGTTTAAGATTCAAAGGGCTAACAAACTTTGGTTTTGCATTGGTATATGACCAGGGCAAAACCGATTACACCAGAATATCCCTTTGATCCAGAAATCGAACGAACCTTACAAAGACTTAGACGAAGGATAAGAGTAGCAATGGCTAATCAAGACGGCAATATGAATCAAGATGTTCCAGCAGGAGGAGGAGTGATTCTTGCACGAAACTGAACTATTCGAGACTATATTGAAGAAGATCTTGATGGACTTAATCCAGGAGTTGTCGCACCTGAAATTGAAGCCGACCACTTTGAGTTGAAACCGGTAATGTTTAATATGATCAACACAATTGGTCAATTTGGCGGCTCAGCAACTGAAGATGCACGACAACATCTTAAATCTTTCCTCTAGATTTGCAACTCGTTCAAAATACAAAAAAGTCACCCCCGATGTTTTACGATTAAGATTATTCCCCTACTCACTGAGGGATAGGGCGAAAGCATGGTTGAATAGCATTCCTGCCGGATCAATAGGATCTTGGACCGATCTTTGTTGTGATTTCCTTGCTCGTTTAATCCTACAAATTTGACTGATAAGCTTCATAACGACATTACTTTATTTCGGCAGGCAGATGATGAATCCATGTACGAGGCTTGGGAGCGATATAGATAACTTCTACACAAATGCCTCCTACATGGATTCCCGGTGTGGACTCAAGTAACAATGTTTTACAACGCCGTGAATACACCAACAAGGATGATGCTAGATGCCTCGGCAAACGGCATACTCCTAGATAAGTCGCCAGAGGAAGCAATGCTAATTCTAAACAGGCTGGCCAAGAATGATTATCAATTCCCCTCTACTAGAAGAGGAGGAGTTAGACGCCAAGCCACAATACATGAACTAGGATCATCAAATTCAATTTCGGCACAATTGGCCACTTTAACCAAGATGGTCCAGAACATGCAAACACCAAACAACACACATGAGGTTAAGGTAATGAATTCTTTTGTAAGTTATGTGGTGATAACCATGATTCTTCTGAATGTATACAGAATATGGAATCCAGCTTCTATGTGGGGAATTACAATCGGAACAACAATGTGATGTCCAATACATACAATCTAGCTTGGAAGAAGCACCCGAATTTTTCATGGAGTAATCCCAACAATGCTTTAAACCAGAACAATCAGAATGCACAGGCATCGGGATTCCAGCAGAATATGCCACGGCAACAGTTGCCGCAGTAACAACCGACAACATCTAGTTCTTTGGAAAATTCTCTAAATGCTTTTATGATGAAAACTGAATCTTATATGGCTGAGAATAGTAACTTCATAAAAAGATCAAGAAGAACCTAGCGGCAAAGCCTCAGATGCTGAACTAGAAATTGCCACGGCAACCGACAATAAGCATGCCTCGGCAACCGACGATAAGGATGCGTCGACAACTTGTGATAAGCATGCCTCGACAACCCAGTTGATAATGCCTCGGCAACTCCATTTGTCCCGGCAATGCCATCAATCAGGTTCCAAACCAATGAAAGGATCGAAGATATCCGACTTCCACCACCATTCCCACAAAGGTTGAAGTGACAAAAGCAAGAATATCAATTCAAGAAGTTTCTTGATATCCGAAAGCAAGTCCACATCAACTTGCCATTGGTGGAAGCAATTGAACAAATGCCGAACTATGCCAAGTTTCTTAAAGACATTGTGTCCAAGGGAACAAGGCTAGGAGAATTTGAAACAGTTGCCACAACAGAGGGATGCATGGCCATGTTGCACAATCGTATGCCACCTAAGTTGAAGGATCCCGTAAGTTTCACAATACCCTGTTCCATTGGAAACCATTATGTCGAGAAAGCATTATGCGACCTTGGGGCTAGCATAAATTTGATGCCTAAATCGGTTTTCCAGAAACTAGGAATCGGGAAGGCAAGACCTACAACAGTTATGCTACAGCTAGCCGACAGATCCTATGTGCATCCAGAGGGAAAAATCGAAGACATACTGGTAAAAGTTGATAAATTTATTTTTCCCGCTGACTTTATTGTTTTGGATTGTGAAGCAGATGGGCATGCACCTATCATTGTCGGGAGACCAATCCTAGATCGATGTTGAAAAAGGAGAACTCACAATGAGGGTGAATGACCAGCAAGTTAAACTAAATGTGTTCCAAACGCTAAGGCATGCAGATGATCCAGAAGAATGCCAACTTCTTCATGCCACGACAGAGTTTAACTTCGACGAGGAATTTAGTTGCCTCGGCAACTACATTGCCGATCAAGAGGAACCCGAGGAGTATGAAGAACCGGTTGATGAGGAACAACAAGAAGAGACAAATTGGCTAGTCAATCGACCAGGTACATACTTTGAACCACTGGATTACTCAGGTAAGGAAGGTAAGCTTGAAAAGCCCTTTATTGAACAACCACCGATTCTTGAGTTGAAACAATTGCCAGAGCAACTAAAATATGCATACTTAGGAACCGATAATACATTGCCTGTAATTATTTCTTCTAAGTTACAGCCTGAGCAGGAAAATAAGCTGATCAAAATGTTGAAGCTACACAAAAAGGCAATAGGATGGACAATTTCCGACTTGAAGGGAATTAGCCTGGCAGTGTGCATGCACAAGATTTTGTTGGAAGATGATCACAAACCTTCAATTGAGGCCCAGAGGAGACTGAATCATGCCATGAAAGGGGTTGTAATGAAAGAAATCATCAAGTGGCTTGACGCCGGCATTATATACCCTATCTCTGATAGTATATGGGTAAGTCCGGTACAATGTGTACCGAAAAAAGGAGGTATAACAGTGGTAAGTAATGCAAATAATGAACTCATTCCAGCCAGGACTGTGACCGGTTGGAGGGTTTGTATGGATTATTGAAAGCTAAACAAAGCCACTAGGAAAGATCACTTCCCATTACTCTTATTGATCAAATACTTGACCGTCTTGCAGGTAAACCCTTTTATTATTTTCTTGATGGTTATTCAGGTTACAATCAAATTGCCATAGCACCAGAAGATCAAGAAAAGACAACCTTCACATGCCCATTCGGTACTTATGCTTTCCGAAGGATGTCGTTCGGATTGTGTAACGCCCTGGCAACCTTCCAAAGATGCATGATGGGACTCTTTTCAGACATGGTCGAAGACTTCCTTGAGATCTTCATGGATAATTTTTCTATTTTTGGTAATGACTTCGACAACTGTCTCGACAATTTAGAGAAGGTGTTAGCAAGATGTGAAGAAACTGATTTAGTCCTCAATTGGGAGAATTGCCATTTTATGGTAGATGAAGGACTAGTGCTGGCCACAAGATTTCATCCAAGGGAATTGAAGTAGACAAAGCCAAGGTGGACGTGATCGAGAGATTACCCCCACCAAGTTCGGTTAAAGGAATTCGAAGCTTTCTTGGATATGCAGGTTTTTACAGGAGGTTCATTCATAATTTTTCTAAAATCACTAAACCGTTGTGCAATTTTCTTGATCAGGATAAAGTCTTCGATTTTGATGATTCTTGCACCCAAGCATTTGAAACCCTAAAGGAAAAGCTTGCCTCAGCACTCATTGTCGTTCCACCAGATTGGACGCTACCTTTTGAGTTCATGTGTGATGCAAGTGATTTCACGGTAGGAGCAGTCCTAGGCCAACACACAGGTAAGACCTTCCATGTGATATACTACGCTAGTAAAAATCTTAATAGTGCTCAAGTGAATTACACAACAACGGAGAAAGAGTTACTAGCTGTAGTTTTCGCATTTGACAAGTTTCGATCCTATTTGATTGGTACAAAGGTAATTATTCATACGGACCATTCGGAAATCAAATATCTATTTGCTAAAAAGGATGCCAAACCTCGTTTGATTCGTTGGATATTACTTTTACAAGAATTTGATATTGAAATTAAGGACAGGAAAGGAACAGAAAATCAAGTGGCCGATCACTTATCACGTTTAGAACGCAATAGGGAGAAGGACGTGGATCTAGAGATATGCGATGTATTCCCGGATGAACAACTTTTAGTTTCCTCGGCAACCATGGACGCGCATGCCTTGATAACCCTCGACACCTCGGCAACTCTCGACGCCGCAGCAGCCCTTGACGCGCACACCTCCGCAATTTTGGGAGAAGTTGCCACGGCAGCACATGCCTCAGAATTACCCTGGTACGCGAATTTAGTTAATTTCCTTGTTTGTGGTATTTTACCTTATGGCCTTACTCACCAAGGGAAGAAGCGGATCCACCATAATGGTAGGCATTACTTTTGGGACGAGCCTCTTTTGTTTAAACAATGTGCAGATCAGGTTATACGCCGATGTGTCCCTAAAGAAGAGCAACAGAATGTACTCCGGCAATGCCATTCTTCACCCTATGAAGGACATTTTGGAGGAACTCGCATCATGCCAAAGTTTTGCAATCCGGGTTGTATTGGCCAACATTGTACAAAGATGCCCAAAACTTTTACAAGCAATGTGATCGTTGCCAGAGGACGGGCAATATCTCTGGACGACATGAGATGCCGCTCTAGAACATCATCAAGGTGGAATTGTTCGATGTATGGGGGATCGATTTTATGGGACCTTTCCCATCTTTATTCGGCAACCTCTACATTCTACTTGCCATCGACTACGTGTCTAAATGGGTTGAGGCAGCTGCAGTTCCCAACAACGATTCCAAGACCGTGCAACGATTCTTGCAGAAAAACATATTTACACGGTTTGGGATGCCGAGAGCAATTATTTGTGACAAAGGCAAGCATTTTGACAACAGACTTATTGCCAAGATGTTGCAACGCTTCAGCGTATCACACAAGATCGCCACGGCATATCACCCACAAACCAACGGGCAAGCAGAAATTTCCAACCGAGAATTGAAGGGTATACTCGAGAATGTTGTAAATACCTCTAGGAAGGATTGGTCATTAAGACTAGATGACGCACTTTGGGTTTACCACACTGCATTCAAAACACCTTTAGGTATGTCCCCCTTTCGACTTGTCTATGGCAAAATATGCCATCTATCGGTGGAAATCGAACACAAGGCATATTGGGCAATCAAGACCGTGAATATGGATTGGGAAAGTGCCAGACAAAAGCGTTTGTTGGACCTCAAACGAGATAGAAGAATCTCGTGCACTCGCCTATAACAATGCACGAATCTACAAGGAGAAAACAAAGCAATGGCATGACAAGAAACTATTGCCGCGGCAATTCATGCCAGGGCAACTAGTTCTCTTATTCAATTCTCGGCTAAAAATTTTCCTGGGAAAACTAAAATCAAGATGGTCGGGACCATTCGAAGTTGTCAAACCATTCTCCCATGGTGTCGTGATAATCAAGTCCATCACTGACAAAAATGAATTCAAAGTTAATGGAAAAAGATTGAAGCACTACAATGGTGCCCATGTGGAACGTAACAAAGAAGTGTTCACCTTAGGATATGCATGAGCATGCTCTCCTTTCGATATTTTATTTTTATTTTTATTTTTAATTTTGTCGAACTATTTAGTTTTTATTTTTTTTATTTTTTATTACTTTCGATTATTTGCTTTTTTAGGATAGATTTATTTTCTTTTGTTTTATCTTTCTTTAAGTTTAAGAATCCCTTTACACATCTTTATTTATTTTCTTTTATTAGTTTATCTTTAATTTTAATCCTTATTTGATTTGTCTTTGAATTGTAGGAAAAGAGTTCAAGATAAAGAGGAATTTTGATCCAAGAAGGAAAACATCTTCAACAAGGAAATTAATGGACTGAATCTAAGGTTTATATAAAGCCTCCAACTTACCCTAATTAAACCCCCCTTGCCGTCACCCTTCCCCTAAACCAAAACCCTTTTTTTCGTCTTTCCAAAAATTAATCCCGCCCACCATATTTACTACCTATCTTTTCTATAAAAACCATCACCCTTAACCTATTCCTACTTTTCATCTTGCAACTCTTTAGTTTCTTTTCTTTTTTTTATTTGTTTTTACAAAACTCACAACCAAGATCATCTATGGCATCCAAAATTAAATTTTTAGTTCATCCAAGTTCCTCCAAAGAACCAAGATACAAAAAGTTTGCTACACCGGTAGTTCAAGAAAGATTTCACTCCAAGTTCGAAAGCCAGAAGATTTACGAAGAACAAGGCTTTGAATACTCCAACTATCATCAAGATTTCGGCCTTGAACCATTCATCTTTGAGAGGATTGCACATCAAAAGTGGCAAATCTTTTATCATCAATCGGAACCGGGTAACATCTCATGGGTAAGAGAATTCTATGCTCACTCACCTAACCCGGATAATCCTTATGTTTTTATTCGTGACAAGGCCATACTCATAAGCCCCAAAAACGTCAACACCTTTTACGGGCTCTACATTGAGAAGGACGAGCATCAAGCCTTTGTTGATCAAATCACGCCCAAGCAACTCGACAAGGTGCTTCAAGAACTCACTCAACCAGGAACTCATTGGAACGACGGTAAATACAAGGGCACGGTAAATCGCCTTCAGCTTAAACCCAAGGCAAAACTATGGAATAAGTTTGTTAAAACTTCTTTAATGCCCACCACACACAATACTACCGTTGATATACCACGTCTTTTGCTCATACATTCTATTTTGCATAATCGCATCATTAACATTAGAAAAATTATTTGTGATGAGATTTTTGTATGTAGCTCAAAAGATAAGGGTTCTCTTTTCTTCCCTTGCCTAATTTCTAATCTTTGCAAGGAGATGCATGTTCCAAGTGAGTCAACGATGAAAAGGCCCTACCAAAGTCCAGTTGGAATCAAGCACAAATCTGAAAGCTAATGGGAGAGGCACCGGAAAAATCCTCAAGGCCTCCAATTGCCATAGTAACTCCTGCCGCGCCGGCAATCCCTAATGCCCAAGCACCTAACGCCCGGGAAACTCAACCATCAACCCCGGAACACTTTGAAGCACTCTTGCAACCATTGGCGAGCCACCTAAGGCAAATTGAAGATCGACAACTAATGTTCATGCGGTACATGAAGGGGCACAGCAATGCCATCACCCAAGTCATCCTAGAAAAGTACCCGGACAATCGCGTGCCGTTCCCAATCTTTCCTATCGAGATTCTTGCCCCGGTAACCAATGAAGCAGTCACCACGGCAACCGCAACAGATGATGCCGCGACAACCTACATCGTGCCTGCACAAGCAGATGCCACGACAACCAACCCTGAAGATGTCACGACAACCAAAGGTAAAGCACATATGCCTGAATCAACTCCTACGGAATCATTGTCTGATTTTTCAGATTCGGACTAGTCCTCCATTGCACCAACAAAGACCGCACCAGTGGAATCCTCCAAGCGAAAAGCCAATGACATTGATGAAGAGGACGATGAGGACAACCCCGTACGAGGATCGATTCTACCACTGGCAACAAGGAAACAACCATCGCGGTCAAGCAAGAGAATCAAGATACCGACCAAAAGGAAACTAATCATCCACGACGATGAACTCTCGGAGTAAGTCCTCGTTTGCATTTTATTTTTTGTTATTTTTATTTAATACATTCATTGAGGACAATGCCTCACTCGAGTTTGGGGGGATTGTTTTTAGTAGTTACCATGTTTAGTTACATTCATCTTAAGTATTACATTTAGGATACATAAATTGCTTGCCATGCCTTTAGTTGGAACAAGAATTGCCTAGATTTGATGAATATTCGATGATGACTTTGCCAATGCACTTAATTGATAGAATTTTTATTCTAGGATAACCATGGAAAAACTTATAATTTTACTATGATGCTAAATTTGATGAAACACTGTTGTGGTTTGATTGATTTAAGGAATTCTAGTGAACTTAGGTTGATAATTAAAAAAATTGGGGGATTAGAAAAAAAATTGGAAGAATGCTAGAGGTGCCCGAAATTGGATCTAGCATGTGCTAAAAAATGGATAGCTAGAGGTGCCTGAAACGGGCTCTAGTATGTGCTAAAAATTGATCGCTAGAGGTGCCCGAAACTGGCTCTAGTCGAATAAATTAATTAACTTAAGAAAACTAAAAACAAAATACTAGAGGTGCCAAAAACTGGCTCAAGTTAAGACATGTTAAAAGAACCCAATGAAGTAATTTGAAAACCTCTTGTTTGCATAGAATCCGAAAAATGAACTTGCACACAACTCCGCACACACTCACAAGCATTATAGTTTGATTTCGAGTAACTCCTAAGTTTTCTGAAAAATGAAAAGCCAATCATACTTTGTGCCCCAGTTCTGAGAATTGAAATCAAGTTCAAAGCTAAGTTTGTGAAAATTGAAGTCTTGGCAGGTAATTATTTGTTTGCATTGCTTGATGACAAGCAATAGTTCGAGTTTGGGGGTGTGCTAAGTGTTCAAAAGTACTATTTTTCTTACCCTTTTTATTCATATTATTGTTAGACTTAGGCTCATATTAGTTACATAATTAGCCATTCATGCATAATCCATGTTTCCTTCCATCGTTGAGCTTAATTGCATAACTTGGTTGTTTTTGTGGGAAAAGATGCTGCTTTGGTGTGTTTTGTGTGTATGTGCAGGATCACTTGCCAAAGCAAGGCTAGATCTAGTTGCCAAGGCAATGCATGAAGGAGATGCTGAGCTAGTTGCCAGGGCAATGCATGAAGGAGACGCCGAGCCAGTTGCCAGGGCAATTGTCGACAAAGAATAAGGTGATATGGTAGTTGAAATTGATGACTAGACAAGCCCAAGATGATGTGGTGCAAAGCTAAATCCCAAAGGATTTTGATTTCCATGAAGAGATTAAAGAAGAATTAAATTCCAAGAAGATAGAAGAAGTTCTAGAAGGAATATAATTATAATAAAGAATTATATTCTTTAAAGATAATTTAATTCCAACTTAACTTCCTCCTCAAAGAAGGACTTTGACCTAGCCCTATAAATTGGAGGCCATGCCGTCAAATCCAAAGAGAGAGAGAGGAGAGAATTTTCGACAAGCATCTAGGGCAAGGAGGATTTCGACAAGCTTTATCCTTTATCTTTTTCTTTCTTGTTCAATTAGGTTCATGCTAGGGATTCTTTATCTTGTGTTTCTTTGGAACCTAGCCATGAACTAAATCTATTTGGCTAAGGTTATTGTGTCTTGTGGTTGTGAGAAACTATTGGATTTTGTTTAGGTAATAAGAGTTTGCACTTTTCTATTCAAGGTTTATTCATTCTTGGTTCTTATTCTTGTTTGTGAGTGAATTGGGAGAGGATCTCGTAACTTCATCTATTTATCTAATATCGGGAGAGTTAGATTCAAGAAACGAATGAATATGATCTTTATTCAATCTATTGATGGTGAAGATTAATTCGGCTTAGGAATAAGTTAAGGATTTCAACGGCTAAGAGGAGTGCAAGATTGGTTGTTGTTCACCCTTGATTCATGCATGGATGTATTATCAAGGCATGCACAAGTAACTAGAGTTTCAACTTAGGGATAAGAAGAAACCATTGAAGAACGCTCTGCCGAACCTTGAAGGTTGCTGCCCAGACACCCAAGTAGTTGCCCAACTAGTCGCCCAAGCAACCATCGATTAGTTGCCGAGGCAACCCCGTTGTGCAAGTTGCCACGGCAACTGAGTTACCCTTGCACTCTTTTACAAAGACAATCTAATCGGCTATCACACCTCAACTCACGATAACCTGGCCTATCTCTCTCATTTAATTACATCGCCTTTTACTTATTTGCTTTCTAGATTAGTTATTAGTTAAAACTCCTATAATCTTCTACTTGTGTTTTGTTTTACTTTTTACAGTGCAAGAGACTAGATTATTGAAGTGGCACCAATCCATGTGGAGACGATATCTTTTATACTATAACTTGCAACGTGTATACTTGCACAATTGCGTAGCACTTATTACGCGCAACACCTAGCTTTCTCCACGTGTTTTGAGAGACAGTGTGGAGTTGTGTGTTTGAGATTGTGATAAGTGTTTGACTTGCTATCAGTTGGGAGTCTAACATTGAGTTCTTCAGATTTGTTGTGTTGATTTGATGTTCTTTAGTGGAAATTAAATAGATGACCGGGGATCTTGTAAAGGATCAATGAGTGTACAGTTTTGAAGGGATTTCGTTGAGTAAAGATATATTCTTGATAAGTATTGTTTGATGTTTTAGGCAAATGTGAGATCCAGATAGATAGTCTACTTGGTTTGTTTGTAGGTTGGGTTTGTAACGCCCCAATTTTGGGCCTATGTGTTTTCTAGGTCAAATAGACGGTTTGGTGGACTAGAATAGAGAATTTAAGTCAGTTTAGGGATTAATTTGAAATAAATATTTTTGAGTGAGGAAAAAATATGGAAAATATCCTAAAATCATTATTTAATAGATAGAGGTTGTTGGTAAAATCAATTTTAGAGAATGGAGTTTTGAAATTTGACATTTTGGCTAGTGACCAATGTATAAAGAATGAAAAACTGTTTTTAGTGACTATTTTGGAAAAAGGGCCAAAACTTAGAATCTTTAAGGAGCTATTTGGCCAAGTATAATATCAAACTTTTCTCCTTAATTGGATATTTTAAAAAGGTTTTTACGAGGGTATAAATAGGCTTGGAGAATTAATTTTATAATTAATTTCAGAACAAACTTTACGTAACTAATTTTTCTCTAAAAGATTTTCTCCCAAATTCTCTCCAGCCAAACACTCTTCTCTTCTTCAAAATTCTCAGGTAACTTATTGATTCCTTAAATCTTTTGATTTCAAATGAGTTTCCTATGATTTCCTATCAAAATCTTATTGTTTTAATCTTGTTTTCTCCTGTAAATCAATCCAATTAAGGGGAAAGTCAACATTAGAGGTGATCATCGTTCTTCTCCTCTAATGAATGATTTTTTACTGAAATTCCCAAGTTGTTGATCCTTTATAAATGTTTTCTAATGATTTAATTATGGAAAATTGGTTAAATCAAGGCTCAATTGATGAGATTAATTGATTTTCGTATTGGATCCGTTTTGCTATGTTCTTGATTGGATTATAACATGATTTTGATGTTTTATAATGTTCATAAGTTGATTTTAACATTGGAATCCCGAAACTAGGTGGATCTCTAGTTTTCTAGGTTACTAGTTATGAGTTTTTGAGGAGTTGAGGATTTTTTAATGAATTATGGAGGTATAAGGCTGTTGTAAATGTGTTTTTGGATGTTAATTGATGATAATTGATGGATCAAATCTTTAGGTTTTGGTTGGGTTAAGTTCGGAAAGTGTTTGATGTTGTTTTCGGTTGTTGTGGAGGGAAATTGGTTATAGATTGAGGAAGTCTATTGTGAATTGATGTTGCTGGGCTCTTGAATGCATTTTTGTAACCCCATTAACCCGTTCTAGTTGCAAGACCGAACTGAGCGAGCTACATTAGGGTTTCCTGAGACAAACCCAGGAGATTTACATTAGAAATGGTCCATTTTTTCTTTTATCTTATCTAAATACATATTTAAGTCCTAATGTGTACATGCTGGTTTTAGAGAGAGTTACATCCCAATCGGGCGTCGATTAGACATCCAATTGCTTAAAATCGTATAGCAGGGACTAAAATGTAATTTTCATTAATTACAAAGTTTTATAAGAAATTAATGTTACCTATCCTTAATTGGTCATATTACATCCCTTCAGGTTAAATATCAACTTAAATTAGCCATCCAAACTCATTTAATTGCATAGCTACGAACTATGGACCAAAATGCAAAGATTAGAAACATTAGATAGCATCTTAAATGAATTAACGGCTGGTGTATCGGTAGAGAGCCTTGCCGTATTGCAATGGTCCTCAAGCATATCAGTACGGGTATGAGTTTTCAAAAATATCAGAATCCAGTGGCAAAAGACCGTACCGATACGGTAACCTGTGTACCAAAACCAGGCTTAATTTCTAGTTATGTGTACCGATATGGTTACAAGGCGTATCGGTAGGCCTAGGCAATTTTGCTCAAATTGAGCTGAGATATGTCCCCGCGTACTGATCACTGAGGACTCGTACCGGTACGGTCAGACTTGTAATGCCCTTTAGGTCCAGCATATGACACTTTGGCTCAATCTAACATGCACCAGCTAACATCTAATCAACATATAACCTCACAAACATCATTTATCATCAACATATCGTCATGGAAGAAGATCATACTTATCAAGGCATACTCAAAGCAAACTCCTATGGCATGATTTCTACCCAAGCATGCATATTGGTTCCCAAACCCTCAAAGTCAAGCATAAAGCATCATACAAGTTCAAACATCAATCCAACCTTATACAAATAGGGAGTAGACAAAATACATCTCCCAAAAACAACTTGGTCACATTGCCTCTTATTACTACTTATTGCTTATGAAACCGTTGTTGCGCGTAATAAGTACTTCGTAATTGTGCAAGTGTACACGTCACAAGTTATAGTATAAAAGATATCGTCTCCACAGGGACTGATGCCACTTCAAGAATCTAATATCTTGCACTGTAAAAAGTAAAAGAACACAAGTAGAAGATTGTAGGAGTTTTAACTAACAACTAAACTAGAAAGCAATAAAGTAAAAGAAGATGTAATCAAATGAGAGAGAATAGGCCAGGTTATCGTGAGTTGAGGTGTGATAGCCGATTGGATCGTCTTGGTAAAAGAGTGCAAGGGCAACTCAGTTGAGAGAGAAAAGCTGTGATAGCCAAATAGATTTAGGTCATGGCTAGGTTCCAAAGAAACACAAGACAAAGAATTCCTAGCATAAACCTAATATAACAAGAAAGAAAAAGATGAAGAACGCTTGAAGCCTTGTCGAAATTTCTCCTTGCTCCTGCCGAAATCTCCCTCCTCTCTTTGTCAAAATTTCTCTCTTCTCCATCTTTGGAGTTGACGGCTTGGTCCTCAATTTATAGGGCTAGGTCAAAGTCTTTTTTGAGGAGGAAGTTACGTTGGAATTAAATATCTTTAAAGAATATAATTCTTTATTATATTTAAATTCCTTCTAGAACTTCTCCTATCTTCTTGGGATTTAATTTCTCTTTAACCTCTTCATAGAAATCAAACTCCTTTGGGATTTAACTTTGCTCCACGTCATCTTGGGCTTATCTAGTCATCAATTTCGACTACCATATCATCTTACCCCTTATCGAAAATTGCCCTGGCAACTAGCTCGGCATCTCCTTCATGCATTGCCCTGGCAACTGGTTCCAGCCTTGCTTTGGCAAGTGATTCTGCACACATACAAAAAAAAACACCAAAGCAATATCTTTTCCACAAAATTAAGCAAAATATGAAATCAAGCTTGTCCACCAAAGAAGCAATACAAACATGCATGAATGGCTAATAATGCAACTAATATGAGCCTAAATCTAGCAATAATATGAATAAAAAGGGTGAATAAAATTGTACTTTTAGACACTTAACACACCCCCAAACTTGAACTATTGCTTGTCCTCAAGCAATGCAAACTAATAATTACCCGCCAAGACATTAATTTTCACAAACTTAGCTTTGAACTTGATTTCAATTCTCATAACCGTGACACAAAGTATGATTGGCTTTTCATTTTTCAGAAAACTTAGGAGTTACTCGGAATCAAACTATAATGTTTGTGAGTGTGTGCGGGGTTGTGTGCAAGTTGGTTTTTCGGATTCTATGCAAACAAGAGGTTTTCAAATTACTTCATTGGGTTCTTTTAACATGTTTTAACTAGAGCTGGTTTCAGACACCTCTAATGTTTTATTTTTAGTTTTCTTAAGTTAAATTAATTTATTCGACTAGAGCCGGTTTCGGGCACCTCTAGCTATCAATTTTTAGCACATACTAGAGCCAATTTCGGGCACCTCTAGCATTCATCCAATTTTTATTCTAATCCCTTAACTTTTTAATTATCAACCTAAGTTCGCTAGAATTCCTTGAATCAATCAAGCCACAACAGTTTTTCATCAAGTTTAGCATCATAGTAAGATTCTAAGTGTTTCCATGTTTATCCTAGAATAAAAAGTTCTATCAATTAAGTACATTGGCAAAGTCATCATCAGATATTCATCAAATCTAGGAAATTTTTGTTCCAACTAAAGGCATGGAAAGCAATTTATGTATCCTAAATGCAATACTTAAGATCAATGCAACTAAACATGGTAACTAACTAATAACAATCCCCCCCAAACTCGAGTCAGGTGTTGTCCTCAATGCATGTAACAAAGAAAAATAAAAATAAAAACAAAAATAACAATAAAGAAAAGTAAAATGCAAACAAAGACTTGCTCTGAGAGTTCGTCGTCATGGATGATTAGTTTCCTTTTGGTCGGTGTCTTGATTCTTTTTCTTGAACGCGGTGGTTGCTTCCTTGTTGCCGATGGTGGAATCGATCCTTGTACGGGGTTGTCCTCACCGTCCTCTTCATCAATGTCATTGGCTTTTCGCTTGGGCTTGGAGGATTCGATTGGTGCGGTCTTTGTTGGTGCAATGGAGGACTCGTCAGAATCTGAAAAATCAGACAATGATTCAGTACGAGTTGATTCGGGCATAGGTGCTTTACCTTTGGCTTTTGCAGTGGTTGTTGGGGCGTCTTTAGCTCTGGTTACTACGACATATTCAGTGTTGGTTGTCGTCGCAACTGCTTGGGCATGCACAGTGTAGGTTGCCACAGCATTATTTGTTGCGGTTGCCATGGCAACTACTTCTTTGGTTGTCGTGGCAAGGATTTCGGCAAGAAAGATGGGGAACGACACGCGGCTGTCCAGGTACTTTTCCAGGATGACTTGGGTGATGGCATTGTTGTGATCCTTCATGTACTGCATGAACATTAGTTGCCGGTCTTTAATTTGCCTAAGGCGGTTCGCCAACGGTTGTAAGAGTGCTTCAAGTTGTCCCGGGGCTGCTGTCTGAGTTGCATGGGCATCAGTTGCTTGGGCATTAGGAGTTGCCGAGGAGGCAAGAGTTGCCACGGCAATTGAAGGCGTTGGGGATTTTACCGGTGCCTCTCCTATTAGCTTTTGGATTTGTGCTCGATTCCAACCGGACTTTGGTAAGGCCTTTTCATCAGTGGACTCACTTGGGACATGCATCTCCAATTTTGGTTTGGCCAGTTATGTAGGATTTATTTAGGGTAAATTGGAGGCTTAATATAAGCCTTAGATTCAGCTCATTAATTTCCTTGTTGAAGAAGATTCCTTCTTGAATCAAAATTCCTCTTTATCTTGAGCTCTTTTCCTACAATTCAAAAACAAATAAAATAAGGATTTAAATTAAAGATAAACTAATAAAAGAAAATAAATAAAGATGTGCAAAGAAATTCTTAAACTTAAAATTTAAAAACAATTAGATAAATAAATAGTTTGAAAAAAAAGAAAAAGAAAATATCGAAAGGAGAGCATGCTCATGCATCTCCTAAGGTGACCACTTCTTTGTTACGTTCCATATGGGCACCGTTGTAGTGCTTCAATCTTTGTACGTTAACTTTGAATTCATGTTTTTTAGTGATGGACTTCATTATCACGGCACCATGGGAGAACGGTTTGACAACTTCGAATGGTCCCGACCATCTTGATTTCAATTTTCCCGGGAAAAGTTTCAGTCGAGAATTGAATAAGAGAACTAGTTGCCCTGACATGAATTGCCGCGGCGATAGTTTCTTGTCATGCCATTGCTTTGTTTTCTCCTTGTAGATTCATGCATTGTAATAGGCAAGTGCACAGAATTCTTCTATATCGTTGAGGTCCAACAAACGCTTTTGCCCGGTACTTTCCTAATCCATATTTACGGTCTTGATTGCCCAATATGCAGTGTGTTCGATTTTCACCGGTAGATGGCATGTTTTGCCATAGACAAGTCGGAAGGGAGACATACCTAAGGGTGTTTTGAATGTAGTGCGATATGCCCAAAGTGCGTCATCTAGTCTTACTGACCAATCCATCCTAGAGGGATTTACAACTTTCTCGAGTATACCCTTCAGTTCTCGGTTGGAAATTTCTGCTTGCCCTTTGGTTTGTGGGTGATATGCCATGGCAATTTTGTGTGACATGCCGAAGCGTTGCAACATCTTGGCAATAAGTCTGTTGTCAAAGTGCTTGCCTTCATCACTGATAATTGCTCTCGGTATCCCAAACCGTGTAAATATATTTTTCTGCAAGAATCGTTGCACCGTCTTGGAATCGTTGGTGGGAGCTGCAGCTGCCTCAACCCATTTAGACATGTAGTCGACGGCAAGTAGAATGTAGAGGTTGCCGAATGAATATGGGAAAGGTCCCATAAAATCGATCCCCCATACATCGAACAATTCCACCTCGATGATGTTTTGGAGCGGCGTCTCATGTCGTCTAGAGATATCGCCCGTCCTCTGGCAATGATCGCATTGCTTGTAAAACTCTTGGGCATCTTTGTACAGTGTTGGCCAATACAAACCGGATTGCAAAAATTTGGCCGCGGTATGTGTTCTTCCAAAATGTCCTCCATAGGGTGAAGAATGGCATTGCCGGAGTACATTCTTCTGCTCCTCTTCAGGGACACATCGGCGTATAACCTGATCTCCATATTGTTTAAACAAAAGAGGCTCGTCCCAAAAGTAATGCTTAGAATCATGGAGGAACCGCTTCTTCCCTTGGTGAGTAAGGCCATAAAGTAAAATACCACAAACAAGGAAATTAACTAAATCCGCGTACCAGGGTATTGCCGAGGAATGTGTTGGTGTGGCAACTGCTTCCAAGGTTGCCAAGGCATGCGCTTCTAGAGCTGCCGTAGCATGCGCGTCAAGTGTTGCCGAGGCATGCGCATCCATGGTTGTCGAGGCAACTAACAATTGCTCATCCAGGAATGCATTGCATATCTCTAAATCTGCGTCCTCCTCCCCATTGCGTTCTAAGCGTGATAAGTGATCGGCCAATTGATTTTTTGTTCCTTTCATGTCCTTAATTTCAATGTCAAACTCTTGTAAAAGTAATATCCAACGAATCAAACGAGGTTTGGCATCCTTTTTAGCAAATAGATACTTAATTGTTGAATGGTCCGTATGAACAATTACCTTTGTACCAATCAAATAGGATCGGAACTTGTCAAATGCGAAAACTACGACTAGTAACTCTTTCTCTGTTGTTGTGTAATTCACTTGAGCGCTATTAAGAGTTTTACTAGCGTAGTATATCACATGAAAGGTCTTACCTGTGCGTTGGCCTAGGACTGCTCCTACTGCGAAATCACTTGCATAACACATGAGCTCAAAAGGTATCGTCCAATCTGGTGGAAATACAATGGGTGCCGAGGTAAGGTTTTCTTTTAGGGTTTCGAATGCTTGGGTGCAAGAATCGTCAAAATTGAAGGCTTTATCCTGTTCAAGCAAATTGCACAAGGGTTTGGTAATCTTAGAAAAATTATGGATGAACCTCCTGTAAAAACCTGCATGTCCAAGAAAGCTTCAAATTCCTTTAACCGAACTTGGTAGGGGTAATCTCTCGATCACGTCCACCTTGTCTTTATCTTCAATTTCCTAGGATGAAATCTTGTGGCCGAGCACTATTCTTTCATCTACCATAAAATGTCACTTCTCCCAATTACGGACTAAATCGGTTTCTTCACATCTTGCCAACACCTTCTCTAAATTGCCAAGGCAACTGTCGAAGTCATTACCAAAAATGGAAAAAATCATCCATGAAGATCTCAAGGAAGTCTTCAAACATGTCTAAAAAGAGTGCCATCATGCATCTTTGGAAGGTTGCCGGGGCATTACACAATCCAAACGGCATACTTCGGAAATCATAAGTACCGTATGGGCATGTGAAGGTTGTCTTTTCTTGATCTTCTGGTGCTATGGCAATTTGATTGTAACCTGAATAACCATCAAGAAAACAATAAAAGGGTTTACCTACAAGACGGTCAATCATTTGATCAATAAAGGGTAATGGGAAGTGATCTTTCCTAGCGGCTTTGTTTAGCTTTCGATAATCTATACAAACCCTCCAACCGGTCACAGTCCTGGTTGGAATAAGTTCATTGTTTTCATTACTTACCACCGTTATACCTCCCTTTTCGGTACACATTGTACCGGACTTACCCATGTACTATCAGAGATAGGGTATATGATGCCGACGTCAAGACACTTGATGATTTCTTTCATTAGAACCCATTTCATGGCATGATTTAGTCTCTTCTGGGCCTCAATCGAAGGTTTGTGATCATCTTCCAACAAAATCTTGTGCATGCACACTGCTGGGCTAATTCCCTTCAAGTCGGCAATTGTCCACCCTATTGCCTTCTTGTGTAGCATCAACATTTTGATCAGCTTCTTTTCCTACTCAGGCTGTAACTTAGAGGAAATAATTGCAGGCAATGTATTATCGGTTCCCAAGTAAGCATATTTTAGTTGCCCTGGCAACTGTTTCAACTCAAGAATCGGTGGTTGTTCAATGGAGGGCTTTTCGAGTTTACCTTCCTTACCTGAGTAATCCAGTGGTTCAAAGTATGTGCCTGGTCGATTGACTAACCAATTTGCCTCTTCTTGTTGTTCCACATCGATCGGTTCTTCATACTCCTCAGGTTCCTCTTGATCGGCAATGTAGCTGCCGTGACATGAAGAAGTTGGCATTCTTTCGGATCATCGGCATGCCTTAGTGTTTGGAACACATTTAGTTTAACTTGATGGTCATTCACCCTCATTGTGAGTTCTCCCTTTTCAACATCGATCAAGGTTCTCCCTGTTGCTAGGAAGGGTCTCCCAAGAATGATAGGTGCATGTTCATCTGCTTCACAATCCAAAACAATAAAGTCAGCGGGAAAAATAAATTTATCAACTTTTACCAGTATGTCTTCGATTTTTCCCTCTGGATGCACATAGGATCTGTCAGCTAGCTATAGCATAACTATTGTAGGTCTTGCCTTCCCGATTCCTAGTTTATGGAAAACCGATTTAGGCATCAAGTTTATGCTGGCTCCAAGGTCACATAATGCTTTCCCAACATAGTGGTTTCCGATGGAACAAGGTATTGTGAAACTTTCGGGATTCTTCAACTTGGGTGGTGATAAGTGTTCAAAAGTACTATTTTTCTTACCCTTTTTACTCATATTATTGTTAGACTTAGGCTCATATTAGTTGCATAATTAGCTATTCATGCATTAATCCATGTTTCCTTCCATCGTTGAGCTTGATTACATAACTTGGTAGTTTTTGTGGGAAAAGATGCTGCTTTGGTGTGTTTTGTGTGTATGTGCAGGATCACTTGCCAAAGCAAGGCTAGAGCTAGTTGCCAGGGCAATGCATGAAGGAGATGCCAAGCTAGTTGCCAGGGCAATGCATGAAGGAGATGCCGAGCCAGTTGCCAGGGCAATTGTCAACAAAGAACAAAGGTGATATGGTAGTCGAAATTGATGACTAGACAAGCCCAAGATGACGTGGAGCAAAGCTAAATCCCAAAGGAATTTGATTTCCATGAAGAGATTAAAGAAGAATTAAAGTCCAAGAAGATAGGAGAAGTTCTAGTAGGAATATAATTATAATAAAGAATTATATTCTTTAAAGATAATTTAATTCCAACTTAACTTCCTCCTCAAAGAAGGACTGTGACCTAGCCCTATAAATAAGAAGTCATATCGTCAGCTTGAGAGGAGAGCAAGAGAGGGGAATTTTAACAACTCCAAGGAGAGCAAGAGAAGAGAATTTTTGACAAGTATCTAGGGCAAGGAGGATTTCGACAAGCTTCATCCTTCATCTTTTTCTTTCTTGTTCAACTAGGTTCATGCTAGGGATTCTTTATCTTGTGTTTCTTTGGAGCCTAGCCATGAACTAAATCTATTTGGCTAAGGTTATTGTGTCTTGTGGTTGTGAGAAACTATTGGATTTTGTTTAGGTAATAAGAGTTTGCATTTTTCTATTCAAGGTTTATTCATTCTTGGTTCTTATTCTTGTTTGCGTGTGAATTGGGAGAGGATCTCGTAACTTCATCTATTTATCTAATATCGGGAGAGTTAGATTCAAGAAACGAATGAATATGATCTTTATTCAATCTATTGATGGTGAAGATTAATCCGGCTTAGGAATAAGTCAAGGATTTCAACAGCTAAGAGGAGCACAAGATTGGTTGTTGTTCACCCTTGATTCATGCAGGGATGTATTATCAAGGCATGCACAAGTAGCTAGAGTTTCGACTTAGGGATAAGAAGAAACCATTGAAGAACGCTCTGTTGAACCTTGAAGGTTGTTGCCCAGACGCCCAAGTAGTTGCCCAACTAGTTGCCCAGGCAACCATCGATTAGTTGCCAAGGCAACCCCGTTGTGCAAGTTGCCACGGCAACTGAGTGCCCGTGCACTCTTTTACCAAGACGATCCAATCGGCTATCACACCTCAACTCATGATAACCTGGCCTATCTCTCTCATTTGATCTCATTCATTCTTTTACTTTATTGCTTTCTAGATTAGTTATTAGTTAAAACTCCTATAATCCTTTATTTGTGTTTTTATTTTTTCAGTACAAGAGACTAGATTCTTGCAGTGGCACCAATCCCTATAGAGACGATATCTTTTATACTATAACTTGCAACGTGTATACTTGCACAATTGCGTAGCACTTATTACGCGCAACAAGTTTTTGGCGCCGTTGCCGGGGATTGGCAGTAGC
The DNA here is from genome assembly GCA_019671005.1 of Hibiscus mutabilis. Taxonomy (NCBI): domain Eukaryota; kingdom Viridiplantae; phylum Streptophyta; class Magnoliopsida; order Malvales; family Malvaceae; genus Hibiscus; species Hibiscus mutabilis. The sequence continues at coordinate 9,887,573 of CM033737.1, read as the reverse complement.
GACTTTGTTTTTATTTTCTTGCACTTTATGTTTACTTTTCTTGTTTAAGATTCAAAGGGCTAACAAACTTTGGTTTTGCATTGGTATATGACCAGGGAGAGACCGACTACACCAAAATATCCCTTTCATCCAGAAATCGAACGAACCTTACAAAGACTTAGACGAAGGATAAGAGTAGCAATGGCTAATCAAGACGGCAATATGAATCAAGATGTTCCAGCAGGAGGATGAGTGATTCTTGCACGAAACAGAACTATTCGAGACTATCTTGAAGAAGATCTTGATGGACTTAATCCAGGAGTTGTCGCACCTAAAATTGAAGCCGACCATTTTGAGTTAAAACCGGTAATATTTAATATGATCAACACAATTGGTCAATTTGGCGGCTCAGCAACTGAAGATGCACGACAACATATTAAATATTTCCTCGAGATTTGCAACTCATTCAAAATACACGGAGTCACCCCCGATGTCTTACGATTAAGATTATTCCTCTATTCACTGAGGGATAGGGCGAAAGCATGGTTGAATAGCATTCCTGCTTGATCAATAGCATCTTGGACCGATCTTTGTCGTGATTTCCTTGCTTGGTTTAATCCTACAAATTTAACTGATAAGCTTCATAACGACATTACTTGTTTTCAGCAGGCAGATGATGAATCCATGTACGAGGCTTGGGAGCGATATAGAGAACTTCTACACAAATACCCCCTACACGGATTCTCGATGTGGACTCAAGTAACAATGTTTTACAACGCCGTGAATACACCAACAAGGATGATGCTAGATGCCTCAGAAAAGGACATACTCTTAGATAAGTCGCTGGAGGAAGCAATGCAAATTCTAAACAGGCTGGCCAAGAATGATTATCAATTTCCCTCTACTAGAAGAGGAGGAGTTAGACGCCAAGCCACAATACATGAACTAGGATAATCAGATTCAATTTCGGCACAATTGGCCACCTTAACCAAGATGGTCCAGAACATGCAAAAACCAAACAACACACATGAAGTCAAGGTAATGGATTCTTTTTGTGAGTTATGTGGTGATAACCATGATTCTTCTGAATGTATGCAGAATCCGGAATCCAGCTTCTACGTGGGTAATTACAATCGGAACAACAATGTGATGTCCAATACATATAATCCAGCTTGGAAGAAGCACCCAAATTTTTCATGGAATAATCCTAACAATGCTCTAAACCAGAACAATCAGAATGCACAAGCATTGGGATTCCAGCAGAATATGCCACGGCAACAGTTGCCGCAGCAACAACCGACAACATCTAGTTCTTTGGAAAACTCTCTAAATGCTTTTATGATGAAAACTGAATCTTATATGGCTGAGAATAGTAACTTCATAAAAAGAACTAATGCTTTTATTAACAGGACCGAGATGAGATTGCAAAACCAAGAGGCGGCAATCAAATCATTGGAAAATTCAGTCGGACAATTTGCTCAAAATTTGAATACTAGTCTGCAAGGAGGTTTACCTAGCGATACTGAAGTCGCAAGAGGAACTGGCCATGAGCAATGTAAGGCAATCACCACTAGAAGTGGCCAACAACTTAGAGAGGCTCAAACCCGCTCATCAAACAAAACTCAACAAAAAGATCAAGACGAACCTAGCGGAAAATCCTTAGATGCTGAACCAGGAATTGCCGCGGCAACCGGCAATAACATGCCTCGGAAACCGACGATAAAGATGCCTCGGCAACTTGCGACAAGCATGCCTCGGTAACCCCAGTTGATAACACCTCGGCAACTCCAGTTGTCCCAGCAATGCCGTCAATCAGGTTCCAAACCAATGAAAGGATCGAAGATATCTGACTTCCACCACCATTCCCACAAAGGTTGAAGCGACAAAAGCAAGAATACCAATTCAAGAAGTTTCTTGATATCCTAAAGCAAGTCCACATCAACTTGCCATTGGTGGAAGCAATTGAACAAATGCCGAACTATGCCAAGTTTCTTAAAGACATTGTGTTCAAAAGAACAAGGCTATGAGAGTTTGAAACAGTTGTCGCAACAGAGGGATACATGGCAATGTTGCACAATCGTATGCCACCCAAGTTGAAGGATCCCGAAAGTTTCGCAATACCCTATTCCATTGGAAACCACTATGTTGGGAAAACATTATGCGACCTTGGGGCTAGCATAAACTTGATGCCTAAATTGATTTTCTAGAAACTAGGAATCGGGAAGGCAAGACCTACAACAGTTATGCTACAGCTAGCCGAAAGATCCTATGTGCATCCAGAGGGAAAAATCGAGGACATACTGGTAAAAGTTGATAAATTTATTTTTCCCGCTGACTTTATTGTTTTGGATTGTGAAGCAGATGAGCATGCACCCATCATTCCCGGGAGACCATTCCTAGCAACAGGGAGAACCTTGATCGATGTTTAAAAGGGAGAACTCACAATGAGGGTGAATGACCAGCAAGTTAAACTAAATGTGTTCCGAACACTAAGGCATGCCGATGATCCAGAAGAATGCCAACTTCTTCATGCCACGACAGAGTTTAACTTCGACGAGGAATTTAGTTGCCTCGGCAACTACATTGCCGATCAAGAGGAACCTGAGGAGTATGAAGAACCGGTCGATGAGGAGCAACAAGAAGAGGCAAATTGGCTAGTCAATCGACCAGGTACATACTTTGAACCACTGGATTACTCAGGTAAGGAAGGTAAAATCGAAAAACCCTCTATTGAACAACCACCGATTCTTGAGTTGAAACAATTGCCAGAGCAACTAAAATATGCATACTTAGGAACCGATAATACATTGCCTGTTATTATTTCTTCTAAGTTACAGCCTGAGCAGGAAAAGAAGCTGATCAAGATGTTGAAGCTACACAAAAAGGCAATAGGGTGGACAATCGCCGACTTGAAGGGAATTAGCCCGATAGTGTGCATGCACAAGATTTTGTTGGAAGATGATCACAAACCTTCAATTGAGGCCCAGAGGAGACTGAATCATGCCATGAAAGGGGTTGTAATGAAAGAAATCATCAAGTGGCTTGACGCCGGCGTTATATACCCTATCTCTGACAGTACATGGGTAAGTCCGATACATTGTGTACCGAAAAAGGGAGGTATAACGGTGGTAAGTAATGAAAATAATGAACTCATTCCAACCAGGACTATGACCGGTTGGAGGGTTTGTATGGATTATCGAAAGCTAAACAAAGCCACCAGGAAATATCACTTCCCATTACCCTTTATTGATCAAATGCTTGACCGTCTTGCAGGTAAACCCTTTTATTGTTTTCTTGATGGTTATTCAGGTTACAATCAAATTGCCATAGCACCAGAAGATCAAGAAAAGACAACCTTCACATGCCTATACAGTACTTATGCCTTCCGAAGGATGCCGTTCGGATTGTGTAACGCCCCAGCAACCTTCCAAAGATGCATGATGGCACTCTTTTCAGACATGGTCGAAGACTTCCTTGAGATCTTCATGGATGATTTTTCTATTTTTGATAATGACTTCGACAGCTGTCTCGGCAATTTAGAGAGGGTGTTGGCAAGATGTGAAGAAACTGATTTCGTCCTCAATTGGGAGAAATGCCATTTTATGGTAGATGAAGGAATAGTGCTCGGCCACAAGATTTCATCCAAAGGAATTGAAGTAGACAAAGCCAAGGTGGACGTGATCCAGAGATCAACCCCACCAAGTTCGGTTAAAGGAATTTGAAGTTTTCTTGGACATGTAGGTTTTTACAGGAGGTTTATTCATAATTTTTCTAAAATCACTAAACCCTTGTGCAATTTGCTTAAAAAAGGATAAAGTCTTCGATTTTGATGATTCTTGCACCCCAAGCATTCAAAACCCTAAATGAAAAGCTTGCCTCGGCACCCATTGTCGTTCCACCAGATTGGACACTACTTTTTGAGCTCATGTGTGATGCAAGTGATTTCACGGTAGGAGCAGTCCTAGGCCAACGCACAAGTAAGACCTTCCATGTGATATACTACGCTAGTAAAACTCTTAATAGTGCTCAAGTGAATTACACAACAACAGAGAAAGAGTTACTAGCTGTAGTTTTCGCATTTGACAAGTTCTGATCCTATTTGATTGGTACAAAGGTAATTGTTCATACGGACCATTCGGCAATCAAATATCTATTTGCTAAAAAGGATGCCAAACCTCGTTTGATTCGTTGGATATTATTTTTACAAGAATTTGATATTGAAATTAAGGACAATAAAGGAACAGAGAATCAAGTGGCCGATCACTTATCACGTTTAGAACGCAACAGGGAGGAGGATGCGGATCTAGAGATATGCGATGCATTCCGGATGAACAAATTTTAGTTGCCTCGGCAACCATGGACGCGCATGCCTCGGCAACCCTCGACGCCTTAGCAACCATTGATGCACACGCCTCGGCAACTCTCGATGCCGCAGTAGCCTTTGACACGCACGCCTCGGCAATTTTGGGAGCAGTCACCATGGGAGTACATGCCTCGGCAATACCCTCGTACGCGAATTTAGTTAATTTCCTTGTTTGTGGCATTTTACCTTATGGCATTACTAACCAAGGGAAGAAGCGGTTCTGCCATGATGCTAAGCATTACTTTTGGGACGAGCCTCTTTTGTTTAAACAATGTGCAGATTAGGTTATACTTTTGGGACGAGCCTCTTTTGTTTAAATGTCAACACCTTTTACGGGCTTTACATTGAGAAGGACGAGCATCAAACCTTCGTTGATCAAATCACGCCCAAGCAACTCGACAAGGTGCTTCAAAAACTCACTCAACCAGGAACTCATTGGAACGACGGTTGATATACCACGTCTTTTGCTCATACATTCTATTTAGCATAATCGCATCATTAACATTGGAAAAGTTATTTGTGATGAGAATTTTGTATGTAGCTCAAAAGATAAGGGTTCTCTTTTCTTCCCTTGCTTAATTTCTAATCTTTGCAAGGAGATGCATGTCCCAAGTGAGTCCACCGATGAAAAGGCCCTACCAAAGTCCGGTTGGAATCAAGAACAAATCCGAAAGCTAATGGGAGAGGCACCGGGAAATTCTTCAAGGCCTCCAATTGCCGCGGCAACTCCTGCCGCCCCGGCAATCCCTAATGCCCAAGCACCCAACGCCCGGCCAACTCGGCCATCAACCCCGGGACACTTTGAAGCACTCTTGCAACCATTGGCAAGCCACCCAAGGCAAATTGAAAACTGGCAACTAATGTTCATGCGGTACATGAAGGAGTACAACAATGCCATCACCCAAGTCATCCTAGAAAAGTACCCGGACAGTCGCGTGCCGTTCCCAATCTTTCCTATCGAGATCTTTGCCCCGGCAACCAATGAAGCAGTCGCCACGGTAACCGTAACAGATGATGCCACGACAACCTACATCGTGCCTGCACAAGATGATGCCACGGCAACCAACCCTGAGGATGCCACGGAAACCAAAGCTAAAGACGTCCTGGCAACCACTGCAAAAGCCAAAGGTAAAGCACCTACGCTCGAATCAACTTCTACGGAATCATTTTCTGATTTTTCAGATTCGGACGAGTCCTCCATTGCACCAACAAAGACCGCACCAATTGAATCCTCCAAGCGAAAAGCCAATGACATTGATGAAGAGGAAGATGAGGACAACCCCGTACGAGGATCGATTCCACCACCGACAACAAGAAAACAACCATCGCGTTCAAGCAAGAGAATCAAGACACTGAACAAAAGGAAACTAATCATCTACGATGACGAACTCTCGGAGTAAGTCCTCGTATGCATTTTATTTTTCGTTATATTTATTCTTCTTTAATGAATGCATTGAGGACAATGCCTCACTCGAGTTTGGGGGTATTGGTTTCTAGTTAGTTTCATGTTTAGTTGCATTCATCTCTAGCAATCACATATAGGTTGCATATGTTACTTGCCATGCCTTTAATTGAATTTAATTGCTTAAGACTTGTTGAATATCCAATGATGAATTTTTGCCACTGCACTTAATTGAAAGAACCTTTAATTTTAGGATTGCATGAAAAGAACTTAGAATTTTACTATGGTGCTGATTTTTTTACACGATTGTGGCTTGTTGATTTAAAGAAACTTAGTGAACTTAGGTTGCTTAAAATTTGAAAATTAAAAGGTAAATTTTTGCTAGAGGTGCCCGAAACTGGCTCTAGTAGTAAATGCACTTTCTTGCTAGAGGTGCCCAAAACTGGCTCTAGTAGTTAATGCACATTAAAGAATCGCTAGAGGTGCCCGAAATTGGCTCTAGTCGACTAAAATAAAATGAGAAATTGCTTACTTTGCTAGAGGTGCCCGAAATTGGCTCTAGTGAAAATAAAAATAAATGCCCCAGTAATTAAATTGATAAAAGCCTATTGTTCACATAGAATCTTGAAAATCAACTTGTACACAACTACGCACACACATTGTCACGAGCATTATAGTTTTGTTCCAGGTAATTTTTGTGCTATCCGAAAAATTAAAAGGTGATCATACTTTGTGACACGGTTCCGAGGTTTGAATTCAAGTTTGAAGCATGTCTTTGATGATTAAAGTCTTGGAAGGTAATTATTAGTTTGCATTGCTTGAGGACAAGCAATAGTTCGAGTTTGGGGGTGTGATAAGTGTTCCAAAGTACTATTTTTCTTACCCTTTTTACTCATATTATTGTTAGAATTAGGCTCAAATTAGTTGCATAATTAGCCATTCATGCATTAATCCATGTTTCCTTCCATCGTTGAGCTTGATTACATAAATTGGTAGTTTTTGTGGGAAAAGATGCTGCTTTGGTGTGTTTTGTGTGTATGTGCAGGATCACTTGCCAAAGCAAGGCTAGAGCTAGTTGCCAGGGAAATGCATGAAGGAGATGCCGAGCTAGTTGCCAGGGCAATGCATGAAGGAGACGCCGAGCCAGTTGCCAGGGCAATTGTTGACAAAGAACAAAGGTGATATGGTAGTCGAAATTGATGACTAGACAAGCCCAAGATGACGTGGAGCAAAGCTAAATCCCAAAGGAATTTGATTTCCATGAAGAGATTAAAGAAGAATTAAATTCCAAGAAGATAGAAGAAGTTCTAGTAGGAATTTAATTATAATAAAGAATTATATTCTTTAAAGATAATTTAATTCCAACTTAACTTCCTCCTCAAAGAAGGACTTTGACCTAGCCCTATAAATAAGAAGCCATATCGTCAACTTGAGAGGAGAGCAAGAGAGAGGAATTTCGACAACTCCAAGGAGAGCAAGAGGAGAGAATTTTCGACAAGCATCTAGGGCAATGAGGATTTCGACAAGCTTCAATTCTTCATCTTTTTCTTTCTTGTTTGATTGGGTTCATGCTAGGGATTATTTATCTTGTGTTTCTTTGGAACCTAGCCATGAACTAAATCTATTTGGCTATGGTTATTGTGTTTTGTGGTTGTGAGAAACTATTGGATTTTGTTTAGGTAATAAGAGTTTGCACTTTTCTATTCAAGGTTTATTCATTCTTGGTTCTTATTCTTGTTTGCGAGTGAATTGGGAGAGGATCTCGTAACTTCATCTATTTATCTAATATCGGGAGAGTTAGATTCAAGAAACGAATGAATATGATCTTTATTCAATCTATTGATGGTGAAGATTAATCCATCTTAGGAATAAGTCAAGGATTTCAACGGCTAAGAGGAGCGCAAGATTGGTTGTTGTTCACCCTTGATTCACGCAGGGATGTATTATCAAGGCATACACAAGTAGCTAGAGTTTCGACTTAGGGATAAGAAGAAACCATTGAAGATCGCTCTGCCGAACCTTGAAGGTTGCTGCCCAGACGCCCAAGTAGTTGCCCAGGCAACCATCGATTAGTTGCCAAGGCAACCCCGTTGTGCAAGTTGCCCGTGCACTCTTTTACCAAGACGATCCAATCGGCTATCACACCTCAACTCACGATAACCTGGCCTATCTCTCTCATTTGATCTCATTCATTCTTTTACTTTATTGCTTTCTAGATTAGTTATTAGTTAAAACTCCTATAATTCTTTATTTGTGTTTTTATTTTTTTTTCAGTGCAAGAGACTAGATTCTTGAAGTGGCACCAATCCCTATGGAGACGATATCTTTTATACTATAACTTGCAACGTGTATACTTGCACAATTGCGTAGCACTTATTACGCGCAACAGGTGGCATGCGATTGTGCAACATGGTCATGCATCCCTCTGTTCCAGCAACTGTTTCAAACTCTCCTAGCCTTGTTCTCTTGGACACTATGTCTTTAAGAAACTTGGCATAGTTCGGCATTTGTTCAATTGCTTCAACCAATGTCAAGTTGATGTGGACTTGCTTTAGGATATCAAGAAACTTCTTGAATTGATATTCTTGCTTTTGTCGCTTCAACCTTTGTGGGAATGGTGGTGGAAGTCGGATATCTTCGATCCTTTCATTGGTCTAGAACCTGATTGATGGCATTGCCGGGGCAACTAGATTTGTCGAGGAATTGTCAGCTGGGGTTGTCGTGGCGTGCCTATCGCTTGTTGCCGCGGAATGCTTATTGCTGGTTGCCAAGGCATGTTTATCGCTGGTTGCCGCGACAATTCTTGGTTCAGCATCTGAGCGCTGAGTTCGTCTTGTTCTTTTTGTGGAGTTTTGTTTGATGAGCGAGTTTGAGCCTCTTTAAGTTGTTGGCCACTTCTAGTGGTGATCGTCTTACATTGCTCATGGCCAGTTCCTCTTGCGACTTCAGTATCACTAGGTAAACCTCCTTGCGGTCTAGTAATCAGGTTTTGAGCAAATTGTCTGACTTGATTTTCTAATGATTTGATTGCCACCTCTTGGTTTTACAATCTCATCTCGCTCCTGTTAATAAAAGCATCAGTTCTTTTTATTAAATTACTATTCTTAGCCATATAAGATTCAGTTTTCAACATAAAAGCATTGAGAGAATTTTCTAAAGAACTAGATGTTGTCGGTTGTTGCTGCGACAACTGTTGCCGTGGCATATTCTGATGGAATCCCGATGCTTGTGCATTCTGATTGTTCTGGTTTAGAGCATTGTTAGGATTACTCCATGAAAAATTTGGGTGCTTCTTACAAGCTGGATTATATGTGTTGGACATCACATTGTTGTTCCGGTTGTAATTCCCCACATAAAAGCTGGATTCCGGATTTTGTATACATTCAGAAGAATCATGGTTACCACCACATAAATCACAAAAGGAATCCATTACCTTGACCTCATGTGTGTTGTTTTGTTTCTGCATGTTCTGGACCATCTTGGTTAGAGTGGCCAATTGTGCCGAAATTGAGTCTAATGATCCCAGTTCATGTATTGTGGCTTGGCGTCTAACTCCTCCTCTTCTAGCAGATGTGAATTGATAATCATTCTTGGCAAGCCTGTTTAGAATTTGCATTGCTTCCTCCGGTGACTTATCTAGGAGTATGCCGTTTGCCGAGGCATCTAGCATCATCCTTGTTGGTGTATTCACAGCGTTGTAAAACATTGTTACTTGTGTCCATACTGGGAATCCGTGTAGGGGCCATTTGTGTAGAAGTTCTCTATATCGCTCTCAAGCCTCGTACATGGATTCATCATCTGCCTGCCAAAAAGAAGTAATTTCGTTACGAAGCTTATCAGTCAAATTTGTAGGATTAAATCGAGCAAGGAAATCACGACAAAGATCGGTCCAAGATCATATTGATCCGGTAGGAATACTATTCAACCATGCTTTTGCCCTATCCCTCAGTGAATAGGGGAATAATCTTAGTCGTAACACATCAGGGGTGACTCCTTGTATTTTGAATGAATTGCAAATCTCGAGGAAAGATTTAAGATGTTGTCGTGCATCTTCAGTTACTGAGCCTCCAAATTGACCAATTGTTTTGATCATATTAAACATCACTGGTTTCAACTCAAAGTGACCGTCTTCAATTTCAGGTGTGACAACTCCTAGATTAATTCCTTCAAGATCTTCTTCAAGATAGTCTCGAATAGTTATGTTTCGTGCAAGAATCACTCCTCCTCCTGCTGGAACATCCTGATTCATATTGCCGTCTTGATTAGCCATTGCTACTCTTAACCTTTGTCTAAGTCTTTGCAAGGTTCGTTCGATTTCTAGATCAAAGGGATATTCTGGTGTAATTGGTCTCGCCCTGGTCATATACCAATGCAAAACCAAAGTTTGTTAGCCCTTTGAATCTTAAACAAGAAAAATAAAAAGTGCAAGAAAATAAAAACAAATTTTTTATTGCCAATCCCCAGTAACAGAGCCAAAAACTTGTTGCGCTTAATGATTACTCCACAATTGTGCAAGTGTACACGTCGCAAGTTATAGTATAAAAGATATCGTCTCCACAGGGATTGGTGCTACTTCAAGAATCTAATCTCTTGCATTGTAAAAAGTAAAAAAAACACAAGTAGAAGATTGTAGGAGTTTAACCAACAACTAAACTAGAAAGCAAATGAGAGAGAATAGGCCAGTTAACATGAGTTGAGGTGTGATAGCCGATTGGATCGTCTTGGTAAAAGAGTGCAAGGGCAACTCAGTTTCCGTTGCAACTTGCACAGCGGGGTTGCCTTAGTAACTAATCGACGGTTGCATGGGCAACTACTTGGGCGGCTGGGCAACAACTTCAAGGCTCGACAGAGCGTTCTTCAATGGTTTCTTCTTATCCCTAAGTCGAAACTCTAGCTAATTGTGCATGCCTTGACAATACATCCCTACATGAATCAAGGGTGAACAACAACCAATCTTGCGCTCCTCTTAGCCATTGAAATCCTTAACTTATTCCTAAGCCGAATTAATCTTCACCATCAATAGATTGAATAAAGACCATACTCATTATTTTCTTGAATCTAACTCTCCCGGTATTAGATAAATAGATGAAGTTACGAGATCATCTCCCAATTCACTCGCAAACAAGAATAAAAACCAAGAATGAGTAAACCTTGAATTGAAAGTGCAAACTCTTATTACCTAAACAAAATCCAATTGTTTCTAACAACCACAAAACACAATAATCTTAGCCAAATAAATTTAGTTCATGGCTAGGTTCCAAAGAAGCACAAAACAAAGAATTCCTAACATGAACCTAATTGAACAAAGAAGAAAAAGATGAAAAAATGGTTGAAGCCTTTGTCGAAATCTCTCCCTTGCTCTTGTCGAAATCGCCCTCTTCTCTCCCTTTGGAGTTGACGGCTTGGTCCTCAATTTATAGGGCTAGGCCAAAGTCTTTTTTGAGGAGGAAATTAAGTTGGAATTAAATACTTTAAAGAATATAATTCTTTATTATATTTAAATTCCTTCTAGATCTTCTCCTATCTTCTTGGGCTTTAATTTCTCTTTAACCTCTTCATGGAAATCAAACTCCTTTGGGATTTAACTTTGCTCCACGTCATCTTGGGCTTATCTAGTCATCAATTTTGACTGCCATATCATCTTATCCCTTATTGAAAATTGCCCTAGCAACTAGCTCGGCATCTCCTTCATGCATTACCCTGGCAACTGGTTCCAGCCTTGCTTTGGCAAGTGATTCTGCACACATACAAAAACACACCAAAGCAGTATCTTTTTCCACAAAATTAAGCAAAATATGAAATCAATCTTGTCCACCAAAGATTTAAGATGTTGTCGTGCATCTTCAGTTACTGAGCCTCCAAATTTACCAATTATTTTGATCATATTAAACATCAACGGTTTCAACTCAAAGTAGTCGTCTTCAATTTCAGGTGTGACAACTCCTAGATTAAGTCCTTCAAGATCTTCTTCAAGATAGTCTCGAATAGTTATGTTTCGTGCAAGAATCACTCCTCCTCCTGCTGGAACATCCTGATTCATATTGCCGTCTTGATTAGCCATTGCTACTCTTAACCTTTGTCTAAGTCTTTGCAAGGTTCGTTCGATTTCTGGATCAAAGGGATATTCTGGTGTAATCGGTCTCGCCCTGGTCATATACCAATGCAAAACCAAAGTTTGTTAGCCCTTTGAATCTTAAACAAGAAAAATAAAAAGTGCAAGAAAATAAAAACAAAGTTGCTATTGCCAATCCCTGGCAACGGCGCCAAAAACTTGTTGCGCGTAATAAGTGATACGCAATTGTGCAAGTATACACGTCGCAAGTAATAAAGTGATCTGGGTATCGAATATCATCTCCACAGGGATTGGTTTGGGCCACTTTGCTTAAGTTACTGCGTTGGAAAAGAAAAACACAAGTAGGTGATTATAGGAATTAGAACTATTGAGTAAACTAAGAGCAATAAACTAAAAGAATAGATGAAATCTAATAAGAGGGAATAGGCCAGGTTATCGTGAGTTGAGGTGTGATAACCTATTGGATCGTCTTGGTAAAAGAGTGCAAGGGCAACTCAATTGCCGTGGCAATTTGCGCAGCGAGGTTGCCTTGTAACTAATTGACGGTTGCCTGGGCAACTGGCTAGGCAACTGTTTGGGCGACAGGGCAACAGCTTCAAGGTTCGACGGAGCATTCTTCAATGGTTTCTTCTTATCCCTAAGTCGAAACTCTAGCTATTTGTGTATGCCTTGATAATACATCCCTGCGTGAATCAAGGGTGAACAACAACCAATCTTTGCGCTCCTCCCTTAACTTATTCGTAAGCCGGATTAATCTTCACCATCAATAGATTGAATAAAGACCATAATCATTCGTTTCTTAAATCTAACTCTCCTGATATTAGATAAATAGATGAAGTTACGAGATCCTCTCCCAATTCACTCGCAAACAAGAATAAAAACCAAGAACGAGTAAACCTTGAATTGAAAGTGCAAACTCTTATTACCTAAACAAAATCCAATTGTTTCTCACAACAAAAAAACACAATAACCCCAACCAATCAAGTTAGTTCATGGTTGGGTTCAAAAGATATACAAAGAATAATCCCCAAACCATGAATCTAATGGAAGCAAAGAAGAAGAAGAAGAAGAAATCGATCAGCCCCTTGCTCTCCTCTCTCAATCGAATATTCCCCCTTTACCTCTCTCTCTTGTCGTTGTAGTATAGTGGTGAGTATACCCGCCTGTCACGCGGGTGACCCGGGTTCGATCCCCAGCAACGGCGCCAAAAACTTGTTGCACGTAACAAGTGCTACGCATTTGTGCAAGTATACACATCGCAAGTAATAAAGTGATCTGAGTATCGTCTCCACAGGGATTGGTTTGAGCCATTTTGCTTAAGTTACTGCGTTGGAAAAGAAAAACACAAGTAGGTGATTGTAGGAATTATAACTAATGAGTAAACTAAGAGCAATGAACTAAAAGAATAGATGAAATCAAATAAGAGGGAATAGGCCAGGTTATCGTGAGTTGAGCTGTGATAACCGATTGGATCATCTTGGTAAAAGAGTGCAAGGGCAAATCAGTTGTCGTGGCAACTTGCGCAGCGGGGTTGCCTTGGCAACTAATCGACGGTTGCCTAGGCAACTGGCTAGGCAACTGTTTGGGTGGCTGGGCAGCAGCTTCAAGGTTCGGCGGAGCATTCTTCAATGGTTTCTTCTTATCCCTATGTCGAAACTCTAGCTATTTGTGCATGCCTTGATAATACATCCCTGCGTGAATCAAGAGTGAACAACAACCAATCTTTGCGCTCCTCTTAGCCGTTGAAATCCTTAACTTATTCCTAAGCCGAATTAATCTTCACCATCAATAGATTGAATAAAGACCATACTCATTCGTTTCTTGAATCTAACTCTCCCGATATTAGATAAATAGATGAAGTTACGAGATCTTCTCCCAATTCACTCGGAAACAAGAATAAAAACCAAGAATGAGTAAACCTTGAATTGAAAGTGCAAACTCTTATTACCTAAACAAAATCTAATTGTTTCTCACAACCACAAAACACAATAACCCCAACCAATCAAGTTAGTTCATGGTTGGGTTCAAAAGATATACAAGGAATAATCCCAAAACCATGAATCTAATGGAAGCAAAGAAGAATAAGAAGAAATTGATCAGCCCTCTTTGGAAAATCTCTCCCAATCGAACTCTCCCCTCTTGAACTCTCTTGTCGAAATATCTCCCTTCTTTCTCCTCCTCTCTTTGACGGCTTGGTCTCCTTTAAATAGGAGATGGCTAGGTCAAAATCCTTCTTGAGGAGGAAGTTAAGATTGAATTAAACACTTTAAAAGAATATAATTCTTTATTATATTTAAATTCCTTCTAGATCTTTTCCTATCTTTTTGAGATTTAATTTCTCTTTGACCTTTTCATGGAAATGAAACTCCTTTGGGATTTAACTTTGCTCCACGTAATCTTGGGCTTATCTAGTCATCAATTTCGACTAACATATCATCTTATCCCTTATCGAAAATTGCCTTGGCAACTAGCTCGGCGTCTCCTTCATGCATTGCACTGGCAACTGCGTTGGCATCTCCTTCATGCACTGCCCTGGCAACTGGTTCTAGCCTTGTTTAGGCAAGTGATTCTGCAAACACACAAAAGCACACCAAAGCATCATCTTTTTCCACAAAAATCACCAAGTTATGTAATCAAGCTCAAAGATGGAAAGAAACATGAATTAATGCATGAATGACTAATTATGCAACTAATATGAGCCTAACTCTAACAATAATATGAGTAAAAAGGGTAATAAAAATAGTACTTTTGAACACTTATCAACCGTACTTTGAAAAGTAGCAATCCTTGGATCCTCTCTTGCTCACTTGCTGTCCTAAATGGATATTTCTCTGCATTGATGAGAAAAGAGAGCATAAGCTATAAGCTTAGTGAGGGAATCACAAAAACACTCATCAATGCATTTAAAATCATTTTAAGTCAAACCAAATGTAATTGTCTCATTGCAAAACATCTCATGTTTCAATAATCTCTTCAAATATGCACATTCAAATCATTTGCAACACATGTATCATGGATTCAATCTCTACCTCAATTTAAGCTTCATATGCCACAATTCTCTAAAACAAGCTTAAAGAGTAATCACATGTATAAATCACATTATACAAACATAATCCATTTCTCATGATACATTATCTCATATATTGGCTTTCAAGTGACTCAAAACCATCAACTTTTTATTTTATAAAACACATCGGATACACGGATTTTCCAAGTGGCACCTACGACCACTTCACATAAATCCTCGAATCGGAGCAATAGAACAATTACCCACCTCAACGGTTATGGTGTATAAATCCACTAGCGGGAGAAAACGGAACAATCACCCACCTCGACACACATGGGGTGACTTATTATGGTGCACTTTAAACCCTATGGCATGCCAACTATATCTGGTAACATTTTAAACTCAGCCACTTGCCAATATATTCAATAAAACAACATTACCTCACTATTTTACATATGCATCAAATCAATCCAATTCCAAATACATTAAACCATGCATTTAGTATTCTAAAAAATACTTTCATAAACCCTATGTCATTCTCTAAAGTCATCATATATGATCATTTGCAACATCTTTCATTTCTAAAACATGCATAATACAATGAGTAATTAAAACCAATAAACATGTGCATGAGATTTCATTTTGCAAAACCGAAATCGAGAGAAAGCTCAACCGATACTTACTTCCGAGCTTAGATAAGTGTTTCAAACTTTATCTAAACTCCCAAAACTCCTTTCAAACCTTTTTATAGTAGTAAAACACTTTTCCACTCACCAACAATCCAAAGCTAGCTTGTCGATGCGCGAATCAAGCTTCCGAAGCTTCCGCGCCTTCTCCAAAAGCTAAAGGATTCAACTCCCCTGCCAAAATCATCAAAAACCATCAAAAACCACTCTAGAACAACCAAAATCATCACCAAACCTCATATAACCAAAGCCCAGCCAATACCTATTGATTCTAACATCTTAACAACATTAATTAACATCCAAAAACATCTTAATTATGTCCTTATACCTCTAGCACCTCAACAACAACAAGATCACACCCAAAACAAACTATAAACAACCTAGAAAACTAGCAATTCCTACAGTTTCGGGATTTCATTGACTAATCACATCTTTCAACATTAAAATACAACCTATAATAGAACTAAAATCATTAGAATCAATCCACAACAGATCGAAAACAGTGTATATCATATTTTCCACTTAAAACTCAATTTACTCATCAAAACCATGTTTAAACCATAATTCCATAACATAAATCAATAACAAAGGATCAAGAACTTGGGAATTTCATTAAAGAACCTTTAATTAGAGGAAAGAAACAAAAATCACCTCTAATTGTTGATTTCTCCCTTAATTGTCAAAGCTTGGTTGAAATCCAAGTAGATTTTGCAATAGGAATTAAAGAAATTAATTAGGAAACAAAAAAGGAAATCAATAGGAATTGATTCCTGGGAATTTTGAAGTGAAAATCTTAGTTTGGCTGCTGGGAAAGTTGAGAGAAAAAGTTGGAAGAAAAGTAGTTACGTAAGAAAGTGATTTTGCAAACTAAAATCCTTGTAATAAATCATATTTTATTTAATTATAAAACCATTTAAAAACAATTTAAAATAGCATAAATTAAGAGATAAATCTGATGAAAAAGATTGGTCAAATATCTCCTTAAAGATTCTAAGTTTTGACCCTTTTACGATTTAGTCACCAAAAATAGTTTTGAAAACTTTTCATTTTAGTCACTAGACCAAAATGTCCCAAAATTAGGTTTAATAACTTCAAATTGAATTTACAAAATTGCTTAAAATATTAATTAAGTAATTTCTAACATTTTTCCATATTTTAATTTAACCAAAATCAATTTTATAAGATTTAATTCCCGAAACTATTTAAATTGCCTAAATCGACTGTTTCGAATCACCTACCCGATCCGATCTATATCTAGGCCCATTTTCAGGGCATTACAACTCTCCCCCTCTTAAGAAATTTCATCCTCGAAGTTTACCTAGAGGAAAAAGATGAGGGAACTGCTTCAACATGTCCTTTCTGCTTTCCAAGTGGCCTCCTCAACACCACTATGCTGCCACAATACATTTACCAACTCTATGGTCTTTCCGCGAAGAGCTTTGCTGCATGAATCCAGAATTCTCACCGGCTCCTCATCATAGGTTAAATTTGGTTCAGCTCAATCTCTTCCACAGGCATTATATGCGAAGGATATGATCTATACCTCGAAGCATCGATACATGGAAAACATCATGTATCTTCTCTAACTCTGTCGGCAACCTCAACCTATATGCAACTGGACCAACGCTCTCCAACACCTCATAAGGCCCAATAAACCTAGGGCTCAACTTGCCTTCCATCCAAACCTCATCACCTTCTTCCAAGGCGAAACCCTCAGGAACACACGACCACCAATTGCATACTCAATCTCCATTCGCTTCAAATTAGAATATGACTTTTGCTGATTTGAAGCCTCCTTTAGCCTATCACTAATAAGCTTCACCTTCTCATTGGTATCCTTCAACACATCCGGCAAAAAAACATACTTTTCTCCTGCCTCCGCCCAACAAAGTAGCGTATGACACCTTCTACCATACGAAACCTCATGTGGTGCCATCTGGATACTAGCTTGATAACTGTTGTTATAAGCAAACTCCACCAATGATAACTTCTTCTCCCATGATCCTTGGAAATCAATGATGCAACACCGCAACATATCCTCCAACACTTAGATAACACGCTCAGACTGACCGCCCATTTGAGGATGATACGAAGTACTGAAGTTCAACCGTGTGCCCAAGGCCTTATGCAAACACTCCCAGATCCTCACTGTAAAATGCAGATCTCTATCTGATACAATAGACGTTAGCACACCGTGAAACCTCACAATCTCAGTAATATAAAACTCTGCCAACTTATCCAAGGTATACGTCGTATGCACAGCTAGAAAATATGCACACTTCGTAAACCTATCCACAATCACCCACACAGAATTCTTCTTTGTTAGTGTCAAAGGCAAATCGGACACAAAATCATGGTAATTCTCTTCCACTTCTATTCTAAAATCCTTAACGGTTGCAACAACCCCAAAGGAAAATGATACTCTGCCTTAACACATTCAAAAACCATACATCGAGCAACAAAATTTGCGATATCCCTTTTCAAGCCAACCCAAAAATATTGTTTCTTTAAGTTCTTATACATCTTCGTACTTCCTGGATGCATTGCAAAAGGACTTGAATGTGACTCAGCCAGGATAGTGTGCCTCAACTCTTCATCTTTCGCCACCACCACTAGACTTTTAAAACACAAAAAACCTTTGTCACTAAAGCAAAAATCCTTCTGGTTGCCATCCAGAGTATCCTTAACTTGCGGTACCAAGGAGTCATCATACGGTTGCTTCTCCCTGATCAATTGCAATAGCGACAGCTTCACTTGCAACTTAGCAAAAAAACATCATGAGTATCACTTAACCGAGCAAACATCACCCTCAACTCAATCGCAACCTTCCTACTCAAAGCATCAGCCACCATATTAGCTTTAGCCGGATGATACTCGATGGTAAGATCGTAATCGTTAAGCAACTCCAACCATTTTTGCTGCCTAAAATTTAACTCTTTCTGGGACATCAGGTATTTCAAACTTTTGTGATCTGTATACACCGTACACTTCTCTCTATAGAGATAATGTCGCCAAATCTTCAAGGCAAACACCACCGTCGCAAGTTCAATATCGTGCGTAGGGTAGTTGTGCTCATGCATCTTCAACTGTCTATATGCATAGGCGACAGCCCTTCCTTCTTGCATTAACACACATCCTAAACCCACGTAGGACGCATCGCTATACACAACAAACTTCCTCCCTGACTCAGGTTGAATCAAGATTGGAGCTTGCGTCAACGCTTCTTTCAACCTATTAAAAGCTTGTTGTCTACCCTCTGTCTACTCAAAGCTCACATCTTTTTGCAAAAACTTCGTTAAAAGAGCAGCAATCCTCGAAAAACCATCCACAAATAACCGATAATATCCTGCCAACCCCAAGAAACTATAAACTTTTGATGCTGACTTCGGTTGTTTCCAATTCACAACAGCTTTAATTTTTTGCAGATCCACTTGTATACCTTCGGCCGAAACAACATGACCAAGGAAAACCACCTACTTGATCCAAAACTCACATTTTCTTAGCTTGGCATAAAGCTTGTTGTCCAATAGAACCTACAACACAATCTGGAGATGTCGATCATGATCTTCCTCGATACGTGAGTACACAAGAATGTCATCAATGAACACTACCACAAATTGATCCAAGAATTTATGGAACACCCTATTCATCATATCCATGAATGTTGTCGATGCGTTGGTCAATCCAAATGGCATCACCAAGAACTTATAAAGCCCATAATGCGTGCGAAAGGATGTCTTCGGCACATCTTTATCCTTCAATCTCAAGTGATAATACCCAGATCTTAGATCAATCTTGGAAAACACCGTGGCACCCCAAAACTGATCAAACAAATCATCAATCCTCGACAAAGGATACTTGCTCTTAATCGTCAACTTGTTCAGTTGCTAATAATCAATGCACATTCTCATCGTGCCATTTTTATTTTTCACGAACAACACCAGTGCTCCCCATGGTGACACACTTGGCCGAATGAACCCACGGTCTAACAACTCCTGTAACTGTATCTTCAACTCTTTCAACTATTTAGGTGCCATACGATATGGTACAATAGACATCAGAGTCATATTCACGTCGTCTCAATGCAAAATTCTACCTCTCTGTCCGGCGGCAAGCTAGGTAATTCTTCTGAAAAGACTCATGGAAAATTGCAAACAATGCGAATATCCTGGGCATGCACTTCTTTCATATTAGAGTTCATAACATAGGCTAGGTATGTTTGACCCTTACATTCTAACAACTTCCGCGCTTCCAAAGCTGAAAAGTATTTGACATGAACTTAACATTCTCGCCCACAACCACTACTTCGTAATCTTCTGCAAGTTTCAGCGAAACCCACTTGGTCTCATAATCAACTATAGCCCTATGTTGAGACAACCAATCCATCCCTAAAATTACATCAAAACTGTGAAACGACAACTCTATCAGGTCGGCCTCAAACACGTGCCCTTGAAACTCTAAGGGATAATTCATATACAACCTCCTAGATACGATTGTCTCACCAAAGGAACTGGTTATCGCATACCAACATCTAACAACTCTACAGGTATGTTAAGCAAGCAAGCATGTTCGTTCAGAATGTAGGAATGCATAGAACCGAATTCAATCAAGGATAACAAAGGTATAAACTGCAAGGTAAAGGTACCTGCAATCATGCCGGTATCATTTCTCCCTACATAGTGAGTAAAGACCCTTTCGAGTCCACCACCCTTCGTTAAAACTGCTACGGTATGTGCCACTACTCTATGCCCCTCATACCTGCGGTGGAAATGTCCACGACCGCGCCCACAACCTCTCTGAGCCACAGCAACATGTGCAAGAACCTGACCCTCTCTAGCTAAATACGAACAATCCCTCCTGATATGATCATGTGATCTACAGTTCCAACAAGTACTAATAGTACCCCCAACACTCCCCCGAATGCCTCCTACCACATCTCCTACACTCGAGAGCTCTAATATGGGTATTATGACCCTCATATCTATGACCAGCACCATTTCCTCTGCGCCTCTGATCTAGACAGTACTTTCTGTCTCTATGTTTCTTATAACAATCCATACCAGCATCTGATTTCACTCTCCTTTTCCCTACCGAAGAACTCTTAATACGAGCAGACAACCATAAATTCTATTTTATATCCTTATCTCGAGAAACCAGGACATCAAACTCTATATAGTCTATAGCCAACATGTATGTCTTCACCTCTTTGACCAAACCATAGCAAAATCGGTCACATCGTTGTCACTTGTCCAGAACCAATTTAGGAGCATATTGCCTCAAACAGACAAACTGGATCTTATATTCAAAAACAGATATGTTCCCTTGCTCTAAAGCCATGAACTCTCTCTTCTTCTCATCTTGACATCGAGAACCCAAATACTTCTTATAGAAGGCAGCACGAAAGAATTCCCAAGTCACATCAGTAGGTTTCATACCAGCTATCGTAGTTATCCACCAACTGTAAGTATCTCATTGGAGCAAAGATACAATGTAACCCAGCTTGCGTACATCTGTACACTCTATTTGGCCAAGAATTCTTTTCGTGCTAGCAAACCATTCATCTGCTGCTTGAGGAGCTAAACCTCTAAACTTGGTACCACCCAAGTTACGTAAACACTCCAAAGGTAAACCGATGTTAACAACTACAGGCATCGGTGTAGGTACATGCACTCCAGCCATGGCCACCTAGAAAACTCTCGTCATCACTTGGATTAATAGTTTCATATCCCCGAAAATAGGTCCTTGTGGTGCCTGAGGCGCACCACCCTCTACATCAACACCAACAGGAGGAATCGGTGGAGTAGGAGGCAACTCCTTATCCTGTTTATCTACCACACTCCCCAAATGAGCTTTAGTCTCTTGTCTCAGTCTCACACGCAAATATATGAGTCTAAAACGTGATAATGCAATAAAAAAACAATTAGGCCAGCTTTCAGCAAGAATCCAAGTCACTTTCATTAAAAAACAAAATCATTTAACTCAAGTAGTAATAAGGCAATGTGTCCCCAATTTAAACACCCAAACATTCTATATTTCGAATATAAATTCACAAATTCAAACATCGTACAAGTCAATCAACATATTCATGTATTATCAAACAATCAAACAACCATAACCGACCTCCCAAAAATCATAACCTATCTTTGATACCACCAAAAGTAACCCCTTGACCCTGTCTAGTCCCAAGACCAAACTGAGCGAGCTACATTAGTTTTTGCTGAGACAAATGTTGCGCATAATAAGTGCTCCGCAATTGTGCAAATGTACACGTCGCAGGTTATAGTATAAAAGATATCGTCTCCACAGTGATTGGTACCACTTCAAGAATTCAATCTCTTACACTGTAAAAAGTAAAAACACAAGTAGGTGATTGTAGGGGTTTTAACTAACAACTAAACTAGAAAGCAATAAAGTAAAAGAAGATGTAATCAAATGAGAGAGAATAGGCTAGGTTATCGTGAGTTGAGGTGTGATAGCCGATTGGATCATCTTGGTGAAAAAGTGCAAGGGCAAGTCAGTTGCCGTGGTAACTTGCACAGCGGGGTTGCCTTGGCAACTACTCGATGATTGCCTGGGCAACTACTTGGGCGGCTGGGCAGCAACTTCAAGGTTTGGCAGAGCGTTCTTCAATGGTTTCTTCTTATCCCTAAGTCGAAACTCTAGCTAATTGTGCATGCCTTGACAATACATTCCTGCGTGAATCAAGGGTGAACAACAACTAATCTTGCGCTCATCTTAGCCGTTGAAATCCTTAACTTATTCCTAAGCCAGATTAATCTTCACCATCAATAGATTGAATAAAGACCATACTCAATCATTTCTTGAATCCAACTCTCCCGATATTAGATAAATAGATGAAGTTACGAGATCCTCTCCCAATTCACTTGCAAACAAGAAGTAAACCTTGAATTGAAAGTGCAAACTCTTATTACCTAAACAAACTCCAATTGTTTCTCACAACCACAAAACCCAATAACCTTAGCCAAATAGATTTAGTTCATGGCTAGGTTCCAAAGAAACACAAAACAAAGAATTCCTAACATAAACCTAATTGAACAAGAAAGAAAAAGATGAAGAATGGTTGAAGCCTTGTCGAAATCTCTCCTTGCTCTTGTCGAAATCTCTCCCCTCTTGCTCTCTCTCACTTGTCAAAATCTCTCCCCTCTTTCCCCTCTCTCTTTGACGGCTTGGTCTCCTTTAAATAGGAGATGGCTAGGTCAAAATCCTTCTTGAGGAGGAAGTTAATTTGGAATTAAATACTTTAAGAGAATATAATTCTTTATTATATTTAAATTCCTTCTAGATCTTATCCTATCTTTTTGGGATTTAATTTCGCTTTGACATTTTCATGGAAATCAAGCTCCTTTGGGATTTAACTTTGCTCCACGTCATCTTGGGCTTATCTAGTCATCAATTTCGACTGCCATATCATCTTATCCCTTATTGAAAATTGCCCTGACAACTAGCTCAGCATCTCTTTCATGCATTACCCTGGCAACTGGTTCCAGCCTTGCTTTGGCAAGTGATTCTGCACACATACAAAAATACATCAAAGTAGTATCTTTTTCCACAAAATTAAGCAAAATTTGAAATAAAGCTTGTCCATTAAAGAAACAATGCAAACATGCATGAATGGCTAATAATGCAACTAATATGAGCCTAAGTCTAGCAAGAATATGAATAAAAAGGGTGAATAAAATAGTACTTTTAGACACTTAACACACCCCAAAACTCGAACTATTGTTTTTCCTCAAGCAATGCAAACTAATAATTACCCGCCAAGACTTCAATTTTCACAAACTTAGCTTTGAGCTTGATTTTAATTCTCAGAACCGTGGCACAAAGTATGATTGGCTTTTCATTTTTCAGAAAACTTAGGAGTTACTCGGAGTCAAACTATAATGCTTGTGAGTGTGTGTGGAGTTGTGTGCAAGTTGATTTTTCGGATTCTATGCAAACAAGAGGTTTTCAAATTACTTCATTGGGTTCTTTTAACATGTTTTAACTAGAGCCAGTTTCGGGCACCTCTAGTGTTTTGTTTTTAGTTTTCTTAAGTTAATTAATTTATTTGACTAAAGCCGGTTTCGGGCACCTCTAGCGATTAATTTTTAGCACATACTAGAGCCAATTTCGGGCACCTCTAGCATTCATCCAATTTTTATTCTAATCCCACAACTTTTTAATTATCAACCTAAGTTCGCTAGAATTCCTTGAATCAATCAAGCTACAACAGCGTTTCATCAAGTTTAGAATCATAGTAAGATTCTAAGTGTTTCCACGTTTATCCTAGAATAAAAAGTTCTATGAATTAAGTACATTGGCAAAGTCATCATCGAATATTCATCAAATCTAGGCAATTCTTGTCCCAACTAAAGGCATGGCAAGCAATTTATGTATCCTAAATGCAATACTTAAGATGAATGCAACTAAACATGGTAACTAACTAATAACAATCCCCCCCAAACTCGAGTGAGGTATTGTCCTCAATGCATGAAATAAAAATAAAAACAAAAATAACAATAACAATAAAGAAAAGTAAAATGCAAACAAGGACTTACTCCGAGAGTTTGTCGTCATGGATGATTAGTTTCCTTTTGGTCGATGTCTTGATTCTTTTGCTTGGACGCGGTGGTTGCTTTCTTGTTGCCGATGGTGGAATCGATCCTTGTACAGGGTTGTCCTCATCGTCCTCTTCATCAATGTCATTGGCTTTTCGCTTGGGCTTGGAGGATTCGATTGGTGCGGTCTTTTTTGGTGCAATGGAGGACTCGTCCGAATCTGAAAAATCAGACAATGATTCACTACGAGTTGATTCGGGCATAGGTGCTTTACCTTTGGCTTTTGTAGTGGTTGACGGGGCGTCTTTAGCTTTGTTTGTCGCGACATCTTCAGTGTTAGTTGCCGTGGCAACTGCTTGGGCAGGTGCAGTGTAGGTTACCGCGGCATTATCTATTGCGGTTTCCGTGGCAACTGCTTCTTTGGTTGTCGTGGCAAGGATTTCGGCAGGAATGATGGGGAACGGCACGCGGCTGTCCGGGTACTTTTCCATGATGACTTGGGTGATGGCATTGTTGTGATCCTGCATGTACCGCATGAAGATTAGTTGCCGGTCTTCAATTTGCCTAAGGCGGTTCGCCAACGGTTGTAAGAGTGCTTCAAGTTGTCCCGGGGCTGCTATCCGAGTTGCCCAGGCATCGTTTGCTTGGGCATTAGGAGTTGCCGAGGCGGCAAGAGTTGCTGCGGCAATTGAAGGCGTTGGGGATTTTACCGGTGCCTCTTCCATTAGCATTCGGATTTGTGCTCGATTCCAACCGGACTTTGGTAGGGCCTTTTCATCAGTGGACTCACTTGGGACATGCATCTCCAATTCTGGTTTGGCCGGTTATGTAGGATTTATTTAGGGTAAATTGGAGGCTTAATATAAGCCTTAGATTCAGCCCATTAATTTCCTTGTTGAAGAAGTTTCCTTCTTGAATCAAAATTCCTCTTTATCTTAAACTTTTTTCCTACAATTCAAACACAAATGAAATAAGGATTAAAATTAAAGATAAACTAATAAAAGAAAATAAATAAAGATGTGCAAAGAAATTCTTAAACTTAAAATTTAAAAACAATTAGATAAATATAAAGGACAAATGTGGTTTTAATTTTAAAGAAAATAAATAAATCTATCCTAAAAAGGAAAATAACCAAAAATAATAAATAAATAAAATTAAATAGTTCGAAAAAAAATAAAAAGAAAAAATATCGAAAGGAGAGCATGCTCATACATCTCCTAAGGTGACCACTTCTTTGTTACGTTCCACATGGGCACCGTTGTAGTGCTTCAAGATTTGTCCGTTAACTTTGAATTCATGTTTGTCAGTGATGGGCTTGAATATCACAGCACCATGGGAGAACGATTTGACAACTTCGAATGGTCCCGACCATCTTGATTTTAGTTTTCCCGGGAAAAGTTTCAGTCGAGAATTGAATAAGAGAACTAGTTGCCCTGGCATGAATTACCGCGGTAATAGTTTCTTTTCATGCCATTGCTTTGTTTTCTCCTTGTAGTCCGTGTATTGTTATAGGCGAGTGCACGAAATTCTTCTATCTCGTTGAGGTCCAACAAATGCTTTTGCCCGGTACTTTCCCAATCCATATTCATGGTCTTGATTGCCCAATATGCCTTGTGTTCGATTTCTACCGGTAGATGGCATGTTTTGCCATAGACAAGTCGGAAGAGAGACATACCTAAGGGTGTTTTGAATGCAGTGCGATATGCCTAAAGTGCGTCATCTAGTCTTACTGACCAATCCTTCCTAGAGGGATTTACAACTTTCTTGAGTATACCCTTCAATTCTAGGTTCAAAATTTCTGCTTGCCCATTGGTTTGTGGGTGATATGCTATGGCAATTTTGTGTGACACGCCGAAGCGTTGCAACATCTTGGCAATAAGTCTGTTGTCATAGTGCTTGCCTTCATCATTGATAATTAATCTCGGTATCCCAAACCGTGTAAATATATTTTTCTGTAAGAATCGTTTCACGGTCTTGGAATCGTTGGTGGGAACTGCAGCTGCCTCAACCTATTTAGACACGTAGTCGACGGCAAGTAGAATATAGAGGTTACCAAATGAAGATGGGAAAAGTCCCATAAAATTGATCCCTCGTACATTGAACAATTCCACCTCGATTATGTTTTGGAGCGGCATCTCATGTCGTCTAGAGATATTGCCCGTCCTCTGGCAACGATCACATTGCTTGTAAAACTCTTGGGCATCTTTGTACAGTGTTGGCCAATACAAACCGGATTGCAAAACTTTGGCCACGGTACGTGTTCCTCCAAAATGTCCTCTATAGGGTGAAGAGTGGCATTGCCAGAGTATATTCTGTTGCTTCTCTTCAGGGACACATCGGCGTATAACCTGATCTACACATTGTTTAAACAAAAGAGGCTCGTCCTAAAAGTAATGCTTAGCATCATGGCGGAACCGCTTCTTCCCTTGGTGAGTAAGGCCATAAGGTAAAATACCACAAACAAGGAAATTGACTAAATCCGCGTACCAGGGTATTGCCGAGGTATATGTTGTTGTTGCAACTGCTTTTAAGGTTGTCGAGGCATACGCGTCTGGAGTTAGCGAGGCGTGCGCGTCAAGGGTTGCCAAGGCATGGGCATCAAGGGTTGCCGAGGCATGCACATCCATGGTTGTCGAGGCAACTAACAGTTGCTCATCCGGTAATGCATTGCATATCTCTAAATCCGCGTCCTCCTCCCTATTGCATTCTAAGCGTGATAAGTGATCAGCCACTTGATTTTCTGTTCATTTCCTGTCCTTAATTTCAATGTCAAACTCTTGTAAAAGCAATATCCAATGAATCAAACGAGGTTTGGCATCCTTTTTAGCAAATAGATACTTAATTGCCGAATGGTCCATATGAACAATTACCTTTTACCAATCAAATAGGATCGAAACTTGTCAAATGCAAAAACTACGGCTAGTAACTCTTTCTCCGTTGTTTTGTAATTCACTTGAGCACTATTAAGAGTTTTACTAGCGTAGTATATAACATGAAAGGTCTTACCTGTGCGTTGGCCTAGGACTGCTCCTACCGCGAAATCACTTGCATCATATATGAGCTCAAAAGGTAGCTTCCAATCTGGTGGAACGACAATGGGTGCCGAGGCAAGCTTTTCCTTTAAGGTTTCGAATGCTTAGGTGCAAGAATCATCAAAATTGAAGGCTTTATCTTGTTCAAGAAAATTGTACAAGGGTTTGGTAATCTTAGAAAAATTATGAATGAACCTCCTGTAAAAACCTGCATGTCCAAGAAAGCTTCAGATTCTTTTAATTGAACTTGATGGGGTTAATCTCTCAATCACGTCCACCTTGGCTTTCTCTACTTCAATTCCCTTGGATGAAATCTTGTGGCCGAGCACTATTCTTTCATCTACCATAAAATGGCACCTCTCCCAATTAAGGACTAAATCGGTTTCTTCACATCTTGCCAACACCTTCTCTAAATTGTCGAGGCAACTATCGATGTCATTACCAAAAACGAAAAAATCATCCATGAAGATCTCAAGGAAGACTTCGACCATGTCTGAAAAGAGTGCCATCATGCATCTTTGGAAGGTTGTCGGGGCATTATACAATTCGAACAGTATCCTTCGGAAAGCATAAGTATCGTATGGGCATGTGAAGGTTGTCTTTTCTTGATCTTCTGGTGCAATGGCAATTTGATTGTAACCTGAATAACCATCAAGAAAACAATAAAAGGGTTTACCTGCAAGACGGTCAAGCATTTGATCAATAAAGGGTAATGGGAAGTGATCTTTCCTAGTGGCTATGTTTAGCTTTCGATAATCCATACAAACCCTCTAACCGGTCACAGTCCTGGTTGGAATGAGTTTATTGTTTTCATTACTTACCACCGTTATACCTCCCTTTTTCGGTACACATTGTACCGGACTTACCCATGTACTATCAGAGATAGGGTATATGATGCCGGCGTCAAGCCACTTGATGATTTCTTTTATTACAACCTCTTCCATGGCATGATTCAGTCTTCTCTGGGCCTCAATCGAAGGTTTGTGATCATCTTCCAACAAAATCTTGCGCATGCACACTGTCGGGCTAATTCCTTTCAAGTCGGCAATTGTCCACCCTATTGCCTTCTTGTGTAGCATCAACATTTTGATCAGCTTCTTTTCCTGCTCAGGCTGTAACTTAGAGGAAATAATTACAAGCAATGTATTATCGGTTCCGAAGTAAGCATATTTTAGTTGCCCTGGCAACTGTTTCAACTCAAGAATCGGTGGTTGTTCAATAGAGGGCTTTTCGAGTTTACCTTCCTTACCTGAGTAATCCAGTGGTTCAAATTATGTACCTGGTCTATGGCCTAACCAATTTGCCTCTTCTTGTTGTTCCTCATCGATCGGTTCTTCATACTCCTCAGGTTCTTCTTGATCGGCAATGTAGTTGCCGAGGTAACTAAATTCCTCGTCGAAGTTAAACTCTGTTGTGGCATGAAGAAGTTGGCATTCTTCCGGATCATGGGCATGGCTTAGTGTTTGTAACACATTTAGTTTAACTTGCTGGTCATTCACCCTTATTGTGAGTTCTCCCTTTTCAACATCGATCAAGGTTCTCTCTGTTGCTAGGAAGGGTCTCCCGAGAATGATAGGTGCATGTTCATCTGCTTCACAATCCAAAACAATAAAGTCAGCGGGAAAAATAAATTTATCAAATTTTACCAGTATGTCTTCGATTTTTCCCTCTGGATGCACATAGGATCTTTCAATTAGCTGTAACATAACTGTTGTAGGTCTTGCCTTCCCGATTCCTAGTTTCTGGAAAACCAATTTAGGCATCAAGTTTATGCTGGCTCCAAGGTCACATAATGCTTTCCCGATATAGTGGTTTCCGATAGAACAAGGTATTGTGAAACTTCCGAGATCCTTCAACTTGGGTGGCATGCGATTGTGCAACATGGCCATGCATCCCTCTGTTGCAGCAACTGTTTCAAACTCTCCTAGCCTTGTTCTCTTGGACACAATGTCTTTAAGAAACTTGGCATAGTTTGGCATTTGTTCAATTGCTTCAACCAATTGCAAGTTGATGTGGACTTGCTTTAGGATATCAAGAAACTTCTTGAATTGATATTCTTGCTTTTGTCGCTTCAACCTTTGTAGAAATGGTGGTGGAAGTCGGATATCTTCGATCCTTTCATTGGTCTAGAACCTGATTGATGGCATTGCCAGGGCAACTGGAGTTGTCGAGGCATCGTCAATTGGGGTTGTCGTGGCGTGCCTATCGCTGGTTGCCGCGACATGCTTATCACTGGTTGCCGAGGCATGCTTATCGCTAGTTGCCGCGACAATTCCTGGTTCAGGATTTGAGGCTTTGCCGCTGAGTTTGTCTTGTTCTTTTTGTTGAGTTTTGTTTGATGAGCGAGCTTGAGCCTCTTTAAGTTGTTGGCCACTTCTAGTGGTGATCGCCTTACATTGCTCATGGTCAGTTCCTCTTGCGACTTCAGTGTCGCTAGGTAAACCTCCTTGCGGTCTAGTATTCAGGTTTTGAGCAAATTGTCCGACCTGATTTTCCAATGATTTGATTGCCGCCTGTTGGTTTTGCAATCTCATATTGGTCCTGTTAATAAAGGCATCAGTTCTTTTTATGAAGTTACTATTCTCAGCCATATAAGATTCAATTTTCAACATAAAAGCATTGAGAGAATTTTCCAAAGAACTAGATGTTGTCGGTTGTTGCTACGGCAACTGTTGCCTTGGCATGTTCTGCTGGAATCCCGATGCTTGTGCATTTTGATTGTTCTAGTTTAGAGCATTGTTGGGATTACTCCATGAAAATTTTGGGCGCTTCTTCCAAGATGGATTATATGTGTTGGACATCACATTGTTGTTCTGGTTGTAATTCCCCACATAAAAGCTGGATTCCGGATTCTGCATACATTCAGAAGAATCATGGTTACCAGCATATAACTCATAAAAGGAATCCATTACCATGACCTCCTGTGTGTTGTTTGGTTTCTGCATGTTCTAGACCATCTTGGTTAGAGTGGCCAATTATGCCGAAATTGAGTCTGATGATCCCAGTTCATGTATTGTGGCTTGGCGTCTAACTCCTCATCTTCTAGCAGATGGGAATTGATAATCATTCTTGGCAAGCCTATTTAGAATTTGCATTGCTTCCTCCGGCGACTTGTCTAGAAGTATGTCGTTTGCCGAGGCATCTAGCATCATCCTTGTTGGTGTATTCACAGCGTTGTAAAACATTGTTACTTGTGTCCACACTGGAATACGTGTATGGGGCATTTGTGTAGAAGTTATCTATATCGCTCCCAAGCCTCGTACATGGATTCATCATCTGCCTGCCGAAAAGAAGTATTTTCGTTACGAAGCTTATCAGTTAAATTTGTAGGATTATATCGAGCAAGGAAATCACGGCAAAGATCGGTCCAAGATCCTATTGATCCGGCAGGAATACTATTCAACCATGCTTTCGCCCTACCCCTCAGTGAATAGGGGAATAATCTTAGTCGTAAAACATCGGGGGTGACTCATTGTATTTTGAATGAATTGCAAATCTCGAGGAAAGATTTAAGATGTTGTCGTGCATCTTCAGTTGTTGAGCCGCCAAATTGACCAATTTTGTTGATCATATTAAACATCACTGGTTTCAACTCAAAGTGGTCGGCTTCAATTTCAGGTGTGACAACCACTGGATTAAGTCCTCTAAGATCTTCTTCAAGATAGTCTCAAATAGTTCTGTTTCGTGCAAGAATCACTCCTCCTCCTGCTGGAACATCTTGATTCATATTTCCGGAAGTTTGTTAGCCCATTGAATCATAAACAAGAAAAATAAAAAGTGCCAGAAAATAAAAACAAAGTTGCTATTGCCATTCCCCGACAAAGGCACCAAAAACTTGTTGCGCGTAATAAGTGCTCTGCAATTGTGCAAGTGTACACGTCGCAAGTTATAGTATAAAAAATATCGTCTCCACAGGGATTGGTGCCACTTCAAGAATTCAGTCTCTTGCACTGTAAAAAGTAAAAACACAAGTAGGTGATTGTAGGAGTTTTAACTAACAACTAAACTAGAAAGCAATAAAGTAAAAGAAGATGTAATCAAATGAGAGAGAATAGGCCAGGTTATCGTGAGTTGAGGTGTGATAGCCGATTGGATCATCTTGGTAAAAGAGTGCAAGGGCAACTCAGTTGCCATGGCAACTTGCATAGCGGGGTTGCCTTGGCAACTAATTGACGGTTGCCTGGGAAACTAGCTGGGCAGCAACTTCAAGGTTCGGCGGAGCGTTCTTCAATGGTTTCTTCTTATCCCTAAGTTGAAACTCTAGCTAATTGTGCATGTCTTGACAATACATCCCTGCGTGAATCAAGGGTGAACAACAACCAATCTTGCGCTCCTCTTAGCCGTTGAAATCCTTAACTTATTCCTAAGCCGGATTAATCTTCACCATCAATAGATTGAATAAAGACCATACTCATTCATTTCTTGAATCTAACTCTCTCGATATTAGATAAATAGATGAAGTTACGAGATCCTCTCCCAATTCACTCACAAACAATAATAAAAACCAAGAATGAGTAAACCTTGAATTGAAAGTGCAAACTCTTATTACCTAAACAAACTCCAATTGTTTCTCACAACCACAAAACACGATAACCTTAGCCAAATAGATTTAGTTCATGGCTAAGTTCCAAAGAAACACAAAACAAAGAATTCCTAACATAAACCTAATTGAACAAGAAAGAAAAAGATGAAGAATGGTTGAAGCCTTGTCAAAATCTCTCCTTGCTCTTGTCGGAATCTCTCCCTTCTCTCCCCTCTTTCTCTCTCTCACTTGTCGAAATCTCTCCCCTCTTTCCCCTCTCTCTTTGACGGCTTGGTCTCCTTTAAATAGGAGATGGCTAGGTAAAAATCCTTCTTGAGGAGGAAGTTAATTTGGAATTAAATACTTTAAAAGAATATAATTCTTTATTATATATAAATTCCTTCTAGATCTTCTCCTATCTTTTTGGGATTTAATTTATCTTTGACCTTTTCATGGAAATCAAACTCTTTTGGGATTTAACTTTGCTCCACGTCATCTTGGGCTTATCTAGTCATCAATTTTGACTGACATATCCTCTTATCCCTTATCAAAAATTTCCCTAGCAACTGGCTCGGTATCTCCTTCATGCATTGTCCTGGCAACTAGCTCGGTATCTCCTTCATGCATTGCCCTGGCAACTAGTTCCAGCCTTGCTTTGGCAAGTGATTCTGCACACATACAAAAACACACCAAAGTAGTATCTTTTTCCACAAAATTAAGCAAAATATGAAATCAAGCTTGTCCACCAAAGAAACAATGCAAACATGCATGAATGGCTAATAATGCAACTAATATGACCCTAAGTCTAGCAATAATATGAATATAAAGGGTGAATAAAATAGTACTTTTAGACACTTAACAACAAACCCAGAAGATTTACATTAAAAATGGTCTATTTTTTTATTTTATCTGATCTAAATACATATTTAAGTCCTAAGGTGTACATGCTGGTTTTAGAGAGAGTTACATCCCAATCGGGCGTCATTCGACATCCAATTGCTTGAAATTGCATAAAAGGGACTAAAACATAATTTTTGTTAATTACAAGGTTTTCTAAGAAATTAATGTTATTGATTCTTAATTAGTCATATTACATGCCTTCAGGTTAAATCTCAACTTAAATTAACCATCCAAACTCATTTAATTGCATAGCTACGAATCAGGGACCAAAATACAAATATTACAAACATCAGAGAGCATCTTAACTGAATTAACGGCTGGTGTACCGGTACGGGGCCTTTCCATATTGCAACAGTGCTAAAATGCAAAGGTGTATCGATATGGCCCTCAAGCGTATTAGTACGGGTATGAGTTTTCAAAAATATCAGAATCTAGTGGCAAAAAACTGTATCGATACGGTAACTCGTGTACTGAAACCATGCTTAATTTCCAGCAATGAGTACCGATACAGTTACCAGGCGTATTGGTCCACCTAGGTAATTTTTCCCAAATTGAGCCGAGATAGGTCCCCGCATATCGATCCCTGAGGACCCGTACCGGTACGTCATACATGTAATGACCTTTAGGTCTAGCATGTGACACTTTGGCTCAATCTAACATGCACCAACTAACATCTAATCAACATATAACCTCACAAACATCATTTCTTATCAACATAGCGTCATGGTAGAAGATCATACTTATCAAGGCATACTCAAAGCAAACTCTTATGGCATGATTTCTACCCAAGCATGCATATTGGTTCCCAACCCCTCAAATTCAAGTATAAAGCATCATACAAGTTCAAACATCAATACAAACTTATGCAAACAGGGTGTAACCAAACTACATCTCCCAAAAATATCTTGGTTACATTGTCTCTTATTACTACATAGTGCTTATAAAACCATACTTTGAGAAGTAGCAACCCTTGGATCCTCTATTGCTCACTTGCTGTCCAAAATGGCTATTTCTCTGCATTGATGAGAAAAAAGGCATAAGCTATAAGCTTAGTGAGGGAATCGTAAAAACACTCATCAATGCATTTAAAATCATTTTAAGTCAAACCAAATGTAATTGTCTCATGGGAAAACATCTCAAGCTTCAATAATCTCTTCAAATATTAAATCATTTGCAACACATGTATCATGGACTCAATCTCTACCTCAATTTAAGCTTCATATGCCATAATTCTCTAAAACAATCTTAATGGGCAATCACATGTATAAATCACATTATACAAACATAATCCATTTCTCATGATACATTTTCTCATATATTGGCTTTCAAGTGACTCAAAATCAGCAACTTTTCATTTTATAAAACACATTGGATACACAGATTTCCCAAGTAGGACCTATGACCACTTCGCATACATCCTCGAATCAGAGGAACAAAACAATCACACACCTTAAAGGTTACGATGTATAAATCCACCAGCGGGAGAAAACAGAACAATTACCCACCTCAACCATTGTGGTTCTCATGGTGGAGCAATGGAACCATTACCCACCTCGACACACATGAGGCAACTTATTATATTGTACTTTAAACCCTATGGCATGCCAACTATATCCGATAACATTTTAAACTTAGCAACTTGCCAATATATTCAATAAAACAACATTATCTCACTGTTTTACATATGCATCAAATCAATCTATTTCTAAATACATTAAACCATGCATTTAGTATTCTCAAAAATATTTTCATAAACCACATGCCATTATCTAAAGCCATCATATATGATCATTTGCAACATCTTTCATTTCTAAAACAAGCATAATACATTGAGTAATCAAAACCAATAAACATGTGCATGAGATTTCATTTTGCAAAATCGAAATCGAGAGAAAGTGTTGCGCGTAATAAGTACTACGCAATTGTGCAAGTATACACATTGCAAGTTATAGTATAAAAGATATTGTCTCCACAGGGATTGGTGCCACTTCAAGAATCTAGTCTCTTGCACTGTAAAAAGTAAAAGAAAACACAAGTAGAAGATTATAGGAGTTTTAACTAATAACTAATCTAGAAAGCAAATAAGTAAAAGGCGATGTAATTAAATGAGAGAGATAGGCCAGGTTATCGTGAGTAGAGGTGTGATAGCCGATTGGATTGTCTTGGTAAAAGAGTGCACGGGCAACTCAGTTGTTGTGGCAACTTGCACAACGAGGTTGCCTTGGCAACTAATCGATGGTTGCCTGAGCGACTAGTTGGGCAACTACTTGGGCGTCTGGGCAGCAACCTTCAAGGTTCGGCAAAGCATTCTTCAATGGTTTCTTCTTATCCCTAAGTCGAAACTCTAGCTACTTGTGCATGCCTTGATAATACATCCATGCGTGAATCAAGGGTGAACAACAACCAATCTTGCACTCCTCTGAGCCGTTGAAATCCTTAACTTATTCCTAAGCCGGATTAATCTTCACCATCAATAGATTAAATAAAGATTATATTCATTCATTTCTTGAATCTAACTCTCTCGATATTAGATAAATAGATGAAGTAACGAGATCCTCTCCCAATTCACTCGCAAACAAGAATAAGAACCAAGAATGAATAAACCTTGAATAGAAAAGTGCAAACTCTTATTACCTAAACAAAATCCAATAGTTTCTCACAACCACAAGACACAATAACCTTAGCCAAATAGATTTAGTTCATGGCTAGGTTCCAAAGAAACACACAATAAAGAATCCCTAGCATGAACCTAATTGAACAAGAAAGAAAAAGATGAAGGATGAAGCTTGTCGAAATCTTCCTTGCCCTAGATGCTTGTCAAAAATTCTCTCCTCTCTCTCCCTCTTGGAGTTGACGGCATGGCCACTAATTTATAGGGCTAGGTCAAAGTCCTTCTTTGAGGAGGAAGTTAAGTTGGAATTAAATTATCTTTAAAGAATATAATTCTTTATTATAATTATATTCCTTCTAGAACTTCTCCTATCTTCTTGGAATTTAATTCTTCTTTAATCTCTTCATGGAAATCAAACTCCTTTGGGGTTTAGCTTTTCTCCACATCATATTGGGCTTGTCTAGTCATCAATTTCGACTACCATATCACCTTATTCTTTGTCGACAATTTCCCTAGCAACTGGCTCGGCGTCCCCTTCATGCATTGCCCTGGCAACTAGCTCTAGACTTGCTTTGGCAAGTGATCCTGCACATACACACAAAACACACCAAAGCAACATATTTTCCCACAAAAACTACCAAGTTATGTAATCAAGCTCAACGATGGAAGGAAACATGGATTAATGCATGAATGGCTAATTATGCAACTAATATGAGCCTAAGTCTAACAATAATATTAGTAAAAAGGGTAAGAAAAATAGTACTTTTGAACACTTATCAGAAAGCTCAATCGATACTTACTTCTGAGCTTAGATAAGTTTTTTAAACTTTATCTAAACTCCCAAAACTCCTTTCAAACCTTTTTATAGTAGTAAAACACTTTTCCACTCACCAACAATCCAAAGCTAGCTTATCGATGCGCAAATCAAGCTTTTGAAGCTTTCAGGCATTCTCCAAAAGCTAAAGCCCCTACTTTTCCCAAAAAAATAGAGGATTAAAACACATCTCTACAACTTAAACTTCCAACTGAGATGTACGGTGTCCCTATTGCAGGGTGATGCTTATAGTTGGTGGACTACCGTGATCATGGACATGAAACCTGGTGATGTGACATGGGAATTCTTTCAAGCTGTCTTCATAAAGAAGTATCTGGGAGTTAGATATTTGGATGAGAAGAAATGTGAGTTCATTGCCTTGGTTTAGGGCAGTATGTCAGTATCTGAGTACGATGTACAATTTGTGAGGCTGAGTTAGTATGCGCCTAAGTTGGTGCCAGATGAGAGGCATCGCTTTGACCGATTCCATTACAAATTGGTACAAGATGTTAAGACATATATGTTGGCCACTGATTATATGGATTTTGATGTATTGGTTACACAGGCAAAGGATATTGAGCAGAATCTGGGCTTATCTTTTGTTTGGGAGGTTCTGGCTCTAGGAAGAGAGTTGTGGATTTTGGTTCTGGTAGTGGTCAATTTAAGAGACATCGTGATAGGAGGTATCACCCTGAGCAGAGATATGGTAGAAGTAATGCTGGGTGAGGGTCGCAGGGTCAGAGTACCCAGGTTAGAGCATTACACAATACATGTTGGTTATGTGGATCGAGAGATCACATGAGATGAGATCGTCTAAATTTGGCCAGTGAAGGGCAGACTCCTTATTCTATTTATGCTAATTCTTGTTGGATTTGTGGCTCTAGGGATCATATGAGATGTGATTGTCCGATGTTGGCTAGAGATAGACAGGTACTTGTACTTGTTGTTGCACCACAGAGAGGCCATGGGTGCGGTCGAGGTAATTTCCAGCAAATAGAGGAGAGACAATTGACTGTTGCTCATATAGTGGCAGTTCAACCTGAAGGTGGTGGACCCGCGAAGATCTATGTACATCACAAAAGGAGGAATGACACTGATGTGATAGCATGTACTTTTACCTTGCAGTCTATGTCATTATTTTCTCTGATAGATTCTGGTTCTACACATTCATCTATTTTGCAAGAGCATGCACATTTGCTTAATATACTGGTAGAAGTGTTAAATATGGGTATGCAAGTAACAAGTTATTTTGGAGAGATGGTTGTTACAATGAGGTTGTTTTGGAGATGTCCTTTGATGGTTCAACATCACGTGTTTGCGGGTGATTTGATAGAGCTATCATTTCATGGTTTTGATTTGATATTGGGGATGTATTGGTTAACTGAGCATAAGGCTGTGGTCGAATTTGTAATCAAACGAGTTTCATTGAAACATGCTGATGATTATGAAGTGGTGATTGTAGGTGAGAATGTTAAGTTCTTATCAAATATGGTAACGAATTTGAAAGCGTAGAAGTTGTTGAAGCTTGGGTGTCAAGCATATTTGGCTTATGTTATGAACCCAAATATGGAAGAAGTGCGGACTAAGGATATCCGTATCGTTTGTGATTTTCTGGGGTCTTTCTGGAGGAATTACTTGAGTTACCGCTAGATAAAAAGATAGAGTTTTGTATTGAAATGTATACAGATATGGCTCTGGTATCGATGCATTGTATCGCATGGCACCAAAAGAGTTGAAGATGAAACTTTAGGAGTTGTTGGATCAAGGCTTCATCCGACCTAGTGCGTCACCGTGTGGAGCATCAGTGTTATTTGTGAAAAGGAATGATGGCACTTTGAGGATGTGCATTGATTATCGAAAGCTAAACAAGTTGAAGATTAAGAATAAGTATCTTTTACCTTAAATTGATGATTTGTTCGATAAATTACGGGGTGCTAAGGTGTTTTCTAAGATCTATTTGAGATCTGGATACTATCAGTTGAAGGTTAAGGATAATGACGTACCGAATACTACTTTTCATAGGAGGTACGAGCATTATGAGTTTTTAGTGATGCCGTTTGGGTTGACGAATACACCTGCAACATTCATGGACATGATAAATCATGTGTTCCATAAATTCTTTGATCAATTCATAGTAGTGTTCATCGATGATATTCTCGTGTACTCCCGTACCGAGAAAAATCATGATTGACACTTGCGGATTATGTTGCAAGCCTTGTTGGATAATTAGTTTTATGCTAAGTTGAGCAAGTGTGAGTGTTTTGGATTAAAAAAGTGGTATTTCTTAGTCATGTTGTTTCGGTGGAAGGTATGCAGTTAGATCCGTAAAAGATTGAGGCAACTGTGAATTAGAAGTAACCTAAGTCGGTGACAGAGGTCGGTAGTTTGTTGGGGTTGGCAAGTTATTATCGTCGTTTTATGGATGGGTTCTCAAGGGTTGCTGCTCTATTGACTAAGTTGTTACAAAAGGATGTGTGTTTTGAATGTACGAAGGCTAGACAACAAGCTTTTTAGAAGTTGAAGGAAGCTTTGAAGTGAGCTCCGATCTTGATTCAAACTAAGTCAAGAAAAGAGTTTTTGGTTTATAGTGATGCATCCTACGTTAGTTTAGGGTGTGTGTTGATGCAAGATGGGAAAGTTGTAGCTTATGCATCTAGGCAATTGAAGGTGCACTAGCACAATTATCCTATGCATGATTTAGAGCTTGCTGTGGTAGTGTTTGTGTTAAAGATTTGGAGGTATTATCTATATGGTGAAAAGTGTATTGTGTACACGGATCATAAGAGTTTGAAGTATCTGATGTCAAACGGAATTGAATCTTAGGCAACGTAGATGGTTAGAATTGCTTAAGGATTATGATTTAATAATCGAGTATCATCCGGGCAAGGCAAATGTTGTGGTTGTTGAGTTGAGGGCTATGTTTGCGAGATTGAGTGTGACACGTGATGGGGGTTTGTTGGCTGAGTTGTAAGTGAAGCCATCTTTGTCGTAGTTGATTAAATAGAAGTAACCTTATGATGAGGCGTTGTTATTGCATGTTAAAGATATCATGGATGAAAATCCTACGAAATTTCACTTTAATAGTGAAAGGGTCTTATGTTTCAAAGATCGGAGAGTGGTGCCTAGTGATAATGAGTTGAGGTGAACTAATTTGACCGAGAATCATGCTATTCCTTTTGCTATGCATCCCGGTAGTACCAAGATGTATCGAGGTCTAAAGAAATGGTACTATTGGGTTGGTTTGAAAAAGGATGTGGCTGATTTTGTTGCTAGGTCTATGGTGTGTCAACGTGTTAAGGTTGAGCATCAGTTTTCATCCGAGTTGTTGCAACCGTTGAGGATTCTCGAGTGGAAATGGTAGAGGGTCACCATGGATTTTGTGTCGGGATTACCTTTGACACCGACTGAGAAGGATTCCATTTCGGTGATTGTTGATTAGTTTATGAAGTGTTCATATTTCCTGCCAGTATATATGATATATACCCTGGATAGGTTGGCAGATCTTTATATTGCTAAAATTGTGAGGTTACACGGAGTGCCCAAGTTGATTATTTCGGATAGGGGTCTGAGGTTTACATCAAGGTTTTAGAAGTGTTTGCATCGGGCTTTGGGTACTCACTTGAATTACAGTACTTCATATCATCCTCAGACGGATGGTCAATCTGAGCGTGTGATTCAGATCTTAGAGGATATTTTGAGGTGTTGTATTATTGAGTTTCAAGGAACTTAGGAAAGACAGATGCCTTTGGTGGAGTTTGCGTACAATAATATTTATCAGACAAGTATAAAGATGGCACCGTATGAAGCCTTGTATGGTAGGAAATGTCGTATACCCTTGTGTTGAGCTGAGGCTTGAGAAATGTATGTTTCCATGCCTGGTGTGTTAAAAGATACGGATGAAAGGGTGAAACTTATTTCTGATCGCTTGAAAGGTGCCTCAGATAGGCAGAAATCCTATGCAGATTTGAAGCATAGGCAAATTGAGTACGCGGTTGGTTAAAAGGTTTTCTTGAATGTTTCACATTGGAATAAGGTGTTGCGCTTTGGGCGTAAAAGAAAGTTAAGTCCGAGGTTTATTGGACCGTATGAGGTGTTAGAACACATAGGCCATGTGGTTTACCGGTTGAGTTTGCCTCCTGAGTTGGAGAAGATTCATGATGTGTTTCATGTATCCATGATGCGGGGTATCGTTCGGATCCGTCGTATGTGATGCCAGTGGAGGTTGTTGAATTGCGATCAGATTTATCCTATGATGAGGAACTGGTGGAGATCCTTGGCTCCAATAGTAAAGTTCTTCGTGGCAAGACGATTAAGCTTGTTAAGGTGTTCTGGCGACATCACAGTGTTGAGAAGGCCACGTGGAAGAGTAAGTCGGACATGAAAGAACAGTTTTCGCATCTGTTTCCATTAGGTAAATTTCAAGGACGAAATTTCTTAAGTGGGGGAGAGTTGTAATGTCCCGGTTTTGGGCCTAGGTGTTTTCTAGGTTGAATAGATGATCCGGTAGACTGAATTAGAGGATTCGAGTCAGTTTTGGGATTAATTTGAAATAAATATTTTTGAGTGAGGAAAAATATGGAAAAGTATTCTAAAATCATTATTTAATATGTAGAGTTTTTTGGTAAAATAAATTTTGGAGAATGGAGTTTTGAAATTTGACATTTTGGCTAGTGACCAAAATGTAAAGAATGAAAAACTATTTTTAGTGACTGATTTGGAAAAGGGTCAAAACTTGGAATCTTTAAGGAGCCATTTGGCCAATATCAAACTTTTCTCCTTAATTGTATATTTTAAAAAGGTTTTTAAGAGGGTATAAATAGGCTCGGAGAATTAATTTTACAATTAATTTTCAAAACAAACTTTACGTAACTAACTTTTCTCTAAAAGATTTTCTCCCAAATTATCTCCAGCCAAACACTCTTTTCTTCTTCAAAATTCTCAGGTAACTTCTTGATTTTTTCAATCTTTTGATTTCAAATGAGTTTCCTATGATTTCCTATCAAAACCTTATTGTTTTAATATTGTTTTCTCATGTAAATCAATCTCATTAAGGGGAAATTCAATATTAGAGGTGAGCTTCATTCTTCTCCTCTAATGAATGGTTCTTTACTGAAATTCCCAAGTTATCGATCCTTTATAAATGTTTTCTAATGAGTTTTAATGATTTAATTATGGAAAATTGGTTAAATCAAGGTTTAATTCATGAGATTGATTGATTTTCGTATTGGATCTATTTTGCTATGTTCTTGATTGGATTAGAACATGATTTTGAAGTTTTATAATGTTAATAAGTTGATTTTAACATTGGAATCCCAAGACTAGGTGGATCTCTAATTTTCTAGGTTGCTAGTTATGAGTTTTTGAGGAGTTGAGGATTTTTAATGAGTTTTGAAGGTATAAGGCTATTGTAAATGTGTTTTTGGATGTTAATTGATGGATCAAATCTTTAGGTTTTGGTTGGGTTAAGTTTGGAAAGTGTTTGATGTTGTTTTCGGTTGTTGTGAAGAGAAATTGGTTAGAGATTGATGAAGTCTATTGTGAATTGATGTTGCTGGGTTGTTGAATGCATTTTGATGTATTGAAACCTCTGTTTTTGTGTGATTAAAACATGGGAGGTTGATCCGCAAGCTTAAGGTGAGGTTTCAAAAGCCTTGGAGGCTTGGATTTGCATCGACGATCGAGGTTTTGCGTAGTAGGTGAGTGAGAACGTGGATTTCAGCTTTGAATTGATCTAAAGGTTGTTTTGGGAGTTTAAATTAATCTTGAAAAGCTGGTTTAAGCTTGGAATTAAGTATGAAGAGTTTTATCTTTTGTTTCGATTGGCGAAATTGGTTTTATGCACTTGTTTTTGAATTACATGGTACCTACTATTTATGTATGGGTTAAAGTATGTTTTATACTATTTTTGATCATATAATGATGATGAATGCATTTGGAAAATGGTTCATGAAGTATTGTGATATACTTGTTAATGCATGGTTGATGCATTGTAAATGGTTTTGTTGATGCATATAAAAACAGTGAGGTACATGGTTTAAATGAATTATATTGGCAAGTGATGTGATTTAAAACTTTATCGGATATAGTTGGTCAGCCATAGGATTGATAGTGCACTATAAAAAGTCACCTTGGATGTTGAGGGGTTTATATGTACCGAAAACTCCATCCAACTACCCTAACGATTGAGGGGTTATATGGTACCGAAAACTCTCGTTAGTGGATTATGAATCTAACTGGTGATTGGGGTTGTAATTGTACCCACTTGTGATTGTACCTTAAATTTCGGTTGAGATTGCATAAAGTGTTGAGAGGACACTTGTTGAATTCGTGTATCTGATTTAATATTTTGTAAAGTGGAACTTGGTTGATGATTACTTGTAAGCCAATATAATTGATGATGTATCATGTGATGGATTATGTTGTATAATGTTGGTTTATACATGTTTACTCTTTAAGCCTTGCATTTGGTAGTTATGTATGGGAAAGCTTAAACTGAGTGTAGCAAATGGGATTTTGCTGTTAATCCATGATACATGTTGCATATGGTTTAATATGCATGTTTTGGAAATGTTAAGGGCATGTTTTGTATGGCTTGATGATGATGTTGTTGATAATGTTTTGAAAGATGTTTCCAAAGTGGATTGTTAAATGGTTTTAAATACATTGATGGTGGTTTGTTTTAGAGCATTCCTCACTATGCCTAGTGTGCTTACGCTCTTTTTTCCATCAATGCAGAGAATTAAAGGGTTTAAGGCAGCGAGTAAGCAAGGAGGAATCCAAGGACTTAATCTTCGAAATTATGGTTTTGGTTTAGACTCGTAGTAATAAAGGCAACGTGGTTCATTATTGTTGGGAGGGTTGTTTTGCTAAACTCCTTGTTTGTGCAAATTTTAGATGTTGTTTTGGACTTGATTGAGGTTTAATATGCTTGTGACTAGTTTAGAACTATGTTTTGAATGTTTTC
Organism: Hibiscus mutabilis; assembly: GCA_019671005.1. Taxonomy (NCBI): domain Eukaryota; kingdom Viridiplantae; phylum Streptophyta; class Magnoliopsida; order Malvales; family Malvaceae; genus Hibiscus; species Hibiscus mutabilis. The sequence continues at coordinate 9,844,662 of CM033737.1, read as the reverse complement.
TTTGAAGGAAAGGAAGGCCTCATTAAAAAACCCTCTAAACTCACATGTGGCAAGGAGGCCCCAAGTGAGCACCTACGGGGAAAAGAGTACCCAAATATATTAACGTGGATGAGACAGAATCTTATTTGTTACAATAGTATGTAAATAATCAGGATAATCCGAAATAAACGAGATGGAAGACATAGTCTGTAAAGCCCTAGAAACAATAATGTGGGCAACAATATCCATCGCCCTAGGAACAAAACAAACACTAGAGTCATTTGCATCGGCAAGCAGAAGGCGAGAAAGCTCAATAATGGAGATCAGAATCGACAAATCATTACATTGCCGATTAATTTTATTCGCTACTATTGCTGAGTCAGTCTCAATAATCAGTCTGGACCATTCGTGATCACGGCCAAAGAGAATGCCAGCAATAACTGCTTGCGCTTCGGTTGGGGTAGCATCTATACGGTTATCAAAGATTTGAGCAAGTCCATCTATAACAACATCTCTAGCTCCGCGTGCTACAACACCCACGGCAACAACCTTGGTTAGAGGATCAAACGCCTTGTCTGTGTTGATTTTTAAGTATCTGGCCCAAGGTGGCTTCCATCGCGGGTGTACAAGAGCCAGTTCATCTATTGGCCTCGAGGTGGAGCTGGTTGATGTTGCCACTGTGTAGTCGCGAAGAAGTCCCTGTGAATTGATAATCGTAAGCCAAGGAGGCTAGAGTTGACGATTATGTACCCAGTCATTACGTCTATTCCATATGTTCCAAAGAATAGTTATAAGCAACGCAAAGGATTGACGTGATAAACAAGCAGCCCCTTCCTCAAGCCAAGATAAAATTGAAGTTGTAGGACTGGAAATGAGGAAAGTCGGCATGCATGCCAGGCGGAGTGCCTCAGTGGCACTTGGGCAGTCACGTAAAGTATGAACCGTAGTTTTAGGGCCTAAGTGGCAAAGCAGACAAAGTTCGGGTATATTTTGAATGTTGAGTAGGAAGCATGCCTATAGATGTTGTGGAGAATTGGATCATGCTTGATTGTGTAGTTTAAATTGCTTGAATAATTGTGATAAGTATGTATTTGATGATTTATGATGTTTATGTAAGGTTTGGTAATGTTTAGAATAAGCCAAAGTGTCATATGTTAGACATAGAAGTCATTACAGGCCTTCGCGTACTGGTACGGGTCCCTTGGTTTTAGTACGCCGGGTCTAGAAAGGCTCAGAGCAACTAGAATTTACAAAGGATATCGGTACACCTAGCCATCGTATTGGTACGCCTAGAGGAAATCATACACTAGTTTCATTACACGGGCTCTTGTACCGGTATGCACTTTAGGTACTAGAATCTGGTTTTTGAAAATAATTCTTAAGAGACCAGTACGGGGGTTAAACTGTATAGGTACGGGCTTGTTATCGATACGGGGTTTCTAGTTTTCGATATGCTTAGCCGTTATGTTAGTTGAACAGTATCAATATGGTTCCTTTCTTATCGATACGCAGAGTAATTCCTTAAGTTTCTATATGCTAAGGTTTGAAATCTTGCATTTTAGTCCCTAAATGTTATGTATGCAATTACACGAGTTCGAATGTTTGTTATAAGCTAGAAATGGACATGTGAGCCTGAAACCTGACTAATGAAGGATTGGTAACCTGGAACTCGGTTAAGTCCTTACAATTCATGGAAATTACATTTTGGTCCCCGATGTGCTTGTTTAAGCAATTGAACCCTATTTTGAAATCTAATCGCAATAATAACGTATCCGCTGATGCATAATCACCTTAGGATATAAATTGATGTATATATACAAGATAAAAAGGAAAAAAAGACCACCCATTTTAGGTTATTAGTTGGGGGTTTCTTCGGCAAACCTAATGTAGCCCTTTTAGCTCAGTTTTGGCTAGATCGGGTTAAAGGGGTTACAAGGTTGTATGACACTACAATGTGTACATGTTACCTTTTGACATGATATTCGAGATTTTTGATGGAACCTTATCCTTTGGCGGGATATCTTGCGACGAAAGATCTAAGTTAGGGTATAGATAACGTGTTTTTCGGACACGTTATAGTTTAGAGTGTACGACTCTTGTGTGAACCGAGTTTTTAGGAGTTGCTTAGTTGCCGAGATGGATTATCATGCTGAGTTTAAGGTAAGTTCTTGAGGCGAGTTTGTAATACCCCAAAATTTACTAAGTTGATTAAGGGTCATTTAATACTAAGATAATAGCTTAAAAGCTAACTTAGTGACTAAAATGACAAAAATGCAAAAGTTAGAATTTCTTTAATTATGGGTTTTGAAAAGGAAATTTCTAAGGTTTAAAGGTCTCATGTGATAGATAGTGAATTGAATAAGGTATTCTTAAAATTTGGTTGAATTTCAAGGAAAATTGGAATGGGAATTGAAGTTTAAAAATGTAGTGACCAAAATGTAAATTTTGAAAAAATTATGGCTAAAGTATAAAGTTTGGAAAAGTTTGGGGACTAAAGTTGTAATTTCCCAAAAGTTAAGGGTTTTTATTTCATAAATAACCTAAGGATGTGAATCGAATGCGGAATTATTGGTTCGATCTAATACTTCGATTATTGGGAAAATCGCAGTTAAAGTTTAAGTGGAATTCGGATACCCGGATCGAACTGGAAAATTTTGAAATTTTTCCATATGATAGAGAAAGGTTATAAAAGTCATTTCCAAGTGCTGGAAATTTTTTAGTTTGATTCAAGATGAATCCTACAGTTTATTTCTGAGTAAAGGATTATTTATCGGTATATTGGATCGAATGGAAATTTTGGAGACTGATCCAAAAGCTATGGAAAAGTCATAAAATGTCATTTTATGAATATTTTATTATGGTTGGTTGAATTCTAACTAGATTTAGTTAGATTTTAATGGAATGGCAATTTGGAAACAAACTAGTAAATAAAGACTAGTTAGATGGCAAATTGGTCATTTGGCCCCAATGACAATTTTGAAATATTTAAAAAGTTATAAGTGAAATTTTGGAAAGAGGAAATGGAAGATTAAATCTTGGCCCTTGATTGATGATAAAATCAATCTCAACCATTGGATAAAAAGGGCAAAATTGTAATTTCACTATTAAATGAATTTAATATTCATTTAATAGGTATATGTGTAAAATAATGGTGAAAAGATAAAAAATGTTCATCTTTTCCAGCCTTGAAACGGGGAGAAAGAGGGGAAAGAAGAAGAAAAATTTCCAAGCTTGATTTAAGCCCCGAAACTCAGTTTTCAGGTAATCTCTCCAACTACAAAGTTGTTCTACTCTTCAAGCTCTATCTTTTGATATCAATAATTCATGGAATCCATGATTGATTGATGATAATTTACTTGAGAAAGAAATTAGGGTTTATGGATCAAATTGGGGCTTTTGAGATTTTATGATTCCATGATTGAATTCAAGTTGAAATCAAGCTAGTATGATGTTAAAATCATGATATTGAGTTGAATTTAAGTTTTACATGTTTTGATTTCTATGAAGATGATTAGGGTTTATGGATTCGAGTTTAATTTGGGGTTTGTGATGTTGAAATAATGATCTAGTAAGCTTGAATTGTTGTTTGGAAGCAAAACCCTAAGTTAAATTGTGTAGGGACCATTTCGGCAACTTGAAAAGTTTAAGGACCAAATCTAAATTTTTATAATTTGGAGTGTATTTGTGTTATTAATGATGTTAGAGATAAGAAAAAGAAGTTAGAATGCCAAATTGATGTTGAATTGAATTAGTGACCATTTTGACAATTTGTTAAAGTTAAGAGACCAAATCGAAATTGAAGTTTTGTATGGGGGTTAAATCTGATTTTTAGTTTTAATGATGGAATTAAGGTAGTAATGTTGAATTGAGGACTAAATTGCAAAGTTAAGAAGCTTGAATCCTTATCTTTGCATTTTAGTGACTATTTCGGTAAAGAAGGAAAATTAAGGAGAATTATTGTGAATAATTATTTGATGAAGAAGGTCATAAGATGATGGTTTACAGAAAGTAATTGGACTAAATTGAAAAGTAGAAAAGTAAGGAGAAGTTAGTATAAAAGTTGAAGTTGTTTTATGGAAGTTGTGTAGAAAAACTGGTTTAGGGCAGTAACTTTGAAAATTCACCATAAATTCTACAAAAATTGTTAGAATGTGAATTTTATATCGATGTAAAGATTTGTTTATCTAGTTTCGTTTCCAACAAACAGAAACTGATTTCGAGTTCCGAGTAAAAAGATATGAATTTTTAAGTGGTGAAAGGTCAGAAAACTGTATATCAGGCTGTTCCGAAATTCAATACTGGAAATTGAGTTTGAAAATTCACCATAAATCGTACAAGTTGAATTTGGGCTATTAATTTATATGGTTGAAAAGATTATTGAATCTAGTTTCTTTTAGAACAAACGGAATCAAATTCCGAGTTGTAGATTATTTTATAGAAATATTTCTTTGGAGGTACTGCAAACTGCCAGAGAATGAGAATTGATACACTTTGTATCTAAGGTTGAATAGTAAGCTTGAAAGGGGTTAATGGAAGTTCAAATTGGTCACTAAGGACCATAATGAATTTTTAAACAATACAAGGAAGAAAGGAAAACATTTGGAGATTTTGTATTCGAATGATTATTTTGGACAATATGTCTAAGATATTGTTAGATAGGGATCTAACAAATATTTTACTTACTTGAATTATGAAGTTAAGTTCGAATCAAGGGAGGTTCGAGGTACGATGAAAGAAAGGATCAAAGAGGACTTAGTGAGGCATACTAATACATGGCCCAGGTGAGTGCAATGCATACATAACATTATACATGGATGTTTTATACATCACCGGTAAGACTTGCGATGAGTCTACCAGGTTTATATATTGTCATGATAATTATGTCATTGATCATATATTTGAAATACTTTAAATATGTCAAAGGTTGAAAATAAATGCATTGATCACTAGTTATTGATGATGATTTACTATTAATGTTATTTAGATATGAACTAATTCATGTTAATATAAATTGATATACATTGCCATGGATGAAATATTTGATGATATAAAGCCCAAGTATGATATAAAGGTTCAAAGGTATAGTTGGCTAGCCATAGAGTCATAAACAGCTGTATAAATATTCTAAGCACTTCGGTGTAATATTCATAAATACTCATTGAGGGTATACTCATGCAAGGTTTCGGTATACGGAAACACTTAGGGTGTTAAGCACTACGATGCAGTTTTATTAATACTCAATGAGGGTATACTCATGCAAGGTTTGGGTATACGGAAGCACTTAGGGTGCTAAGCACTACGGTGCAAATAATATACATACTCAATAAAGGTTGGGTATGGGGGGATGACTCGTGTACATAGAATCTCTTAATTCGATACCTTGGGGTAAATAAATTGAAAAGAATCAAAAAGAAAGAGGAAACTAAGCTTGAAAGCTTGTAGATAGAATTGGAAAAAGGTATTGGTAAGCATTAAAAGCTTACGGATGGAAATGGCAACGATATTGGTAAGATCTAATCTTATCACTTTGATATACATATTTATTTATGTTAATGAGCATATAATGGTAAGGTGATCATATGCATTGTTAATCATTAATATTGATATTATTACAATTGCACTTGAATTTAAATTATTGCCTCACTAAGTAAATACTTAGCGTGTAACTGTTTTACACGTAGGAAAGAAGAAATGGTTGAAGTAAGGAGAATATACGGACATCATCAATCAATAACAGTTATATCAGTATCAGTAAGATATCTTTTGATATTGTTTGATATTTACTAGTTGGCATGTATATTATAAGGGTATGCCTGCTCTGATAGAATTTGTATTTTATTTGGTATCTGGATAAATTTTAAATCGGGCAGGTTTTAGGCAGTTTTATTAATTATATCAAGACAAATTAAATTGATAAGTTGCTGCCTGAAAATAAACTCGATTTGAAGATGACAATATTATTTTTAAACTTTACGCGAATAACTAGATTTGTAAATAAATAAAAAAACTAAATACATTGTAATATTTTTAAAGAAACAAAATTTTACTAAATTACGAATGTAGAGGGTTTTATGAATGTTTTGTGACATCTCTGCTTCGTATTCAATGATGATACGGGAAAGGGGTGTTATAGAGTTGAGGTGTCGTTTATTTTTAGAAGTCTTGTATTGGACAAGCAATGGCACTGATAAAATATGCCATCAGATTTAGAGTCTCCTTCAAGGAGATGTCATGAGAGGAACTATTTCACTTAGGTTGCAATGGTTGTGTAACCTCATGTTATTTTAGATCGTGTGGAGTTGTGGAAAGATTTTTTGGAGAAACAATCTTTTGGGTTCTACAGCGTAAGTTGAGTTTCTTTGATGACATATTTTCGTGTGACAGTTTTGTCGGGGTACCGTTGGTTTTGCTTGTTGTCTATAATATACTGAGCGAAGATGAATTCATTCTGTAAGGAAGAATCATTTGAGATTATGTTTGTTTCGTTAGAAGACAAGGGTTATAATTGACAATTGTAGTGAGAGAGATCAAAGTGGCGCCACAAAAAATATTTAAGAATGTCAAAGAGTTATAAGGGTTGAGTATCTTCATTGATTTATGGATACAAATTGCAAGGATGAAATTTCTTTCAAGGAGGGGAGAGTTATAACGACCCAGAAATTAGTTGGGTTTGGATCTAAAATATGGGTTTGGTATTTTAATTCCAGGAATTAATTTAAAGAGGAGTGGTGATCATTTTTTGAAAGGATGAGAGATTGAGGGGCTTAAGATATGATTTTACCGTGATGTTTTGGAGGAGGATAGTTTGAATTAAAAGGGTGAAGAAGAGAGGGAGAAAATTAGATTTTATATTCTTTTTTCTCTCTCCCTTTTTCATATTTCCTTTCTCTTTCTTTTTTCTATTCTTCCTCAAGTTTTGAAGTCTGATCTATCGTTATCGGAGTGTCTATTTTTGACACCTCTACCATCATCTTGTTTATCTCACCGAGATAAGTTGGGCGGTGATCGTGGCATCATCGTCGAAGCTGTCGTAGAGGGGGTAAACGGAGTAAAGTTTTGGGTTGTTCAAATAAAGAGGTTTGAGTGCTCGAATCGAGAAATAGAGGCCACCACCGTGATCAGAGGCTAGAAAATAGCCAATCTGGGCATTTATCATCACCGTCTGGCCGCTAAACACCGTCATACATGCAACACGCGTCGTCATATGCGCGTGGGTGATGTCCGGCCGGCTAGGCTGTTATAATAGCCGAGCTCAGCTATTGGGCTTAAGCCATTGGGCCAAGCTGAGGCAGCCTACCAAGCTGACCTAAGCCACAGGCTGAGCTGGTCTAGCAAGCCCGCCCTTCAAGCTGAGCTGAGTCAGCTGCCAACCGAGCCGTCAATAGTCGAACAGCCGTTGACTGGAATTGACTTTTTTTAGGGGATCATACTCGGGTGTTACTTGACGTTTTGAGTTTGTTGGCGTAGTCTGTTTTGCCAAATTCGAGCCTGATAAGTTATTTTTATGCATTTTATTCCCTAAAGTAGTCTGATAGTGCGAAATAGCTTATGTAATCATATTTGTTTTATCCGAGGAATTGTTGGACTCGAATATCGGAATTAAAGAGATGATTAGAGGAGCTTAGAGGGGGATTTATCGTGTTGGCTTAAGGTTAGTACACCTCGAACTCCTATTATTTCATGAGCATCATAAATGTGATTACTTTGTGTATTAGTATCTGCAAAAAAGGTAGATGATGGATAAGCATAACTAGATACCAGTATTATGAGACTCGATATTTATGAGATGTATGTTGATGTTGTGAATATGTTGAGACTTGTGGAGGCTTTAGGGTCGTTTGAGATGCTCGTATAATTACTTGATCATTGTTTGATTGATTGATAATTGTTGCGCGTAATAAGTGCTCCGCAATTGTGCAAGTGTACACGTCGCAAGTTATAGTATAAAAGATATTATCTCCACAGGTATTGGTGCCACTTCAAGAATCTAATCTCTTGCACTGTAAAAAGTAAAAGAACACAAGTAGAAGATTGTAGGAGTTTAACTAACAACTAAACTAGAAAGCAAATAAGTAAAAGAATATATAATCAAATGAGAGAGAATAGGCTAGGTTATCATGAGTTGAGGTGTGATAGCTGATTGGATCGTCTTGGTAAAAGAGTGCAAGGGAAACTCAGTTGTCGTGGCAACATGCAGAACGAGGTTGCCTTGGCAACTAATCGACGGTTGCCTGGGCAACTAGCTGGGCAACTACTTGGGCGGCTGGGTAGCAACTTTAAGGTTCGGCGGAGCATTCTTCAATGGTTTATTCTTATCCCTAAGTCAAAACTCTAGCTAATTGTGCATGCCTTGACAATACATCCCTGCATAAATCAAGGGTGAACAACAACCAATCTTGCGCTCCTCTTAGCCGTTGAAATCCTTAACTTATTCCTAAGCCGGATTAATCTTCACCATCAATAGATTGAATAAAGATCATACTCATTCGTTTCTTAAATCTAACTCTCCCGATATTAGATAAATAAATGAAGTTACGAGATCCTCTCCCAATTCACTCTCAAACAAGAATAAAAACCAAGAATGAGTAAACCTTGAATTGAAAGTGAAAACTCTTATTACCTAAACAAAATCCAATTGTTTCTCACAACCAAAAAACACAATAACCTTAGCCAAATAGATTTAGTTCATGGCTAGGTTCCAAAGAAACACAAAACAAAGAATTCCTAACATGAACCTAATTGAACAAAGAAGAAAAATATGAAGAATGGTTGAAGCCTTTGTCGAAATCTCTCCCTTGCTCCTGTCGAAATCTCCCTCTTCTCTCCCTTTGGAGTTTCCGACTTGGTCCTCAATTTATAGGGCTAGGTCAAAGTCTTTTTTGAGGAGGAAGTTAAGTTGGAATTAAATACTTTTAAAGAATATAATTCTTTATTATATTTAAATTCCTTCTAGATCTTCTCCTATCTTCTTGGGATTTAATTTCTCTTTAACCTCTTTATGGAAATCAAACTCCTTTGGGATTTAACTTTTCTCGACGTCATCTTGGGCTTATCTAGTCATCAATTTCGACTGCCATATCATCTTATCCCTTATCAAAAATTGCCCTGGCAACTAGCTCGACATCTCCTTCATGCATTGCCCTGGCAACTAGCTCGGCATCTCCTTCATGCATTGCCCTGGCAACTGGTTCCAGCCTTGCTTTGGCAAGTGATTCTGCACACATACAAAAACACACCAAAGCAGTATCTTTTTCCACAAAATTAAGCAAAATATGAAATCAAGCTTGTCCACCAAAGAAACAATGCAAACATGCATGATTGGCTAATAATGCATCTAATATGAGCCTAAGTCTAGCAATAATATGAATAAAAGGGGTGAATAAAATAGTACTTTTAGACACTTAACACACCCCCAAACTCAAACTATTGCTTGTCCTCAAGCAATGCAAACTAATAATTACCCGCCAAGACTTTAATTTTCAAAAACTTAGCTTTGAACTTGATTTCAATTCTCAGAACCGTGGCACAAAGTATGATTGGCTTTTCATTTTTCAGAAAACTTAGGAGTTACTCGGAATCAAACTATAATGCTTGTGAGTGTGTGCGGAGTTGTATGCAAGTTGATTTTTCAGATTCTATGCAAACAAGAGGTTTTGAAATTACTCCATTGGGTTCTTTTAACATGTTTTAACAAGAGCCAGTTTCGGGCACCTCTAGTGTTTTGTTTTTAGTTTTCTTAAGTTAAATTAATTTATTCGACTAGAGCCGATTTCGGGCAGCTCTAGCTATCAATTTTTAGCACGTACTAGAGCCAATTTCGGGCACCTCTATCAATCAATTTTTAGCACATATTAGAGCCAATTTCGGGCACCTCTAGCATCCATCCAATTTTTATTCTAATCCCCCAATTTTTTAATTATCAACCTAAGTTCGCTAGAATTCCTTGAATCAATCAAGCCACAACAGTGTTTCATCAAGTTTAGCATCATAGTCAGATTCTAAGTGTTTCCACGTTTATCCTATAATAAAAAGTTCTATCAATTAAGTACATTGGCAAAGTCATCATCAGATATTCATCAAATCTAGGCAATTCTTGTTCTAACTAAAGGCATGGCAAGCAATTTATGTATCCTAAATGCAATACTTAAGATGAATGAAACTAAACATGGTATCTAACTAAAAACAATCCCCCCCAAACTCGAGTGAGGCATTGACCTCAATACACGCAACAAAGAAAAATAAAAATAACAATAAAGAAAACTAAAATGCAAACGAGGACTTACTCCGAGAGTTTATCGTTGTGGATGATTAGTTTCCTTTTGGTCAGTGTCTTGATTCTTTTGCTTGAACGCGGTGGTTGCTTCCTTGTTGTCGATGGTTGAATCGATCCTCGTACGGGGTTGTCCTCATCGTCCTCTTCATCAATGTCATTGGCTTTTCGCTTAGGCTTGGAGGATTTGATTGGTGCGGTCTTTGTTGGTGCAATGGAGGACTCGTCCAAATCTAACAAATCAGACAATGATTCAGTACGAGTTGCTTCGGGCATAGGTGCTTTACCTTTGGCTTTTGCAGTGGTTTCCGAGGCGTCTTTAGCTTTGGTTGCCGCGGCATCTTCAGTGTTGGTTGTCGTGGCAATTGCTTGTGCATGTACATTGTAGGTTGCTGCAGCATCATCTGTTGCAGTTGCCATGGCAACTGCTTCATTGGTTGTCGTGGCAAGGATTACGGCAGGAAAGATGGGGAACGACACGCGGCTGTCCGGGTACTTTTCCATGATGACTTGGGTGACGGCATTGTTGTGATCCTTCATGTACCGCATGAACATTAGTTGTCGGTCTTCAATTTGCCTAAGGCGGTTCACCAACGGTTGTAAGAGTGCTTCAAGTTGTCCCGGGGCTCGATTCCAGCCGGACTTTGGTAGGGCCTTTTCATCAGTGGACTCACTTGGGACATGCATCTCCTTGCAAAGATTGGCAATTAAGCTAGGGAAGAAAAGAGAACCCTTGTCTTTTGTGCTACATACAAAAATCTCATCACAAATAATTTTTGCAATGTTAATGATGCGATTATGCAAGATAGAATGTATGAGCAAAAGACGAGGTGTATCAACAGTTGTATTGTGTGTTGTGGGCATTAAAGAAGTTTTAACAAACTTATTCCATAATTTTGCCTCAGGTTTAAGCCGAAGTTGATTTACCGTGCCCTTGTATTTACCGTCGTTCCATTGAGTTCCCGGTAGAGTGAGTTCTTGAAGCACCTTGTCGAGTTACTTTGACGTGAGTTGATCAACAAAGGCTTGATGCTCGTCCTTCTCAATGTAGAGCTCGTAAAAGGTGTTGATGTTTTCGGGGCTTATGAGTATAGCCTTGTCACGAACAAAAACATAAGGATTATCCGGGTTAGGTAAGTGAGCATAGAATTCTCTTACCCATGAGATGTTACCCGGTTCCGATTGATGGCAAAAAATTTGCCACTTTTGATGTACAATCCTTTCAAAGATGAATGGTTCAAGGCCGAAATCTCGATGAGAGTTGGAGTATTCGAAGCCTTGTTCTTCGCAAATCTTTCGGCTTTCAAACTTGGAGTGAAACCTTTCTTGAACCATCGGTGTAGCAAACTTCTTGTATCTTGGTTCTTTGGAGGAATTTGGATGAACCAAAAATTCGATTTTGGATGCTATGGATGATCTTGGTTGTGAGTTTGGTAGAAACAAAGAAAAGAAAGCAAAAGAAACTAAAGAGTTGCAAGGTGAAAAGTAGGAATAGGTTTCTTGGAAGTTAAGGGTGATGGGTTAAATAGAAAAGATAGGTAGTAAATATGGTGGGTGGGAGTAATTTTGAAAGAAATAAAACAAGGGTTTAGATTGGGGGAAGGTGACGGCTAGGGGGTTTGGGAAAGGGGAAGGGTTTGGCCGGTTATGTAGGGTTTACTTAGGGTAAATTGGAGGCTTAATATAAGCCTTAGATTTAGCCCATTAATTTCCTTGTTGAAGAAGTTTCCTTCTTGAATCAAAATTCCTCTTTATCTTGAACTCTTTTCATACAATTCAAAAACAAATAAAATAAGGATTAAAATTAAAGATAAACTAATAAAAGAAAATAAAATAAATAAAGATGTGCAAAGAAATTCTTAAACTTAAAATTTAAAAACAATTAGATAAATATGAAAGAAATATGTAGTTTTAATCTTAAAGAAAATAAATAAATAAATCTTAAAAATAAAAATAACTGAAAATAAAAAAATAAAAAAAAATAAATAGTTAAAAAAATAAAAATAAAAAGAAAATATCAAAAGAAGAGCATGCTCATGCATCTCCTAAGGTGACCACTTCTTTGTTACGTTCAACATGGGCACCGTTGTAGTGCTTCAATCTTTGTCTGTTAACTTTGAATTCATGTTCGTCAGTGATGGACTTGATTATCACGGCACAATGGGAGAACGGTTTGACAACTTCAAATGGTCCCAACCATCTTGATTTCAGTTTTCTCGGGAAAAGTTTCAGCCGAGAATTGAATAAGAGAACTAGTTGCCCTGGTATGAATTGTCGCAGCAATAGTTTCTTGTCATGCCATTGCTTTGTCTTCTCCTTGTAGATTCGTGCATTGTTATAGGCGAGTGCACAGAATTCTTCTGTCTCGTTGAGTTCCAACAAAACACTTTTGCTCGGCACTTTCCCAATCCATATTCACGGTCTTGATTGCCCAATATGCCTTGTGTTCGATTTCCACCGGTAGATAGCATGTTTTGCCATAGACAAGTCGGAAGGGAGACATACCTAAGGGTGTTTTGAATGCAGTGCGATATGCCCAAAGTGCGTCATCTAGTCTTATTGACCAATCCTTCTTAGAGGGATTTACAACTTTCTCGAGTATACCCTTCAATTCTCAGTTGGAAATTTCTGCTTGCCCATTGGTTTGTGGGTGATATGCCGTGGCAATTTTGTGAGATACACCAAAGCGTTGTAACATCTTGGCGATGAGTTTATTGTCAAAGTGCTTGCCTTCATCACTGATAATTGCTCTCGGCATCCCAAACCGTGTAAATATATTGTTCTGCAAGAATCGTTGCACGGTCTTGGAATCGTTGGTGGGAACTGCAGCTACCTCAGCCCATTTAGACACGTAGTCAATGGCAAGTAGAATGTAGAGGTTGTCGAATGAAGATGGGAAAGGTCCCATAAAATCGATCCCCTATACATCGAATAATTCCACCTCGATAATGTTTTGGAGCGGCATCTCATGTCGTCTAGAGATATTGCCCGTCCTCTGGCAATGATCACATTGCTTGTAAAACTCTTGGGCATCTTTGTACAATGTTGGCCAATACAAACAGGATTGCAAAACTTTGGCCGCGGTACAATTTCTTCCAAAATGTCCTCCATAGGGTGAAGAATGGCATTGCTGGAGTACATTCTGCTGCCCCTCTTCAGGAACACATCGACGTATAACGTGATCTGCACATTGTTTAAACAAAAGAGGCTCGTCCCAAAAGTAATGCTTAGCATCATGGCGGAACCGCTTCATCCCTTGGTGAGTAAGGCCATAAGGTAAAATACCACAAACAAGGAAATTAACTAAATCCGCGTACCAGGGTATTGTTGAGGCATGTGTTGTCGTGGCAACTGCTTCTAAGGTTGCTGAGGCGTGCGCGTCTAGAGTTGTAGCGGCATGCGCGTCAAGGGTTGCCGAGGCATATGCGTCTGAAGTTGCCAACGTGTGCGCGTTAAAGGTTAACAAGGCATGCGCGTCAAGGGTTGCCGAGGCATGCGCATCCATGGTTGTCGAGGCAACTAACAATTGCTCATCTGGGAATGCATCGCATATCTCTAAATCCGCGTCCTCCTCCATATTGTGTTCTAAGCGTGATAAGTGATCGGCCATTTGATTTTCTGTTCCTCTCATGTCCTTAATTCCAATATCAAACTCTTGTAAAAGCAATATCCAATGAATCAAACGAGGTTTGGCATCCTTTTTAGCAAATAGATACTTAATTGCCGAATGGTCCGTATCAACAATTACCTTTGTGCCAATGAAATAGGATCGGAACTTGTCAAATGTGAAAACTACGGCTAGTATCTCTTTCTTTGTTGTTGTGTAATTCACTTGAGCACTATTAAGAGTTTTACTAGCGTAGTATATCACATGAAAGGTCTTACCTGTGCGTTGGCCTAGGACTGCTCCTACCGCGAAATCACTTGCATCACACATGAGCTCAAAAGGTAGCGTCCAATCGGGTGGAAAGACAATGGGTGCCGAGGCAAGACTTTCCTTTAGGGTTTTGAATGCTTGGGTGCAAGATTCGTCAAAATTGAAGGTTTTATCTTGTTCAAGCAAATTGCACAAGGGTTTGGTAATCTTAGAAAAATTATGAATGAACCTCCTGTAAAAATCTGCATGTCCAAAAAAGCTTCGGATTCCTTTAACCTAACTTGGTGGGGGTAATCTCTCGATCACATCCACCTTGGCTTTGTCTACTTCAATTCCCTTGGATGAAATCTTTTGTCCGAGCACTATTCCTTCATCTACCATAAAATGGCAGTTATCTCAATTAAGGACTAAATCGGTTTCTTCACATCTTGCCAACATCTTCTCTAAATTGCCGAGGTAACTCTCAAAGTCATTACCAAAAACAGAAAAATCATCCATGAAGATCTCAAGGAAGTCTTCGACCATGTCCAAAAAGAGTGCCATCATGCATCTTTGGAAGGTTGCCGAGACATTACACAATCCGAATGGCATCCTTCAGAAAGCATAAGTACCATATGGGCATGTGAATGTTGTCTTTTCTTGATCTTCTGGTGCCTTGGCAACTATTTCAACTATTTCAACTCAAGAATCGGTGGTTGTTCAATGGAGGGCTTTTCAAGTTTACCTTCCTTACCTGAGTAATCCAGTGGTTCAAAGTATGTACCTGGTCGATTGACTAACCAATTTGCCTCTTCTTGTTGTTCCTCATTGATCGGTTCTTCATACTCCTCAGGTTCCTCTTGATTGGCAATGTAGTTGCCGAGGAAACTAAATTCCTCCTCGAAGTTAAACTCTGTCGTGGCATGAAGAAGTTGGCATTCTTCTGGATCATCGACATGCCTTAGTGTTTGGAACACATTTAGTTTAACTTGCTGGTCATTTACCCTCATTGTGAGTTCTTCTTTTTCAACATCGATCAAGGTTCTCCCTGTTGCTAGGAAGGGTCTCCCGAGAATGATAGGTGCATGTTCATCTGCTTCACAATCCAAAACAATAAAGTCAGCGGGAAAAATAAATTTATCAACTTTTACCAGTATGTCTTCAATTTTTCCCTCTGGATGCACATAGGATCTGTCGGCTAGCTGTAGCATAACTGTTGTAGGTCTTGCCTTCCTGATTCCTAGTTTCTGGAAAATCGATTTAGTCATCAAGTTTATGCTGGCTCCAAGGTCACATAATGCTTTCCTGACATAGTGGTTTCCGATGGAACAAGGTATTGTGAAACTTCCGGGATCCTTCAACTTGGGTGGCATGCGATTGTGCAACATGGCCATGCATCCCTCTGCTGCGGCAACTGTTTCAAACTCTCTTAGACTTATTCTCTTGGACACAATGTCTTTAAGAAACTTCGCATAGTTTGACATTTGTTCAATTGCTTCAACCAATGGCAAGTTGATGTGGACTTGCTTTAGGATATCAAGAAACTTCTTGAATTGATATTCTTGCTTTTGTCGCTTCAACCTTTGTGGGAATGGTGGTGGAAGTCGGATATCTTTGATCTTTCATTGGTCTGGAACCTAATTGATGGTATTGCCGGGGCAACTGGAGTTGTCGAGGCATCGTCAACTGGGGTTGTTGTGGCGTGCCTATCGCTAGTTGTCGCGGTATTCTTATCGCTGGTTGCCGAGGCATGCTTATCGCTAGTTGCCGCGGCAATTCCTGGTTCAGCATCTGAGGCTTTGTCGCTAAGTTTGTCTTGTTCTTTTTGTGGAGTTTTGTTTGATGAGTGAGCTTGAGCCTCTTTAAGTTGTTGGCCACTTCTAGTGGTGATCGCCTTACATTGCTCATGGCCAGTTCCTCTTGCGACTTCAGTATCGCTAGGTAAACCTCCTTGCGGTCTAGTATTCAGGTTTTGAGCAAAATGTCTAACTTGATTTTCCAATGATTTGATTACTGCCTCTTGGTTTTGCAATCTCATCTCGGTCCTGTTAATAAAAGCATTAGTTCTTTTTATGAAGTTACTATTCTCAGCCATATAAGATTCAGTTTTCAACATAAAAGCATTGAGAGAATTTTCCAAAGAACTAGATGTTGTCGGTTGTTGCTGCGAAAACTGTTGTCGTGGCATATTTTGCTGGAATCCCGATGCTCATTGTTCTGGTTTAGAGCATTGTTGGGATTACTCCATGAAAAATTTGGGTGCTTCTTCCAAGCTGGATTATATGTGTTGGACATCACATTGTTGTTCCGGTTGTAATTCCCCACATAAAAGCTGGATTCCGGATTCTACATACATTCAGAAGAATCATGGTTACCACCACTTAACTCACAAAAGGAATCCATTACCATGACCTCATGTGTGTTGTTTTGTTTCTGCATGTTCTGGACCATCTTGGTTAGAGTGGCCAATTGTGCCGAAATTGAGTCTGATGATCCCAGTTCATGTATTGTGGCTTGGCGTCTAACTCCTCCTCTTCTAGCAAATGGGAATTGATAATCATTCTTGGCAAGCCTGTTTAGAATTTGCATTGCTTCCTCCGGCGACCTATCTAGGAGTATGTCGTTTACCGAGGCATATAGCATCATCCTTGTTGGTGTATTCACAGCGTTGTAAAACATTGTTACTTGTGTCCACACTGGGAATCCGTGTAGGGGGCGTTTGTGTAGGAGTTCTCTATATCGCTCCCAAGCCTCGTATATGGATTCATCATCTACCTAACGAAAAGAAGTAATTTCGTTACAAAGCATATTAGTCAAATTTGTAGGATTAAATCGAGCAAGGAAAACACGACACAGATCGGTCTAAGATCCCATTGATCCGACAAGAATACTATTCAACCATGCTTTCGCCCTATCCCTCAGTGAATAGGGGAATAATCTTAGTCGTAAAACATCAAGGGTGACTCCTTGTATTTTGAATGAATTGCAAATCTCGAGGAAAGATTTAAGATGTTCTCGTGCATCTTCAGTTACTGAGCCGCCAAGTTGACCAATTATGTTGATCATATTGAGCATCACTGGTTTCAACTCGAAGTGGTCAGTTTCAATTTCAGGTGTGACAACTCCTAGACTGAGTCATTCAAGATCTTCTTGAAGATAGTCTCGAATAGTTCTGTTTCGTGCAAGAATCACCCCTCCTGCTGCTGGAACATCCTGATTCATATTGCCGTCTTGATTAGACATTGCTACTCTTAACCTTTTGTCTGAGTCTTTGCAAGGTTCGTTCGATTTCTGGATTAAAGGGGTATTCTGGTGTAATCGGTCTCGCCCTGGTCATATACCAATGCAAAACCAAAGTTTCTTAGCCCTTTGAATCTTAAACAAGAAAAATAAAAAGTACAAGAAAATAAAAACAAATTTTCTATTGCCAATCCCCGGCAACGGAGCCAAAAACTTGTTGCGCGTAATGAGTACTCCATAATTGTGCAAGTGTACACGTCGCAAGTTATAGTATAAAAGATATCGTCTCCACAGGGATTGGTGCTACTTCAAGAATCTAATCTCTTGCATTGTAAAAAGTAAAAAAAACACAAGTAGAAGATTGTAGGAGTTTAACCAACAACTAAACTAGAAAGCAAATGAGAGAGAATAGGCCAGGTTATCATGAGTTGAGGTGTGATAGCCGATTGGATCGTCTTGGTAAAAGAGTGCAAGGGCAACTCAGTTTCCGTTGCAACTTGCACAGCGGGGTTGCCTTGGTAACTAATCGACGGTTGCCTGGGCAACTACTTGGGCGGCTGGGCAAAAACTTTAAGGCTCGGCAGAACGTTCTTCAATGGTTTCTTCTTATCCCTAAGTCAAAACTTTAGCTAATTGTGCATGCCTTGACAATACATCCCTACATGAATCAAGGGTGAACAACAACCAATCTTGCGCTCCTCTTAGCCGTTGAAATCCTTAACTTATTCCTAAGCCGGATTAATCTTCACCATCAATAGATTGAATAAAGACCATACTCATTCTTTTCTTGAATCTAACTCTCCCGATATTAGATAAATAGATGAAGTTACGAGATCATCTCCCAATTCACTCGCAAACAAGAATAAAAACCAAGAATGAGTAAACCTTGAATTGAAAGTGCAAACTCTTATTACCTAAACAAAATCCAATTGTTTCTAACAACCACAAAACACAATAACCTTAGCCAAATAAATTTAGTTCATGGCTAGGTTCCAAAGAAGCACAAAACAAAGAATTCCTAACATGAACCTAATTGAACAAAGAAGAAAAATATGAAGAATGGTTGAAGCCTTTGTCGAAATCTCTCCCTTGCTCTTGTCGAAATCTCCATCTTCTCTCCCTTTGGAGTTGACGGCTTGGTCCTCAATTTATAGGGCTAGGTCAAAGTCTTTTTTGAGGAGGAAGTTAAGTTGGAATTAAATACTTTAAAGAATATAATTCTTTACTATATTTAAATTCCTTCTAGATCTTCTCCTATCTTCTTGGGATTTAATTTCTCTTTAACCTCTTCATGGAAATCAAACTCCTTTGGGATTTAACTTTGCTCCACGTCATCTTGGGCTTATCTAGTCATCAATTTTGACTGCCATATCATCTTATCCCTTATTGAAAATTGCCTTGGCAACAAGCTCGGCATCTCCTTCATGCATTACCCTGGCAACTGGTTCCAGCCTTGCTTTGGCAAGTGATTCTACAGACATACAAAAACACACCAAAACGGTATATTTTTCCACAAAATTAAGCAAAATATGAAATCAATCTTGTCCACCAAAGAAACAATACAAACATGCATGAATGGCTGATAATGCAACTAATATGAGCCTAAGTCTAGCAATAATATGAATAAAAAGGGTGAATAAAATAGTACTTTTAGACACTTAACAATAATCGTGATGCCTTGTATACTTGTTCAAATAGATTAATGTATTCTATGGAAATTGGGTAAGAGATGAATAATGGTAATATTTGAATAAATGATTATGAAGCTAGTAGTTAATATGAATTGAAAGAATACGTTAGTAAACAAACCATAATGACTTTCATATGCTTTAGGGTTCGAATAAGCATTGTAATATCGTAATTCAAGGAAATGGTACGAATCAGTGAATAAGGTATAGGTGCGAGCTTTGGCCGTACTGGTACATGTTTGAGGGTCATATCGGTACGGGTCAAACCATACCAGTACTTGTGGAAATTAAGGATTTCTAGTAAGTTATATTAGTATCAGTACGCGTGTGAGTATCGATACCAAATATTATCGTATCAATACTCATGTTCGAGTATCGATACCCACTGGACGAGATAATCTAAATGCTAATAAAAATATGGAAATTGTTGTAGAATATTAATGAGATAATATGGATTAATAGAGATAATTAATAAGGATGATTAATGTACACTTCCATGATAATTAATAACTTGGTAAACATTGAGTGACTTGATAGTAATAGCAACCGTAAGGATCCTAGGTGGATCTGGTGATGTTGTGTGTTATGTGCTATGTGGTAGAAGTGTTCTTGCTATATGCTGATATGGACACCTAGATGATTGAATCATCTTGATTGATGGGTTTTCAATACCCAATGAGAGAAAGAGTGTGTTGCAACACCACGGTTGAAGATTTCTAAATGTATGATCCCGATGCTTAGTGGAAAAGGGCTACATTCGATGATGCTCAACGAGAGATTCTGAGCATAGGTGTATGATCCCGATGCTTAGTGGGACCGGGCCTCAGCTAATGAGTTTATGATCTCAATACTTATTGGGATCGAGCATCACTCAAAGTGTATGACCCGATGCTTAGTGGAATCGGGCCTCACTCATATATTATGGTATAATACTTATATGCTATATGGTTAGGCGGCTAAATGTAGCGCCACACTTATATGATGTTATATTGCCATGTGATGAGTATGGTTGGGCCTTGTGTTTCATGTATGATGATTGCTTTGATGAGAGCATGTGTTTAGGCGACTTGCTGTAGCGCCATGTGTTATTTCTCTCTCCTTATTGCTCGTACTAGCTTGCATGATTATGCTTATGATTAGCTTGAAGTATAGTAGAGTAGATGTGTACTGCTGAGCTTTGTAAGCTCAGTGTTCGAAATCGTTATTTTCGTGCGTAGGTTGATCATCGGATCGAGGAGCGCTATCAGTACGAGATTCCAGCATGTGGTGATTTTCCAGAGTATGGTACTTGTGTTTAGTGGGTTGTGTATTCATAAGACCTTACGCGGTGGAGTCAGTAATTCTTATTTTGAAATTGTACTAATCAAGTAAAAAAATGTTTAATTGTTTTAAATTAAAGTGGAGCTCCTTGTAAATTGTAACGTTTTGATTTATTTATCTATATTTTTAACTGTTGGTTTTAAATGTTTTTTAGAAATGTCTTTTGGGCTAAATCGAATCGTGAGATATTATGGTTTTTGGGGTTAGGCTTGAGGCCCAAATGTGACATCCGGGTCGAGGGTGTTACAAGATATACCATTAAACACAAATGAGAAATATGTACAAAATAGATGAAATGAAAATTTTAACATTTATTATTTTTTATTTTAGTTGCTTGGATATACCATGAAACACAAATGAGAAATATCCACTTATTAGTGGCTTTATCTTATATTAATTAAAAATATTTTTTGCCTTGCTAAAAAAGTTGTTTGGACGTTCATCTCATGCTACTTGGCAGTGACGGATACATAAATTAAAAAATAGGGGTATAAAATAATTTTTCTCTAAATGATTATGGAAATTTCTTATTTTTCTCTTTACACACTAAACTAAACTTTTAAAAAAAATACATACTAAACTAAATTTGCTCCCCAAAATATGGGATGCAATTGCTCCCCTTGGGGGCTTAATAGATACGCGTCTGCTACTTGGAGTGCGTTTGGTATGTATTTATAGTGAGAAACAGATTTGTATCTGATTATAAATGTTGAAGATGAATTATAGTCGTTTGAATATGAATTTTTATGAGTTTTTAGGCCCCTGAACTAAGTGATGTCGATACTAATATAAAGGTATCGATATTGTTTTAAATATTATCGTTAAAAGACTTAAAATCTTGTTTTGAACAATCATGTATCGATAGTTAAACAATAGGTATCAATGTTTTGGTAAATAAAGGTTTTAAGTTGAATATTTGGGGTGAAAAGACCTGAAATCCATAATATAATATTGTATAGTTATGATGGTAGGGCATAATATCACGTAATATAATAATAAGTATGATATTAAGAGTTATGAATTATTTATAATATTGATAGGCATGCATATAACTGGTAATACACAAATGATAATAAAAATAAAATTTAACGATTATATTTTTAAGCCCATAATAACATGGAATCAATATTACAAAAAGAATCATATGTGTTATTAGTGATTTAGTTATTTTGAATGGAAAATTGATTTATTTCCGATTGAATTTTTGTGTCAATATTTATTGCGAGGGTGATAAAGGCTCGAGTCAGTACGGTTATTTTTTTTAAATAGTCTAAAGGTGATTACAAGGTAGTATCTAGATATTCTAAAACCTTTGACAATGCGCATACACCATGTAGACATAACGATTTGAACCCGTATCTCCTAGGATGAACATCATCCGCTTTTCCACTGGGACACTTGTTGAGTTCAGTACGGTTATTTTTAAAAAATATTTATTATATAGATAGTATTTTATGTTATTCATATTAATTTAAATATAAAATATGTTCATATAATATATATTGTTATTTTATTCAATTCCAGTTACATTAACTTTATAGTGCATTTTTTTAATTTGAATTTTATTAATCAAGATAATAAAAAGAAATCAGAATTTTATTCATCACATCAACGATAAACTTATAATCATAAAATAATAAAAAGAAATCAGAATTTTATTAATCACATAAAAAATAAACTCGTAATCATAAAATAATAAAACGAAATCAAAATTTTATTAATCAAGATAAGATAAAACCATAAAACAAATCAAAGTTAAAACTATATAAATGTTGTAGTGCGATATAAAAGAGCTAAAGTAATGTATTATTTGATGTAACAAAAACCCTAGCAACGCAGATTCATCATCAATGAATCTTTTTTATCCAATTTGCTCAGCTTTAAGCTGCTTCTTCTTCTTCTTTCCGATATTTCTCTCTAAAAATGTAACACAGTATAATGAGAAGTAGGACTAAAATAATGAATAATCCCAGGCCTACCCCTTCCTCGACCGTCGGGTCCATTATAAATGTCTCTCTGTATGTTGGATACAATAAGACATCAAGTTAAGATTCAAAAATATTTTTTTATTCATACTGAAAAAAAAAACTTACTTGTAGGCTTGAATTTGGAAGACAAAATATTCGAGAGTTATTCTTCCAAAGCTACGCCTTATACCATCTAAGTTGTTTGTTGTTATAAAAAAACCTAGCTAGGGTTTATTTTAAAGAAACAAATAATAAAATGGAAAGTATTTACAAATTAGGGCGTCCAAAAGTAATGACTATTTATTATATGGGTTCACTTAATTTATCTCATTTAATACAGACATAATATATATATGGTAATACAGTCAAACAAAACTACAATAACTAGCTGTTATCTATGACCAGCAAAGGTAGAACCTCCAACGGAGGCGCAGTGTAGACGATCTCACCCACAGGGACGTAATATATATTTAATAATATTATATAGAGGAAAGTAATTCATTTCCCGGTGATTTAATTAATGGTTATATTTTTACATAAATAATTACAAGTAATTATAGTAATAATAGATCATACTAGGAATGAAGGTGTACGGGCATTATTGCCATACACATGTGATGTAATACATCCATACCTTTCCTTTAGATCTTCAAGTTTACTTTATTACCACTTACTAATATATAACTTATATATAAATATGTGCATGGCCCAAGTCGATTTAGGGATGGTAACGGGGAGGGACGAGCGGCCACCTAACCCCGACCCGAAATTTAAAAGTTTTATGTCAATCTTGACCTACTCCAAGTATAATATATTTCATATCTAATCTACCTTGACATAATAAAAGTATAATTCGACCCTCGTAATTTTAGCAAAAAATCCGACTATACCCGGTCTATCCTGAAAATTGAATAAAAATATTAAATATAATATATAAAAATATAATAAATATATCAGGTCAGGGTAGGGCAGAAAATTTTTATCCTGAATTCGACTCGCCCCGACATAATAAAAGCATAATCCAACCGACCCCGAATTTTTAACAAAAAAATCCTATTATACTTGATTCGCCCTAAAAAATGAATAAACAATAAATATAATATAATAAATTTATATAAATACATCGAGCCGGGCATGGAAGGGAATTTCTATCCTAAACATGAATCTGACTCGTCCGAATCTAAAATTCAAGGAGAAAAAAATGGGTCGGGACACATCGAGTCATGTCAGGTTTGAATAATTTTATCATCCCTAAGTCGATTTTACTATTTTACTTTACTTGGTGCAAATAATCATTGTGATCTTACCGTAGTGTTTTTAATATAAATTTTTTTGAAAGTGCATTAAAGTGAATGGGTTTGAATAATTAAAAATTTTGATTTAAGATCTACTTACACTGTGTAAAAATTAATAATTATTAATTATAAATATATTAATCAACTAAAAAATTATTAAAAAGTCATATGTATTAAAGAATAAGGTTGATCTGATCAATGTTTCCTTAAAAAATATTAAAATGTTCCCTTAAAAAAGTATGAATGAAACTTTTAAAAAATAGAGATATCGGATGTCAATCAATTATAGTACTCAAATTAAAAGCTCTTAGTTGACACATTCCTATATCCCTTAAATTGTGGGTTCAATATTTATGAGTTGTATGCTGCTGTTGTGAATGTGTTGAGACTTGTGGAGGCTTTAGGGTCGTTTGGGATGCTAGTATAATTACTTGATGATTGTTTGATTGATTGATAATCGTGATGCCTTGTATACTTGTTCAAATAGATTAATGTATTCAATGGAAATTGGGTAAGAGATGAATAATGGTAACATTCGAATAAATGATATGAAGTCGGTAATTAATATGAATTGAACGAATACGTTAGTAAACAAACCCTAATGAATTTCATATGCTTTAGGGATTGAATAAGCATTGTAATATCGTAATTCATGGAAATGGTATGAATTAGTGAATAGGGTATCAGTACAAGCTTTGGCCGTACCGGTACGCGTTTGGGGGTTGTATCGGTACGGGTTAACCTGTACCGGTACTTATAGAAATTAAGGATTTCCAATAATTAATATCAATATCGATACGCGTATGAGTATAGGTACCAAATGGAATCGTATCGATACTTGTGTTCGAGTACCGATACCCACTAAACGAGATAATCTACATACTAATAAAAATATGAAAATTGATGTGGAATATTAATGAGATAATATGGATTAATAGAGATAATTAATGATGATGATTAATGATACTTCCATGATAATTAATAACTTGGTAAATGTTGGGTGGCTTGATAGTAATAGCAACCGTAAGGATCCTTGGTGGATCGTGTGATGTTGTGTGTTGTGTGTTATATGGTAGATGTGTCCTTGCTTTATGCTGATATGGACACCTAGATGATTGAATCATCTTGATTGATGGGTTTTGGATACCTAGTGACAGAAAGAGTGTGTTGCAACTCTACGGTTGAAGATTTCCAAATGTATGATCACGATGCTTAGTGGAACCGGGACGTATTTGATGATGCTTGACGAGAGATTCGAAGCATAGATGTATGATCCCTACGCCTAGTAGCACCGGGCCTCACCTAATGAGTGTATGATCCTGATGTTTAGTGGGCCCGAGCCTCAATCAAAGTGTATGATCTTGATGGTTAATGGAACCAGGCCTCACTCCTATATTATGGTATAATACTTATATGATATATGGTTATGTGGCTAAAGGTTGCGCCACACTTATATGATGTTATATTGCCATGAATGAGTATGGTTGGGCCTTGTGTGCCATGTATGATGATTGCTTTGATAAGAGCATGTGTTTAGGCGACTTGTGGTACCATGTATTATTTATCTCTCATTATTGCTCGTACTAGCTTGCATGCTTATGTTTATAATTAGCATGAAGTATAGTAGAGTAGATGTGTACCACTAAGCTTTGTAAGCTTAGCGTTCAAAATTGTTGTTTTCGTGCGTAGGTTGATCATCGAATCTAAGAGCGCTATTAGTATTAGATTCTAGCATGGTGATTTCCAGAGTACGGTACTTATATTTAGTGGGTTGTGCATTCATAGGACCTTACATGGTGGAGAAAGTAATTCTTATTTTAAAATTGTACTAATCAAGTCAAAATCTTTAAATGTTTTAAATTAAAATAGAGCACATTTTTAAATTGTAATTTTTGATTTATTTATCTTTATTTTCAGCTGCTAATTTTAAATGTTTTTGAAAAATACCTTTTGGGCTAAAACGAATCGTGAGATATTATGGTTTTAAGGGTTGGGCTTGAGGCCCAAATATGACATCTGGGTCGAGGGTGTTACATTTAGTGGTATCAGAGATTAGATTTAGCCGGTTCTAGGAAACCCAGAGTGTGTAGGTGTTTTAGTAAGGTGTATAGTGAATACAAGCCCTTAAATTAAGTTTGTACTCCTTAAGATTGGAATCTTGATGGTGCATCCAACGTTGCGACACTAAGATGGATGCAATTATAGCATAGAAGGGCCGAGTTAAGTGTTAAGCCGCTCTTTGGAGCGATTATGGGGGCGAGGTCGCCCTGGATTGTTGAGATGCGAACTAGTTGAATGATACAGGAGTCGAGGATGTGTCCTCCTCCCACCATCTGAATGGTGCCTCCTTCTGTGCAGTAGTCATTCTGAAGCCTTCAGATACGTTATGAGAGCTTGCGAAAAAGAATTTTCATCGTTATACGTGATTAATATTTATGAAGAGGTTATGGATAACCTACTTTTGAAATCGATCAGTGGATGCACTTTGGTTCGAGGACCCTCTATTCGCTTAAAGATACTGATACTTGGAAAGTATCATCTCCCATCTCAATGACATTTCTCAGATATAATAGACTCAAGATCCATTGGTTCGCTTGAGTGTGACCGAAGTTAGACGTTCTACAGGTTTGATAGAGCTACCTTCTTGGGAGTTATTGCACCTTGGAAATTGCTTTGGTTAATCAAGCGCGATGCTAGCCAATAATGTCGAGAGTGGGCTCAAGGCTTTGAGACCTCGAAGGAACCTAACCTTTGGTGATGAAAATGTTTTTCCGTTGCCCTTTTATCATGATTTTCATGGTAGTCATTTTGAGAATAACACAACGGGGTTAGCTGACATGTTTGACCGTTCGATAGATACTAATGTGTACAGTTTGAAGCTTGGGAGCTTTCAAACTATCAGAGTGTTTGTTTATGCCTCTTGGAGGAGTCGTCAGGACTTTCTCCCCGTTAAGAACATGAGTGGATGTTGAGGTAAGAATGAGTTGGACGTCAGTGCCCATTGCCTTTGTTAGAAGACACCAACCCAGTTGAGAAAGTTAGAGATTCAATTATGAAGGTGCAACTTGAACGAGGTTTCTTTTGTTGAAGTGTTTTTCCCAATGGAGAACTGAGCTTGTTCGCTAGTAAGAAGTTGGTTCGTTGAGGTGGTATTTAAACCGTAGGTAGCTTGTTAAGTGGCAATGAAATACCGTTACTTGTCTCCTAGGGCGGATGACTCGTTTCATCGATTGTTGAGTACTAAGTGTTTTTCTGGTTTTGTTTAAAAATGAGATGCTAACAGTTAAAGTTTTGGAGGCTAATAGTTCAAAATGAATTTCGGAATGAAGATTTCTCTCTTTAGAGCGGGTCATGGTAACGTTTGATGTATGTAATGATGTTTGAGGTGTTTCAACAATGATAGAGTGGGGGCTATCATATTTTCTCTTGAATATACGTTTGATGCTTTGTGTGACACATGTAAATGTATGAGGAATATAGAAATATAAGAGTTTGCAAGATAATTACCTTAATGACCTTGTGTGTGGAAAGAGTTAGTTACCGTGTAATCAGTAAGGAATCAAGGGTTTCAGACTTCATAAATTATTTTGATTTGTATCATAGTTTCCTTGAAAGGAGCCGAGGAACATAGGTAGAGATCCAAGCCACACGAGACTGTTTTGTTGTGGTAGTTGAGTAAGATTTCGAGATCTTCAAAGATAATTTGTTGAAATGTTAGGGTTGTATTTTTATACAATAAGAGGGAAGGGTGTGCCTACCCCAACAGTGTAAAGTTTTGGGTACTTGGTCTTTAAGGAATTTGAGATTCGGAAAATGACGTGAGTTGAAGTATTTAAGAGTTGTTGACCGTAAATAAAGTGAACTTGAAAAGTGATGGATTGTACGAAGTTAGTTCGGGTTACAATATTATGTTGCCAATGTGAGGCGATCAAGGATAGCAAGTGATGGTTATGTAAGAGGGTACCGATACTAGCTCCATGTAGTATCGATACTAGATTGATCAGGTGTCGGTAATGATTGGTTAGTATCGACACCTGTGTGTTTCATTAGTTAAGCTTTGAGTTAAGGGTTGATTTGCTTTGAAAGCTGTGAGAAGTATCATATGATGGTAATTAAGAGGATACAGTTTTATGATCGAATTTAGGCTCAATGGTTACTGGTGGATTTTGAGATCTTGTTGTGGGTGTTTTAGAGAAAGATATATCAAGGCAAGAGATTCTTTCTATATAGTATCGTGGTCAGAATATGGTGATTTTTTAGAACAACGGTTTGTACCTTACTTTCTCCACGTGTTTTGAGAGACAATATCGAGTTCTTTGTTTGAGATAGTAATAAGTGTTTAACTTGCAATCAATTGGGAGTCTAACATTGAGTACGTCAGAGTTGTTTTGATGCTTTAATGTTCTTTAGTGGAAATTAAACAGATGACCGTGGATCTTGTAAAGGATCAATGAGCGCAGTTTTGAAGTGATTTTGTCGAGTAAAGATATATTCTTGATAAGTATTGTTTGATGTTTTCGGCAAAGGTGAGATCAAGATAGATAGTCTGTTTGGTTTGTTTGTGGGTTGGGTTGTACGACACTACAGTGTATACATGTTACCTTTTGACATGAGAATCGAGGTTTGTGATGGAACCTTATCCCTTGGTGGGATTTCTTGCAACGACAGATCCGAGTGAGGGTAGAGATGACGTGTTTTTCAGACACATTATAGTTTGGAGTGTAAGACTCTTACGTGAACCGAGTTTTGGGGAGCTGCTTTAGTTACCGAGATATATTATCATGTCGTGTTTAAGGTAAGTGCTTGAGGCGAGTTGATATGATGTTTGTTTCCAGAAGTCTTGCATTGGACAAGCAATGACACTGATAAAAGATGCCATCAGTGTTAGAGTCTTCTTCAAGGATTCGTCACGAGAGGAATTGTTTCGTTTAGGTTGCAAAGGTTGTGTAACCTTATGTTCTTTTAGATCGTGTGGAGTTGTGGAAAGATTTTGTTAAGAAACAATCTTTTGGGCTCTACTGTATAAGTTGAGTTTCTTTGTTGACGTATTTTCGTGTGACAATTTTGTCGGGGTACCATTGAGTTTTGTTTGTCGTCTGTAATGTATAGAGCAAAGATGGATTCATTCTATGAGGAAGAATCAATTGAGATTATGTTTGTTTCTTTATAAGACAAAGGTTACAATTGACAAGTGTGGTGAGAGAGATCAAAGTGGCACCACGAGAAATCTTTGAGAATTTCAAAGAGTTATAAGGGTTGAATATCTTCATTGATTTATGGATACAAATTTTGAGGACAAAATTTCTTTCAAGGATAGGAGAGTTGTAACGACCCGAAAATTAGTTGGGTTTGGATCTAAAATATGGGTTTGGTATTTTAATTTATGGAATTAATTTAAAGATGAGTGGTTATCATTTTATGAAAAGATGAGAGATTGAAGGGCTTAAGATACAATTTTACCGTGATGTTTTGAAGAATGATGGCTTGAATTAAAAGGGTGAAGAAGAGAGGGAGAAAATTAGATTTTATATTCCCTCATCTCTCTCCCTTTTTTATCTTTTCTTTCTCTTTTTCCTATTCTTCTTTAAGCTTTGAAGTCTGATCTATTGCTATATGAGTGTTTTTTTTACATCTCCACCATCATCATGTTTATCTTGCTGAGACAAGTTGGCCGGTGGTCGTGGCATCACCGTTAGAGCTGCCATAGAGGGGGTGAAAGGAGTAAAGTTTCAGGTTGTTCAAATAAAGAGGTTCGAGTTCTCGAATCAAGAAACATAGGCCACCACCATGATCAGAGGCTAGAAAATAGCTAATTTAGGCATTCGCCATTGTCGTCCGACCACCAAAAATAGTCGTACGTGCCACAGGCGTCATTGTATGTGCGTGGGTGACGTCGGGCTGGCTAGGCTATTATAACGGTCGGGCTCAACTATTGGGCTTGGGCCGTTGGGCCAAGCTGAGCCAGCCTGCCAAGCTAACCCAAGCTGTGGGCTGAGCCAGTCTAGCAAGCCGGCCCTTCGAGCCGAGCCAGCCACGCGGTCAGTCGTCGTGCCACCATTGACCGCTATCGTTGACCGACGTTAACTTTTTTTGGGACCCTACTCAGGTGTTTCTCGATGTTTTGAGTCCGTTAGCACAGTCCATTTTGCTAAATTTTAACCTAATAAACTATTTTTATGCATTTTATTCCCTAAAGTAGTTCGATTTTGTTAAATGGCTGATGTAATCATAGTTGTTTTATTCGAGAAATTGTTAGACTCTAATATTGGAATTAAAGAGATGATTAGAGGAGCTTTGTAACCCCTTGACCCAACCTAGACGCCAGAAAGAACCGAACAAGCTACATTGGGTTTGTCGAGAAAAACCTAAACAATTATCATAGAAAATGGACCATTTTTTCCTTTTATCTTGGCTAATGCATAATTAAGTCCTAAGTTGATCATGCTGGCAGCGATGAGATTTACAACTAAATCGGGCGACGAATTGACATCCAATTGATCGGGAACGCACTTCAAGGACTAAATTGCAATTTAGGAAAATTAAGAGAACTTACTTAAATACAAAGTTACCAAACCTTAATTAATCATATTACATGCATGAAGGTTAAATTTCAACTTAAAATAATTATCAGAACTCGTTTAATTGCATGATCAACAAATAGGGACAAAATTGTAAAGATTCAAACTTTAGAAAGCATATTACCAAAAATAAAAAACTTCGTACCGATACTCCCCTATCTCGTATCGATACAAGTTTATTTCGTAAAAGGTATCAGTACGGTCCTCAAGCGTACCGATGTAGTTGTTCGATATCAAAAACAGGGGATTTCAGTAGCTAAAGGGCGTACCGATACGGTTGCCCATGTATCGACACCTGTTGTAATCTTCTGTTATGCGTACCGATACGGTTCTAGGCGTATCGATACGCCTAATCAATTTTGCAAGATTTGAGCCAAGATAGAACTTACGTACTAATCCATGAGGACTCATATCGGTACGACCTGGTCTGTAATGACCTCTTGGTCGAACATATGACACTTTGGCTCAATCTAGCATGCATCAAACATCACACAAACATCATATAACAAGTCTAGCAACATTTCCACAATCGAATAGGCATGGAAGAGGATCATTCACATCATAGAAAAGCCAAACAAAGATCCTATAGGCATGATCTCTACCCAAGCAAGCAAATCATATACTAACCCCTCAAAGCAAGACTTAAAACCTCATAGAAGTCTAAAACACCAAAGGAAACTTGTCCAAACCAGGGAGTAACCAGAATAACCCTCCAAATTACAACTTGGTCATATTGCCTCTTATTACTACTAAGTATTTATAAAACCGTACTCGAAATAGCTTCGCCATTGGATTGCCTCTTGCTTGCTCACTGTCCGAAAATGCTTACTTCTCTGCATTGATGAGAAAGAAGAGCGTAAGCTTATAAGCTTAGTGATGGAGTCTCAAAAACACTCATAAATGCATTTAAATCATTTTGTTTCCAAATAAGTATTAAAGCTCATGCCAAAACATCTCATGCTTCTATGGTCTTTACAAATATGCACTTTTAAACAATTGCAACACATGTATTAAATATTTCTAGCATAAACCTCAAATTATGCTTTCTCATGCTAAAATCTCAAAATAGCGAGCTTAAAGAGAATCACATGTATAAACCATATTATACAAAACATAATCCATTTCTCATGATACATTATATCATATATTGGCATTCAAGTGACCCAAAACCATTTCATTCCATTTATAAAAACACATCGGATACACAGATTTCCCAAGTGGTTCCTTCGACCACTTCACATATATCCTCGAACCAGAGCATGGTATTACTATCCCTAAACAATTATGATGTATAAATCCACCAGCGGGAGAATTGGCACACTCTTGACCCCTCGAGCACTGAGGTTCTCACGGTGGAGCATGGCACACTCTTGACCCCTCGACACTCATGAGGCGACTTATTATAGTGCACTTTAAACCCTATGGCTAGCCAACTATATCTGATAACATTTAATCATTACCACTTGCCAATATATTTCATAAAACCACATTACCTCACTGTTTTACATATGCATCAAACCAAACCAATTTCAAATACAATAAACCATATATTCTAGTATTCTCAAAATTCTTTTCATAAATCATTTGTCATACTCAATAATCATCACATATGATCATTTGCAATATCTTTCATTTCTAAAACATGCATATAACAATAGGTAATCAAAAATCATAAACATGTGCATGAGATTATATTTTGCAAAACCGAAAAAGAGAGCGAGAACAATCAATACTTATTTTCGAGCTTAGAAAAGTGTTTCAAACTTAATCTAAACTCCCAAAAATCATCTTCAAACCTTTATAAAGCAATAAACAACGTTTCCACTCACCGACAACATAACGCTCCACTAGCCGATGCGAAATCAAGCTTTCGAAGCCTCTGAAACCTCTCCAAAAGATGAAGGATCATTCTCCCATGTTTTACCCACACAAAAATAGAGGATTAATGCATTTCTAATTTCCAGCAACAACTCTCCTCAACGTCACCTCACTAAAAACCCTCAAACTTTTCCTTAAAACATCTGAAATCATCACCAAACTCAACCTAAACAAAGCCCAACCAAAACCTAGCTATTTTAACATCTTAACGTCATCAATTAACATCCAAAAACAACAATATAACAACCTTATATCTCCATCAACCCTCCAACACCAAGATCACCTCAAAATCTAACTATTTACAACCTAGAAAATTAGCAATTCACTTAGTTTTGGGAGTCCTTTTATTAATCTCTTCTCTTAACTTTAAAACACATCTTACAAGTGATCTAAATCAATTAGAATCATCACAAAACCAGATCCATATCAAGATTCATCAAATTTCTCATTAAAAATCAATTAAAACCTTAAAATCATGATTTAATCATAAACACATAAGAAATCAGTCGTAAAGGATCAAGAACTTGGGAATTTCAATAAAGAACCTTTAATTAGAGGAGAAACGAAAATACCTCTAATTTCTGATTTTCCGCTTAATTGGCAAGATTTGAGTGAAATATCCAAGAAAGCAAATAGGATTTGGTGTAGAAATCAAAAGAATCAATTAAAAAATCAAAAAGGAATGATTCCTGAGAATTTTGGAGTAAAATTGATAGTTTTGCTGCTGAGAAAGTCGAAAGCAAAAGTAGTTACGTAAGAAAATGAAATTGGTTATTAAAACTCCTTTTAATCAAATCTCTTTTATTTTTATTTATTAAACTTTTAAAAACCATTTAAAAATAGCCTAAATTAAGTGAAAAATCTGATTAAATACTTTGTTAAATTAGCTCCGTAATGATTCTAAGTTTTGACCTTTTTACGATTTAGTCACCAAAATAGTTTTGAAAACTTTACATTTTAGTCACCAGGCTAAAATATCCCAAAATCCGATTTTAATTCTTTAAACTGAGTTTTCCAAAACCCTTAAAATATTAATTAAATATTTTCTAGCATTTTCCATATTTTATTTTAGCCAAAAAATAATTTATTATGAATTAATTCCCGAAACTAACTCGAATCGCCTAATTCGGTTTCCCTAAACAGTCTAATCGATCTAGATAACATCTAGGCCCAAATTTGGGGCGTTACAACTCTCCTCCTCTTAAGAAATTTCATCCTCAAAATTTACCTTACAAAAAAGGTAAGGAAACTGCTTCTTCATGTCCTCCTTACTTTCCCATGTGGTCTTCTCTACACCATGATGTTGCCAAAACACCTTTTCCAACTCAATGGTCTTTCTAAGAAGAGCCTTGCTACTAAAATCCAAAATTTTCACCGGCTCCTCATCATAGGTTAAATCCAAACTCAACTCAATCTCCTCAACAGGCATCATATGCGATGGGTCTGATCCATATCTCCGAAGCATCAATACATGAAAACATCATGTATCTTCTCCAACTCCGCAGGCAACCTCAACCTATAAGCAACTGGACCAACACGCTCCAACACCTCATAAGGCCCAATGAACCTTGGACATAACTTACCCTTACGTCCAAACCTCATTACCTTCTTCCAAGGCGAAACCTTAAGAAACATCCTATCTCCAACAGCAAACTCAATCTCCCGACGCTTCAAGTCAGCATATGACTTTTATCGATCTGAATCCGCTTTCAACCGATCACTAATAAGCTTCACATTCTCACTATTTTCATTTAGCACATCAGGCATGGAAACATACCTCTCACCTGCCTTAGCCCAACAAAGTGGCGTACGACATCTCCTACCATACAAAGCTTCATAAGGAGCCATTTGAATACTAGCCTGATAACTATTGTTATAGGAAAACTCCACCAATGCTAGTTGCTTCTCCCACGTTCCTTGAAAATCAATGATGCAACACCGCAACATATCTTCCAACACTTGGATAAAGCGTTCAGACTGACCATCAGTTTGAGGATAATATGAAGTACTGAAATTCAACCGCGTACCCAAAACCTTATGCAAACACTCCCAAAACCGTGTTGTAAATCGTGGATCCCTATCCAATACTATAGACTTAGGCACCCCATGCAACCTCACAATCTCAGCAACATACAAATTCGTCAACTTATCCAAAGTATACGCCGTATGCACAGCCAGAAAATGTGCACACTTCGTAAACCTATCCATAATCACCCACACATAATTCTTCTTTGATGGCGTCAAAGACAATCCGATTAAAAAATCTATGGTAATTCTCTCACACTTTTATTTTAGAATCCTCAATGGTTGCAACAACTTGGAAGGAAACTGATGCTCAGCCTTAACACGCTGACATACCATACAACGAGCAACAAAATTCACCACATCCTTCTTTAAACCAAACCAAAAATTTACTTTTTCAAATTCTGATACATCTTTGTAAGTCCCGAATGCACAACAAAAGTACTCGAATGAGCTTCAGTCAAGATAGTGCGCCTTAACTCCTCATCTTTCGGCACAACTACCCGACTCTTAAAGCACAAAACACCTTCATCATTAAATAAAAAATCCGTATGATTTCCATCTATAATATCCTTAACATGCGGTACCAACAAATCATCATACAGTTGCTTCTCCTTGACAAACTGCAACAACGAAGGCTTAACTTGCAACTCAGCCAACAAACCACCATCTCTTGTCACACTCAACCGAGTAAACATTGCTCTCAACTCTACTGGAACTTTCCTACTCAAGGCGTCGGCTACAACATTAGCCTTACCCGGATGATACTCCATCGTCAAATCATAATCCTTGAGCAAATCCAACCATCTTTGTTGCCTAAGATTCAACTCCTTTTGCGACATCAGATATTTCAAACTCTTGTGATCCGTATACAAAGTACACTTCTCACCATAAAGATAATGCCTCTAAATCTTCAATGCAAACACCACCGCAACAAGCTCTACATTATGCGTAGGATAGTTGCGCTTGCGCACCTTCAATTGTCTAGATGCATAAGTCACAACTTTACCCTTTGCATCAACACACACCCTAAACCAACATAGGATGCATCACTATAAACTACAAACTTTTTCCCTAGCTCAGGTTGAATCAAGATCAGAGCTTGCGTTAAAGCTTCATTCAACTTATCAAAAGCTTGTTGTCTACCCTCCGTTCACGCAAAACTTACATCCTTTTGCAACAACTTTGTGAAAGGAGCAACAATCTTCGAAAAACCATCTACAAAGTGATGATAATACCCTGCTAACCCCAAGAAACTAAAAACCTCTGTCACCAACTTAGGTTGCTTCCAATTCACAACTGTCTCAATCTTCTGTGGATCCATACGAATACCTTCCGTCGAAAAAACATGATCAACAAAAAATAATTCTTTAATCCAAAACTCATACTTGCTCAACTTGGCATAAAGCTTATTATCCAACAAAACTTTTAACACAATTTGTATATGTCGATCATGATCTTCATCGATGCGAGAGTACACAAGAATGTCATTGATGAACACTACCACAAATTGATCTAAGAATTTATGGAATACCCGATTCATCATGTCCATGAATATTGCAGACACATTAGTCAGCCCAAATAGCATCACTAAAAACTCATAACGCCCGTAACGCGTACAAAAATCTATCTTCGGCACGTCTTTATCTTTTCCCTTCGACTGATAATACCTAGATCTCATATCAATCTTGGAAAACACCGTAGCACCCCAGAACTGATCGAACAATTCATCAATCCTAGGTAAAGGATACTTATTCTTAATCATCAACTTGTTCAGTTGCCGATAATCAATGCACATTCTCATCTTGCTATTCTTTTTTTCACTAATAACACAGGTGCTTCCCACGGTAAAACACTAGGTCGGATGAAACCACAATCCAGCAACTTCTAAAGTTGTTTTTTCAACTCTTTCAACTCTTTTGGCGCTATGCGATATGGTGCAATTGACACCAGAGTCGTATCCACATACGTCTCGATACCGAGCTCTACCTCCCTATCTAGTGGTAATCCAGGTAACTCCTTCGAAAACACCGTTGGAAAATCAAAAACGGTACGGATATCCTGGGCATGCACCTCCTTCATATTTGGGTTCATAACATAACCAGATATGCTTGACCCCCAAGCTCTAACAACTTTCGCGCTTCCAAAGTCGAAACTACATTGGACAAGAATTTATCATTCTCACCCACAAGTACCACTTCATAATCCTCAGTAAGTTTCAACAAAACCCGTTTGGTCTCAAAATTAACCACAACCCTATGCTCGATCAACTAATCCATCCCCAAGATTACATCAAAACCATGAAACGATAACTCCATCAAATCAGCCGCAAACACATGACCTTAAACCATCAAAGGACATCTCCTAAACAACCTCCTAGCGACTACTGTCTCTCCAAAAGAACTAGTTACATGCATACCCACATCTAACACTTCTACAGGTATATCAAGCAAACATGCATGTTTGCGCAAGATGTATGAATGTGTAGAACCATAATCTATCAAAGAAACTAATGATATGAACTATAAAGTAAATGTACATGTAATCATATTTGTATTATTCCTTCCCTTGTGATATGTGTAGATCCTTACCGGCCTATCACCCTCAGGTTGAACTGTCACGGTATGAGCAACTGTCCTCTGACTTTCTTCTCTATTCTAAAAATTACGTTGATCACACCCATGACCTCTCTAAGGTATAACAACAAATGCAGGAATCAGTCCTTCCCTAGCCAACTGCGTACAATCACGCCTAATGTGATCTCGCGAACCACAGCTCCACCATGTACCAAGAGTACCACAACACTCCCTTGAATGTCGCCTACCACACCGTCCATACTCAAGTGCTCGAACATAGGTGCTCTGACTATGCTGTCCACGTCTAACGCCACCTCTACTATGTATTTGGTTAGGGCGATACCTCATATCCCGATGCTTTTTAGACCAGTCACTACCAGCATCTAACTTGACAATCTTATTCCCAGCATAAGAGCTCCCCAAATTGAGGATAATCCTATATATTGCTATATATCCTTAGCTCGAGAAACCAAAACATCAAACTCGATGTAATTTGTAGCCATTATATAAGTTTTCACCTCATTGATTAACCTATATCAGAAACAATCACATTGTTGGCGTTCAACGAGAACCAGTTCAAATGCATATTGGCTCAACCGAACAAACTGAACCTCGTGTTCCGATACAAACATGCTACCCTGGACCAACACCATGAACTCTCTCTTCTCTTCATCCTGGTATCAGGAACCTAGATACATTTTCTAAAAAGCAGCACAAAAGAACTCCCACATCACATATGCAAGTGTTATACCCGCGATAGAAGTCGCCCACCAGCTATAGGCATATCTCTTAATTAATCATATTACATGCATGCCGGTTCCAAACTTGTTTAATTGCATGATCAAGAAATAGGGACAAAACTATAAAGATTCAAACTTCAAAAAGCATATTACCATAAATAACAAACTGCGTACCAATACTCCCCTATCCCTTATTGATACAAGTTATTTTGTAAAAGGGTATTGGTACGTTCCTCGAGCGTACCGATACGGTTATTCGATATCAAAATAGGGGATTCCAGTAACTAAAAGGCGTACCGACATGGTTGCTCGTGTACCAACACCAGATATAATTTTTTGCTATACGTATCGATACAGTGCTACGTGTACCGATACACCTGTGCAATTTTGCACAGATTTGAGCTGAGACAGACCTTGCATACCGATCCCTAAGAACCCGTATTAGTACGGCCTAGTCTATAATGACCTCTTGGTCTAACATATTACACTTTGGCTCAATGTAACATACATCAAACATTACACAAACTAATATAACAAGTCTAGCAACATTCTCACAATCAAATAGTCATGGAATAGGATCATTCACATTATAGCAAAGCCAAACAAAGATCCTATAGGCATGATCTTTACCCAAGCATGCAAATCATATCCTAATCCCTCAAACCAAGACATAAAACCTCATACAAGTCTAAAACACCAAAAGAAAACTTGTCCAAACCAGGGAGTAACCAGAACAACCCTCCAAATTACAACTTGGTCACATTGCCTCTTATTACTACTAAGTATTTATAAAACCATACTCGAAATAGCTTCGCCCTTGGATTGCCTCTTGCTTGCTCGTTATCCAAAAATGCTTACTTCTCTGCATTGATGAGAAAGGAGAGCGTAAGCATATAAGCCTAGTGAGGGAGTCTCAAAACACTCATCAATGCATTTAAAACCGTTTTGTTTGTAAATAAGTATTAAAGCTCAAGAAAAAATATCACATGCTTCTATTTTTTTTACAAATATGCACTTTTAAACAATTGCAACACATGTATCATGGATTTCTAGCATAAACCTTAATTTAAGTTTTCTAGTGCTCAAATCTCAAAGTAGCAAGCTTAAAAAGCATCACATGTATAAACCATATTATAAAAAACATAATTCATTTCTCATGATACATTACATCATATATTGTTATTCAAGTGACCCAAAACCATTTCATTCCATTTATAAAAACACATCGGATACACAGATTTCCCAAGCGGTTCCTTCTACCACTTCACATACATCCTCGAACTGGAGCATGGTACTACTACACCTCAACAGTTATGATGTATAAATTCACCAGTGGGAGAATTGGCACACTCTTTTCCCCTCGACTGCTGCAGTTCTCATGGTGGAGCATGACATACTCTTGACCTCTCGAAACTCATGAGGCGACTTATTATAGTGCACTTTTAAACCCTATGGCTAGACAACTATATTCGATAACATTTAATCATTACCACTTGCCAATATATTTCATAAAACCACATTGCCTCACTATTTTACATATGCATTAAACCAAACTAATTTCCAATACAATAAACCATGTATTCTAGTATTCTCAAAACTTTTTTCATAAATCATTTGTCATACTCAATAATCATCACATATGATCATTTGCAATATCTTTCATTTCTAAAACATGCATATAACAGTAGGTAATCAAAATCATAAACATGTGCATGAGATTGTATTTTGCAAAACCAAAAATGAGAGCAAGAACAACCAATACTTACTTCTGAGCTTAGGCAAGTGTTTCAAACTTAATCTAAACTCCCAAAAATAATCTTCAAACCATTATATAGTAGTAAACCACGTTTCTTCTCATCGACAACATAACGCTCCACTAGCCGATGCGAAATCAAGCTTCTTCTTCGAAACCTCTCCAAAAGATGAAGAATTTATCCCCTTTGTTTTACCCACACAAAAACATAGGATTAATGCATTTCCATGCATTTCTAATTTCCAGCAACAACTCTCCTCAACTTTACCTCACTAAAAACCCTCAAACATTTCCTTAAAATATCTGAAATCATCACCAAACTCAACCTAAACAAAGCCTAGCCAAAAACTAGTTATTTTAACATCTTAACGTCATCAATTAACATCCAAAACAACAATATAACAACCCTATATCTCCAGCAACCCTCCAACACCAAGATCATCTCAAAATCTAACTATTTACAACCTAGAAAATTAGCAATTCACTTAGTTTTGGGATTCCTTTTATTAATATGTTCTCATAACTTTAAAACACATCTTACAAGTGATCTAAATCAATTAGAATCATCACAAAACCATAACCATAGCAAGATTTATCAAATTTCTCATCAAAACTCAATTAAAACCTTAAAATCATGATTTGATCATAAACACATAACAAAACTCAATTGTAAAGGATCATGAACTTGGGAGTTTCAATAAAGAACCTTTAATTAGAGGAGAGAAATGAAAATCACCTCTAATTGCTGATTTCCCCCTTAATTGGCAAGATTTGAGTGAAATCTCCAAGAAAGCAAATAGGATTTGGTGTAGAAATCAAAGGAATCAATTAAGAAATCAAAAGGAAACCAAAAAGGAATGATTCCTAAGAATTTTGGAGTAAAATTGATAGTTTTTCTGCTGAGAATGTTGAGAGAAAAGTTGAGAACAAAAGTAATTACGTAAGAAAATCAAATTGGTTATTAAAAATCCTTTTAATTAAATCTCTTTTATTTTTATTTATTAACCTTTTAAAACCATTTAAAAATAGCCTAAATTAAGGGTTAAATCTGATTAAAAACTTTGGTAAATTAGTTCCTTAAAGATTCTAATTTTTGACCCTTTTACGATTTAGTCACCAAAATAGTTTTGAAAACTTTACATTTTAGCCACTAGACCAAAATGTCCCAAAATCCAATTTTAATTCTTTGAATTGAGTTACAAAACCCTTAGAATATTAATTAAATATTTTCTAGCATTTTTTGATATTTTATTTTAACCAAAAACAATTTATTATGAATTAATTCCTGAAACTTACTTGAATCGCCTAACTCGGTTCCCCTAAACTGTCTAATCGATCTAGCCAACATCTAGGACCAAATTCGGGGCGTTACAAGCTTAGAGGGGGATTTATCGCATTGGTTTAAGGTTAGTACACCTCGAACTCCTATTATTTCATGAGCATCATAAATGTGATTGTTTTGCGTGTTGGTATCTGCAAAATAGGTAGACGATGGATAAGCATGAGTAGAGACCGGTATTATGAGACTCGATATTTATGAGATGTATGTAGGTGCTGTGAATAAGTTGAGACTTTTGGAGGCTTTATGGTCGTTTGGGATGCTCGTATAACTACTTGATGTTTGTTTGATTGATTGATAATCGTGATGGCTTGTATACTTGTTCAAATATATTAATGTATTCGATGGAAATTAGGTAAGAGATAAATAATGGT
This sequence comes from Hibiscus mutabilis, assembly GCA_019671005.1. Taxonomy (NCBI): domain Eukaryota; kingdom Viridiplantae; phylum Streptophyta; class Magnoliopsida; order Malvales; family Malvaceae; genus Hibiscus; species Hibiscus mutabilis. Next base: position 9,803,787 of record CM033737.1, on the reverse strand, counting down.
AATATTCGAATAAATGATTATGAAGCTGGTAATTAATATGAATTGGACGAATACGTTTGTAAACAAACCCTGATGACTTTTATATGCTTTAGGGATCGAATAAACATTGTAATATCGTAATTCAAGGAAATGGTATAAATCAGTGAATAGGGTATCGGTACGAGCTTTGGCAATACCAGTACGTGTTTGGGGACTGTATTGGTATGGGTTAAACCGTACTAGTACTTATGGAAATTAAGGATTTCCAGTAAGTAATATCAGTATCAGTACGCGCGTGAGTACAAGTACCGAATGGTACCGTATCGATACTCAATGGTACCGTATCGATACTCGTGTTAGAGTATCGGTACCCACTGAACGAGATAATCTAAATGCTAATAAAAATATGGAAATTGATGTGGAATATTAATGAGATAATATGGATTAATATAGATAATTAATGAGGATGATTAATGTACACTTCCATGATAATTAATAACTTGGTAAACATTGAGTGACTTGATGGTAATAGCAACCGTAGGGATCCTTGGTGGATCGTGTGATGTTGTGTGTTGTGTGCTATGTGCTGATATGGATACCTAGATGATTGATTCATCTTGATTGATGGGTTTTGGTTACGCAATAAGAGAAAGAGTGTATTGCAACACCATGGTTGAAGATTTTTGAATGTATGATACCGATGCTTAGTGGAATCGGGTCGCATTCGATGATGCTCGATGAGATATTTCGAGCATAGGTGTATGATCCTGATGCTTAGTGGAACCGGCCCTCGGCCAATGAGTGTATGATCCCGATGCTTAGTGGGATCAGGCCTCACTTAGAGTGTATGATCTTAATGCTTAGTGGAACCGGGCTTCACTATTATATTATGGTATAATACTTATATTCTATATGGTTAGGCGGCTAGAGGTAGCTCCACACTTATATGATGTTATATTGACATGTGATGAGTATGGTTGTGCCTTGTGTGCAATGTATGACGGTTGCTTTGATGAGAGCATGTGTTTAGGCGACTTGTGCTAGCGCCATGTGTTATTTATCTCTCTTTATTACTCGTACTAGCTTGCATGATTATGTTTATGAATAGCATGAAGTATAGTAGAGTAGATGTGTATCACTGAGCTTTGTAAGCTCAGTGTTTGGAATCGTTGTTTTCGTGTGTAGGTTGATCGTCAGATCGAGAAGCGCTATCAGTACGAGATTCCAGCATGTAGTGATTTCTAGAGTACGATACTTGTGTTTAGTGGGTTGTGTATTCATAGGACCTTACGTGGTGGAGTCTGTACTTCTTATTTTGAAATTGTACTAAACAAGTCAAAATGTTTAAATTAAAGTGGAGCTCCTTTGTAAATTATAATGTTTTGATTTATTTATCTGTATTTTCAACTGTTGGTTTTAAATATTTTTGAGAAATACCTTTTGGCCTAAATCGAATCGTGAGATATTATAGTTTTTGGGGTTGGGCTTGAGGCCCAAATGTGCATCCGGGTCGAGGGTGTTACAAGATATACCATTAATCACAAATGAGAAATATGTACAAAAGAGATGAAATGAAATTTTTAACATTTATTCTTTTGATTTTAGTTGCTTGGATATACCATGAAACACAAATGAGAAATATCCACTTATTTGTAGCTTTATCTTATATTAATTAAAAATATATTTGGCCTTGCTAAAAAAAGTTGTTTGGATGTTAAAAAATACATACTAAACTAGATTTGTTCCCCAAAATATGGAGATGCAATTGCTTCCTTTGGGGGCTTAATAGATTTGCTCCCCCAAACTTACTTGTAGGCTTGAATTTGGAAGCCAAAATATTCGACAATTATTCTTCCAAAGCTATGTCTTATGCCATCTAAGTTGTTTGTTGTTATAAATAAAAACTAGCTAGGGTGCCCAAAAAAAACCTAGCTAGTGTTTATTTTAAAGAAACAAATAATAAAATGGAAAGAGTATTTACAAATTAGGGCGTCCAAAAGTGATGACAATTTATTATATGGGTTCACTTAATTTATCTTATTTAATACAGACATAATATATATATATATATATATATATATATATATATATATTTGGTAATACAGTCAAACAAAACTACAATAACTAGCTGTTATCTATGACCAGCAAAGGTAGAACCTCCAACTGAGGCGCAGTGTTGACGATCTCACCCACAGGGATATAGTATATATTTAATAATATTAATTTGAGGAAAGTAATTCATTTCCCGGTGATTTAATTAATGGTTATATTTTTACATAAATAATTACAAGTAATTATAGTAATAATAGATGATATTAGGAATGAAGGTGTACGAGCATTATTGCCATACAAATGTGATGTAATACATCCATACTTTTCCTTTAGATCTTCAAGTTTACTTTATTACCACTTACTAATACATATATAACTTATATATAAATGTGTGCATGGCCCAGGTCGATTTAGGGAAAAATAAGAAACTGACTTAAGAAATTAACGGGGAGGGACACATCGAGTCATGTCAAGTTTGAATAATTTTGTCATCCCTAAGTTAATTTTACTATTTTACTTTACTTGGAGCAAATAATCATTGTGGTCTTACCGTAGTGTTTTTAATATAATTTTTTTGAAAGTGCATTAAAGTGAATGGGTTTGAATAATTAAAAAAAATTGACTTAAGATCTACTTACAATGTGTAAAAAATTAATAGTTATTTATTATATATATATATTAGTCAACTAAAAAATTATTAAAAAGTCATATGTATTAAAGAATAACGTTAATCTGATCAATGCTTCCATAAAAAATATTAAAAAGTTCCCTTAAAAAGTATGGATGAAACTTTAAAAAATAGAGACATCTGACAATCAATTATAGTACTCAAATTAAAAGCTCTCAGTTGACACATTCCTCTATCCCTTAATTGTGTGTAACCCCCTAGATCCACATATGCGTTGTACTTAAATTTAAAAGGTCACATTATGGTCACCGGAGACACAATAAAAGTTTTAGATAAAATAATTTAAAACCAATTTAAAACATTAAAACAAATTCTAAAATTTAAAATACAAGTTCAGAAAATTGTTATTTAACAGGACCGCGATCATATATATATATCGAAAAACAAAGTGAGCTGGGAAAAGCTCAATAATACAGAACTACCAAGGGATGCTAAAGGTGCAAACGTGCATGAGGTCATTCATAGTATTGTCATGGTATTCTGGCTACAACAAGTTCCAGTTATGAATCTGATATTTCTATTAAACGTTATATCCGAAGGTAGCAAGGTTGTTCTTTATTCGATCACCCAAGTATCAGGCAAAAACCCTATAATCTAGAAAAATTAGAGAGATAGATTACGAAAGTTGAACTAAGGAGTTTAGTGTGTGATCCATTAAGTGCAGATCGAAAATATACAGAAAGTTTCAGACTTCGATATAGACTTAACCCAGGTCAGTTGGGCATAGGTTTCGAACTAAAGAATTGTCTTATGTACAAAAACAGAAAGATTCACCCTAGTTGAGGCATAGAAACCCAGTATAGAAGGAATTATCCTCATCGAAGTGTAGGAACCTGATACAGAAGGAATTACCCAGCCGAAGCGAAGGAACCTGATATAGAAAGAATTACCCCACCGAAGCGTAGAAACTTGATAAAGAAGGAATTACCCTGTCGAAGTGTAGGAACCTTATACAGAATGAATTACCCTACCGAAGCGTAGGAACCTGATACAGAAGGAATTACCCCGCTGAAGCGTAAGAACCTGATACAGAAGGAATCACCCCCGTCGAAGCATAGGAACCTGATACAAAAGGAATCACCCTCTTTGAAGCGTAGGAACCTGATACAGAAGGAATTATCCCGCCGAAGCGTAGGAACCTGATATAGAAAGAATTACCCCACTGAAGCGTAGGAACCTGCAGAGACTTTATATCCTATCCCGAGTACCCTAGTAAAACACTCTAGACAGTATTTACAGAAGTCACTAGTAAGCAATATTTACTAGTAATAACAATATATATAAAACATGCAATTATTCTCAGTAAAATAGTAACCAGAGAGCATGTTGTTCAGTCGGGTACTTAGGCATAAATTAGACAATTAATATAATCATACTTAAAATAAAAAAACGTTTTATATTTTGCAAAATTAGATAATGCCAGTCACATGTGCATGATCAGTTCAAATATAGCACTCAGATATATATACACTTCATGCGTATTAATTTACTAATACTAATTGTATAGTATAGCTGAACGACCATCTTCATAATTTACCACAAGACTTATCACCGAAAAGTTGAACCTATATATCATGCGGCAATCTTCTAGTATTGTACTAATATCAAGGGAGACTGACATACTTGAGTCAGGCTTATATCACATAGGGCTTTATAGTCATTTAAGTTGTATCTGTTACTTCAGTATTAAAAAGGTTCCATTTATTCCAAGTCACTGAAGTATTCTAGTTATTTTAGAGCATGAATGTGTTACATCCATTTCGGTGCTTAATGGTATTTTCAAACATTTTAGGACCTAAGGATATTTTTGTCTTTTCAAACTATCCAATCATGTGAAAAACTTTCGGTGAATTGATCTTTAGATATTTATTTAGAGTATTTCTAGGAAAAAGGGGTTTTAGACGTTTATCCAAAAATTTGGGAAAATTAGGCATTTCGAAATCTTGAAGGTTAGAAACCTGATCTCAAAGTTTTCCAAACAGATTGAGAATTTAGAGGGTTGAATCAGAAATTCTATCATGTTAAATATGAATTCCCATATCATTTTCACTTTTAGGGGTATTCAAGTTTTTTTACACCTTAATGGTATTCTAGTCATTTCTCATCCAAAAATTTTAGGCATTGATCTAAACTGAAGGTTTTAAGGTTAATTTCTTTATCAGATTTCTCATTGAGTTTGGAATATCCTACCAATCATCAAATTTATTATTTAATTTATTCAAGCCTTATCCAATTTATTTTCTTTTTATCGAAATCAGTTTGACTTTAAGATATTCCGGCATTAATCGTATTCATTCATGCATTAACCAATACTAAAAAAATTCGTAAAGCATACAAGAGGTAGTAAAGTATTACCTCATATCCATTCTACATCGATTGATCCTTGATACTCCATTTGATCACTCTCAAACCCGAATTCGACATCCCTCAACATCTCAGATATAAGGAACTGTGAATGCCTTCAATTACAAATTTTCCAAATTTAGTCCTTAATCACATTGCTCTTACTGAATAACTAAATACATAAGTATGTTCGGGTTCAATGTCAGATTCAAAAGCTTTTCAGGCTAGAATTTTGCAAATCAGACTTCAGAATCGAACTCAAGACACCAAAAAACATCAAATATGGATTTTTAGAAAAATTGAACTTATATTTCATAATTTACCACAAAACTTATCACCGAAAAGTTGAACCTATATTTCATGCGGCAATCTTCTAGTATTGTACTAATATCAAGGGTGACTGACATACTTGAGTCAGGCTTATAACACATAGGGCCTTATAGTCATTTAAGTTGTATATGTTACTTCAGTATTAAAAAGGTTCCATTTATTCCAAGTCACTGAAGTATTCTAGTAATTTTAGAGCATGAATGTGTTACATCCATTTCGGTGCTTAACGGTATTTTCAAACATTTCAGGACCTAAAGATATTTTTGTCTTTTCAAACTATCCAATCATGTGAAAAACTTTCGGTGAATTGATCTTCAGATATTTATTTAGAGTATTTCTAGGAAAAAGGGTTTTAGACGTTTATCCAAAAATTTGGGAAAATTAGGCATATCGAAATCTTGAAGGTTAGAAACCTGATCTCAAAGTTTTCCAAACAGATTGGGAATTTAGAGGGTTGAATCAAAAATTCTATCATGTTAAATATGAGTTCCCATGTCATTTTCACTTTTAGGGGTATTCAATTTTTTTACACCTTAATGGTATTCTAGTCATTTCTCATCCAAAAATTTTAGGCATTGATCTAAACTGAAGGTTTTAAGGTTAATTTCTTTATCAGATTTCTCATTGAGTTTGGAATATCCTACAAATCATCAAATTTATTATTTAATTTATTCAAGCCTTATCCAATTTATTTTCTTTTTATCGAAATCAATTTGACTTTAAGATATTCAGGCATTAATCGTATTCATTCATGCATTAACCAATACTAAAAAAATTCGTAAAGCATACAAGAGGTAGTAAAGTATTACCTCATATCCATTCTACATCGATTGATCCTTGATACTCCATTTGATCACTCTCGAACCCAAATTCGACATCCCTCAACATCTCAGATATAAGGAACTGTGAATGCCTTCAATTACAAAATTTCCAAATTTAGTCCTTAATCACATTGCTCTTACTGAATAACTAAATACATAAGTATGTTCGGGTTCAATGTCAGATTCAAAAGCTTTTCAGGCTAGAATTTTGCAAATCAGACTTCAAAACCGAACTCAGGACGTCAAAAAACATCAAATATGGATTTTTAGAAAAATTGACTTTGTGGTCAAAGTCAACGCTGACGTCAACAGTCAACTGAGTTAACTCAGGTGAGCTGACTCACTAAGTTGACTCGAGCGAGTTAATTTACTGGGCTGACTCAAGCGGGTTGACTCATTGAACTGACTCGGGCGAGTTGACTCACTGAGTTGACTCGGTAACTGACTCGACAGGTAAGTCAGTAAGCTGACTTAGATGGGTTAGCTCAGAGAAACGAGTCACGGGTCGGGTTGAGCCTTACCAAATTTTCATCAGATTTTTATCGGTGGTCATCGAAAAATCTTGCCAATGACCCCAAAGGTCCATTGTTCCTACCAGAAAATGAAGCCCATAAATTGTTTAACTCAATCAAGTCGGAAATTATCCAATTTGAACTGAAAAACACATCAGAATTACCTAAAATGCAAAAGAATAGCTAAAAAATAACGTAGCTCTGATGAAGCTCCAAACGGCGGCCGATCGACGAATTGATGGAGGGGTTTTGCTCATATCAGCTTGTTGAGCACGATGGTGGCCCCGATTTCCCACCACGACACCAGACGGTGATGAAAATTTTCAAAAAAGTGGCAGGAACAGGGGTTTTATGACGAAGCTTTGATTGAATCTCAACGGCAAACGGTGACCGTTTATCGCGAGTGGTGGCCAAGGGTAGGGTCATACGAGGGAGGCAATTTCGCCGGTACTGGCTATGACGGCAACAGACTAATGGTGAAGGAGATAAGAGTGAAGGAGGATGGTGACGGTTGGGGTATCTGAAACTAATTCCAGATGAAGTTTGAGGGGATAAAAAAATAAGGCCGATTTAGGGGGTTCTGATTTTTATTAATTTTTAAGGGGTTCTGATTTTTATTAATTTTTAACTTCAATATATCAGAATAGATCAAATAAAATATCATGGTAACTAATATCAGAGATTTGGGCCTGGCTTAGACGGATAGATCTTAGGTTTAAAACCTTAAAGTCTTGAGTTCTACTCCCCATAACCACAATTTTTTATTTTTTTCAACCTCATCATCTTTCCCCTTTTTTGCCATATTTTATTTTATTTGCTTTATTAAACTAGGGGTGTTACAACTCTCCTCCTATAGAACAATTTCATCCTCAAAATTTATCAGAGTCAGAGGAATACATAAACTGTCATTACATTCTTTCACCTACTGAAACTTATCCGTCAGAGTATGCTTATTTCCCAAGTCTCACAGACTGTCACAAATCAATCTGGCAGTGTCCTTAGTCACTCAGGCTAACTTGAATCCCCCAAGTCATCTTATCATACATCTCAGACTAGCTGATCAGAATACGATATTTGTAATTCTATAGATCCTCATACGGTGTCATGAATACTTGTCTCATAATTGTTATTATAAGCAGACTCAGTCATGGATAGGAAAGCTTTCCAACTACAACAGAAGTATAACGTTTAGAATCTATATTACTTTTCTGGGTTGACCATCAATTGTGGGTGAAAGACTATAACTACAATTTAAACAAGTAATCAAGGCCTCCAATAGGGCCTTCTAGAATCTGGGTATAAACATTAGATTTCAGTCAAAAATAATACATATAATAGTACACCAAGCCACACCATTTTTTAAGATACTTTTTTCTCATGTCGGGCGGACATAGCCAAGATTTTAAACGGGTAACACTTACCTCCAGCATAATATTCAAACAATTGTTTCCTTTATAATAGAGTTACCACAAAGTTTAAACTTTTGCCACGCTCATGGACATCTTTCTTTTAAATTCACAATACTTTTATAAATTTTCCATCAGAATATTCTCAAGCATAATCATTGTCATCGAATAGCCTTTCGTGTAATCTTATATTGGTTATTTCACATAATCAAATATTTATTCACAATCTAATTCATATCTTTAATTTTATATGCATTAACCATCATAGTTTCTTTTTCTAGATTTGAATCCATCAAACAAATATGACTCGCAGACGAATGTTACAAACATTCCTTGCCAATACAGATCGAGCTATAGCGGACAGAATATTTAGATTCACTTATTTCAGGAAAAAAAATTCGACATTGGAGTTTTGGCTTGGGGAAGTATGGTTATGATCTAGGGGCATGTACAAACCAGACACCCTAGGACATACAATCGACCAATCTACCCAGAAAGACGCAACTCTAAGCTCTGATACCACTAAATGTAACCCCTTAGACCTGCATATGCGTTGTACTTAAATTTAATAGGTCACATTAGGGTCACTGGAGACCCACAAAAAAATTCAAATAAAAAAATTTAAACCAATTAAAAACATTAAAACAAATTCTGAAATTTTAAAAATACAAGTTCAGAAATTTGTTATTTGAGAGGACCGCGATCATATATATATATATATATATATACGTTATAAAACAAATTACAGACTCAATATATATCTTGATACGTGACATACATGCCCCCTACTTACACAGGTACCGTACTCCGCAAGCAGTGCTGAATGAACTCCTATGCTAATGTCAAAAACCACACCAAGATCAATCTGTTAACCTGCAATGAAAAAACAAAGTGAGCTGGGAAAAGCTCAGCAATACATAACTACCAAGGGATGCTAAAGGTGCAAACATGCATGAGATAATTCATAGTATTGTCATGGTATTCAGGTGACAACAAGTTCCAGTTATGAATTTGATATTTCTATTAAACGCTGTATCCGAATGTAGCAAGGTTGTTCTTTATTATAACACCCAAGTATTAGGCAAAATGCTTATAATACAGAAAAATTATAGAGATAGATTACGAAAGTTGAACTAAGGAGCTTAGTGTGTGATCCATTAAGTGCAAATCGAAAATATACAGAAAGTTTCAGACTTCGATATAGACTTAACCCATGCTAATTGGGCATAGGTGTCAAACTAAGGAACTGTCTTATGTACAAAAATAGAAAGATTCACCCTAGTTGAAGCATAGAAACCCAGTATACAAGGAATTACCCTCGTTGAAGTGTAGGAACCTGATACAGAAGGAGTTACCCTGCCAAACCATAGAAACTTGATACAGAAGAAAATTACCTAGCCGAAGTGAAGAAATCTAATACAGAAAGAATTACCCCGCCGCAGCGTAGGAACCTGATACAGAAGGAATTACCCGCCAAAGCGTAGGAACCTGATACAGAAGGAATCACCCCGCCGAAGCGTAGGAACCTGATATAGAAGGAATCGCCCCCATCAAAGCATAGGAACCTGATACAAAAGGAATTATCCCGCTGAAGCTTAGAAACCTGATACAGAAGGAATTATCTCGCTGAAGCGTAGGAACCTGATAAAGAAGGAATTACCCCGTTGAAGCGTAGGAACCTATAGGGATTTCATAATCTATCCTAAGTACCCTAGTAAAATAGTCTAGCCAGTATATACAGAAATCACTAGTAAGCGGTAATTACCAGTAATAACAATAGATATAAAATACGCAATTATTCTGAATAAAATAGTAACCAGAGAGCATGCTATTCAGTCAGGTACTTAGGCATAAATCAGACAATTAATATGATCATACTTAAAATCTGAAAACGTTTTATGTTTTGCAAAATCAGATAATACCAGTCACATGTGCATGATCGTTTCAAGCCGAGCACTCAGATATATATACACTTCATGCGTATTCATTTATTAATATTGATTGTATAGTATAGCTGAACGACCACCTTCAAAATTTACCACAAGACTTATCACCGAAAAGTTGAACCTATATTTCATGCGACAATCTTCTAATATTGTACTAATATCAGGGTGACTGGCATACATGAATCAGGCTCATATCACGTAGGGCCTTATAGTCATTTAAGTTGTGTTCGTTCCTTTAGTATTGAAAAGGTTCCATTTATTCCAAGTCACTGAAGTATTTTACTTATTTCAGACCTGAGTGTGTTACAGCCATTTCTGTGCTTAACAATATTTCAAACATTTTAGAACCTAAGGATATTTTAGTCTTTTCAAACTATCCAATCATGTGAAGAACTTTCGGTGAATTGATCTTCAAATATTTATTTAGAGTATTTCTAGGAAAAAGGTTTTTAGATGTTTATCCAAAAATTTGGGAAAATTAGGCATTTCGAAATCTCGAAGGTTAGAAACCCGATCTCAAAATTTTCCAAACAGATTGGGAATTTAGTGGGTTGAATCAGAAATTCTATCATGTTAAATATGAATTCCCATGTCATTTCCACTTTTAGGGGTATTCAGGTTCTTTTTACACCTCAATGGTATTTTAGTCATTTCTCATCCAAAAATTTTAGGCATTGATCTAAACTAAAGGTTTTGAGGTTAATTTCTTTATCAGATTTCTCACTGAGTTTGGAATATCCTACCAATCATCAAAATTCTTATTTAATTTATTCAATTCTTATCCAATTTATTATCTTTTTACCGAAATCAGTTTAACTTTAAGATATTCAGGCATTAATCGTATTCATTCATGCATTAACCAATACCAAAAAAAACGTAAAGCATACAAGAGGTAGTAAAGTATTACCTCATATTCGTGCTACATCGATTGATCCTTGATACTCCATTTGATCACTCTCGAACCCGAATTTGACATCGCTTAACTTCTCAGATATAAGGAACTGCGAGTACCTTCAATTACACAATTTCCAAATTTAGTCCTTAATCATATTGCTCTTACTGAATAACTAAATACATAAGCATGTTCGGGTTCAATGTCAGATTCAGAAGCTTTCGGGCTAGAATTTTGCAAAACAGACTTCAAAATTGGACTCAAGACGTCAAAAAAATCAAATATGAGCTTTTAGAAAATTTGACTTTTTGGTCAAAGGAAAAGTTAACGCTGACGTTAGCAGTCAAAGTCAATACTAGTGTCAGCAGTCAACGGGTCAAAGTCAACGCTAACGTTGGCAGTCAATTAAGTTGACTCAAGTGATCTGACTTATTGAGCTGACTAGAGCGAGTTGACTCACTGGGCTGACTTGGGCAAATTGACTCATTGAACTGACTCGAGTGAGTTGACTAATGAGCTGACTCGAGCAAATTGAATCTCGACAGGTAACTCAGTAAGTTGGCTCGGATAGGTCAAGTCAGAGAAACGGGTCATGTGTCAGGTTGAGCCTTACCAAATTTCCATCAAACTTTTATCGACGGTCACCAAAAAATCTCACTAATGACCCCAAAGGTCCATTTTTCCTTCCAAAAAATGAAGCCCATAAATTTTCTAACTCAATCAAGTCGAAAATTATCCAATTTGAACTGAAAAGCACATCAAAATTACCTAAAATGCAAAAGAACAGTTAAAAATTAATGTAGCTCATATGAAGCTCCAAACGGCAGCCGATCGACGAATTGATAGAGGGGTTTTGCTCGCCTCGACTTGCTGAGCATGGTGGTGGCCCTGATTTCCCACCTCGACACCAGACGACGACGAAAAAAAGCCAAAAATAGTGGCAGCAACAGGTGTTTTATGACGAAGCTTCGATTGAATCTCAACGGCAAACGGTGACCGTTTATCGCGAGTGATGGCCATGGGTAGGGTCGTAAGAGGGAGGAAATTCTACCGGTAGTGGCGGTGATGACCACGAATTGATGGTGAAGGAGATAAGAGCGAAGGAGGATGGTGACGATTGGGGTATCTAAAACTAATTCCAGATGAAGTTTGAGGGGAGAAAAAAATAAGTCCAATTTAGGGGGTTCTGATTTTTATTAATTTTTAACTTCAATATATCATAATAGATCAAATAAAATATAATGGCAATTAAAATCAGAGATTTGGGCCTAGCTTGGACAGATAGATCTTAGGTTCAAAACCCTAAAGTCCCAAGTTCTAATCCCCATAACCCTATTTTTTATATTTTTTCAACCTCATATTCTTTCCCCATTTTTTGCCATATTTTATTTTATTTGCTTTATTAAATTAGGGTGTTACATTATGGTTTCAATACCTATTTGGAGCGAATTTTTCTCCCCTAGGTAGAAACTGTTAAAGAAATCAAAATCATTATTTTTTTTCTTAAAAAACCCCAAAACTTTTATTTTCTTAAAATAACTCAAATTCCTAAATTTCTACTATACCATCATCGAACGTCATGTCGTTTTCCGTAATAATGGAGTTTCTTTCTCTCGCTTGACAATTCGTAAGGTCTAATTCTTCATTAGTCCTTCGTTTATTGTTTGATTGAAGATTTTATATCAGGTATTTTTTGTTCGATTGGTCGCTCATTCGTCGATTTTGAACGACAGAAAATTGAGTTTATTGGTCGTGGATGTCCGACTAAGAAAAGGGAGGGTAATGATGGTTGAAACAATTGTAGGAGAGGAGGGGTATCTTAAACTAAAATAATTGAATCGATATAAAGTAACTGAATAAACTGACATAATGCAAATATATAATTTTTATATAGGATAAGTCTACCACATACGCCGAACACCGCTGAACACCACTAATGTTGAATACCATTAAATTAATTAATGAAGATTAAAAATCTCAAAGACTCAATATACAATTAATAATTATTTAAAATAAAATTTCAATTAAATTATTTTTCATATATATTTGTTGATTGTCAAAATGAACAGGGGTCAGATATAGTGATCTGACGGTGGTCGAGATGGCCGTTCCGGGTTGGAGCTTGTATATTACTCTTGTTTCGTAGGCAATGGTATCTAGAAATGGAAGATCTTCCCCCTCATGTTGCATGTCCCGTTTTATACTACTCGGACAAGTGTTATGATAGAGTTGTCGTGGCATGTTGATTGGACTTGCTATGATTTGACGTCCTATGTTTGCTTCATCATCCGTAGCGAGCACGTGTGTAGTCACATGGTCTCTAGATATGATGCGATTTTGTTTGTAATCTTGCTTGTTCACAACATATTATGAAGGGTATCATCTAATTCATGGACGATCTTGTGCGTTATGGTCTGCGTGCTTTGTTGCTCTCATCGCTAGACATTTCTTGTGTTACGTTGTCCGCAGTCTCATTTATCCTGGTCCTAACATGTGGCGTTAGGTGTTTATAGGTGCTAACAATTGCCCCTTGGTGAGGGAAGATTATAAAGTGGCATTGGCGAACCTGAAGATTCTAGAGTGGGCTCTTTAGGCACGAGTTTTTGTAGCGATAATTTTAAAATTTTAAAGGTAAATCATCGCATAGAAGTTGTAAAGGCTATATGAAACTTTACGTAATGGGTTTTGGTTATGATCAGGCTGTGTATATGAATCATCACTTAATAAACATCTTCATTAGCGAAGCGTGTTGAGGAGAATACGGTTCCTCATTATAAATAAGCTTTGTTTGCATTTTTTGGCTCCATTTTTCTTATTTCAATGATTGTTTTGAATTTTTCAAAAAGAAAAAGGGATAGAGAAAAAAGATTAGAGAAAAGGAAAACTTTAGAGAAGGAAATATAATTATTTTTGCACTGATGGCCGATTTATCTATTGCGGTGAGTGGTGAGTTTTGTTGTACTATGAGCCGGATGAGTTATTAAAAACGTTAGAGTGTTGGGGTATTCTTGTTGGTATCCATTTTCGTTATTGATTTAGTGTGCCAGAGGGGACATTTCATTTGAGTGTGCGTTCTGATGAGGGAAAGTCGTGGTTTTTGGTTTCTCTTTTTGCTTTTGAGGCTGGGCTCCATTTACCACTGCATATCTATTTTGTAAATTGGTTTGATTTAGCGTCAGGTCAACTAAGTGGAACTAGTTGGTGGACTTTGGTGACATATTGCTTGAATTGTAAAATTTATGAAGATGAACCTTTCATCAATGTGTTTTATTACTTTTATATTGTGATGGCTAGCCATGACAAGACTGCAAAAGGTTTCTTGACTATTGGTCATATCAGAAGGAATGTGCCATTAATGAGTAATCACACTGATAATCTTCGCCTGGATAGGATGAAATATATCAAGATGGAGTGCAATGTCAGAAGTTTCCTATTTCCCGTAGTGTGGCATCGGCTGATGAAGGATAGGGTTGCGTTGCCTAATGTAAGAAAAATGTCGCCTACTGTGTTGAGGCTTTTTAGAAGGCTAGAAAGTGATATACCCTCTTAATTTGAGGAAGTATGCACTCTCAGAAATATTTGGGTGTATTTTTTAGAGGGAAAAAGGCCCAATAGTTGGGACGAAAACGATTTTAATGTGTTTCCGGAGGGCTCTTTGGCAAATGTGCCCATTTGTGCAGAAGCTTGACCCTTTGGTGGAGGGAAAATGAACAATTGGCGAGGATTCTTCTGGGGAATAAAGATGAACCGTATAATTTCTTTTCTAATTGTATTGGCATTTGTACTCACCCTTGGAAATACTGCAAAGAATATGCTCCCTAGGAGGGGCTAGTGAGGAAGCTGCTCTTGTTATTCCTAGGGGTCGTGTTAGTGTCAGCCCATTCAGTTCTGGATACATTAAAGGGAAAAAATGGGTAGTCTCTAGTTCGTCAGTGAGGTCTAGTTCAAAAGACGAGGGGAGTTATCTGTGTTTGGAACGTAGGACGAAAAGGCGAATGGAAATATGTACTAGCTTGTTGTGGATTTTATTTATTTACACATGCGCTTTATTTATATATTGTTGTGATATGTTTTACAGGTGATGTGGTTTTTCTTTGTTGGCTGTAGGTGATGAGTTAGGTTATTTTTCTGCGGTATCGAATATACCGCTTTTTGTATCTAGTAGCGAATGATTGGACTCACAAGGGTTTACGAAAGTTCACTTTCGGGGGCTTTGAGTAGTAGAGAAATAAGTTTCCCTTGTGCGTTAGCGTTAACTAACACAACTTCGTCTTCAATGAATGTAGCTTATATCGATTCTTATTTGGAGATTGCCTCGGGTATTAAGAATGCCTCTGCATGGTTTTCAGTGGATGTTGTAGAAGTGGAACAGGAGAGTATGGTGAAGCATATGAAGGCTTATAGCTCAAAGAAGCGCCCTTTAGGCGGTGAAGAATTTTTTTTGGGAAAGATGCCACTATTTGGTGCTAGGATTATCGAAGTTTTGCCTAGGTTAAACTGTGATGCTCCATCTGTTTCGCTCGAACTTCATAGTTTTTCTTTCGTGGTTGCAACTGGTACTATTAGGAGCGCTATTTTTGCCAACTTGGGTGTTGGCCTGCCTACTGTTTATGTGCCTTCAGGTACTTTAAGTAATGTGTTGTTGTTATTTTTAGTTTGGTAGTTTTGCTACTTAGTTTATGACAAGGTTTTGTTTATTGGGTTTTTTTGTAGGAGTAACTGATACGAATTCTATTAGTGTTCATTGTTTTGCCGAAGATATACCCCATATAGTTGTATCTTTTTCAAGTGTTGCGATGACTCTTCTGATGCCTTTGTCTGTCAATGTTCCTCCATGCGAAGGCAGCGAACTTTTTGCTCTGTGGAGTGCATTTTATCCTTAGAGGGAGGTATCAGAAACAAAGAATTGGTTACATCCTAAATCTGCCTTTAGAGGTTGTTTGAGCTGTATTCGAATAGTCGTGGTACTTTTCCACCTTGTATTAGTATTAAGAGAACTATTGAGGGAGGTTGAGGTCTTATTCTGGAATTGGGTTGCGTTCAACTTAACATGGAAAAGAATGCAAAAACCATTCTTGAGGAAAATAAAAAGTTACGTTCACAGGTGGAAGGTTACGACTGTCTGTTTGAGGATAATGCAAAGTTGCATTCACAAGCGGAAGGCTGTATTGCTTATTTAGAGAAGCCGCGCTAGAAACATGAGGCAGACGTCCAAGCACGGATAGGGGACTTTCACAGAAAGTATTTAGAGGAAGTTGTTGAAAAAGAGAATGAGGTTGATCGCGTTCTTAGGATTAAGAAAAAGCTGCTTGAAACCATGAAACAGAGTTTTAAGACTTAGATTCGAGGTCTTAAAGAAAAGCTAGAGCAAGCAAATGACGCAAAAGATGAAAGCTTTGCAAATTTTATTAGAAGATTAACAGATATTAAAGAATCACATAAGAATGAACTTATGGTGCTGGAGGCTACCCATGATATTGATGTGGCGGAGAAGGTTAAGGCAACTGTAGACACAACCTTTACCTTTATGGTAGAAGGGATAGAGAGATATCGAGATGCTTCCATTCTTAGCTTTCAATTGGCCTGGGGCTCTTTTGACGTTATAGGTGTAGATTTTGACACTCTTTACGAGGTAGCCATAGATTTCAACGTAAGAAATCCTTCTGGGCCCTCTTAGAAAAGCTTCGCTACAAAGTATAGAAACATTGTGGCTTCCCGTACCTTTGGTTCGAATACGTTCTTCTTCCTGAACGGCCGTAGGGGTGCTACAGATAGAACAGATGGTAGCGGTGTTTTGGGTGATTGTAGTAAGGGTGTATAATTGTTATTGCTATTTATTTTTTTGCTTTTCTGTATGAAAGAAAAACTTGTTTTTGGGTGCTGCTTCGATTATTTTGCTATTTTCTGCCTAGGTCGGGATGCATCTTGATGTTATTTTCTTATGGTAAACGATCTATCTGAGGTATCTCTTATGGTAGAGAACATAAAAAACCTTATTAACTTTCGAGTAGGTCGTAATTCCAGAAGGGCTGAGAGTAACTTTGTTTCGTCATTATATGGGATAGGATAATTCATTCAAGTTGACTTCCATATTGGCAAAAATTTATGATTATTGTAAATCCTATTAAGAATTTAAGGTTGTTGTTGCTAACGTAGTTGTTTGGTTAAAGGTAATTGTTTGAAGATGGTATCATCATTTGCTTTTACCTCTTTTTGTGATCTAATCTCTGATCCAACTTTGCTTTGACGAAAGATAAAACTTATCCGCTTTTACTCTCAATTGTTAATCTCAGTTGGCTCATTTGTTAGGTAGTGGAGGTGCTACTTCCTTATCTTGTGTTTGCTCGAAAACGCCCTACTTAATTTTCTTTTGCCAAATAAATTTCTTGTTGAGATTTGAATCATAAGAAAGACTAAAATGATTTGAATAATCTGGAACTGCTTTTAATTTCTTCGCAGCTTGTAATACGTTATTTTGTACCTTCTTAGTTAGCTTTGCGAGTCGGTTGAGTTATGTAGTGGAAAGTTATCTAATTTGGCATCCGCAATTTCTGCCATTGCTGTGATCTAATTTGGCTTGTCAAAATCTTCCCATCTTTTATTTGTGATAAAGTTTTTCTATTGTTGGTTACGCTGACACATCAAACTAGCTTGTGGCGCTTGGGAAGCCTCGATAATGCTACTAACGTTCCCATAATATTATTTTTAACAATAATGCCTTTGAACTGATAAGAATAAAATTCTCTTATTTATTTGTGCGTTCTTCTAGATACTGACGTCTATAGGGAGCTTTAATATGGGTCTAAAAGATTGGTACTGTGGATAGTTGTGTAAGATGAGACAAATTATTATTACTTTAGGGGGCAGAACACTGTGTTTTTCTTATTAGTTTTCCTTGCTTGGTATTTATTGGCTCTTTGCGGTGATTTAGACTATTCAAGGTGGGTCGTGATGAAAAAGAGAGTTTCTGACTAGCAGTGACAGGTGCATGCGCCTACCTGCTCAGTTATTGATTAGAAGTTTGAAAGTTGTGTGATTTTAGTTATTTACTCAAGATTTTATGGTCTGGGAATTAAATGTTCGTATTGGTGGCTCTCCATATAGATATGCGAAACATCGTCACCTGGCATTCCCGTTGTCTACTATAAATAGTTCCCTGTTGGGTCTGTATCTTCATAACCTAGTTTACGAGTTGTTTACTTTGTTCTTGTGTGGTTTTCTTTTTATGGTTTTTCTTGTACCGTTTTTAGAAGAGGAACAGAAAATATATTCCTGGGGAAGAGTGATATGCCAAAACCGTGTTTCGTAGATCCGGGGGAGTGTTTAGTTTTGTGGATTAAGTTATTTGCATCATTAGACAATAATATTTGGAAGGTTATGATTAGCCATTCTTGGGGATGAACACTAACAGGTAGAGTATTTGGAAAACCTTACTCTCAAGATTTTCCAAATACTATTGTTTTTTTTTTGTTTGGAACTACATCGGGAGGAAGCCATTGCAGAATAGATTATCGAAATTGTTGATGTGTGCTCGATTTTGGCCATTTTCTCTATATATAATTAAAGTGTTTTTTTCATTTATCAGTTGTGGTGTAGGTGTTGGTGGGCACCGTGACAACAAACAATTTGCACCAGATGATTCATATGGTTGATTCACTGAACCAGAAAACAAAAAAGGGTTTGCCATTTTCATGTGTTTAGCCTGGTATTATAACGAGAACCAATCGAAGTTGAAGTGTTCGTGCAAAGGAATATTAAGCTTGAGAAACAAAAAAAAGAGTATAAGTTTTCAATATATGATAAAATATCCTTATGATGATATTTGCATCTGACATGTTTTTGATTTTGCTAGAAGAAATCTATAAGATTTTTTTTGGTTAAGAGCTTAAAGTTGTAAAAATTTTACCCCTAAACATAAAAGGGACTCTGTTTTATATTTCCATTTGAAACAGTATAAACACTTGGATTCCGTTAGTTCACTACTAATTCATTCGTTAACTTTTTTGCTAAATTTTTCTCATGTTTTTTATGGTAGAACTCTTGCCCCTGAGTGCGATAATCTTGATTATTATACTCATTCGCAAATTCGTATTTACGAATTTCACCATTCTCTTAGAATAAACCATGTAGATATTTGCCCACGTGGTATTTTGGAGCATATGATTCATTTTTCCTTTACGCTTTCTTAGTTTAGCAATGTTGTGTTTTATCACTCGACTTCGGAGTGTTGTGTTTTTGCAATCATTTCTTCTTGTAAGATAACAATGCATAAATATCAGCTTCTATCATTTGAAAATTCTTGGGTAAATAGATAGAGAATGTTTACCCCTATTTTGATAATTATTGGCGTAAAGATAATTCTTTTGTTCTTTTTACGCCAATCTGTTGGGGTGAACTACATTATTCAATTTTGCAACTTCTTGTTGAAAGAGTTATTCCCCCAAGTGAAATAGTTTTGATCGCTATATTTTAATCGCACATTTCTTAATATATTATTCATCATGTGCTTTGTTGATTGATTGTTTTGTTGTGCTCTCTTTTGGAGGTGATAGGTACTTGTCCGTTTCTTTGTATTAATGACGAATGTGGCTTGGAGGGTTATTGATGATGTGAACACCTCGTCTCCCTTCAGAGGAAAAATTTGCCCAACATGAATTGCGTACTTTGCATGTATTTGTGTCATATTTCGAGCGTCGTATTTTGTAGGAATACGAAGTGGTATTGTTATTTACGAGTCTTTACTTAAAAGTGGGAATCGTTTGTGTGGTTTATAGTCTCGTGTCTACTAGCTTTATTTACTTTAGATGAGACCGTTGTCTTGGATTGGTCAGGGTGTTTCTTTTCATATCGCTTTCTTGGGGCGAATGATATTAGGTATATTTACTCATTGTACATTTATCAGGTAATTGTAGATACTAACGCCCTATTATGTTCTTGCGTATAAATAATTAAAGGATCATCTTCTTTACTATGCACGCTCACTTTAGGAGTGGCGACCGCCTAATTTGACTCTTTTATGCACACTTCTTAAAAGCGGCGCATACTTAGGCTGTCACTTTTTCTTTATGCTCGTTTACTTTGGGAGCAGAGTAACTTTATAACTTTTACCAAGACTTCTTACTGGGGAGAGTAACTTGCTAACTATTATGCTAGGCGTCAGTTAACTGGATATATAAATGGACAGTAGTTCTCCATGGATGAGAGATTTGCTACAAACATGTGTGTGTTTTTTTGTGCCACTCTATTTGGCTTTTGTTAGGAGCGGTGATTATTTAACCATCATCTTTGCGGCTGATTTACTATGCACACTTACTTGGGAAGTGGCTAGCGAACCTTTCATCTTTTCGGCAGCTTTACTATACACACTTACTTGGGAAGTGGCTAGCGAACCTTTCATCTTTTTGGTCACTTTACTATGAACACTTACTTGGAAAGTGGCTAGCGAACCTTTCATCTTTTTGTCCGGTTTACTATGCAAACTTACTTGGGAAGTGGCTAGAGAACCTTTCATCTTTTCGGTCACTTTACTATACCTAGTTACTTAGGAAGTGGCTAGGGAACCTTTCATTTTTTCGGCCGCTTTACTATGCACACTTAATTGGGAAGTGGCTAGCGAACCTTTCATATTTTCAGTCATTTTACCCGTGGATAGAAACACATTAGTAGACAAATGTATTTATTAACTAAAGAAATTAAATATAATGTTGAATATGAAGGTTTCAAAACAAAATATGAGATTATGTTCAATATAAACCTTTTATATATACATATAGTTGAAATTCTACATTAAAGCATACACAATAAGTTAAAGCAGCATGCATGTTGAATTACACGAGTTAGGTTGTACCTTTGCTTGTTAGGTGCGCTCTATGTTTGGTGACCAGTCGTTATTTTCTCATATCCTTGGTACCAGATGCGATTGTTGAATAGCTCAGAGGTTTGTGTTGGACGTCATTCATAACTACTTATTTCTACTATAGAAGAGGTTGTGGGGGGGCTGCTCTACTTATCGAGTTTTGTAACTTTTAATTTCATCAATAGGGGTTGCTTCTTCTCCTCTAGCAAGGTAACCACAAGGGCTCCCTACATCCCTCATCTGATTTTTTTTCTTTTTTCCCATGTTCTTGATGGTTTACTTCTTCTTCATCTCTAACGAACTCTTCCAATTGCCCTCTTCTAACGACCAACTCTATTGCATTCTTCAGATGGATACATTCATTTGTGTCATGCCCTTGCCCCTTATGAAATTCGCACCTTTTTTATGTTTCTCTTACTTCATTTGGCCTTATTTGTTGTGGGGTTTTAGAATTCCTAGGTGTTTTGCTTAATATAGGATACGCGATGGCGGGTATGTTAGAGGGTGGTACATTTTGAAACTGAACGGTGGTTGCCGAGCTTGAGTGCCTTTTTAAATTCATTTTTTCACATGCCAGTGGGTCTTTTTTCTTACTTGAGTACCTAAATTTCCCATTCTAAGTAACGATGTAATTGCTTTTTTATTTTCGCGATTCTCCTCTACTCTTACAGGATGGTAGGCTTCCTCCCTCTGGCTGGGGTTTACGAGCTCTAGATTTTGCATGCATTTAGCTGAAGCTCTTAAGGGACTTATTGTCGTGGTGCACCGGTAATTTTCGTTACATGCATGCACTCCTCCACAGTCATTCTAGTTGCAATGGTTTCAAATTTCTCCACAACCTTCTCATTGTGTTTTTCTACCAAATGTTGCATTCGTCATCTGATATATTATTATTGTTGCCTAATTTGTTTTAGTGCGGTGTGGGTATACTCCTCCTTGATTTCTAGTCTACTCTGCATGTTGGCTAGTTGGTTGCTTCTGTTCTGAAAGGGGGTTTCTTCTTCTATTTTTTAGCTTTTTCTCTCCTCTATGATTTCTCCTGCTGGGGTTCGTTCTCTGTTTTTTCCTAAGAATCAGACTGAAAGAGTGAAGGGTCCACGTCACCGTACCAACTGTTGATTATCAAAATGAACAAGGGTCGAAGATGGTGGTCGCAATGGACGTTCTGGGTTGGAGCTTGTATATTGTTCTTGTTTCGTGGGCAATGGTGTCTGGAAATGGAAGATCTTCCCCCTCCTGTTGCATGTCCCATTTTATACTACTCGGACAAGTGTCATGATTAGGTTGACATGGCGCATTTATTGGATTGGCTATGATTTAACGTCCTAGGTTTGATTCGTCATCCGTAGCGAGCACATATGTAGTCATTGTGGTCGGATATGATGCAATGTTTATAATCTTGCATGTTTGCCACAGATTTTGAAAGGTATCTTGCAATTCGCGGACGATCTTGTGCGTTGCGCTAATCGCTGGACGTTCCTTGTGTTACGTTGTCCGCAGTCTTATTCATCCTGGTCTCAACAAGTGGAAGTAAGTGTTTATAGGTGCTAAAAATATTATATTTTTTAATCTTTATTTTCAAATAATTGGATCAAATACCAACTCTTAAATTAAAAAACTTAAATCTTGTTCCTTTGTGATTGAAATTTTACTAAAATACTAAATTGATCCAAATGCATTACAACTTATGAATATATTTTTATTTTAAACTTCAATACATATTTGGCTCTTCGGTTTGGTAACAGGTTGCAATGGCTATGGCTGCCAAGGCAAAGCTTCTTCTTTGAGAGTTTTTGGTAGAAGTGATGAACTGATATCTACCACTCGTTTTACTTGAGTTCAATTTTAACATTTACTTTTTGGTAGAATTGAAGTTCAGATATCAATTTGGGATGAAATCAATGGAAAAACATTTAGGATTTTTTAATTTAGGGGTCAGTATTTGATCCAATTATTTGAAAATAAAAATTTAAAATATAATATATATGAAAAATAAATTAATTAAAATTTTATTTTAAATAATTATTAATTGTATGTTGAGTTCTTGAGATTTTTAATCTTTATTAATTAATTTAATAGTGGTCAGCGGTGTTCAGCGTTAGTGGTGTTCAGCGGTGTTCGATGCACGTTGTAGAATTTTCCTTTTTATATATAACATATTTGTTATATATTTAAGTTATTTAATCAAATTAATCGACTTAGTTTATATTTTTTAATAGTCTTAAGGTGATTACTAGGTAGTATCTATTCATAGATATTCTTAACCATTTGACAATGCGCAAGCACCTTATAGACAAAAGATTTGAACTCGGGTCTCCTAGGATGGACATCATCCTCTTTTCCGTTGAGATCACTTGATGGGTTCACTTAGTTTATATATTATAAATATATTTAAAATATTATAAATATATATATATATGTATATGTATATGTATGTATATATATCAGTTCTTTCAGTGGTTTGGTTTTTAAATTCAAAGAATAAAAATGATTGAATTAATTGAAAAACTATTATGAATAAAATAAAGAAGAACAATAACAAGAATAAAGAACAAGAATAAAAGAACAAAGAGATTAGAGAAAGAGGAAGATTTGTATTATTCTCAATATAGACTTGTGTACAATGCCTTCATCAAATCATCTATTTATAGGCATAAGAAGTACATAATACATTAAAGTCTAATTAATGAAGATAATATTCCTAATGATAAAGTAAATCAAATCTCCTTGATAAAGTTCTTATCATGATAGACATCCATATAGATAAATATTCATAACTTTCCCCCTTGGATATCTATGAAGATAATTTGCCTCCTTAAAACCTTACTAAGATAAAAAAAACCCGTGATAAAAAAATTTTAGTGAAGGAAAAAGAGTACACACATCTTTGATACACTTAACATGTTGCCTCATTAAAAACCTTACCAGGAAAACCCATTGGGCCAAAACCTCGGTTGAGGAAAAACGAGTGCAACGCGTATTTAGTCTCCCTCATGAAAACATCACATGAGATCTTTGAATCTTTATAATTCAATCTTGAATACTATTTTCGAAAGATCGTGAGGGATGAAACTTTTGAGTAATATGTTTCATTTTGCCATATTGGATGTATTGATATTTTGATTGAGATATAAGTTTTGCATTATCTCCATACAAGATAGCTTGTATCTTATCTTGTGAAAGTACATCACATATCTTCTGAATATGTTGGATCAATGGTCTTAGCCAAACACAATTTTGGCTTATCTTGTGTATAACAATTACATGATTTGAAGAGGTATCAAGTTTAAAGATTTAAAATGATCTTGTTGCACTTAGATAGTATTTTCTAAAGCAACTAAAATCTGGTGCTTCTAGACCAACTAAGATATGGTGCTTCCAGACTAAGGATTCATTTATCTTTCTTTCGAATATAATTCACATCCAACAATCTTACAATCATTAGGATACTCAATAGATAAGCTTTACCTGTATTGAATCTTTTTTAAGATTCTTTCAACTTATGTCCGTTCATAGATAAAAACACATATTTAAGTGCTCGATCTTTAGGTCGAGACAAATTTGCTATCAATATTCTAATTCTCAAATACTTTCGTAAAATAATCAAATGCTTTTAAAGCTCTTCATGAGTTTCCAATTTGAAGCTCTTTAGGAGTTCTAATGATATTCAAATTATCATAATGAATCTTGATCCAAAGTCCTTTGTAAAATGCGTAAGGAAATATGGCCATTCTTATAATATTTCCTAAATAAATTCTCGTTGAGGCTATTATACCAAATAAGCCAAAATATAAATATTCAATGGGACATGTCTAAATAAATTTCCTCGGAAATTTCCAAATGCTTCTACCATTTTAAATCCTTCAATGATAAATAGGGATCCAAAAAATAATTAAACGCATATAAAATATTTCATAACTGCCAAAGTAATTGCATCCACCATGAATTAATTTAAAATTCTTCATAAATCATAATTCAAGTTGTATTTATATCTCACGATTATTTATTTCTACCCCACTTGCATTACACCTTTAGGTGTTTGGACTAATGGTTCAAAAACTTCACTTTTGGAAGTTCAAAACGTCTTTCTATACTGGCCAATCATTTCAATATCTATAGATTTCTATACAACATCCTTGTTTTCTTTCTTTACTTCTATAGAAGTATTCTATGCAAAATTGTCGATGACGACTTTTCTCTATATCGGTTCCATTCTTTTCTCGTGTGACATAACTTATCGAGATCTCTTCAAGATTTCAATCTTTATTTTAGGTACCTAAAACACTTCTAGATTTTTATTATTAGTTTATAAGACCATCTCATACTATTTTCTATTTACGAGAATTTTGATCATTGGAACCAATTTCAACTACCATGCTTCATGCATGATTTATATTCATTCGCTCTAACATGTAATTTAAATTTAGAGCATTTTCAGGTGGTATATGAGACTTGATTACTCTCATTAGGTCAGTAAATATGTCTGGAAGTTGACATGTAATAACATGAATTATCTTATGAACTTCTGGTTCATATACGAGGATCTAGATAATGATAATTCACTTTCCTTTATCCAGTTGATTATTATCTCCCCCTGATGTTGAGAAAAATAATTTCATAAATGATTCTCCAATTAATGTTTAAGAATTTAAACATAAAAGGAGTCTCATACTCAATATATATTCTCAACCCTTTTTATTTACCCATTTTGTGCATTGTGGTGGAGCAATTCAACTATATATCGTACATTCAAAAAATCTAAAATGGGAAATGTATGACTTTTGACCAAAAACCAATCATAACGGGGAGTTTATTACAACCAGTTGGCTTGATGCGTATAAATACTGTTATATGTGAAATACCATATAGAAAATAAATATTTTGTTCTCATGGTTTAGTTATTAAAGATGAGGCATCCAATAAAAATTTTCCTAAACTATTTTGTTAATAATCAATAGGTTTTGTAACAGTTATTTCAACTAATATAGCCTAAACTATAAACCCACTAGCTTTTGTAAGACGAATAGTCTAATTGCATAATCTAAATATTTTTCTAATCAAACTCACAAACTGTTGGTTGTAAGTTAATAAAACATATGTAGATGCATCTACTAAAATCATAACTTTTCATATTTGTGGATATATGGGCCCATATTTCATTAAGATATGCAGTCTCAACTTTAGTACAAGAACTTTAAGTTGTTTTGGTAAGTGGAACCTTAATAAATTCTTTGAAAGCAAGCAACACAAGAACTTCGGGTTCTTTTAGTAAGTGAAATTTAATCAATTCTTTTGAGAACAAGCACCACGAGAACTTCAGGTTCTTTTAGTATATGTGCATGTAAATCTCAATAATGTTCGCATCATTATTGATCAGGATAGTCTAACCGATCATGCCAACTATATGTGTATATATATCTAAATTTGTAAACTTCTAGTTTACCATAATACGTGATTCAATCTCACTTGTACATGTGTAGTACAAATTTTGAAATACAAGTTTACCAAAAATTGTTCCTTTGAATAAGAATATATTAAGCTCTTCCGGAGCTTTCAATGAAAATTGTTCTTTAGTTAGTAATATATAGCTTTTCTAGAGCTTTCAACTACTTTTTTCGCTACCAGAATTTATATCACATTCGCTTATTTTATGTCAATTGATAACATATGTTATCTATAATTCTCAAAGGATTATTTTGAGAACTCTTATTACTCTCGTAAAATTTCCACTTCTGGTGGTGACGATATTATTACCATTAGTGGTAATTATTACAATATTCATAATTATGCACTTTTCATAATGTGCTTTCTCTCAATAAATTATTGCTCTTCTGGAAAATCAATATTTTCAGTATTTTGAGATATAGTACTCACATTTTTCCCTTGCATTTAAATGGGAAAATATTTCTTATGCTTCTTCTAAGAATAAATCGTCATCACAGATTGTATTTGATAAGTAATCATGTTAAACAAAAATAAATGTCATAATATATATATATATATAACGTAAATAATTAATGTATAAAATAAAAAAACATAAAGCAATGTAAATTAAAAGATCACTAATTCTCTTCAAGGATATGAGAATAATTAAAAGATGATTTATTCCCTTCAAGGGTTATAATAAATCAACAACGTCCAAATGAGCTGTACCAATAGTATCTTTGTCATTTTTGCAAAAAAAAATGCTTCTATTTTCTTTCCTTATCATTCATTGATTGTTTATGCTTTAGCGTACGACAAGTACGAGACCAATGATTTGTAGCATCACATTGGTCATAAAAGGATTTCGCTTTCTTAGAATGACCTTTATCACTCTTGGCATTCTTATAACCCCACTTCTGGTGGGTATAAGCATTCTTAAAATAATCATCATGTCTATGTCCATGGCATCGACCGTAACCACAAACAACTACTAATGTGGCACTTATTCTTCCGTTATATAACCTCACATTCACTTCAAGGAATGGAGTGAAGTCAATGAGCTTTTAAAATATTTTCACGATATTTTGTCTGTAGGACATTATTTGCGTGAAAAGTGGAGCATGCTTTTATTAACTTATCCTCATCATTGATAATCTGACGCATAACTTCATTTGTGAAGTAATTTGGATCATATTGGAGTTATACCACTAACTGAATAGTAATTTACCATATTTGCATTCACTTCAGGGAATGAAACAGATCCAATAATCGTATGGAATAAACATCATGCTTGCATTCACTTCAAGGAATGCCTCCCATAACAATTTTTTGATCAAGACGATTTTCGTAACTTAAACTTGGGAGAAGTCTACCGTCGAGTTGATAGACGCAGAAGAATTATTTCTTTTGAGCAAATATAGACTTTATAACAATCTTCTTGTAGATTCAAAATCACCATGATTTATCGCATTTTAAATCGTAATTTAAAGAATAAAAATAAAAGTAGATTTTACCGATGTTGATTTTCTTCTCGTAGACAATAGGGACATAATAAATGACCAAGGCAGCTTCTCATAATCTCTTTATGTCATGTCTCTTTTCAAACCATTTTAAGATGCCATGTAAAATTTAAAACACGGTTAAAAATACCAATATCATCAAATAAAATAAATAAATATTAATATTTAGTTATGAACTAAAGACATTAAAATGGAAGGTGATTAAACATGCTATATCATATTTTTCTTAAAATTTCGTACGAACATGGGGTAAGCATACAAGAACTTTCAAGTTTCGTCCGTTGAGTTTTGTTTAATATATACATTTATATAGTTTAAATAAAAAATAACTCAATAATACCTCGTTACCAAAAGCACGAGGGAAACACGACATACAGCTTATTAGAGGGACCGAATAGTGCATGATAGATCTGTCTAGACGTGGCCTGTGCTCAAGTATTAGAGGGACCGGCTTTAATCTAACATCTCGCGCGATGATTTAAGCGAGCCAATTCGTGCAAAGTAGGAGTACATGAATATCACTATAAAACATATAACTTTCAACATTATCAAGATAAAATAAAATAATACTAATAAAAGTATTATTTTAAAGAAAATGATGTCACTTTTTGGCTACACTAACATCTGTAATCACCTATATTCGTCTGATCCTTTTTATTAGAGCCGAATAACACTTTAAAATTAAAATCCAAAAAATAATTAAACCAAAAATCCAAAAAAATCCATGTATTTCATAATGTCCACTTACAATTATCTAACAAGCCCAATTACCCAAAACCTTTAATCCAATTCCACCGAGCCCAACTACCCTAAACCCATCTGCCAAACTGACCCAAACCAACTAAACCCAATTTCTAAACACCCATTATCCTTAACCTGGTTCGATCCAAATCCCATTGATCTAGCTAACCAGAAACCCTAGCTAACCCTAATATACCCAAACCCTAGTCAGCCGTCGCCAACCTTAGGTTTTCCTTCAACCTTCCAGAACCTTCTGGAACCGTCTCTTGGCCCTTTAGCTCATGCCCTGTCGGGCGGCCACATCCAACAACCCTTTACATCACCGCCATGTCACCGACCACATCGGCAGCAATGGCCACATCACCACCCTCTGCCTCTCATGAGCGTTCAACCAAAACGCCATCCGTACGAGCATGCAGCACCTGCAACAAACACCAACAAACAAAAATCAGATGCATGCAAAAAAATGAGGAAAAAAAAAACAACAACCGAGGGCAGTTGCCAATCCAT
Source organism: Hibiscus mutabilis (assembly GCA_019671005.1). Taxonomy (NCBI): domain Eukaryota; kingdom Viridiplantae; phylum Streptophyta; class Magnoliopsida; order Malvales; family Malvaceae; genus Hibiscus; species Hibiscus mutabilis. The sequence goes on along the minus strand of CM033737.1, from coordinate 9,774,767 downwards.
TCATTTGATTTTCATTTTTTATCTTAAATCAATGTAAATTCAACTATAAAACTGAAATCTAAACCCACATGTAACCCTATACGGGATTGGCAAATCAATACAAAAAAAGGATTCAAAAGGTATTTTTGTGTTTATTTCGAATACAAAATACAAAAAATACAAATAGTTAGGTTTTTTTAGAAATCAAATCGGTTTTTTTCAAAATCAAAAACACAGGGTTTTTTTAGTTTTTCAAATCGAAGGTTGTGTCGCCGATGAACGGCACGGAAAAGGGCTAGGGTTTCCTTCGGTGTAAAAAAGGGGAAGATTCAGATTTTTTTTAAAATCGAATGAAAAAAATAGGATATAAGGCAAAGTTTTGCCATGGATTTTCATATTTATATCGTTTGCAAAACGTTGCTGTTTTCATGGCCTCTCGACCCGCGCGTTGACTAGGATCCAAGAAGGATCCACACATTTTGGTCGATGGGCTAATCACCCATTTAGTCCTTGAGCTTTTGTCCCGCTTTCATATCGATCCTGGTTAATACCCGTTCTAGTCCCTCCTCTTCTTTTTTGTTTTAATTTCATCCTTTTTTTCATTTATCCTTTTTTCGAATTTACCCTGTTGTTTTCTGTTTATTTTACATTTTGGTCCTTAATTTATATACATATACATATATTATATCATCTTGTATACTATACGTATTATATATATATGTTATTATATTTTATATCCTTCTAATATTTTTATATTATATATAGTATATATTATTTATATATTATATGGTATTTATTATGTGTATAAATGGTAATTTATCTTATTATATATATATATATGTTTATATGTCATGTATTATATATTATATAGTATTATATTATATTTTAGTATAATGTTTATATTTATATATTATCATTTAATTTATGTTCGAATCAGCCTTATGGTGACCCGCAACGGGGGATGACCCGTATTATCTATGGCCCGTTTAGTGTAGTTTTAATTTCCACATTTACTTTCCCACACTAAATTTTCCACAATTTAAATTACCGCACTTAATTTTCGCTCTTTAATTTTTTCTATTTATTTCATGCATCTTTATCATTTTTCTCGATCCGGTCATTTTTTCTAGATATTTAAATTTCTGCATTTATTTATTTTGTTCGCTCTTTCATTTCCCGCATTTATCTTTATTGTCTTTATTTACTCATTTTTTCTTTTTTGTGACATGCATTTTTGACACTCATTAACCCTTAAGGTAAATATTAAAATAGGTAAAATTTTAACAACTCATAACATCATTTTTAACTGCTTGCATCATTTATAAAGGTGATGTACTTGATTCAAATCGTAAATTAACACGGCAGTTGGTCTTATTCGATGTCGGTTTAATCTACGGCCTGATGTACAGTCACCCTTATTAATTAAACAGATAATTAATTTGAACCCACTAAATTGTTAAAGCCCATTTAATTAGAACTTATATTCGATTAAGAACAATCAATTAAATCCAATTTTAAATTTCAATAATTTCCATCGATTAAAAGCAACGTATAATTTGGTACCAATTTTTGGGCGTGATGGGGCTAATCCTTCCCCACACGTAACCAATTCCCGAACCCGTTTTCAAAAGAATCTCTGGTTTTACGGTGCCCGGCCTACCTTAGTGACCAGTGGCGACTCTAACTCTTCATTTTCAAAACAAAACAAGTTTTTAAAACTATATTCCCCAATCTTCAAAAAATGACAAAAAATTCAAAAAAAAAACAAAAATATTTTTCATTCTAGCGATCCTGAATTCTTAAATTTTCAAAGAAGAAAAAATGGATCGTTACAGCTGGCGACTCCGCTGGGGATAATTTTTTTAGAGTTAAGCCAAAAAAACATATGTTGCTTTTATCGAAGGAAATTTTGAAATTCTGGTTGATTTTAATTAATTTGTTCTTTCTTAAAGATACATTTTAATTCAACAGGCTTTGGTAATTGATGGTTTTGCATGAATTGTTCATTTAATTTTTAAGGAATCACCGGCATGTGTTGCATCATAATCATCAAGCTCTATACCCGAGCTTTGTCCCTTAAGTTGGAGCGAAACACCATATACACACGTGAGCAGCTCTCTACGGTTCAGTAATTCACTTTTGGAATCTATGCCTTTTGACATGTAAGTAGCCCTCCACGTCAGGTCGTGCTCTCACTCAAACCAAATTCGATTCGCAAGCCTATCATGGGCCAGAATCAAGGTTCTTGTTATCTTAGTAGATAATAAAATAGGTTCGAGTACCCCTCTCTAGAACCCAAACCACATGTGTGAGAATCTAGGAAGTCCACCCCTTTAGAGCCATGCGGACAACCATAGAAATCTACAATTCATGTTGTTAAGCTGCTTCGATGTGTCTATTTGGTTCTCATTCTTTATTTGTATACTTATTACTAACAAACTCTTCTTGTCTCATTTGCTTGTTTGATCATTTTGTGCATATTCATGACATTTTCACATAAAGCGTTGATTCGAGAACAGTTCAAAATTGAGGGTTTGCGTAATGGGAGAAAGAGTCCATAATGACGAGTTAAAGAATTTCGAAGCCCGGGTGGGGAAAATGCTAATCTAGATGTACCTTATATGGCAGCCATTCTTTTTTTCTCGTTGTAATAGGACTCAACCTTCATTATGAAAAGTGGCTCAACGAGAATGTGTAACACCTATTTTAAAAAAAAAGGAAAATATGGATTTTTAACTGGAGTGTGGGTTGTGGGATTCAAACCCACAACCTATGCCTTTTAAGCTGGTTGCCCAGCCATTTGAGCTAAGTGGCTCTTAGTGTTGGGTGTTTCAAAATTTAATGATAACCATTTTATAGTTTGGATATATATTGGATTGATAAAACCAGATCTGGCCTTTCAGCTTCCCATAGTATGAATCAAAATATCAAAATACCCAAAATAATTATTATACCCAAAATATCAAAAAAACCCGATCTCCCTCACCGCCCGACCGTGGCCATCACCGTCACCACCACGTTGCTCCCAGCCTCGCCCGATCAAAACCCCTCAACCCCCACGCCGTTTAGCCTCACCATTCACCGTCAATTTAAGTTCAAAGGTTCGACGAACCTAGGGTTTAAATCCCTTCAATCCGCCGTCGATCTCGGTCGATTACTCTGTCCGTTGGAGAAGGAAGTGGCACTACGTTCATCCTCATGTTGAGATGGTCCCAACCCTACCGTCTGATCATCCAACTGGCATCATTTAAGTCATCACCGGTGTTCGACCGAATAGGTAAGAGAGGTGAGTTTTCGGTTGATTTCTAAGATGATTATACGTGATTTCGAGTTGGTGATGCGTTCTGGTGTAGATCCGGCCGAAATATGCAATTTGGAGCATTTTTGGGCTATGTAAGGCCACGGGCGAACCCTACGCGCCGTCCGGGGTGATTTCTGGCCGCCCTGGACGGTAGCCCTTAAACCAGACTGGTTCATTGGTAAACTGGCCTGGCCAGACCCAATTTGGTCTTTGAACTGAACCAATAAAATGACCTATCTGACCCGACCCGTCATCCGAGTCAACCCAGTCTAAGTCAACTCGTCTGAGTTGACTCGATCTAAGTCAACTCATCTACGTCAACTCAGTTAACTTTGACCTATTGACTTTGACCCGTTGACCGATGATGTCAACATTGACTCTGACTGCTGACGTCAGCGTTGATATTGACCCAAAAAGTCAAAATTTTAGAAAACTCCTATTTTACGTTTTTCGACGTCCTGAGTCCGTTTATGAAACTTGTCTCATAAAATTTTAACCCAAAAGCCTACAAAATTAACCTCGAATCTGATCATGCATAAGTATTTTTAATTATTCAATTTAAGAACAAAGATTTGGATTATGGATTCTGACATGAAAATATTATTTGTATAAGGTACTCAAGATACGTTCAACCAATCGTCTGCTCAGCCTGGCTCATCCCGACCTGCTCAGCCATGCGAGCCTATTGTGGCCTGTATGGATCCTTAACATAGTAAATTATCCCGGTATAAATATAATTTCCATAGTAACCTGAATACTTGTTGATATAGGTTCCAGCACCGCAGCAGAGCATGGTCCCGGTGCCCAGTAGATTACCAAACCTTCTTGCCTTTTTGAGGTGTGTTCCTTGTGTGCTACTTAACGGTTTTTGCATATTGTTCCGCATGTTTTACTAAACCGGTCATGTGCACATGACTGACATACCTGTTTTCATACATAAATAACATGTTTTTTGAACTTAAGCATGACTACATTATATGCTTCATTTATACCCCTGATACCCGATATGACTAGCATGATCTCTGGCTACTGTTATCTGCTTATAATGTCTTTTATTAGTTGATATTATTCTTGATTATTATTGCATACTGTAGTACTACCTATACCGTTTCATTGGGGTACTTGGGATAAGATTTGAAGTGACTGAAGGTTCAGCCCTGATCCAGCTGGTAATTCTGTCCATATAAGGTTCTCATGCTTCAGTTGGGGTAATTCTGCCCATGACCTAATAGCTAATAGCTAATAGCTAATAGCCCTGATCCAGTTGATATAAGTTTCATTCGGCTGGTACCCTCACCTAATAGCTAGGGTTAACGTCGCACTCAGATCCTCAGCTAGGGCTAGAGTGATTCTGTCCATATTCAGTTCTCATACTTCGGCTGGGGTAATTTCACCCATGACCTAAGGTATCCCCTTAGGATGGTACCCTTGCCCAATGGGCTCGGGTTAATGCATGTATGTGATACTGTTACGGGGAACTGTATTTTGGAGTTTGGTTGGAGGGTAAATAGGTTGCATGAAAACTATGGTTGCTCTTATAACATGTTTTATAAAATATTTACTATTATCTGAATTGTATACATATAAACTATTTTTTTTACTTGCACTATTAGAACACACTGAGCTTCCAAGCTCATACCCCCAAATATTTTTCCTTTCAGATTTTGGATAGGCTCCCTAGACCTGGCACTTGGAGGATCGACACATTTGATATACATCAGTTATTGTAATGTTTCTATCTTTTGGATTGTTCTATTACGGTGGCATGAGCCTATGTTTTGTTACTTTAGACTCATTACTCGATGATGTTTCCATATATGGCTAGTGATGTAATTACATATGCCGATATGTTTTATTTTGGTTAACTTAAATCGCTTATGTTTGAATCTATTATTTATCGATTCTAATTTTAAATCCTTAAATATTTTCATGAAAAGATTTTTAGTACAAATGTGATCTCCTAAATTTGGATTTACCTATAGGCCGGTCTAAGGGGTTACATTTAGTTGGTATCAAAGCTTTTGGTTTTATAAACTTTGGACTTTGAATGGGTTTTAAATGAAATATTTTTGTAAAATGTTTTGCAAATATGCTTATAAAGGCCATGTCACCAAATTTTATATGTTTATCTTTGTGTGGTTCTCCAGTACCAGTTCTGACCCTAAATGTTACCTTTTGTAGAGATTCTCTGATATGAGCACTCATAGAGGTCGTCGACCTGCCGGCGGTCGGGGTAGAGCTGCTAGGTTTGTCAACCCGATAGATGAACCGATGATTGATCCTCCAGTTTCGGTAGATTTTCCTACCCCTAGTAGTTCTACTGCACTGACCGATCTGCCACTTACTACCAGTATCGATATGACAACCCCGATTAGAGGACCAACAGTTTCTGGACCTGCACCTATGGTAGGAATTACTGATGAGACCCTGAGTAGGAAGTTTCTTCAGTTTATTCAGGGAGCAGTGAGAGCGTTAGACATTGTACTAGAAGTTCCTATCTCTCAAACTTTGATTGCTAACGAGGTTAGGACCTTTTCTGGATCCCTTAGTGGGGCACCAACGGAGGCAGAAAGCTGGCTTCGTGATATCGAGAGGCGTATGAACCAGTTAGGTTTGGAGCCAGGCAAAAAATACCAGAGAGCTGTATCTATGTTGGATGGAAATGCCCACACTTGGTGGGAATCACTCGTGAGCACTGTACTTTTTGAACGGTTGACATGGGACTTCTTTAAGGAGCGGTTTAGGAATTTCTTTTTGAGCAAGCGATTCTTGAGAGAGATGCGTCAGGCCTTTAAAGACCTAGTACAAGGTTCTATGACAGTGGCTGAGTATGAATTTTGATTTTTAGATCTGATGAACCGTATATTTTGTCCCTATTTGGATCAGTTTATTGTGGTATTCTTCGATGATATTCTAGTCTATTCTCGAACTGAGGCAGAACATGCAGTGCACTTGAAGATTGTTCTGCAGACTCTCAGAGAGCATCGGTTATATGCTAAATTGAGTAAGTGTGAATTTCGGCTTAGTGAAGTGATTTTCCTTGGGCATATGGTTTCGGCTCGAGGTATTCAGGTTGATTTGAGTAAGATTGAGGCCATCGTGAGTTTGTAGCAGCTTAAGAATATCTCTAAGATTCGCAGTTTCTTAGGCTTAGTCGGGTATTATAGACGCTTCGTATAGGGTTTCTTTATCATTGCTGCCTCTCTGACGAAGCTGTTGAGGAAAAATGTACCCTTCATCTAGAGTGATGCACAGTAGGAGAGTTTTGAGAAATTGAAGACAACCTTGACACAAGCCCTAGTTTTGACCTAACCTGAGTCAGGGAAAGATTTCGTAGTTTATAGTGATGCTTCACATTCTGGGCTCGGTTGTGTTTTGATGCAATATGGAAAGGTGATCGCTTATGCGTCATGCCAGTTGAGACCGCAAGAGTGTAATTTTCCCACACATGATCTGGAGTTGGCCGTTATTGTTTTTGCCTTGAAAATTTGGAAACACTATCTCTACGAGAAGAAGTGTTACATCTATACATATTATAAGAGCCTAAAGTATCTTCTTACTCAAAATGAGCTTAATTTGAGATAGCGTCGTTGGCTAGAGCTTCTTAAAGATTATGACTGTAAGATTGAGTACCACCCAGGGAAAGCTAATGTGGTTGCTGATGCTTTGAGCCGTAAGGCTATTTCAGACCTGAGATCTCTTTTTGCCAAGATGAGTATTTATGATGATGGTAGTTTATTGGCTGAGTTACAGGTTAAGCCGACTTTAGCCGAAGAGATCAAGCCTGTCATACAACAGGTTGAGTAGGGTTCCACATTTGTTTATGCTTTTCATCAGGATGGGGTTCTGTGCTTCAAGGGTCGTTATTGTGTGCCTGATGATGTCGAGTTGAAGCAAGCCATTCTTAGTGAGACTTATAGTAGCCCTTATGCTATGCATCCCAGTGGGGATAAGATGTACCAGAATTTGAGGCAGAGGTACCGTTGGGTTGGCATGAAGAAAGATATCTTGGAATATGTGGTTAGATGTCAGACTTGTCAACAGGTTAAGGCAAAACATCGGCATCTTTCTGGTCTCTTGCAGCCTATCAAGATTCCTGAGTGGAAATAGGAATGAATCACAATGGACTTTTTTACCGGATTGCCTCTGACTCCTTCCAAAAAGGATTCAGTCTTGGTGATTGTTGATCAACTTACCAAGTATGCTCATTTTATTCCTGTTCGAGTTACTTATTCACTGGAGAAGCTGGCTAGGTTGTATATTTCTGAGATGGCTTCATGGTGTGCCTTTGTCCATTATTTCTAATCGAGACCCGAGGTTTACCTCCTGATTTTGGCAGGCTTTGTAGGAAGCCTTGGGTACACATCTGAATTTCAGTACATCTTTTCATCCGCAGATAGATGGCCAATCTGAGGGGGTGATTCAGATTCTTAAGGATATGTTGCGGGGTTGTGTGATTGACTTCCGTGAAAGTTGGGAAGACTTCTTGCCACTGGTCAAGTTTGCTTATAATAATAGTTATCAGGCTAGCATCCGTATGGCACCGTATGAGGCTCTGTATGGTCTTAAATGTCGTACTCCCATCTGCTGGACAGAGTTGTATGATAGACAAAAATCTTATGGCACCGTCAGATTGATCTGTGACCTCTTGAAAGAGGCTTTTGATAGACAAAAATCTTATGCTGATCAGAAGAGAAAAGAACGATTTCGAGGTTGGTGATCATGTCTTTTTAAAAGTGTCTCCGTGGAAGAAAGTTCTGAGATTTGGGCGTAAATGCAAGATGAGTCTAAGGTTCATCAGACCGTATCGTATTTTAAAGAGAGTTGGGCCTATTGCTTATCAGCTTGAGCTGCCTCCTCAGCTTAGTTGTATCCATGATATATTTCATGTACCTATGTTGAGGTAGTACCACCGGGATCCAAGTCATGTTATTCAGTTTCAGGACGTCAAGTTGAGACCAGACTTATCGTATGAGGAGGAGCCTGTGCAGATTTTAGATTTTGATGACAGAGTGTTGAGGAACAGGCGCATCCCTATGGTTAAGGTCCAGTGGGGTAACCGTAGTCCTGCATAGGCCACATAGGAGATTGAGGAATCAATGAGAGGGCAATTTCCATACTGTTCAGCCCAATTAAATTTTGAGGACAAAATTTCTTTTAGGAGGAGTTGTAACACCTATTTTTAAAAAAAAGGGAAAATATGGATTTTTAAGGGGAGTGCGGGTTGTGGGATTCGAACCTACAACCTATGCCTTTTAAGCTCGTTGCCCAGTCATTTGAGCAAAGTGGCTTTTAGGGATGGGTGTTTCAAAATTTAATAATAACCATTTCATAGTTTGGATATATATTAGATTGATAAAACCAAATCTGGCCTTTTAGCTTCCCATTGTTCGAATAAAAATATCAAAATACCCAAAATAATTTTTCTCCCAACTTAACTGATCTCCCTCACCGCCCGTCTGTGGCCGTCACCGCCACTACCACGTTGCTCCCCAACCTCGCCCGTTTAAAACCCTTCAACCCCCACATCATTTAGCCTCACTGTTCGCCAGCAATTTGAGTTCAAAGGTTCGACGAATATAGGGTTTAAATCCCTTCAATCCATCGTCGATCTCGTCCTATTACGCCGTTCGTTGGAGAAGGCAGTGGAACTACGGTCATCTTCACGTTGAGACGATCCCAACCCTATCATCCGATCATCCAACCAGCACCGTTTAAGTCCTCGCCAATTTCGACCGAATAGGTAAGAGAGGTGAGTTTTCAGTTAATTTCTGAGATGATTATCGTGATTTCGAGTTGGTGATGCATTCTGGGTGTAGATCCTGCCGAAATATGCAATTTGGGGCATTTTCAGGCTGTGTAAGGCCGCGTGTGAACCCCACGCGCCGTCCGGGGTGATTTTTGGCCGCCCTGGATGGTAACCTTTGAACCGGACCAGTTCATTGGTAAACCGGCCAGGCCAGACCCGATTTGGCCTCTAAACTGACCCATCCGACCTGACCCGTCTGACCCGATTCGTCTGACTCGACCCATCCGACCTGACCCGTCGTCTGAGTCTCCGTCAGTGGTGTAGCAGATCTATCACATTTATTCTTTGATCTCGAGTCTCCGTCAGTGGTGTAGCAAATCTATCACATTTATTCTTTGATCTGGACTCTCCGTCAGTGGTGTAGCAGATCAATCTTTTTTCCAGATCTTTCCTCGTCGTCAGCAGTGTAGCGGATCAATCGCTTTTCCAGATCATGCCTCATCGTTAGTGGTGTAGCGGGTCATCTTTTTCTTCTTTCGATCTTGACTGTAACACACTCAACGTATATTCGATATTAGAATACAGATTAAAGATGTTACTAACTGATTTACACTAATTTTTAGACTTGTAAATTTATTTTCATTTTTTAACAAAGTAGTTCAGTGGTTGGCCCTTTCTTAGTTTTCAACAAAACTATGTCTAGCAACCGCAGCTAGTGTTGACCCTGAAATGGTTTGTAAAATACTTTAAATAGTTATTAAAATGAAAATATAATTCAGGGTGAGAACTATCTGTGATGTCTAGATCCTTTCTTGATTTTAGAATCGTTACGCGATAAACGACCAACTAAGTTTAAAATCGTTTGAAGCATCTTTCCTAATATTCTTAATTCCTCAAATTAATTCATGTTTTCTAGATCATATATCAACATTAACTTATAAGTAGCGTACCCAAAAATTTAGACATACAAAATAGCTACTTATTTAAAATTCTATACATGCCCCACTAGTCTAGGATGTGGTGATACTTACTGATAATGCAGATTAAATTAATCCAACAATTGCAGCTCCTCTTCTGTTAACTCGTCCAAAGTACCTACGTGTGACACCAAAATACACGTTAAGTATAACTTAGTGAGTCATAATTATATCAATGTAAAACAATAATTATAAATATTACAGCCCTATAAAATGGCAAGCGATTTCCAATTGCAATTAATATCATTTTATCATGTATAGAACTATCTTACATGTATAGTTCATTTAGCCAATATCATCTTCAAATCATAGGATTCAATCTATCTTACCATTCTTGTGTACACTAAGCTTATTAGCTTAACTACTTGCATAAATGCATTTCAAGTAATATAACCCATAGTATAAAATCATGCCATCATTGTTCTATGTTCATCAGGTATTTACATGCATAATAATTTCTTTAACATAAACATTCTTTCAATATGATTCATATCATCTATCAATTTTGACATAGAATCATGATATCAATGGTTCATGATCATCAAGTAGTCATGCTTTCAACACGTAATCATTTCCATACCATATTCTGTAACATGGCCATACTTTCATTATGCAATTATTTGCATATCATTTAACATAGCCATACTTTCATCATGCAATCATTTTCATATCATATCCTTTAGCATAGCCATACTTTCATCATGCAATCATTTGTATATAACCTTCCTTTAGAAATAGACCAAAGTATATAATATGAGATCAAAGTACGTGAGTCATCTTGATAAGACACCATAGTGTCTAGCATAACGTGAACATGAGTACGTACTTAAGGATGTTCTTTGCTCCTCCTAAAGCACCTCGTCAATGTCATTAGCAATGTGGGCTTGGATCCCCAGGGTGCACACCAAGGGCTTGGGTCCCCAAGGTGTATGTGACACCGTAGTGCCTAACTTGAACATAACAAATGAGTATGTATTCGAGGACGCTTTTAATTCCTCATTAAAGCACCTCGTTAGTGCCATTAGCACTATGGGCTTGGATCCCCAGGGTGCAACACCAAGGGCTTGGGTCCCCAAGGTGTATGTGACACCATAGTAGTCACAAAACATGAAACATATCCAACTATACCATGAACTCTCATATAATAATACTTGGGAATTTCATTTCATTATCAATCAATCCTTATCATTCATGTAAACGGATAATTCACATCCCATATTTCATCATAATTTTTTTCATATGTACTTGTCATTACTGTATTATGTATCAATGTAAATCATATAGTCGATATTAGGCAGTTCATACCCAATATCAAAAATCTGATTATCTTAGATAAATCATTATGCCATATCATTGTATCACATATACAATTTTATATTTCATGCCATTTACATAACTTAATTCAGCTTACATTTTCATTAGTATTAAGATCGACTTATTGCAAATCTCTCTCATGTCATATATATTAAATAAATAAGTGCACTCATTCATATCATATATATAATAAATAAGTAAAAATGCACTCACCTGGGCCATTTATTAGCATGCCTCACTAAATTCTACTCGATCATTTCCTTCATAGTACCTCGAATCTTCTTGATTCTTGTTTGAAAGCCTTTAAAATGCCTGGAGAAAATATTTGGTCTTTTTTCTCCCCTTTCCCCTTGTTTTCGAAAATTGAAGCAGAGGAGATGAACATTTTGTTCATCTTTTTCTTATTTTATGCCAAATGTAGGAATAAAAATGAATTTTTAATTCATTTTATACTAATTTACCAAAATGTCCTCCAACTAGATTCATATTTACTAGTTGCTATTCTAGTTCAATTCCAACCAAATCCCATTCAACTCTAACCAAACTAGAGTAATACTTTCACATGAGAAATTACCATATTGCCCATGGTACTTTCAAAATATTTCAAAATTGTCATTGTGATCAAATTACCAAAACTAGTCACTTAAATCACAAATTTTGTCATTTTGTAAAAATCCAACTATTCTAGTTAGATCACAATCAACCAGTTAATAATTTATTCATAAAATAATATTTTATGAATTTTCCGTGACTTATGGAACAGTCTCTAAAATTTTGATTCGATTCGATTTCCCGATATTCACTTACTACTTCTACTGCGATCTCCCCTTTACCGGGCTTATCAATTAAATTCTAAAAATTCCTTATTTCCATATATGAAAGATAAATAGTATTATCAAATAAAATATTATATATTTATGAGTCAAACTTAAAATTTTGACTCGGTCCAATATACTGATAATTTTACCCAAAATCTTTAACGGATAAAATTCTCTTAATAATCCTTTATCAAATATCCATACGAATAATATTAACTCGAATTGATTCTTTTTTATCAGTCCCAACATAAAACATTCCCAATAGGTCACCCATCCTATGCCCTGAGCACGCTTAACTTTGCAGTTCAATCGAAATTTGATATCTTATACTGCATTTTTCTCCATGATCTGTTTAATCCATGTACAGGATGAATAATTACTGTTAAATTCTCCAAATATCCATAAAATATTATGTTATAACTCTTACAAAGTCTATGGAATCATCTCCGAAATTTTAACTTGATCCAATTTACCGATAAATACTGAGAATTTTATCGGTTACTAAATAAATTCCTTAATCAAAATAAATCATAGGATTCATCCTTAATCGAACTAAAATATTTCCAACACTTGGAAATGAATTTTATAACCTTTCTCTATCATATGATAAAATTTTATAATTTTTCAATTTGATATGGGTATCCGAATTCCACTTAAACTTTGACTGCGATTTTCTAATAATTGAAATATCGGATCAAACCAGTAATTCCTTATTCGATCCACACCAATAGGTGCTCTACCTTTTTATGAAATAAAACACCTAACTTTTGGGAAATTATAACTTTGGTCCTTCAACTTTTCATATTTCAACTTGTACCAGCCAAGTTTTAAAAACTTATCATTTTGGTCACTAAACTTTAGCCTTGAATTCCCATTCCAATTTTCCTTGGATTTTAACCAAATTTTGTGAGTATCCTATTTTACTCATTCTCTATCACATGACACCCTAAACCTTAGAAATTTCTTTTCTACAGTCCATAATTGAGAAAACCCTAACTTTTACATTTTAGTCATTTTAGTCACTAAATAAGCTTTTAAGCCCTTATCTTAGTACTAAATAACTCTTAATCAACATTGAAAATTTTGGAGTATTACAATTCTCCCTCTTAAGAAAATTCGTCCTCGAATTTTCAAAATGTATATGGTTCAAAAAGTTACAGCTACTACTGCTCTTTCGTTTTCTTCTTGATTTCTCAAATAGCTACTTCTACTTTATAATTCCTCTAACTGATTTTTACTAATGAAATTTTCTTATTCCTTATTCCTTTTAATTCCATATACTAATATTTTCATTGGTTCTTCTTCATTTCACTATGGACTGGTCCAAGTAGGGTTGAAACACTCTATTTATCAGATCCTTATATGTGGCGGGGCATTTGTAAGTCCAAACGGCATCACTAAGAACTCGTAGTACCCATAGTGAGTCCTAGGTGCTATCAAACAAATCCCCAAATCCTTGGTAACAAATTTTTTATTCTTTATTGTTACCCTATTTTACTGTCGATAATCTATACTTAATCGTAAAGAATCATCTTTCTTCTTTACGAATAATACATGAGCACTTTATAGTAACTCACTTGATCAAATATAACTCCAATCTAATAGCTCTTGTAGCTGAGCTTTCAGCTCCTCTAACTTGATTGATACCATTCTATAAAGTGCTATCAATAACTGCTTTGTTCTCGAATTTAACATCAATATCTAACTGTACCTCTTTATTTGGAGGTAATCTTAGTAATTCATCCAAAAAAACATTCAAAAATTCCCTTACAATCGGAGTATCCTCTATCTTCTTATCTAATTTTCTGCAATTTCGCTACGTAAGCTAGGTAAGCTTCACAACCATACACAACATTTTTTGAGTAATCACTGCAGAGATCAAGCTTTAACAGTCATTTCTTTCTTTCTCTATGATCATCCCAGATCTATCATATTTTGGATATATATTTTACTTTCTCCTTATATTTTACATCTACATCCCATGTAGATAGTCAATTTATCTCAAGAATGACCTTAAATTCATAGAATGATAATTCTATTCCTTGGTTTACTAATAGGCATTTCTTACTGATTCATACCACTTTATCTTTGTAACCAAATAATTTACTGATAATCATATCAAATATCTTCAGTCGCTATTATACCAACTACATATTGTTTTAATTCATTAAACTCACCCCCCAATATCATAGACGGTGCGGGTGACTGTTATAAATTCAATTATTAACAAAATATTTCTCTTATGAACTAGTTGTCATTATACGGTCTTAATTACCCTCTTGAAGAATTTTCCATATCATCCCTGTGGAAAATTATTATTGTACTAGTTATCTATTATATAGATAACTCATCTTGGTTAGGAGTTAACTACCATATTTATTTCACTGTGTTGTATCCACTATGGGCCTTTTCTTAACTCTCAAAATTTGTCGTCTGACGAAATCTAACAGTATCTTATTTTTCTTATAGCCATTAGAGTCTTACTCATACTATTGAGGAGCTACATCAAGTCATACAAGCAATACATCAGTAGCATTACATCCTAGGGACATGTACACTTTAACAAAATCATATTAGACTCAGTTTAACCTCCAGAACCGACTAAACCTTTGCTCTAATACCACTAAATGTAACACCCTCAACGCATATTCGAATACACATTAAAGAAGTTACTAACTGATTTACTCTAATTTTTAAACTTGTAAATTTTTTTCTCATTTTTTAACAAAGTAGTTCAGTGGTTGGCCCTTTCTCAGTTTTCAAACAAAACTATGTCTAGCAACCGTAGCTAGTTTTGACCCTAAATTGGTTTGTAAAATACTTTAAACAGTTATTAAAATGAAAATATAATTCAGGGTGAAAACTATGTGTGCTGCCTAGATCCTTTCTTGATTTTAGAATCGCAACGCGATAAACGACCAACTAAGTTTAAAATCGTTTGAAGCGTCTTTCCTAATATTCTTAATTCCTCAAATTAAGTCATGTTTTCTAGATCATACATCCACATTAACTTATAAGTAGCGTACCCAAAAATTTAGACATACAAAATAGCTACTTATTTAAAATTCTATACATGCCCCACTAGTCTAGGATGTGGTGATACTTATTGATAATGCATATTAACTTAATCCAACAATGTGCAGCTCCTCTTCTGTTAACTCGTCCAAAGTACCTTCGCGTGACACCAAAACACATGTTAAGTATAACTTAGTGAGGCATAATTATATCAATATAAAACAATAATTATAAATATCACAGCTCTATAAAATGGCAAGCGATTTCCAATTGCATTTAATATCATTTTATCATGTATAGAACTATCTTACATGTATAGTTCATTTATCCAATATCATCTTCAAATCATAGGATTCAATCTGTCTTACCAGTCTTGTATACACTAAGCTTATTAGCTTAACTACTTGCATAAATGCATTTCAAGTAATATAGCCCATAATATAAAATCATGCCATCATTGTTCTATGTTAATCAGGTATTTGCATGCATAATAATTTCTTTAACATAAACATGTTTTCAATATGATTCATATCATCTATCAATTTTGTCATAGAATCATGATATTAATGGTTCATGATCATCAAGTAGTTATGCTTTCATCACGTAATCATTTGCATAGCATATTCTATAACATGGTCATACTTTCATCATGCAATCATTTGCATATCATATCATTTAACATAGCCACACTTTCATCATGCAATCATTTGCATATCATATCCTTTATCATAGCCATACTTTCATCATGCAATCATTTGCATATAACCTTCCTTTAGAAATAGCCCAAAGAATATAATATGAGATCAAAGTACGTGAGTCATATTGATAAGACACCATAGTGTCTAGCATAATGTGAACATGAGTACGTACTCGAGGACGCTCTTTGCTCCTCATAAAAGCACCTCGTCAATGTCATTAGCAATGTGGGCTTGGATCCCCAGGGTACACACCAAGGGCTTGGGTCCCCAAGGTGTATGTGACACCGTAGTGCCTAACTTGAACATGACAGATGAGTACGTATTCGAGGATGCTCTTTGCTCCTCATTAAAGCACCTCGTTAGTGCCATTAGCACTATGGGCTTGGATCCCCAGGGTGCAACACCAAGGGCTTGGGTCTCCAAGGTGTATGTGACACCGTAGTAGTCACAAAACATGAAATATTTCCAACTATACCATGAACTATTATATCATAATACTTGGGCATTTCATTTCATTATCAATCAATCCTTATCATTCATGTAAACGAACAATTCACATCCCATATTTCAGCATAATTTTTTTTCATATGTACTTGCCATTATTGTATTATGTATCAATGTATCAATGTAAATCATATAGTCGATATTAGGCAGTTCATACCCAATATCAAAAATCTGATTTATCTTAGATAAATCATTATGCCATATTAGTGTATCACATATATCATTTTATATTTCATGCCATTTACATAACTTTGATCAACTTATATTTTCATTAGTATTAAGATCGACTTATTGCAAGTCTCTCTCATGTCATATATATAAAATAAATAAAAATGCACTAATTCATATCATATATATAATAAATAAGTAAAAAGGCATTCACTTGGGCCATTTATTAGCATGCATCACTAAATTCTACTCGATCATTTCCTTCAAAGTACCTCGAATCTTCTTGATTCTTGTTCGAAAGCCTTTAAAATGCTTGGAGAAAAAATTTAGTATTTTTTCTCCCCTTTCCTCTAGTTTTCGAAAATTGAAGGAGAGGAAGATGAACATTTTGTTCATCTTTTCTTATTTTATGCCACATGTAGGAATAAAAATGAATTTTTAATTCATTTTATTCTAATTTACCAAAATATCCCTAAACTAAATTTATATTTACTAGTTGCTATTCTAGTTCAATTCCAACCAAATCTCATTCAACTCTAACCAAACTAGAGTAATACTTTCACATGAGATATTACCATATTGCCCATGGTACTTTCAAAATATTTCAAAATTACCATTGTGATCAAATTAGCAAAACTGGTCACTTAAATCACAAATTTTGCCATTTTGTAAAAATCCATCTATTCTAGTTAGATCACAATCAACCAATTAATAGTTTATTCATAAAATAATATTTTATGAATTTTCCGTGACTTATGGAACAGTCTCTGAAATTTCGATTCAATTTCCCGATATTCACTTACTACTTCTACTGCGATCTCCCCTTTACCAGGCTTATCAATTAAATTCTAAAAAATTCCTTATTTCCATATCTGAAAGATAAATACTACTATCAAATAAAATATTCCATATTTATGAAGTCAAACTTAAAATTTTGACTCGATCCAGTATACTGATAATTTTACCCGAAATCTTTATCAGATAAAATTCTCTTAATAATCATTTATCAAATATCCATACGAATAATATTAACTCAAACTGATTCTTTTTTATCAGTCCCAAATACTGACATAAAACCTTCCCAATAGGTCACCCATCCTATGCCATGTGCACGCTTAACTTTGTAGTTCAATCGAAATTTGATATCTTATATTGTATTTTTCTCCATGATCTGTTTAATCCATGTACATGATGAAATAATTACTGTTAAATTCTCCAAATATCCATAAAAGAATATGTTATAACTCTTCCAAAGTCTATGGAATCATCTCCAAAATTTTAACTTGATACGATTTACCGATAAATACTAAGAATTTTATCGGTTACTAAATAAATTCCTTAATCGAAATAAATCATAGGATTCATCCTGAATTGAACTAAAATATTTCTAACACTTGGAAATGAATTTTATAACCTTTCTCTATCATATTATAAAATTTCATAATTTTTCAATTCGATCCGGGTATCCGAATTCCGCTCAAACTTTGACTGCGATTTTCCAATAATCAAAATATCGGATCAAACCAGTAATTCCTTATTCGATCCACACCAATAGGTTCTCTATCCATTTATGAAATAAAACACCTAACTTTTGGGAAATTACAACTTTGGTCCTTTAACTTTTCATAGTTCAACTTGTACCGTCGAAGTTTTAAAAACTTATCATTTTGGTCACTAAACTTTAGCCTTGAATTCCCATTCCAATTTTCCTTGGATTTTAACCAAATTTTGTGAGTATCCTATTTTACTCATTCTCTATCACATGACACCCTAAAACCTCAGAAATTTCTTTTCTACAGTCCATAATTGAGAAAACCCTAACTTTTACATTTTAGTCACTAAATAAGCTTTTAAGCCCTTAGCTTAGTACTAAATGACTCTTAATCAACATAGAAAATTTTGGGGTATTACATTGACTCATCGTCAATGCGAATCATCTGTCTTTTTAGATCTTAACTCTCCATTAGTGGTGTAGCGGATCAAAATCTTCCTTCTGATCATGCCTCTTCGCTAGAGCTGTAGCTTGATCTTAACTAATAATTCAGATCATGTCTCTTCATCAGAGTTTTAGCTTGATCAAATTTAACTTTAGATCTAGACTCATCGTAAGTGGTATAGCATATCAAAATCTTCCCTCAAATCATTCCAATTCATCAGAGTTGTAGCCTGATTACAAAACTCACTCCCCTCAAATTATGCCTCTTTGTCAGAGTTGTAGCTTGATCGCTAAACTGACTCCTCAGATCATACCTCTTCGTTAGAGTTGAAGCTTGATAACCAAACCTAGCTCTTCAGATCACGCCTCTTTTTCATAGTCGTAGCTTGATCACCTATAACCTCTCAAATCATGCCTCTTCGTCATAGTTGTAGCTTGATCGCAATCTAATCATCGGATCAAGCCACTTTGTCAATGTTGTAGGTTGGTTCAGTCCAATCTCATGATCTTGTCTCGTCTTCGGTGGCATAGCATATCACCCTTATTCAAACATCTCTTTACCCAGTTCTTTTAATTTCATAGTTTTAAATAAAACAAGTAGATACTCAGTCTGAAACTTCCTTTTATTCTCGCATGTTCTATCTTTCCGGAAAAAAGGATGAAGTAGATGAGTCGACCAGATCTTAACTCTCCGTTGGCGGTGTAGTAGATCAACATATGAGTTTTATTTTTATAAAAATTGGAAGATGGACCAATTAGAGTTCGAAGGAAAGATCATGTCAAGAAAGGGCTCCAATTCGGCCGAACGAAAATAGTTATTTTTTAGTCTTTGCTCTATTGTTGTTTTAGAACAATAAGCAAAGAGGAGCAGTTATAATCACCTATTGTCGTCCGGTCCTTTTTATTAGAGTCGAATAACAATTTAAAATTAAAATCCTAAAAATAATTAAACCAAAAATCCATAAAAATAGTCCAAAAAATCCATGTATTTTATAATGTCCACTTACAATTATCTAACAAACCCAATTACCCAAAACCCTTAACCCAATTCCACCGAGCCCAACTACCCTAAACCCATCTGCCAAACTGACCCAAACCAACTAAACCCAATTTCCAAATACCCGTTACCCTTAACCTGGTTCAACCCAGATCCCATTAACTTGGCTAACCAGAAACCCTAGCTAACCCTAATACACCACAAACCCTAGTCAGCCGCTGCCAACCTTTGGTTTTCCTTCAACCTTCCAGAACCTGCTGGAACTGTCCCTTGGCCCTTCAGCTTCTGCCCCGTCGGCGGCCACATCCAGCAACCCTCTACATCACCGCCACATCGGCAGCCATGGCCACATCCCACCCTCTGCTTCACATGCTCGTTCGGCCAAAATGCCCTCCATACAAGCATGCAGCACCTGCAACAGACACCAACAAACAAAAATCAGATGCATGCAAACAAAAACGAGGACAAAACAACAACAACTAAGGGCAGCAGCTAATCCAGTCATTTGATTTTCGTTTTTTTATCTTAAATCAATGTAAATTCAGCTATAAAACCGAAATCCAAAACCACATGTAACCCTAGACGGGGATTGGCAAATCAATACAAAAAAGGATTCAAAAAGTATTTTTTCGTGTTTATTTTGAATACAAAAAATACAAATAGATAGGTTTTTTTAGAAATCAAATCGGTTTTTTCAAAATCAAAAACACAAAGGTTTTTTTTTTTAGTTTTTCAAATCGAAGTTCGTTTCTTTTTTTTCAGATCTGAAATCGAGTTTCTTAAAAAAGAAGAAAATAAGTTTCGAAATTTACCTGTCGTTTGGAGGGAGGCCGGTGTCGCCCAAGCGTCTCTTGACGCCAGGAATGATCCCCCGCGGAGGTTGCGTCGCCGATGAACGGCGTGGAAAAGAGCTAAGGTTTCATTCGGTGTAAAAAAAGGGAGATTCAGAGTGTTTTTTTTAATCGAATGAAACAAATGGGATATCATGCAAAGTTTTGCCTTGGATTTTCATATTTATATCGTTTACAAAACGTCGTCGTTTTGTGGCCTCTCGACTCGTTCGTTGACCCGGATCCGAGAAAGATCCGAGTATTTTGGTTGAGGGGTTAATCACCCATTTAGTCCTTAATCTTTTGTCTCGCTTTCATATTGATCCTGAGTTAATACCCGTTCTAGTCCTCCTCTTCTTTTTCGTTTTATTTTCATCCCTTTTTCATTTATACTTGTTTTTGAATTTACCCCGTTATTTTCTGTTTATTTTACATTTCGGTCCTTAATTTATATATTAATGTTTATATATTATTATGTTATACATATACATATATTATATCATCTCATATACTATACGTATTATATATATGTTATTATATTTTATATCCTTCTTATATTTTTTATATTATATATAGTATATATATTATTTATATATTATATGGTATTTATTATGTGTATATTTGTATTTTATCTTATTATATATATACATGTCATGTATTATATATTATATAGTATTACATTATATTATAATGTTTATATTTATATATTATCATTTAATTTATGTTCGAATCGGTCTTACGGTGACCCGCAACGGGGATGACCCGTATTATCTATGGCGTGTTTAGTGTAGTTTTAATTTCTACATTTTAAATTTCAGCATTTACTTTCTCGCATTTAATTTTCCGCAATTTAAATTACCACACTTAATTTATGCTCTTTAATTTCCGCTATTTATTTCACGTGTCTTTATCATTTTGCTTGATCTGGTCCTTTTTCAAATATTTAGATTTCCGCATTTATTTATTTTGTTCGCTCTTTCATTTCCCGCATTTATCTTTATTGTCTTTATTTACTCATTTTTTTTTGTGACATACATTTTTGACATTCATTAACCCTTAATTTAATCCCACAATGTTAATTAATTAACTAATCTAACTTATAAAAAGAGATATTTATCAACTCAACTATTTTGGTCTTAATCTTGGCTTAATGGATATAGACTAAATATTCGAATTAATTCTTATCGTCTGAAGGTAAATATTAAAATGGATAAAAATTTTGACAACTCTTAATATCATTTTTAACTGCTTGCATCATGCATAAAGGTGATGTACTCGATTTGAACCGTAAATTAACACGGTAGTTGGTCTTATTCGATGTCGGTTTAATCTACGGTCCGATGTACATTCACCCTTATTAATTAAACGGATAATTAATTCGAACCCACTAAATTGTTAAAGCCCGTTTAATTAGAACTTATATTCGATTAAGAACAGTCAATTAAATCCAATTTAAAATTTCAATAATTTCCATCGATTAAAAGCAACGTATAATTTGGTACTGATTTCCGGGCGTGATGGGGTGCTAATCCTTCCCCACACGTAACCAACTCTCGAACTCGTTTTCAAAAGAATCTCTGGTTTTACGATGCCTGGCCTACCGACTCCAACTCTTCATTTTCAAAACAAAACAAGTTTTTAAAACCATATTCCCCGATCTTCAAAAAAAATTTAAAAAACGACAAAAAATAAAAAAAATTCATTCTAGCGATCCCAGATCATAAATTTTCAAAAAAAGAAAAGGTCGCTACAACATCGAACAACCAATGATTTTTCAAAAATTAAAAATTAAGTTAAAGATTAAGAGAGAAAAATAATCGATAATTAAAATATAATTGAGGGAGAAGAACTTATCTTTGATTCATGCTAGAATCAAATTCTTTTCAGTAACTCCTTTAGGATTCAAGCGACAAATACCTTAGTTAGTTATAGTGTGGTTTCCTAAAGTTTGACATACACATTAGCTTCTGAACATGGCGATTTTTTGGTAAACTGGTCCCTAGATTATTTTTATGATCAAATTTGCTTCTAAGGTTGGAAAATGTGTTACAAGTTAGCCCCTATCTCTAACATTTTTAAGTCCCTTTGGCATTGCTTAAAAAAATTTTTGCTCAAAAAAGTGATTTTTCACCCATAAAAAATTACTTAAAAAGTGATTTTTCACCCAACCTCAAAAAGCTAAGATTTCTAGCTTTTCGGGTGGAAATCACTTTTGGGTGTGAAGTTACATTTTTACCCTTAATTATTAACACTAATATCAATACTAATATATTAAAATAATATCAAATATAATAATTATTATTATATTAAATTAATATTTTAATATTAAGTACAATAATTATTAAATATTTTAAATATAATAATTATTAAAATATATTAAAAACAATATTTTAAATAAAAATAAATAATAAAAAATTTAATATTATAAATTTATATTAAATATAATAATTATTAATATATTAAATTAATATTTAGTTATATTAAAATAATGTAAAAAATGCATAGTTTAGAGGTTAAATTTTTATATTTAATTCAAAATTTTATATTAATTATTTAGAAATATTTAAATTTATATTTTATATGTAAAAAATTATTAATGAATTATCATGATTTTTATATTTTTATTATTTAGGTTGATTTATTTGATATAAAATAAAATTAATAACTTTTATGATAAAAATTTAAACATCATTTAGGTTCATTTATTTTCACTTTACAATATCATGTCTAAAATGGACATTTTATCTTTTCAAAACCACTTTTTCACAGCAATGTTAAACACTAAAAATCTTACAATTAATTTTTTAAAATCACTTTCTGACAGCACTTTTAAAAGCATTTTTCAAAAGAAATGCCAAACTGACCCTAAATATTAAAGGCTTAATACTCAAATTAATCCAAATTTAGCAGCTTTTATTAATTGACCTCGATTAAATTTTTTAATTATATTATATTTTATTAATAAAAAACTAATATGATTAATTTAATAAATTTGATTTTATAACAAAACTATTTTTAAATGATTTTAAATTATATTAAATGATTTTAAAAACTAAATAATAACTAAATTTTGAAACTAATTAGTGATCCATATCATCAGATATTTCAAAATTTAGCAACATCTGTTTTAGGGACTAACTTTTGCTGTGTACATCACAAAAGTGGTGCCACGTTAATTTTACATTTTAATTATTTAATATTATTTTCATTTTAATAAAAATAACTAGACAAATGGGAGATTAAAAAACAATATGTATTATTTGCTGCATTACACAGTGTTGTTGTGCTTGGCCGCGATCCGAGGGCCTCAATCGAGTTTACCAGCAGACACGGCAGATTGGGGGATAAACCCTCTGGTAATTTTTCTATCGCTTCGGCTTATATGATTCGTAGTGGAGTAGAAATTAATGTCGAGGACAAATTGTGGAAGAGCATTCATGATTTTCGGGGGGTTGTCGAGAATTAAAATGTTTCTTTGGTTAGTATGTAAGGGGAAGATTATGACTAATGAGGAGCGGAAAGGTCGCCATTTTACGAAAAATGGTAGCTTTCTGCTGTGTGGTGCTGAATCAGAATCGGTGTCTCACATGTTGCGATTTTGTCCTCTAGCGTTGCAGGTTTGGCATGAGATTATCCGGGCTGATCGGGTTGCTGAGTTCCTTGCATTGAATGTTAACTATTGGGCGTTAATGAACTTTTCTAAGAGCTGTAATTTTAGTCACATTGACTCGAATTGGGACATATTTTTGGTGTCGTGCTTTGGAATCTTTAGCTGCAACGGAATGTGGTGGCTTTTGATAACATGATGGATGACCATCGCCCGGTTCTTGATCGTAGCCGAGCATTGGTTCAGGAATCTACCCGAGCATGTTTGCTTCTACGTCGACAACGAGCTCACTTGAGCATGATAAATCGGGGGTCGGTGAAGTGGGAACCTTCTAAGCTAGGATGGGTGAAGCTTAACACGGATGGGGCGCGAAGGGCTTTGGATGGGTTTCGCTACATGTGGGGGTGTGATCCGGGATCATAATGGTAATTGGCGAAGTGGTTTTACGAAGTTGGTTGGTGTTTGCTCGGTCCTTGAGTCTGAATTATGGGGCGCGTATGTTGGTTTTATGCTAGCTTGGGACTTGGGTTGTCGATGCATCATTCTCGAATTGGATAGTCTTGCTATGTAATGATCCGAGAAAACCTTGTTGTTCCATGCTTCTATGGCACTTTAGGGAGTTGAGGTGTAGAGATTGGGTGATTCGGATACAACATGTGTGTTGCCAAGGCAATCAGTTCGTTGATGGATTAGCGAAGATGGCTCGGCTTAGTAGTTTAGAAGTGATTGTTTACAATACACCGCCTTAGGAGCTGCGGCCTTTAGTTCATGCCGGTTGTTTGTTTTAGGTTGTTTGTTTCATCATTTTGGTTTGAGTCGAGTTAGTCTCGTTGTATGAACTTTTATTATCTCCATGTGTACTCTTTTTTCCTCCATTTAGATTTAGGGAAGTTTTTACTGAGGCACATGGAGGCAATCTTCCCTTCTCATCAAAAAAACATTATGTATTAAATTATTTATATTAATTGATTTATTAAATAAATATTTAATTTAAATACATTAGAAATTAAATTAAAGGTTTAATTTTAAAATAAAAACTAATTAGTGGTCCATTTTAAAATTAATTCAAGATATAATTGTAAGAAAATCCTCAATGAAAAATCAAAAATTCAATTAAGACCTTAGGAAAGGTAACCTAGTTGAGCCCTTCTGTTAGCCAAAAAAACTTTGTTAAACATTTCTGTTAATTCATCAATTTTAATAATTATTTAACAAACAACAAATAAGATGATAATGTCACGGGGCTAGAGTCTTGACCTAGTGAATTGCGCGGCCTTAGTCGATTTTCCTACGACAAACGACTAGGTCAGCCTGAAACCCCTCTTCGTAAGCTCAAACTCTTCCAAGGCACTTGAACAAAGAATCGTTCTAAGCGGAAGTAAACAAGCGAGAAAGAAACTAAGAACAAAAGAAAGAACATGAAGAACAAGAGAGAGCTTTCTTAGAGTAAATGCCTTGTATTACTCAATGAATGGGTGAATACGAATGAGGTGGGCGGCCTCTATTTATAGTTGAATCCCCTTACAATGAACGGACGAGATCGATTTACAACAACGGCTCAGATCGAAAACCATCTACCAAATTTATGCTAGCTAAGGAATCTCTATCACCTTGGAATTCTTTCCTTAGGTTCGCATTCACATTGATGGTTATTCTGATCCTTTGAATATGCCCTAGTAAGATGCTATCTATTAATTTACCAGGCTCAATGTGTTCGAACTTTCTATCATCCTTCAACTGTTGGGCCAAGTCAAGTGGTCTTCTAGGCAAGCCCAAGATCTTGCAAATAACCTTTTGGGCACTCTCTTGCGCGCTTGTCTCAGTTACTAACTCGCGGACCATGACATTCTCCCCCACCCAATCCAGCAATGCCCTCATTGCTAACTCAAAATGAGCTCAACTTGGTTGGATCTCCCTCGGTGCCTCGGCTTGCTCCCAACACAAAATCGGGCAGTGATGTCCTCTCACAAGGGCTCCTTACCTCAACCTTTTCTGTCTCATAACATCATCTCGCTCCCTATCATTATGCACATATCGATCGTAAGAGCCTCCTCTTACCAGTTGTAATTTGCCTCGACTTGGACCCCCTCAATCCTCGAACAAAAGCTTGGATGCTACAACATTAAACACCCGATGATCTCGCATAACTCTGAAAGGCCTCCTATATCCTCGCTAAGTCTTTGATCTTCCTAATGGGTTAGGTTTTCCACACCCTACACCCAACAAAAGTGGTAAATCAAACTAAAAAACACTATCAGCGTGTTTGAGATATACCTTCCTTGAAATACTTTCTGCAGCATTCACTATAAAATGCATCAACGCACCTTTTTCCATGATGTTTGATGCCCCACGCATTGGCCCTTTCACAAAGTCCAACACCCTTTAACCTCGCCCAAAGGTGGTTCTCCAACGGGTTCTATGTCACCAAGTGGCTTGGTCAACTCTTGCCCATCCAAGGTAGTGTCTCCAACAGTAGCCTCCAAAGTGATGTCTCATTGGCTTGGAGCATCCTCGGCAAGCTGAATGATAGTTAACGTCTTGGCTCATTTCCCCTTGTCATGATAGATGGGCACAACGTATTTTTATTTAGGATATAAAATGCAGACGACGTCGACACAATAAACGATAAGAGCATCTACACGGTCAAGGAATCTCAGTCTTAAAACAAAATCAAAGTTATCTAGATGGATTACCTTGAAATTTTCTTTGCCCTTTCATTTACCAATCTGTAGCTCAACTTTTCGTGCCTCTCCAATAATCAAAACTTTCTCGATATTCGCAGTTTTGACATTACCGGTTGACCCTTCAACTTTAATACCAAGTTTCTTAGCAGCCTTCTTAGACATGAACAAATCGGTTGCCCTAGTGTCCACTAGAGCACTCCTCATTTTCCCATAATATTGATGTTCACAAACACCAACCCTTTCTGCTTTTGGCCCTTGGCAGAATTCATAATCAAGAAACCAAGTCTCATAGCCTCACTGCTCTCGGGCTTGCCTGCCTCCTTGAATAGCTTGACTTGATACGAGCAATCTCATAACTTGTGTGGCCACTTGCATTGGTAGCACTTTAGTTGTGCCTCTTCCACCATCGGCTTGACTGTTGTAACACTGGCAATCGTAGCAAGCCTCATTACCTCCTTATCTGGCTTGTCCTCTAATTGAACAATGGCAGAGAGTTTCTCATTCTTTGGATAATCCCTCATTATGTACGGACTGTCACAAAAATAGCACTTCAATGGCTTTTTCTCGTCTTTCCATTGACAATTGTACCATGGCTTGCCATTCCCACCTGATGGCTTCTTCATGCCAATTGAAGTTTTTTCATCGGTACTCAATCATCCCTCATCTTCGTCACCACCCTTGTACTTTGGCCTTGGCTTGGATGAGTTAAAATTTCTCCGACCTACTTCAACCAGGGACTCTGCAATGGTCAAGGATTTGGAAAGTTCCGTTACTCCCTTTCGTTCCAACTCAGTTCTGGCCCATTGCTGCAACCCATCCATGAAGTTGAGAAGTGCATCATTCTCACTCAGGTCTGGAATCTTAAGCATGAGTTCTGTAAACTCTCGGACATACTCTGGAGTTGTACCCTCCTGCTTGATGTGCCTCATCTTGATTTGGGTTTCCTTTTTAGCAGGTTTCGGGTAGAACTGCTGCTTGAATTCAGTTTGAAATTGTTCATAAGTTTCAACCTTCGTGCTCCTATGTTTCTCATCCTAGCACCTACGACGCCACCAAAGTAGAGCTACTTTACTTAAGTAAATTGAAGCAGTAGTTACCTTTATGGCATCATCCTCAATGCCCACAACTTTAAAGCATTGCTCTATGCCCCAAAGAAAGTTCTTCACATCTTGGGCTGACCTCATCCCTGTGAACTCTTTTGGCTTCAGAACGTCAACCCGCCTCTTGGGTTCTGTAGTCCCACCACTATTATTTATGATGGTCATGCACAAGTTCAACTTCACCTCGAGCTGATCGATCTTGCTCTGCATCTTTTCCCTCAAAGATGAAAGCTTCTCTTGAAAGGCATCCCCTTTCTGATCCACCCTTTCAACGATTTTATTGAGTGCAGTCTACACTTCATTCTTTGTCTCTTCATCCTTGTTCTCCAACTCTTCGAGGTGATCGTTGACAATGTCAAGGGACTCTTTCGTTTCCTTCTCAAAGGTCTCGAGTCGTTCAACCTTGTCTTCGAGCGATGTCATTCGATCTTTCGAACTGGCCCTCTTGGCTTTCTCAGCTGGGGCATCTACACCCTTCTTCATAGCAACGTTCTCTCCATCGCGTGCCGTCTCGAATCAATGCCTTCACTCGAACCACTTATTATGATAATACTTGTCAAGGGGCTAGAGTCTTGATCTAGCGAACCACGCGGCCTTAGTCAATTTTTCTACAACAAACGACTAAGTCGGCCTAAAATCCCTCTTCTAAAGATCAAACTCTTCCAAGAAACTCGAACAAAGAATCGTTCTAAGAGGAAGCAAATAAGCGAGAAAGCAACTAAGAACAAAAGAAAGAACGCGAAGAACAAGAGAGAGCTTTCTTAGAGTAAATGCCTTGTATTACTCAATGAATGGATGAATACAAATAAGGTGGTGAGGCCTCTATTTATAGTTGAATCCCCTTACAATGAACGAAATCGATTTACAACAACGGCTCATATCGAAAGCCACCTACCAAATCTATGCTAGCTAAGAAAACTTTATCACCTTGGAATTCTTTCCTTAGGTTTGCATTCACATTGATGGATATTTTGATCCTCTAGAATATTCACTGGTAAGATGTTATCTATTAATTTACCAGGCTCAATGTGTTCGGGCTTTCTATCATCCTCCAACTGTCAGGCTAAGTCAGGTGGTCTTCTAGGCAAGCCCAAGATCTTGCAAAGAACCTCTTGGGCACTCTCTTGCATGCTTGTCTCAGTTGCTAACTCGCGGACCGTGACAATAACATGTGACACACAATGGATGTGTCATATCATAAAAAGTATAATTTTTATGAAGAATGTTAAGATTTAAATTTTTTAAATATGAAAATTATTAAAATTAAAAAACAATTCAAAAATTTGTTTTTTATTTCTAAATTTTTAAAATAGTTGGAATAGCTCGGTTGGTTGGAGTGTGTGGCTGTTAGGGGTGTAAATGAATAGAGTATTTGATGGACTGTTTGTGAACCGTTCGTATAACGCTCGTTTATATTCATTTATAAATGAGTATGAATGAAAAAAATGTTCGTTAAATAAATGAATGAACACGAACAAAGGTATGTTCGGTTCGTTTATGTTCACGGAAAAAATTCGTTTATTGGCTTATTTAAAGCTCGTTTATCGAATCGTTTATAAGCTAGTTTACCCGATTCCCTTTTTACTTTTATTTTTTACATTTTTATTATTGGTTAAGGTATGGACTAAATTGAACATAGGGTGAACTTTGGTATTCAAACTAAGGAGCTTAAGGACTAGTGGTGTAATTTCACCATTTTGGAGAATATATAAACAAACATGTTATGGACATATAAACGAACATGTTCGTGAATACTAAACAAACGAACACGAACACTTTCAAAACTAAATAAATAAACATGAACACAATTTTAAAAATTTAAACAAACATGATTCGAACATAAACACCTTCAAAACTAAATAAACGAACACGAACAAAATTTTATTCGTTCAAACTCGATTCATTTACACCCCTAATAATTGTTAACCTCAGATTGGAGGTTCAAGCGCTCCTCCTAACATTTTCTTTTACTATTCTAATATTTTTTCAATTCTATTGCCTTTGGATTTAAAGCCCAAATTTAACGACTATACTTTTATCCCAAAACAACATGAAACCAACATAAAAAAATATTAACTTTGAGAGTGTGTTTGGTTTATGGAATGTATGATTACTTTTGGAAATAAACATTTTCATAATGTAGCATTTATATTACCTTGTTTGATTTACTTAACAGTAATATAAGATGATAATGTTTGGTTGTGGGAATCGAAAGAAAATTTTACCAAATTACTTTTATGATATATTTTCTTTTTAACAAGTTAAACTTCCCGTATTAAATTAAAAATATAAAATCAAATATAAAGGCATTAGTATAAATTACAAAACTTTGATCATTTAAAATTGTTAGGAATTTGGTATGCGGCAAAATAACCAAAACGATAACGATATAGACCAAAACATGCATAGGAGACAAGATTTAACGTGGTTCAGCATAGCCTACCTCCATGGATGAGAGAAACGAACAATGCACTAATAACGTAGAGAACCCGAAGAGTACAAATACATGATAACCCATGTAATCCCAAAACTCGGTGTACAAATCCCATGACCCGGTGGTTGAAGAATACTTGGTCACCAAGAAACCTTATTCAATAAAATCTCTACCTAAAATAGATATTTACACATTAAAGTAAATCAATGTTTGGGGGAAATAGTAAACATCAAAACTTTGGGAGAAAATGTCAAACCTTTTAAAACATGTTTGCCGCCAAAATATCAAACACCATAGCACATCTGCTTCAAATTGCCAGAGATCAACTCTAATGAAGCGCATATTTAAAATATCTTGATCATTGTGGAGATATATGCAAATGTATAGTTTCTTCTCGTCTAATAGGCTTTTGAGAGGAACAACCCTACCTAGTTTCTACCCCGTTTAAGGTGGCTCTCTTAATCTCACTATCTCACCATGCCCCATCATTCCCTCATTTGGGTGTCGATCAAGCACTTCGAAGTTTGATGTTCCTTGAAGCAAAGTTACCCTTATAGGCGGAATGAAATCTGAAGACATTCTCATTCAACTTGGATATTTATCGATGATCAGAATGGTCTTTGGGGGCTTGTAATGTAGGCCTTTGGTTTATGGTTAAGTGAAACAGTATTTCTGTACTTGTGTAACTTGGATATGCCCATTATTCCTTCCCTTTTTTGGATCACTCTAGACTGCTCGTTTTCGGGTTTTCACCCTAGAGTTCATTTCTTTTCTTTTTTACTGTAGGCTACCTTGCATTCTGGCTATGTACTGATGTTCATTTTCTGTTCAAGAATGTTTGATCCTCCAAAATTACTCGAAACTGAGATTTCTTGAATGAAGGACTACGAATACATTTCTGTGAATTCTTGTGATTGGCACGCCCAGATGAAATGTTATTCTTTCTTTTTTTCTCTTCTTTTTTCTTTTCTTCTTTTTCACTTTTTCTCTTGGGTCGCTCTAGACTGACCATTTTTAGGTTTTCACCCTAGAGGTCACTTCCTTCTTCTGTACCTTCAGATCAATGTATTTTGGTTGGATATTGATGCCAGCATGCTCAGGCAGACTACTCTTTTTCTTCATTTTTAGGATCACTCTAGACTGTTCATTTTTGGGTTTTCACCCTAGAGGTTATTTCCTTTTTTGAAATTGGCAATCTTCGGGCCGACTTGTCTTGACTTGGCTTCAATTCGAGCTTCTATACTAATTTTCAAAATTAATATTTACTTGAAATGTGGATTCCTGTTCTCTCTTGCTCATAGTTGAAGTCTCATTCTTGTATTGTTTGATCTGTGTGTGAAGCATATACAATATTCTTTCTTTTTCTTCTTTTTTTCTCTCTCTCTTTTTCTTCTTCTTTTTTATTTTATTTTTTCTTTTCTTCTCTTTTTTTTTGTTTTAGACTGCCCATTTTGGGTTTTTAGCCTTGAATCTCTTTTTTCTTATTCGAGTTTATAAATGTATCATCGAATCATCATATATCTATACTGAGTATTGATGCTATCTTCAACTCGAAGTTAATTGCCTCTCTACAGCTCTTCAGATATTTACTCGATCTGGATTGCTTCGGCCTTCTGATTGCCATTTCTCTTCTTTTCTTTGGTTTTTCGTTTGGACATATCCTTGTTTTCAACCACATTCTTTTGATGATTTTCTAATCTTCGTATCCAATCTGTCTGGTCTCATATATGTCTTCTGGTAAAGTAAAAGAATACCATTTGTCGTCACATTCATAGATGTCCTGAGAAAGCCTTCAGGGGGTAGGGGTTTAGGGTCAACTCTCGTTTCAAGGATCTTAAACGACAAGTGCCTGAGAAGATAAATTCCTAAAATGGGAACTGCCCATTGTCTAAACACTTGCTTTGTTCCTTTGTTGGCCTAAGTAAACTAGCAGATACTCACATTTACAGTATCCCCACAACATTCAATCTCTTCTAAATATATGCAACTTAGAGTTGATCTTTGGAACTGAAGCAAATGTACTGTTGCATTCAAAATTCGAGGACCTGGTGTAGAAATGATATATACATATTTCTATTAAAAAATGCGTGTATATGCATATGGAAGAACAAAAACTACCCCATAAAAATAAAAAGTTTAAAGAATCAAGAATGTAAAAATGCTTTCTAAATGGAAATGTGATTTTTAATTCTAAAAAATATCTGTTTGAGAGTTTTTTTTCAAAGCATTGATAATTTTTTTGTGAACTGATGGGAAAACCATAGGGACCTCTGGACTACCTCCCAAATACTAACTCATTCTGGTCCTTTGTAGTGTAGGCTTGCCTCTTCTCTTGTTTTTCCACCGTTGGATCAACTCTCTCGTCATGACTCCATCGTCAACCAGCTTCTGGATTTTTTCTATTAATGACCCCAAATTTCTTAGTGCCATACCCCAACGCCTCAATGTAGAACCCACATATACTGTATGGATCAAAACTGTGAGCAGATGAGCTGGGCGTAATCTTTATCGGCCTTGAGGTAAAATACTAACCCTTGACCAGATGAGGCCATATGTCCGAGATGAAATACTCCGAATATTTCTAAATATGTACTTGTTTGAGGAATTTTTCTTGGTGATTTAGAGGAATCTGCCTGTCTTCTTCTCTTATGATCACGAGAACCTTCGAAAGTGGTACCCATTTATCTCTTTCTTTCCTTCTGCTCCTAGGCATGTCTGGTCTTTTAAACTTAGGTCCCGGAGTGCATGTTCGATTCTTTCTTCGACTGTCATGAAGTCCTCAAAGCTGGTATTCATTTTTCGAGCACCTTATCAAAGAAGAAATAAGAAATGTGGCATAGAAGTCACTTTTCTCTTCATCTACGGGAGGCTGCACCTGGGTCGCTAAACACAGACACCTCAAAGCATATTCCTTGAAGCTTTCATCAGGTTTCATCTTCGTACTCTAGAGATACTGACGACTTGGTGCTAGGTCCAAAGCATATCATATCACGGTAGGTCCTGCTAGACTGTCGGGGAAGTAGTGGATCGGTAATTTTTCAATGTAGCCCTCCATCTTTTTGCATAATATGGTCACGTGAATCTTGGGGCATCTTGTTCCATTATCATGCACAAATCTGGGAATCTTTGGAATCTGAAGGAACGACCAAATCAGGGTTCAAACAGAGCTTTCTTGCATCAAAGACATCAAACTTCTTTTTTTTCTCTCTCTTTTTCTCTCGAGTCCATCTTCTAACTGCTCGAATCTTGATTTTTGAGTGTGTTCAATTCATTTATTCACGATAAAACTCTAATTGTTCTTTAGATTATCCCCAAAAATTTTATGCAAGGTAATGATAATGTTATGTAAAATATGCCATGACTGTGCAATGTAATGCAATCCTAAAATATAAACATGAATGCAGTAAGGTATTGATTCCAAAAGTGATCCCCATAGAACGACGTTCATTGAGGCCAAAAGGTTTCATTATATCAGATATTAGATATTTACAGTTACTGATAAGCTTCAATGCCTACTTTCTTAACTTCATCCAGTAGTCCGGTCAGCCTGTCTCCGTGGTCCAACACTTGGTCCATGTTCTGACTAAGCCTGCCACCTTGTTGAGTCGCCTTACCTGCTCGGGTAATATCGATCTTTGGGTCTTCATCTATCCCCTGCTTAGTCTTTCACAGCTTGGAAGTTGGCCTCACAACATTTTCAGCAGCAACTTGTTTGTTAACTTCTACACAAACCTCGTATTCACGGAAAAAAGTCTCGAGCTATTCCACTTACTCCTTACTTTCCAACTGAAGAGTGTTGGATTGTCATTGCTCTGTTGTAAACTTGTTTTCAAAACTCTTGTTAATGGCTAAGCTATTCTGTAGCTCATCTCTGGAGAGTGTCGTACCTATTCCCAATTTCCTCAACCTTACCTGATAACAGCCTGACTTGATTCTCGCTTGACTAGTTTCTCTTCTTCCAATATTCTGAGTCGTCCTTCAACTGGACAACACCATTCATCTATTCTTTAAAGGTGACCCAATCTAATATTCTTAAACACTCAGTAAAGCTTCTGGTGATCATTCTGCAAATTCAATTTTATCCAAGTTATCTCTCTCTTATCTGAGCTGGCTGAACTCGAAAGGATTTCCCTCTCCTGGGATGCCCCTATCTCTAATCTTCAAATTTAACTCAGAAAGCAATTTAATGCGGCGTTGATTCTCGAACAGTCTTTAAAAAACTTTTAATAGAGAAAATGTCTGTTTGCAAGAAATTAATAATGAATTACAGGTAACAGTTGGATTTGTTCTGGAGACCTTGACTTCGGAAAGCAAAACCTGTGCTCCATGTCTCGACGTCGTCTTCAGGATGATGGATGACTTTGTCTTTTCCTCTTATTCTATTCCTTAGACTCGTGACGTCATGATCTTTATTTTTGTGGCTTCTGAAAAGGACATCAACAAGTGCATGCATAATGCAGACAAGATCTTTTCTTCTGTAGATTTGGGTGCATACGAATAATACGTCTAAACAGGGATAGATTCTATCGATCCTAGGGGAGTACTTTAAAACTTTTGGGGGTTTAAATTAAAATTCTCAATGATCATTTGGTTTAAAAATTTCCCCTTTTTTATTATCAAAAAGTTTTAACTTACTTAAAAAATAAAACTTTTAGGTTTATTTTTGTTATTATTATTATTCTGAAAGTTTTAGAAGGGAAAAGGATTTAAAGCAAAATAATAATATTTTCAAGATTTTTTTAATATTTTTTTAAAGGAGTTAAATTAAAATCTTTAAGATATTTACAAAAGGGTTAAATGTAAAGATTTAAAATTGGGGTTCTGCGGCCCTGACTGAATCTTCTGTGTCGCACCTGCCTTACTATCGTACCGTCTTCTTTCTCGATTGGTCTTTGCTCGGCCTAACTTGATACTATAATACTATCGTTTCCGGCAAAGCAAACTTTTTCTATTTTGAAATTCTTTTAATGAACTGTTCTTGAATCAACACCATGTCATGATATGCAACATGAATGCAAATAAAGGCGTTGATTCCGCTGGTAATCACCCTTTCGAACGACTTTTATGGGAACTAAAGGGTCCAGATTACAAAAGGGTACATATTACAAAAGGAGTCCCTATTACAAAAAGAGTCCCTATTACAATAAGTCTTAAATACAAAACAAAGTTCTACACATAAGCCCTATCTCTACCTCTTAGCTCTTCGATAGCTTTGAGCAACTTGATAAACCTTGGTGCTTCTTCCATGTCCGGGGTTACGAAAGGTCGGAGAGCCGCGTCTTCGGTAGTTAAGTCATTCACACGCCTTGCAACTCGTTGTATGTCCACCATCAGGGTCTCGTGTGTACTTTGGCACTACGCGCTTGGTCGGCAAATTGTTACCTCAGATCTGTTGATTAATCTCTGACCAATGTCGCACGAATGGATCGATGTCATCCTTCTTAAAACACCTTTTATCCATGATGAAAGATTTTCTAATCGGGCAAACCACTTGAATCAACGCCTCTATGTAATGTGGATGCAATGATAATGCAACAAAAGTATGTGTAAAATAAAAATAAAAATAAAACACAAAAAGAAATGAGTTAGTACCAGATAAAAATAATTAATACATAAATAAAAGGACAAATTAAATAAGGTAAACAAACAAAACAACCCTATTTATCCCATCTAAAACACCCAAGGTTATCCGCATGGCCCTAAAGGGGTGGGTTTTTATATGTTCTCTACATGCAGTGTTGGTGCTAGGAGGTACCCGAATTGTCCTTGTTGTCCTCTACTAAGAGTAGTAAGGCCCCCGATCATCACCCATTATAGGCTCACTTCAACCGGGTTCAATTCAGGGGGACCCATTCGCTTATGTCTGCACGAAGGAACGATATCCTTACGAAAGCATAAGGTACTCGAGCCCCGAAGGTACTTGCTAGGCCTACACGGGAGAACGATATCTCCACGAAAGCATGAGCGTTTTTCCCCCCCACTTAAAAAAACGGGTTTATATGCCATATTTTAAATGCGTCAAAATAAACGTGCAATTATAATCGAATGTTAGTTTAATAGTCACTTTAATTCGGAATTTCTAATATCAATAAAGTGGTAATTATTTAAAAAGCTCGACTCACTTTATTTTGTTTGGAAAAACAAAAAAATATCCCCAGCGGAGTCGCCATCTGTAGCGATGTCCCTCTCGCTAAAAAAGTATTTTCGAAGTATTTGTTGTCTTTCGGATATAAAATTTTTTATTCCGTAGGGTTTTAAAAAACCGCGTTTTATTTAGAAATTGGAGTCGCCACCGGCCACTTAGGTAGGTCAGACACCATAAAACCAGAGATTTGAAAATTGTTGGGTTCGGGAGTCGGTTACGGATGGGGAAGGATTAGCACCCCCAGACCGCCTAAAATTGGTACTTTAATAATTACCGCTTTATTAATATTAGACTTTCTGAGAGTAAACGCCCAACCACCATCACTACGCCTGATACTGGCCCCGTTTACGCTCGGGTAAAAGAGCACCGCGTTGACAATTTATATATCTCGATATGCAATCTTAGTGAGCAAAATATAAAATATGGCAAATAATTTAAATACAATACAAATAAATATTAACATAATAAAATACTAATCTAAAACATACATACATAAATATTAATCTAACTCATAAATAAAAACAAATTTAACATAAATAAAATGCTAACATTCATAAATATTAATCTAACACATAAATAAAAACAAACTTAACATAAATAAAATATTAATATAAAACATAAATTTAAAACATAATAAATACTAATCTAAAACATAAATAAACATACAAACTAAAAAACACAATTTTAAATTAACTACTATTTTATTAAATCATCAAAATTACAACACAAATAAAAAGGAAAGAAAATATACCTAACTAGGAGCTCGAATGACGAACCACGACTGAACCCCACCGAAATTTACTACGACCTCTCCAAAAATATTAACTAGATCAGACCTAAAATAGGACCCTGATCGAACTGGTTAGGACCGAGGGCACTGCCCCGGTCCTTGGCAGCCTGAGAGCATAGCTCTCTTAATGGCACCACTGCCGGCTCATGTTGTTTGTGCGTGAATTGGCCTCCATTTCATGCCTTTATATAGGCATTGAAGGGACTTATGGGGGTGACTTGGAGCCCCCACGTCCATGCAATTTCCTTTTTTTGTTTTTTAATTTAATTTTTTTTACTTTTTTATATTATATTTTTATTATTTTTTTATTTTCCATTAATTTTATATTAATAATATTACTATTAGAATAACACTAATAACACTAAAACCCGGTAAAAAATGAGTGATTGCAAAAATATGCTCACGGAACGTGTTAATACGAACACAAACTGAATTGAACCGGCCAACAATAACACTTATGTGCGAGGTCCTTGTCATTCGACTATTCAATAAGGAGGGAAAGAAAATGCTCATATAAATCCTTTCCTACCCAATACAAAATTTATGTGCTATTCTTTTCGAGAACCAACTTGTTTGTTGCCTACTATGCTTGATCGCTTTTTCTGCGACACATGATGTGAAGCAGATCCGGCATT
This sequence comes from Hibiscus mutabilis, assembly GCA_019671005.1. NCBI lineage: Eukaryota > Viridiplantae > Streptophyta > Magnoliopsida > Malvales > Malvaceae > Hibiscus > Hibiscus mutabilis. Next base: position 9,737,086 of record CM033737.1, on the reverse strand, counting down.
TCCTTTAAACGTTGTTGTCAATGGTTGGCCATTCTTTAATAATAGGCATAATGTTAAAAATAGCCCCCAACGTTTGACCTTTTGGTTACTTTAGCCCCTATTCTTTTTTTTGATCTAGAGAATCTCCCAACGTTTCATTTTTGTTCAAATTTCACCATCGTTAGATAGAAACCGTTAATCAACTAATGGTCAACGCCTGAGGCTGACGTGGCAGGTCTGCATAGCATGAGAGCTGACGTGGCACTTTGCTGACGGTTTTTGCAATTTTTTTTAAAAAAATAATTATTTTATATTAATTTCTAACCAATCAGACAATGCCACATGGCACCATCATATTATGACACGTGGCATCATCTGATGTTGCCACATGGCATCGTGATTCTAAGGCATAAGAAATAAGCAAAATTCAACAAATGTGTTTGGGGGGAATTAAACTTGGGCTAATGGGTTGAATAACTCAACACACAACCACCAAGCCAACCTACTATGTTATTATTTTTCCACCACTTATTTTATTTATTCATTACTTTATTTGTTTGAAAGTGAAGAAATATTCATTAAAATATTTACTAAATATCCTAAAACCCTAAACCCTAAAATCCTAAACCCTAAAAACAAAACATTAAAAACCTAAACCCATAAACCAAAAACCCTAAAACCTAAAATCAAAACCCTAAACATGTAAAACACTAAACCCTAAGCTTAAAACCCTAAACTTAAAACCCTAAACACTTAAACCTTAAACCTTAAATCCTAAACCCTAATCCATAAACCTTAAAACCCTAAACAATAAATCCTAAAACCCAAAACCCAAAACCTTAAACCCTAAAAATCAAACACTAAAAACCTAAACCCATAAACCCTAATCTGTTAGTGTTTTGCATGTTTAGGGTTTTAGTTTTAGGGTTTATGGGTTTAGGTTTATAGTGTTTTGATTTTTTTGGGGTTTATGGTTTAGTTTTTTAGTTTTTAGTTTATAGGGTTTAGGGATTAGGATTTAGTGTTTTACATGTTTAGGTTTCAATTTTAGGGTTTATGGGTTTAGGTTTTTAGTGTTTTGATTTTTAGGGTTTAAGGTTTAAGATTTTAGGGTTTATTTTTTTAGGATTTAGGGTTTTAGGATATATTAGTGAATATTTTAATAAATATTTCTTCACTTTTAAACAAATAAAGTAATGAATAAATAAAATAAGTGGTGGAAAAACAATAATATAGTAGGTTGGCTTGGTGGTTTTGTGCTGAGTTACTCAACCCATTAGCCCAGGTTTGAATCCTCCCAAACACATTTGTTGAATTTTGGTTCTTTCTTATGCCTTAGAATCAAGATGCCACGTGGCACCATCATATGATTGGTTGGAAATTAATATAAAAACAATTATTTTTTTAAAAAAATTATGATGCCATGTCAGCTTCCATGCCACGTTAGCCTCAGGCGTTAACTGTTAGTTAACTAACGGTTTCCATCCAACGATGGTGAAATTTGTACAAAAATGAAACGTTGGGAGGTTCTCTGGATCAAAAAAAGGAATATGGGCTAAATTGACCAAAAGGTAAAACGTTGGGGGCTATTTTTGACATTATGCCTTAATAATACATGTGAATTGTTAACCAAGTGAATGCTTGGCTCAATGTTTGGGGTCGATTCTTCTTGCAATTTATTTCTTTATTTATTTTTCAAGCTGACAATAACATGCGTTACTGTTTGATTGGATCATTAAATTTATTAAATTAAAACTATAAATTGATAAAATATGTAAATAATGAGGATCAAATATATAATTATACAAATTATTTAACTATCATGTCAACATTTTTGTTAATTTTTAACTGTCAGTGGCTCAATTGATCCTATTTAAATAGTTAAATAGTTTGATTGACGAAATTAAAAGCTCGGTGGTCAAAATTAAACTTCTTCTATAGTTAAGTGACTATACAAGTAGTTTACCCAATTAGTTTTATGTTAGAGGTAGAATGTAGATACAGTTTTTACGTGGGTAAATTATACAATGCATTGACGCCGAAAAATTTAGATTATGATTTAGAGTTAAAGATTATAATTTAAGATTTAAGATAATAAGGTTAGAGATTTAGATTATAACCTTAAATCCTAAATTCTAACCATATATCTATAAATTCTAAACCCCTAAATATAAACCTAAACTCCTGCCCTGAATTTTAACACCTAAACTAAATCTCTAACCACTAAATTTAATCAGTCTGTGAAACATTTTTTTACTACCATCTTCGTTGAACAATTACTCTTACGTGCAATTGCCAAATTATGTGAGCGGTGGATATTTTTGTTTGAATTATTTATTTTTTCTTAGGAAAAATTATTTTTGTAACGAGTTAAACAAATCAAAATAGTATGGATGTTCTTGCTATCTCTAATCAGTTCGTTCATGGGTTACGTACGGATGTGGCCAACAAGCAAAGATTTTTATTTCCTTCGTGTATGCTAGTCTAGACAGTCGCAAAAGAAGCTTGATTTGGGAGTAGTTACGGGCTTTAGAACCATCGTCTGATTTGCCTTGAATTTTGGGAGGTGATTTCAATGTAATTTGTAGTTCAGACGAGAGACAAGGGGGTTCCACTAGACGCTCCGAAGTTTGCTTTAAATTTCGGGATTTTATCTTTGAGTTGGTCTTGTTGATATAAGTTTTAGTGGCCCTCGATTTACATGGGAATGGGGTTCGCTTCGCCAACGTTTGGACCGGTGCCTTTGTAACCCTCTGTGAATGTTTGCTATTTCAGAGGTTATTCATTTGCAGAAGATTGGGTCAGATGATAGACTTATCCTTCTTTGTACTGAGGGTACGATTCAGACCCAGGGCCGCCGACCGCTTCTCTTTGTCACGGCTTGGAATGACCATCCAAATTTTGGGAGATTGCTTAATCAGAGTTGGAAGAATGATGCGCCCATTGTTGATAATTTAACCGAGCTCCAGGGGTCTAGCCGCATATGGAACTGTGAGATCTTTGGGCACATAGTGCTGGATTTCATACGAAATAAAATTGATCTAATCATGCTAATTAACACAGTGGAAAAATTATCCTACGAAAAAATTCTAAGATCGCATGCAATCATATTGACAAACGACAGAGAAAATCAAAGGGATTACCTTAATCTTTGATTGAATAATCATGTTGTGTTGAGGCGCTACCTTTCTGAAAGATGACCGCCCTCTATAAGTATCCATACGCAAATGAATGATGAACGGCTATCGAAATGCTAGTTCCTCTCTTGATTCGAAACCAAGATTTTTTGTGGGTTTTGGTGGCTAGTCAAAATACTCAAGTAATCAAAAACCCTTGGCATACATATATATATATATATATATATATATGACTTGATTAGGGTTAAGTTGAGTTCACTATTATAATTTAATTAAAACTCTTTTAAATAAATTATAATTTAAAAAAATTTCTTTATCTGATAAGGAATTCAAATCCAACCTAAACTAGATAATGTTATTTATTTAATAATATTATTTATTTAAAGTAAATAAATAATATATTCTAAAATAGATTTCTTATCCGATAAGGAATTTAAATCCAATCAAATCTAGATAATGAGATTATTTAATAATATTATTTATTTATATTATTTTTGAAAAATAATAAAATAAATAAAATATTCTATCACAAGAATATGAATTTAACTTCTTTAAATTGAAATAAATAATCTCTAATAATATAATTTAAAATAATATCATTATCTTAAATTCATTATTGAGAATAATAACCGCAACTATTCTTAGTGTGCGACCCTATAAGTTCAATTAACGTTGGCAGTAGATAAAATCACATTTTATCCTACAAGTCATAAGTGACCTCTAGCAACACATTATGACTGCCATGTTAAATGAAAAGCTTATAATCCGAGACAACCTTAATTCGGTTTATGTCATAATCCTTTTATCTCATGATATCTTGATAGAATATAAGACATGAAAAATGTTAGCCTTATATCGTTTTATCTTTAGTTTCTCGATGCTCGATTGAACTGACTAAACAAATGACATTGATCTCTATCAACTCATTTGAGCACGACCATGCATTTCTCAGCCTCGATCATCGAGGGGCCCAGAGATATCTCTCTTATGTTAAGAGGGATAAATTTCATCTTAATCACTCACATCTCACTGCATGATTTCTTATTATGTTCAAGCATAACCTTTATAATCGTCCGATTAAAAAAGATGTTTGATTATGTCAAAACATAATAATCATCATGTTGAGAACCGTAGCAATTTTAGGTCTAAGGATTTAATGTCACAATTGTTGAAGATTAATATATAACTTTAATCCATGTATTAATCTCAAGACAAGTCGATTCTAATATTTGTTCTCAACAAATACATATATGAATTTGATTTGAATCTCATTCACGTATTCATATTATGAATATCTATCAAACTTCATACCAATCTTATCTTATTATTGTTCCCACAATAATAATTGATTATGGATATTTAGAATAGTTAATAATATTTAAGGATACAAAAACATGCAAAATTATTATAATAATAAGTTCAATAATCAAAATATCATGTACATACAATAGACCTTAGGGTACTATAACTAACACAGGACCGCGGAAAATGCATCTCCTCGCTCGGATTAAAGGGATTGAAATTGCTACGGACCACTCGGATTCACCTTGTCTTGTCAAATTATATATGGCCCTTAAGAAAGATCTTGATCTTGTCCTTGCTCAGGAGGAGATCCTTTGAAAACAAAAGTCAAGAAACGATTGGATTGCACAGTGGGGTCGGAATACCTGTTATTTTCAAAACTCCACCCTCATTCATCGACGTCGGAACAATATAGGTATGCTTCGAATTAAGGATGGAAATTGGTGCGACGATCAGGAGGTTTTTAAAGAGCATGTTGTTCAATTTTTTAATAACTTGTTCTCATCTGAAGGTCGATCAATTACCACGGATGGGTCTCGGGATGGTTTTCAATGAGTTGAGGAACATTTCTTTCAGTCTCTTGTTCGGGAGGTATCATATGAGGAAATACGACACGTGGTGTTTAGTATGGATCCTTGGAAGGCTCCAAGCATTGATGGTTTTCACGAGGGTTCTTTTCCAAAAGAACTGAGAGGTTGTTAGCAATTCAGTTTCTCGGTTTGTGAATGATTTCTTTACTCATGGAGTTCTTGAGAAGTGGGCAAATCATACCTTGTTGGTTATTATTCCTAAGGTGCAGGTTCATGAAAGTCTGAGCCAGTTTCGGCCGATCAGCTTGTGTACGGTCATGTACAAAGTCATCACGAAAATAATCATCAACCGACTAAAGCATTTATTACCAGAAAGGGTGGCAACGAATCAGTCCAGCTTTGTTCTAGGACGTCATATTACAGATAATGTCATTCTTGCTCAAGAAATATTTATTACATGTGTAAGAAAATGGGTCGAAAGGCTTGGATGGCGATCAAAGTAGATTTAGAGAAAACATATGATCATTTAGGGAGAAACTACATTGAAGAAACTCCGCATGAGGTTGGTTTGCCGGTTCGTTTCATTGGATGGATCATGGCATGTATCCATTCAGTCTCTACCCAAATTAGTTGGAATGGAAAAGACTATGGTGAGCTTTACTCCTACCACGGGAATCCGACAAGGGGATCCTCTTTCACCTTATCTGTTTGTTCTTTGTATGAAACGCCTTCTCATGCCATATGTCGCAAAATAGAGGATGGGTCTTGGAAATAATTACATATATCCTAGAACGGACCTAGTATTTCCTATCTGTTCTTCGTTGATGATCTAGTTTTTTTTTTTTGCTAAGGTGTCGATGGATCAGTTGCTAGTCATTAAGGAGGTCATGGAATAGTTTTGTGCGTGTTCTGGGCATCTGGTAAGTATTACTGAAACCCAATTTTTTTTCTCTAAGAATTGCCATGCTTTCGATAGGTCTATGATCTCTTAGGGGTTTGGCTTTGAAGCAATTGACAACCTCGGTAAGTACCTTGGAGTGCGTTTGTTACACAGTAGGGTAACAAAAAATACCTATAGATTCTTGTTGGAGAAAGTGGGGCAACGGTTATCCGGTTGGATTGCGAGTTCATTATCCCTAGCGGGTCGCATCACTTTGGCCAAAGTTGTGCTTCAGGCCATACCAACTTATGTCATGCAATCGACCTAGCTTCCTAAAGAAATTTGTGATGAATTGGAAAGAATCATTTGTCATTTTGTTTGGGGTTTGAATAATGGATTCAAAGGCATTCCCCTTGTCAATTGGGAAACAATGAAATTACCCATGGAGAATGGAGGGATGGGGTTCCGTGACTTGGAGTGCCAGAATAAGGCGTTGCTTATGAAGGTTGGGTATGCTCTAGTGACAAATTAAGACAAGGTTTGGGTAAGAGTGGTGAAGGCGAAGTATCAAGTATGGATGGCATACTGGAACCCGGAGTGCATTCGTCGAGCCTCGTCTTCTCGATTATGGCAGGGTCTATCTCATGTTTGGCAGGATATTCGTCGTAGCCTTTGTTGGAACGTTCGTGATGATTGGAAGATGGATTTTTGGACGGATGTTTAGATTGATAATTGTGATCCTTTGGTTGAGTGTTGTACCCTTCCAGAACCGCCTATGCAGACTCTTATTGCGGTAATGATATTTGCGTCCGAACAATGGAATTGGGACGTTATATCTGAAGCCTTACCTGTAGATGTGACTCTTAAACTCGCGGCTACATACCCTCCTCGTGTTGCTTTGGGTAGTGATGTACCCGGATGGCGGTGGAAACCTGATCGCCTTTTTGTCACCTCAGATGCTGGAGATCATCATGTTCTTGTGATAAATTCCATATTCTTCAATTCCTTCGTCAATCCCTTCCAATAAAACACACTGATCATTCTTTGGCTCTGAAATGACCCCTACAACACTGCTATGAAATAATCCATCAGTTTTTTCCTTAAAACAACATTAACACCTACTACCAATTTTCCCTTTCTCCTTAACTGCCTTTCAACCCAAGAATATTTAACAAGTCTTCTTGTGTCTTCTTCAGTTCCATACTAATTTTCCTCAGCTTTGCATCCTACTATTATATTGTTGTCACTCCTGCAATAGTATCATTGGTGAAACTATTAACTTTTATTTTCAGACAACTCACCCATGTTAGCCTTCTTGAAAGCACATCAGCCACAATATTATTAATCTCTTTTCTTGTAGCTTCATAATCAAACTCCATCATTTGTCACCCACTTTTGTTGAGCTGCAGTAATTGCTTGATTTTCAGAAAAGAATCTTAAGATTTAATGACCTGTTTTGATTTTGAAATGCCTATCCACCATGTAAGGGGACATTTTTTCACAACTATTATCACTGTCAACATTTCTTTTTCATAGACTGATAACTTATGATGGTTAGCTTTTCACCCTTTTGGTGAAAAAGACTAAATATTTTCTCTTTTGTACCAGAACTATCTCACTCCATGTTTCAATTAAAAATTCTTCCCCAACATCTGACAAAAATAACATAGGAAATGAGTTTACTACTTCTTTAAGTTTCTGAAATATCGCATTCTCCTCTTTAGTCCACTTCCATGCTCCCTTCTTTAAAAGGTTAGTTAAATAACATAGGAAATGAGTTTACTACTTCTTCCCCATATCCATGAATGAACCTCTTATAATATCTAGAAAGTCCTAACAACCCCTCAATTCCTTAATTGATTCTGGCATAGGCCACCTTATTGTTTTGTCCACCCTGAATTTATCCAGTCCAACCTCAAATATAATTTTGAGAAAACTCAAGCTTTCCCTAACTCATCCAACAACTCTTCAGTTATGGGAATAGAAAAAATTTCCTTAATGATGACTTGATTCGATTTTTTGTAATCCACACACATTCTTCAGGCAATATCTTTTTTCTTCACCATGACAACTTTTCAGTTATGGGCATAGAAAAATTTTGAGTGCTTCCTGAATCCAGCAATGCTATTAACACCTTTCCTTCAACTTCCAATTCAAATTTCATAATTTTACAATTAGCAGCTCCCCGCATAGTTTGCAATATATTGTTGGTCCTTCAAATTTCTCCCTTTTGGATTCAACAAGTCTCCATTATCCTTACAATCTAGAAATTCCTCTTATTCTCCTTCATCTTCTAAACTATCGACTGCAATCTAGAACATTTGTGATTTAGCACACTTATGTCTTGAGGTGTATAAGACAGCACACCAGAAACAAAGTCCCTTCCCTGCCATTTTTGACTATTGCTGATCGATGCTTAGGACCTGTTGGACTGAGCACATAAGGAGTAGTATTTCTAGAGGAAAAAATAGGTCCCGAAAAACTTCCAATACCAAGAATACTATTGAAACCATTGTTGCTAGCTCTAGAAGGCAAAGCTAATGATACAGGGGATGATGCTTTTGCAGAATTCCAAACATGTTTTTTTGTGAACTGAGAAAAATATTCCTTCTAGATGTTTAGCCATGTGAAATGCATCTATTAGTTTTAGGTTGAAGCAGCTTAAGATACTGACTTATCTCCAGACTCATATGGTTTTAACATACTCAACATATAATCGTCACGAAATTATATTTGGTTAAGGAGATGGATGAACTCTTCATAAAATTGTTCCACAAATTCATAGTCTCAAGGCCACCAGGTTTGCAAAAGGATCATCAAACCCGCCAGGAGCAAATGTTCCCTCAACATTCTCACATACTCCTCCCAACCGACTTGATTCAAATTACCATGAGATTTGGACAAGAGTTGACGCCATTGTAAGATTTCTCTGTAACCCCTAAATCCGACCTAAAAGAAAATAACCTAATTTAGAAAGTCACAATCAAAAATTTTTCCCTCCAAGTAATAGATTATATTTAAATATTTTATAAAATAGAAATAATTATTAAATAATAATTATTATTATAAAATACCACAACTATTTATGAAACTCAAATGTTAAAACATATTCTGATTATTTAATAAAATCATCGAAGTTAAAACCCGAAAATGTATGGGGAAACATAATCTCAAAATATAATATCCCAAAGTTTGAATTACATAAATGTCCCAAAACATTAAATAATAAACTGGAAGTCTAATTAAAATAGTTTATACTGATGATAAAATATCCGAGTAAAATGTGAAATGCTCCAAGTACCGAGTCGCCTAATGAGTCTGAAGATATCTGAAAAAGGAAGACTATGGGTGTAAGCTAAAGAGCTTGGCGTGTCTCTAAAGTGCAAGCAACCACAAAACAAAAGAATATTTTATTTTTTGATAAATTCTTTTGAAAACACAATAAATCTAAATCAAGATGATATGATGTCCAATGTACAACTCGATACCCAACTGACAGATACCAGACAAAGTAGATGTTGCCCTCGCCAGAATGGAAGTTTCCCTCGCCAGAGTGGAAGTTTCCCTCACTTTTTCCAAACACAATTTTGATCTCACGACTCAATGATATGATTTGAAAATCATAAATCCGAACTCTTACAAGTTTTTCATTTCCAAAAATCTGATGCTTGATTTAAAAAACAAAGTTTAATATGCCATGCATGATGTTTTCAAAAATAAAAATCAAGCAAGTATAAAAACACCATTTCACAAATATATAACATAGTAAGAAACACACTTTAAGCAAGCAATAGCTCTAATGTCGTGGAGTATGTCCCCCATGGTCAAATCTATCACATGGTCTAACTGAATTAGAACCCACGAGATAAGAACTCTATATTAACTATCACTAAGCCACCAATTAAAACACAAAAACTACTCTGAAAGAATACTCACGTACAAACCTTGAAGAACGTGCACTGCCGGTTTGAACGGGTGGGGGAGATAACTCGTCAGTCACAAAGTCGATACCTGAACACAAGAATATTTGGAATCAGATTCCATAATTCTCAACTCTTCAGATACTAAGTACAAAATAATTGTAAATAGAAAAATGGGCTTTGGGGTTTGAATTTGAGGAAACGGGCAACAGATTCAGACTTAGAACGTCGAAAAAGGTTAAGATGTAGGTTGTTTGAAAAAGTCAACTCTCGTCAAAGTCAATGCTGACATCATGGTCAAAGTCAACACTGATGTCATGGAAAAGTCAACGCTAAAGTCATACGATCAACGGGTCAGGTCTGGTTTAGTTTAAAAGAATGGTTCGGTTCAGGGCTCATTAGTCTGGTTCGGTTCTGTTCTATTTTGCACATGGTTCAATTTGAGATCATTGGTCTAGTTCGGTTCAGGGCTCATTGGTCTGGTTCGGTTCGGTTCCGGCCAATTCTCAGCAAAAAAGAGGGAGATTTAACCGAAACTCATAGAAAAGAACAAAAATGTGCAAAATTCCTTACCTAAAACAAAAACGAAAAAGAAGGGACGACGGCGCAAAGCTTCGATTGGAAAATTGAAGGGTTTCTCGTTATTTTTGAGCAACTAAACGAAGGTGAGGACAATTGGGTGAGAGGGTTCTGATCGCGACACAACTAGGAACACTTTGATGGCCTCAAAGCGAAGATTGGACAACGGCCTGAGCTTGGTCTAAGCCCTATCGAAAAAATTGGAAAAAAGGTTGTTTATTTTTAGAGAGGAAAATAAAGAGAGGGTGGTTGCAATTTCAAAATAGGAGCTGAAAGGTTTGTAACACCCTTGACCCGTATGTCACATTTGGGTCTCAAGCCTGAAACCCAACCATAAAATTTTGACCTAGTTTAGCCCAATCCATGACTAATTTCCAAAACCCATTTGATTTCGATCCAAAACTATAGCATAATTAATACTTGAAACATATACAATGAAGCTCGTTTTAAAATTACATTGTAAGAGCATTTGACTCGTTCATTTTAAATTCCAAATACAAGTTACAACATACAATAGATTCCTATGAATACACAACCCAAAGACCTAAGTACTGTACTCTAGAGAGATGGGATGCTAAAATTCTTCACTGATGGTGCTCCTCTAAGCAACATGTCAAACCTACTAACCTGCGAATGGAAACAACGATTCCCAATGCTGAGCTAACAAAGCTTAGTGGATACACCACCACTCAACCATGCAAAATGAAATGATATCATGGCAAGATAACGATGGCGCTACCACTAGTCGCCTAAACACATAGACACATGGATGTATGATCTCGCACACAACAAACACATATACATCATTAACCCACACAGCATCATACAGATATTACCAACAATATTGAGTGAGTCTCGCGTCCGTACGACATTGGGATCCTACACTTTGAGTGAGGCATGCATCCATACAACATCATGATCTTACACTTCGAGTAAATCTCGTGTCCACATAGCATCAATATCCTAAACTCTTGGGGATGAGGCCCGCTTTCAAACAGCATCAAAATCCTTCATCCGTGCTTGGAATCTCTCATCAAGCACCTTCGAATGAGGCCCGCATCAACACAACATCAAAATTCTTCATCCGGGAGTCTTCAAGGTGTTACAACATACATTACTGGTATATTGATCCCACCACACAAAGACTACACTAAGTAGGTATCCTATCAGCACACAACAAGGACCCTACTTCCACGCAGCACACAACATCGACACAAGTGCCATACCGCACACAGCTCTAACATATTTACTATCACCTTATTGTCTCTATCAACTATTATGCCACTCCATTAAACTTATCTATTTATTAATATGTTATGAAGGTGCACATTAGCCGATTTTATTAGTTTATCTTATTATTCAAGGCGAACCAACTATATAGATACCCTTTCACCACACAGCAAGGGCCCTAATTACCACGCAGCACCATCCGATCCACCAAGGATCTCTATAGGTTACTACCTTAAGCACTCCACCTACTAAAAACACCATGATCCACGTCTTTAAAAAAAGCAAAACTCTAACAATCGAACTCTACCGTCAATTTATCAAAAATTAACAACTTTTTTCTTGACTTGGCCAACTTAAGGTGGAACTCAGCACCGCACTTACTTGAACTCGCTGTAACACACCCATAAGCAAATCCATGAACACACAACTCTACTAATCGAGCCACCTCTGTAACACCCTCAACGTATATTCGATATTTGAATACACATTAAAGATGTTACTAGCTTATTTACACTGATTTTCAGACTTGATAATTTTTTTATAAAACCAATTTGATTAAACAACCCTTTCTCGGTTTTCACTAAATTACAAATTTGTCTAGAGTCACCTAGTTTAGACCCTAAATTAGTTTATAAAACACTTTAAGCAGTTATTAAAAAGGAAATATAATTCAAGGTGAAAACTGTGTGTGCCGCCTATACCCTTTCTTGATTTTAAAGTCACTATGTGATAAACAACCAACTAAGTTTAAAATCGTTTGAAGCATCTTTTCTAATATTCTTAATTCCTCAAACTAAGTCATGTTTCTAGATCATACAAAACAGCCACTTATTTAATATCTATACATGCCCCACTAGACTAGGATATGGTGATACTTACTGATAATGCAGGTTAACTTGATCTAACGATGTGTAGCTCCTCCTCTGCTATCTAGTCCGAGGTACCTACGTGTGATACAAAACACACGCTAAGTATAACTTAGTGAGACATAATCATAACAATGTAAACAATGATTATTAATCTGTAATGCAGGAATAATCATGTAAGAAATTGTGTACTGCAATAATTATGTACTGTAAAGTCATGTACTATATTGTAAAATTTTATGGCCCAAAGTAAATATCAAGTCATATAACAGTGCAATATAGTTCTTGCAAAATGGCAAGCGATTTCCAATTGCATTTGATAACATTTTATCATGCATCGAACTACCTTACATGTATAGTTCATTAAACCAATATAATTTTCAAACTATAGAATTCGATATGTCCTACCAGTCTTGTGTACGATAAGCTTTTTAGGTTAACTACCTGCATAAATGCATTTCAACTAGAGTCTAACTCGACTCCGTAGAGTCTATCTCGACCCTGAATAGTCTATCTCGCATCGTAGTGCTATGATGCAGCTGCTAGGACCCTATGGATATCCAACTATACCAAGGATTCTCATGTGAACCTATGGTATACGAGTCATCATAATGACACCGTAGTGTCTGCAACGACGTAGCGTTTGATGGTGAGTACGTAGTCTAGGACGCCTTTTGCTCCTCATTATAGCATCTTTATGTGCTAGATGACACCGTAGTGCCTAATCATCACCGAAGTGACTGCAACGTCGTAGCGTCTGAAATTAACACCGAAGTGTCTAGATCGCACCGTAGTGCTGGATTGCAGCTGCTATAACTCTATGGATATCCAATTATACTAAATACTCTCACACTATTACTTGGGCATAACAATATAATATTTTCATATTTAATATCCAATCATTCAGTACTGTTTTCCATAATTCGTTAATGGACAGTTTATATCCAAATATCTAAAATTCGATTTACCTTGAGTAAATCATTATACTACAATCATTGTATCAATATGCCATTTAATATTTCATGCTATTTGCATAAATAAGCCATCTTACATTTTTATTTATACCAATGCCGGTTCATCGCAAGTTGTCTTATTTATCAACATGTCATAAATACATATAATGCAATCACTCATATCACATATATAATAAATAAGTAAAAATGCACTCACCTGGACCATGCATGATATTATCCTCACTAAGCTATTTCAATACTTTTTCCTTGCTTTCTTTTGATCTGGTACCCTTAGCATCATCAATAATTGTATAGTACCATTTGAACATATATAACAATATTCGTGTTAGATTTTTAATCAAACATTGCTTAACTATAAAATACTAGTATAATTATTCGAATATAAATTTTTTTCCATAAATTTTCTCTTTTTCTCCCTTAGTAGCCGAAAAGTCCATTTTGGTCCCTAATGACCATTTTGCAACTTTTTGCAATTTATTCAAGCTCAATCATAAATACTCCATAATTCTAACACTTTTACCAACTCTTACTCAATGCCCTTCAATCCACTAACCTTTGTTAAAGTGACATTTTAGTCACTAATTTCACACAAAAGTTTGCAAACTTGTACTAATTAATCAATCCAACATTTTTACAATGTTTCTCAAAATTTTCCTTTTATTTTAGCCCTTGACCGAATTGGTCACTAAACCTTCCCAATGTTGTTTTTCATTTAAACAACATTCTAATATGCTCAAAATAATTTTTCCAACATATATTCTTCATTTCAAAAAATTAAAACCCCAATTTATTCCTACATGTCAAATTGGGTGTCTAAGCTTTTCAAGGACTTTATTTTGGTCCTAATGCCATAATTAAGCTTCTAAATTCATAATCTCCTCAAATCCATAACTAGGATAATTTTCACAATATTTCTCCAAATTTCCCCATGTATTCCGAAATGGTCACTTAAAGGACTAGTTGATGATTTTCATTCTAACATCAAAATCAAGCTTCTAATATCATCAATCTATCATTTTCATCATCAATTTCAAAACCCTAAATAAAATTCCAAATATTAGGGTTAGGGTTTTTAATCCTTAAGCATGACATCAATCACAATCTATGCTTGATTTCATCCCTACAACACTAGATTTGCATAGATCAAGCTTCAATCTAGACATGGAACATGAAACCCTATTTTCTATCTCTTCAAGAACATAATCAAATCTTCATAACTCATGATAAAATTACTAGCAAATGAAAGAGAAATGAAAATATATCAATTTTCTACCAAAAACATACCTTGAATCTTGTTCGGGAGCCTTCAAAATGCTTGGAGAAAATTTTGTGTATTTTCCCCCTATTTTTCTCTTGTATTTCGAATTGGAGGGGAAGAAGATGAACATTTTGTTCATCTTTTTTTAATTTATGCCACATGTAATTAATAAATTGAATTTTTTATTCAATTTAGTCCTTATCCAAAATTAACCTCCAACTAAATCATAATTTACAAGTTGCCATTCTAGTTCAATTCAAACCAAATTCTATTCAACTCTAACCAAACTAGAGTAATGCTTTCACATGGGAAATTACCATATTGCCCATGGTACTTTCAAAATATTTCAAAATTTCCATTGTGACCAAATTACCAAAACTAGTCACTTAAATCACTAATTTTGTCATTTTGTAAAAATCCAACTATTTTAGTTAGATCAAAATCAACAAATTAATAATTTATTCATAAAATTATATTTTATGGATTTTCTGTGACTTATGGAATAGCCTTTGAAATTTCGATTCAATCCGATTTCCCGATATTCAAGTACTACTTCTACTATGATTTCCCTTTCACCGGGCTATCAAATAAATTCTAAAAATTCCTTATTTCCATATCTAAAAAATAAATAATATTATCAAATAAAACATTCCATATTTATGAAGTCAAACTTAAAATTTTGATTCAGTCCAAATATACCGATAATTACCAGAAATCTTTATCAGATACAATTTCTCTTAATATTTCTTAATCGGCTATCCATATGAATAATATTAATTCAGACTGATTCCTTTTTATCAATCTAAAGTACTAACATGGGACCTTCCCAATAGGTCACTCATCCTAGTGCTACTCTAGCATGAGCACACTTAACTTTGCAGTTCGATCCGGGTATCCGAATTCCACTTAAACTTTAACTGTGATCTCCCAATATTTAAAATATCGGATCAAACTAGCAATTCCACATTCGGTCCACACCAATAGGTGCTCTATCTATTTATGAAATAAATACCTAACTTTTGGGAAATTACAACTTTGGTCCTTCAACTTTTCATATTTTGACTTGTACCATACAAGTTTTGAAAACTTATCATTTTGGTCACTAAACTTTAACCTTGAATTCCCATTCCAATTTTTCCTTGTACTATTACCAAACTTTGCGAGTACCCTAATTTGCTTATCCTCTATCACAAGGTACTCTAAATTCTCAGAAATTCCTTTCCTAGAATTCATAATTAAAGAAATCCTAACTTTTATATTTTGTCATTTTAGTCACTAAGTTAGCTTTTAAGCCCTTATCTTAGTGCTAAATGACTCTTAAACAACTTAGCAAATTTTGGGGTATTACAATTTTCCCCTTAAAAAAATTCGTCATCAAATTTTAAAATGTACGTAATTTAAATAGTTTTAGGTACTGCTTTCTCATTTTCTTCTCGGTCTCCCAAGTTGTCTCTTCCACTTTGTGGTTCATCCAAATTACTTCAACCAATGGAATTTTCTTATTTCTCAATTTTTTGACTCCATAAGATAAAATCGCCACTAGTTTTTCTTCATATGTTAAATCAGGTTGCAATTCAATCTCTTCTAGAGTGATAACATGCGAGGGATCTGATCAATACTTTTGCAACATAGATACATGAAATACATCATGGATCTTGCTCATCTCTGAAGATAAGGCCAATTGATAAGCCATTGGTCCAACTCTTTTGAGAATTTCATAAGGTCCAATGAATCTGGGACTTAGTTTCCCTTTTTGAACAAAATGTAGTACTTTCTTCCAAGGTGAGACCTTCAGGAATACTTTATCTCCAACTTGAAATTCAACATCCTTTCTAATTTTGTCTGCATATGCCTTTTATCGATCTGCGGCTGCTTTAAGATTATTCTGAATAGTCTTCACTTTATCTTCCATTTCTCGAGTTAAATTAATCCCACCTTTTTTTAGGTTAATACGAATATTTCGATCCTTTCCCGTGATCCAGTGAACTCAATAATGCAAGCTTGTAACATATCTTCTAAAATCTAGATCGTTCGTTCTAACTGCCCGTTCGCTTGTGGATGGAATACAGTATTAAAATTTAATTTAGTACCTAATGCCTCGTGTAATGCTCCCCAAAACCTTGAGGTAAACCTCGGGTCTCTATCGATACAATCGATACTGGGACACCATGTAATCGTACTATTTCTCTGATATAAAATTTTGTATACTTATCCATTGAATAATCCACACAAACTGGAATAAAATGTGCAAACTTCGATAAACGATCTACGATGACCCATATTGAATCCTTTTTGCTAGGCGTAACTGGTAGTCCTGTTACAAAATCCATAGTCACTTTTTCCCATTTCCACTGAGGAATGAAGATAGGCTGTAACAGTCTAGAAGGTACTTGATGCTCTGATTTAACTTGTTGACATATCATACATTTTGCTACAAACTCTGAGATTGCTCTTTTTATTCCCGACCACCAATAGCGGGTTTTCAAATCTCGATACATCTTATTACTACCTGGGTGCATAGTTAATGGGCAATAGTGAATTTTTGATAAAATCTCTTTCTTCAATTCACCATTGTCAAGAATATAAACTTTTCCTCTCTAGTATAAACAACCATCAGACTTGATTTCATAGTCTTGCGCTTTCCCAGATTTAGCTTGTTTCCTCTTTTCAAGGCATTCCTCGTCCGAAAGCTATAAATCTTTAATCTGATCCAGAAAAGTTAGCTTAAGCTGAAATTCTGTTGATAAAGAACCATCTTGTCCCAAAGATAGTTGTGCATTCATTGCGCGTAGAACATAAAATATTTTTCGGCTAAGAGCGTCTGCTACTACATTAGCCTTTCCAGGGTGATAATCAATAACCACGTTGTAATCCTTTAAAAACTCGACCCATCTTCGTTGTTCAGATTCAGATCTCGTTTGTCATCAAGTACTTCAAACTTTTGTGATCAGTATAGACATGACACTTTTCACCATATAAATAATGTCTTCAAATTTTCAGTGCAAAAATCACTGCTGACATCTCCAAGTCATGAGTCGAATAATTCTTTTCATGAGTTTTGAGTTGTCGCGATGCATAAGCTACAACACGTCCTTCTTGCATTAATACACAACCCAAACCATTATAGGATGCATCACTATACAGAATATACTATTTTCATCAAATCTATAAATGCGACAGAAGCGTTTGTGAGTCCAAAAGACATTACTAAAAACTCGTAGTATCTATAGCGAGTCCATAATGCTATTTTTGATATATCTTCTTCCTTAACTTTTAGGTGATAATAACCTAATCGAAGGTCGATATTTGAAAGCACAGCAGCGCCTCTAAGCTGATCAAATCGATCTTTAATTCTTGGTAATGGATATTTATTCTTTATCATCACCTTATTCAATTATCGATAATCTATACTCAATCGTAAAGATCCATCCTTCTTCTTTACGAATAATACTGGGGCTCCCCATGGCGACACACTTGGTCGAATATAGCCCTGATCTAATAACTCTTATAATTGAGCTTTCAGCTCCCTTAATTCGGTTGGCGATATCCTATAAGGTGCCATCGATATCGACTCTATTTCGGGTTACATATCTATTCCGACTTGTACCTCTCTATCTGAAGGTAATCTTGGAAACTCATCTAAAAATTCTTGCACAGTTGGGATATCTTCCAATTTCTTGTTTGATACTTGCGTATCCACCACATTAACTAAATACGCTTCACACCCATTATCTAACATCCTCCGAGTCATTACTGTAGAGATTACTAAGTTTAGGCAATCGTTTCTTTCTCCCACTACACCACTTCTGAACCATCCAGTCCTTGAAATACTAATTGCTTCTTTTTACATTTAACATCTGCATCATATGTAGATAGCCAGTCCATCCCCAAGATAAATCTTAAATTCATGGAATGGTAGCTCCATTATGTTCGCTGGAAATTCAATCTATTGATTCACTAAGGGACAATTCTTACATATCCGGGTCACTATAGCACTATGACCAAGCGAATTACTAGCACTCACATCACTACTAAAAGTCTCCATAAAATTCTTCTTTTAGTAACTAGTTTAGAGCTAATATATGAATGAGTAGAACCAGGATCAAATTAAACAAACACAGATTCACTAAAAAAGTCAGAAAGTTCCTACTATAATATCCGAGTCATACTTGTCATCATCTGTACGCATATTATACAGATAACTCGTCTTGGATAGGAGTTAACTACCACATTTATTTCACTGTGTTGTATCCACTATGGGTCTTTTCTTAACCCCCGAAATTAGTCAACTGACGAAATCTAACAGTATCTTATTTTTCTTATAGCCATTAGAGTCTTATTCATACTATTGAGGAACTACATCAAGTTATGCAAGCAATACATTAGTAACATCACATCCTAGGGCCACGTACACTTTAGCAAAATCATATTGGACTCGGTTTAACCTCCAGAATCGGCTAAACCTTTGCTCTGATACCACTAAATGTAACACCCTCAACGTATATTCGATATTCGAATACACATTAAAGATGTTACTAGCTGATTTACACTGATTTTTAGACTTGATAATTTTTTTATAAAACTAATTTGATTAAACAACCCTTTCTCGGTTTTAACTAAATTAAAAATCTATCTAGAGTCACCTAGTTTCGACCTAGAATTAGTTTATAAAATACTTTAAGCAGTTATTAAAAACAAAATATAATTCAGGGCGAAAACTATGTGTGCTGCCTAGACCCTTTCTTGATTTTAAAATCACTACGCGATAAACAACCAACTAAGTTTAAAATCGTTTGAAGCATCTTTTCTAATATTCTTAACTCCTCAAACTAAGTCATGTTTCTATATCATACAAAATAGCCACTTATTTAATATCTATACATGCCCCACTAGACTAGGATGTGGCGATACTTACTGATAATGCATGTTAACTTAATCCAACGATGTGTAGCTCCTCATCTGCTATCTAGTCCGAGGTACCTACGTGTGATAGAAAACACACGCTAACTTAGTGAGGCATAATCATAACAATGTAAACAATGATTGTTAATCTGTAATGCAGGAATAATCATGTAAGAAATTTTGTACTACAATAATTCTGTACTGTAAAGTCATGTACTGTATTGTAAAATTTTATGGCCCAAAGTAAATATCAAGTCATATAACAGTGCAATACAGTTCTTGCAAAATGGCAAGCGATTTCCAATTGCATTTGATAACATTTTATCATGCATCGAACTGCCTTACATGTATAGTTCATTAAACCAATATAATTTTCAAACTATAGAATTCGATATGTCCTACCAGTCTTGTGTACGATAAGCTTTTTAGCTTAACTACCTGCATAATGCATTTCAAGTTTTATAGCCCAAAGTACAAAATCATGTGATGCTATGGTACGCGAGTAATCACGACACCGTAGTGTCTACGACGTCGTAGCGTCTGCATCGCCGAAGCGACTGAGATGAGTACGTACTCGAGGACGCCCTTTGCTCCTCATACTCGCATATTTTGTGCTATGTAACACCGTAGTGTCTAAACCAACTCCGTAGAGTCTAACTCGACTCCATAGAGTCTATCTGGACCCCGAAGAGTCTATCTCGCACCGTAGTGCTATGTCGCAGCTGCTAGGACCCTATGGATATCCAACTATACCAAGGATTCTCATGTGAACCTATAGTATACGAGTCATCATAATGACACCGTAGTGTCTGCAACACCGTATCGTCTGATGGTGAGTACGTACTCGAGGATGCCCTTTGCTCCTCATTATAGCATATTTATGTGCTAGTCGACACCGTAGTGTCTAATCATCACCGAAGTGACTGCAACGCCGTAGCGTCTGAAATCAACACCGAAGTGTCTGGATCGCACCGTAGTGTTGGATTGCAGCTACTATAACTCTATGGATATCCAATTATACCAAAGACTCTCACACTAGTACTTGGGCATAACAATATAATATTTTGTTTTTCATTTAAACAACATTCTAATATGCTCAAAATAATTTTTCCAACATATATTCTTCATTTCCAAAAATTAACACTTAAAACCCCAATTTATTCCTACATGTCAAATTGGGTGTCTAAGCTTTTCAAGGACTTTATTTTGGTCATAATACCATAATTAAGCTTCTAAATTCATAATCTCTTCAAATCCATCACTAGGATAACTTTCACAATATTTCTCCAAATTTCCCCATGTATTCCGAAATGGTCACTTAAAGGACTAGTTGATGATTTTTCATTCTAACATCAAAATCAAGCTTCTAATATCATCAATATTTCATTTTCATCAACAATTTCAAAACCCTAAATAAAATCCCAAATTCTAGGGTTAGGGTTTTAATCCTTAAACATGACATTAATCACAATCTAAGCTTGATTTCATCTCTACAATACTAGATTTGCATAGATCAAGCTTCAATCTAAACATGGAACATGAAACCCTATTTTCTCTCTCTTCAATAACATAATTGAATCTTCATAACTCTTGATAAAATTACTATCAAATGAAAGAGAATTGAAAATAGATCAATTTTATACCAAAAACATACCTTGAATCTTGTTCGGGAGCCTTCAAAATGCTTCGAGAAAATTTTGTATTTTTCCCCTGTTTTCCTCTTGTATTTCGAATTGGAGGGGAAGAAGATGAACATTTTGTTCATCTTTTTTAATTTATGCCACATGTAATTAATAAATTGAATTTTTTTATTCA
The DNA here is from genome assembly GCA_019671005.1 of Hibiscus mutabilis. Lineage (NCBI taxonomy): Eukaryota > Viridiplantae > Streptophyta > Magnoliopsida > Malvales > Malvaceae > Hibiscus > Hibiscus mutabilis. The sequence goes on along the minus strand of CM033737.1, from coordinate 9,715,714 downwards.
ATTTAGTCCTTATACCAAAATTAACCTCCAACTGAATCATAATTTACAAGTTGTCATTCTAGTTCAATTCCAACCAAATTCTATTCAACTCTAACCAAACTAGAGTAATGCTTTCACATGGGAAATTACCATATTGCCCATGGTACTTTCAAAATATTTCAAAATTGCCATTGTGACCAAATTACCAAAACTAGTCACTTACATCACTAATTTTGCCTTTTTGTAAAAATGCAACTATTCTAGTTAGATCACAATCAACAAATTAATAATTTATTCATAAAATTATATTTTATGGATTTTCTATGACTTATGGAACAGCCTCTGAAATTTTAATTTAATCCGATTTCCCGATAATCACTTACTACTACTACGATTTCTCTTTCACCGGGCTATCAAATAAATTCTAAAAATTCCTTATTTCCATATCTAAAAAATAAATAATATTATCAAATAAAATATTCCATATTTATGAAGCCAAACTTAAAATTTTGACTCAGTCCAAATATACCGATAATTACCCAAAATCTTTATCGGGTACAATTTCTCTTAATATTTCTTAATCGGCTATCCATATGAATAATATTAATTCAGACTGATTCCTTTTTATCAATCTAAAGTACTGACATGGGACCTTCCCAATAGGTCACCCATCCTAGTGTTACTGTAGCATGAGCACGCTTAACTTTGTAGTTCGATCCGGGTATTCGAATTCCACTTAAACTTTAACTGTGATCTCCCAATATTTCAAATATCGGATCAAACCAGTAATTTCACATTCGGTCCACACCAATAGGTGCTCTATCTATTTATGAAATAAATACCTAACTTTTGGGAAATTACAACTTTGGTCCTTCAACTTTTCATATTTTGACTTGTTCCATACAAGTTTTGAAAACTTATCATTTTGGTCACTAAACTTTAACCTTGAATTCCCATTCCAATTTTTCCTTGGACTATTACCAAACTTTGCGAGTACCCTAATTTGCTTATCCTCTATCACAAGGCACTCTAAATTCTCAAAAATTCCTTTCCTAGAATTCATAATTAAAGAAATCCTAACTTTTATATTTTGTCATTTTAGTCACTAAGTTAGCTTTTAAGCCCTTATGTTAGTGCTAAATGACTCTTAAACAACTTAGCAAATTTTGGTGCATTACAACCTCAGTCTACAAAAGAAAACTACTACCACTTATAAACTCCCGTCAGGGACTAAAACTCATCCAACTATCCTCAAAGGTTCGAACAAACTCTTCCAACCCAACCACCTAATTTCCAACTAACAATTTTGCTGAACTCTGGCAAGCCCTCAAGGGTTTCCAAAAAGGATCTTCCAACAAATCTATTGCAACACAAAAATCTAATTCTATACTACCGTAGCTAAAAACCACATTTCCACTAAGCTACTCATAAATCTTCACACTTTATACCATGCATGCAGACAACCCATCTCAAAGCTCGATAGAGCAAACACTCAAATCATTAAACTCAAGATTATACCAACACACTCGTGAGTCCAAACCATCTCATGAATTGTCCTTAAGCTCCAAACATCACCTCAAATACAATCTTTATCACAACCTCTCTTTAACCTTCAACTTACGATACTCTATCTTTAAACAATCATTATGCAACCTCAAAACTCTTTAACCATTTACAAGATCATCAATCCCCAAGGAACGGGTAATGGTCCTCTATCATTACACGTCGACTCACTATATCCAACACCACCACTCTTGCTATACCAAACCGGGTACGTCCAAGGTAAACCACTTGGTGACGATACCTGTATTCGCTCACTTTTACAAATGAGTCCCCACTCTAAAAGTTCAGTATGTGCCATACAATAGGGTGAGAGACACAAAAACCAAACTCGACATTACCTCTATCACAGGTTCTAATCCATGATCAAGAGGTATGCCCACTCATTCCTCAAAGAGTACTTCATCATTGCTCTTAACCTTCTGTAACTCTACAACATTGACTCTCAACCCTCGTATCCAACGTGGGCTAAGAACGTCTTGCAACCCATAAGACATTCTTAAAGAACCATCACAAGAAAAAAACCTTCGTGCTAAAGCCGCTGTAACCCCCTTGACCCGGCCTAGACGCCCAACCAAACCAATAAGGCTACATTAGGTTTGTAGTAGCAAACCAAAGAGATACAACGAAACCCAGTCCATTTTTTTCCTTTTATCTTATTTAGATGCCAATTATTAACCCTACATGTTCATGCGGACATCAGGTGTAACCCCAACTCAATCGGACATCAATTTGACATCCAATTGATCACATTTACAATTTAGGGACCAAATTGCAATTACAGAAAATTTTAGGATTAAAGCTCACTTTTAAGTTACCAACTTTTAATTTGACAGGTTCCAAACTTTCATCGTAAATTTCAGCTCAATCCGATCATTCTATCATATACAATTGCATTGGCAAGTTTCAGGGACTAAATTGTAAAGATGTCAAAACTGCCCAAAGTGACAATAACAAAATTAACGGTTATCCGTACCGATACAGGTAAACCCGTATCAATACGGATTGAAACACCCCATTTTGGTACACCTTCATGTCGTATCGATACGCCTAATTGAAATATCAAACTTTTGAAAACCTTGATGATAGTACCGATACGGCTTTCTGGCGTTTCGATGCACGAGATTGGGACGAAAAAGTTGATTTCCAGAAGCTGAGACCCGTATCGAAACAGCCCTTTCTGTACCAGTCCACTAAGACCAAAATGGCCTAGTCTTATCAAAACACCAACCCGCGTAGCGATCCCTCAAGCCTAAAAATGCCTAGCCGTACCGATACGGTCCCCCGCGTATCGATATGCCTGGACCTGTAATGTCACATTTTGCTGGTTTTTCATCCCAAAAGCATACTCTAACCACACCAACATGCTTAAAACACAACACCAACATGTCAAACATATCACAAGCCAACTAGCATCACAATTCTAACAACACAACAAGGCTTCATGCATCCAAAAGGAAATCTATAGGCATGCTTCCTAATATGCATCCAACAAACATATCAAAAGATAAACTAGCACCAAAATCAATCTTTAAAGGCTATATACAACCCAAGAGCAACAAAAGAAACATGCTCAAACAGTGAGTTCTACAAAACATCTCCCAAAACACAACTAGTACCCTACTGCCCTTATTCATTATAGTTTAGTCCCTAACATACTTTGGAAACAAGTCTTGCCAAGATCCCCTTATTTCTTGCTGCCTTCCGGGACTTTAATTCTCTGAATTGATGAAAAAAAGAGAGCGTAAGCACACAAGGCTTGGTGAGGAATGCTTAGAACAAAACACCATCAATGCATTTAAAACCATTCACGTTACATCATTCTTTAAAACATCATGCCCTTTTTAAAACATGCACTTTACATCATTAAACCCAGCATATTAAACCATATGCTACATGTATCATTAATCAACAGCAAGTCACATTGCTAACCCTCTATTTAAGCCTTCCTATGCATTACTACCAAATGCAAAGCTCAAGGAGAAACATGTATAAATCACATTATACAACATAAAACATTTCAATGATACATTAACAATTATATTGGCTTACAAGTGATCATTAAACAAGTCCAATAACAAAAGAGTTCATCGGATACACGGATTCAACAAGTGTTAACCCAACACTTCAAGCCATCTCAACCAGAATAGCGATACAATCACAATCGTGGTACATTAACAACCGGATACCTCTACAACCCTCGGGGACACCAACCCCTTTCATCGGTTAGACACTTAATCCACTAATGGGAGTTTTCGGTACTATTTAACCCCTCTACCGTTAGGGTACTCGGATGGAGTATTCGGTACGCCATATAAACCCCTCAACATCCAAGGCGACTTATTTACAGTGCACTCAATCCTATGGCCGACCAACTATATCTGATAACAATTTTAAAACCACATCACTTGCCAATATAATTAACCAAATAACATTTACCTCACTGTTTTTCAACAAGCATTAAACCATGCCATTTCCAAAGCAACAATCATGCTTTAAAACACAAGTATAAACCATACTTACAAGGATCACTTACCGTGTGCATCCTTCAGCAAAACATGCTTAAAAACAATATACCGCATACTTTAAAATATGATTAAACAGTAAGTACATGAACATTAAAACCAAGTGCATAAAATCATTCGAACAAGCACGACCGAGAGAGTAAAACCACTTTATACTTACTTTTGAGTCTAGGTAAGCGTTTCAAACTCTACCTTAACTCCCAAAACTCTGTTCCCAAAACATCAAAACGCTTTAAACCATGTTTTCACTTATGATACACGAAACCTCGATTCACCGACGCAAAATCAAGTATCTGAAACCTCCAACGCTTCTCCAATCACTTCCGAATCAACCACTCTTGTTTTTACCATAAAACAACAAAGGATTAATGCATCATAATGCATTCTAAACACAGCAACTACAATCCTTCTCGGATTTCCACAAAACCTTCACAATTAACCCTCTACAACAACCAAAAACATAACCAAAACACTTCGATTCACAACCCAACCAACATCTATCAATCTAACATCACTTTCAACATCAAAACACATTTAAAACAGGTCCAAATCAACCTACCACCTCTAGCAACCTTACAACCATAGAAACACCACAAAACCTCAAAACTAACAACCTAAACAAATAGAGATCCTTAAGTTTGAGGCATACTGACACAAACTCACAAACTGCACCTCGTACTCTGTAATAGACATACTGCCTTGCACTAGAGCCATAAACTCAAGTTTGTTCTTATCTTGATATCAAACTCCCATAAATTCTTCCGGAAAGCTTCATAGAAGAACTCTCAGGTCACATCCTCAGTCGCCATACCGGATATCATGGTAGTCCACCATGTATAGGCATCACCCTGCAGTAGGGAAACAACTCATCCCAGCTTATGAGCATCGGTGCACCCCATCTGGCCCAGTATCCTCTCAGTACTGGCCAACTAACCCTCGAAGGCCTCAGGTAATCAACCTCGGAACTCAACTCCACCCAAACTACGAAGACACTCAAGCGACAAACCTTGCCCCTCAACCGGTGGTGTTGGCACACAAACACCCGTAACTGCTGCCTAAAAAGCACCGGTCATGGCCTCTATCAACAGTGCTATATCACCCATCCCCGGCCCATATGGCGCATGTGGTACTTGTTCCACTCCCTCGGGTGGATTAGATGGGGGTGGTGGCATCCCTCCAGAAGGTACAACTTTTCCTTCAACATCCTGCCTAGTGGCAGCAACAAGCGTACCCGATCGCAACTCTTTTCTCGGTCCCATTGTGCTAAAATATATCTAAGGCATGATAATCATTTCAAAACAAAAATGATCAGGCCAGCCTCAAGCAAGGATCCAAGACTTTTATTTCAAAAATAAAAACTTTCCAAACTATAATAATAAGGCAATGGGTATCCCCTAAACTTCCCCAACATAGCATACAACAGCCAACATTCATATATCAATCACCGTGCATATCAACCAGCGTACATACAACAATCACCGTACAAATCAAACATGGCAAAACATAACAACCTCCCAAACGAATCAAACCTGGCTCTGACACCACCAAATGTAACCCCTTGACCCAGCCTAGACGCTCAATCGAACCAAGAAGGCTACATTAGGTTTGTCGTAGCAAACATAAGAGATAGAACAAAACTCGGTCCAATTTTTTCCTTTTTTTCTTATCTAGATGCCAATTATTAACCCTACATGTTCATGTGGACATCAAGTGTAACCCCAAATCAATCAGGCATCAATTTGGCATCCAATCGATCACATTTGCAATTTAGGGACCAAATTACAATTACAAAAAATTTTAGGATTAAAGCTCACTTTTAAGTTACCAACTTTTAATTTGACAGGTTCCAAACTTTCATTTCAAATTTCAGCTTAATCCGATCATTCTATCATATACAATTGCATTGGCAAGTTTCATGGACTAAATTGTAAAGATGTCAAAACTGTCCAAAGTGACAATAACAGAATTAACGGTCATCTGAACCGATATAGGTAAACCCGTATCGATACGGATTGAAACACCCCATTTTGGTACACCTCCATATCATATCGATACGCCTAACTAAAATACCGAACTTTTGAAAACCTTGATGATCGTACCGATACGGCTCTCCGACGTTTCGATACACGGGATTGGGACGAAAAAGTTGATTTCCAGATGCTGAGACCCGCATCGAAACACCCATTGCCATACAGGTTCACTAAGACCAAAATTTCCTAGGAGTATCGAAACACCAACCAGCGTACCGATCCCTCAAACCTAAAAATGTCTAGCCGTACCGATACGGTCCCCTGCGTATCAGTACGCCTGGACCTAAATGTCACATTTTACTGGTTTTTCATCCCAAAAGCATACTCTAACCACACCAACATGCTTAAAACACAACACCAACATGCCAAACATATCACAACCCAACTAGCATCACAATTCTAACAACACAACAAGGCTTCATGCATCAAAAAGGAAATCTATAGGCATGCTTCCTAATATGCATCTAACAAACATATCAAAATATAAACCAGCACCAAAATCAATCCTTAAAGGCCATATACAACCCAAGAGCAACTAAAGAAACATGCTCAAACAGGGATTTCCACAAAACATCTCCCAAAACACAACTAGTACCCCATTGCCCTTATTCATTATAGTCTAGTCCCTAACATTCTTTGGAAACAAGTCTTGCCAAGATCCCCTTGCTTCTTGCTGCCTTTCGAGTCTTTAATTCTTTGTATTGATGGACAAATAGAGCGTAAGCACACAAGGCTTAGTGAGGAATGCTCAGAACAAAACACCATCAATGCATTTAAAACCATTCACGTCACATCATCCTTTAAAACATCATGCCCTTTTTAAAACATGCACTTTACATCATTAAACCCAGCATATTAAACCATATGCTACATGTATCATTAATCAATAGCAAGTCACATTGCTAACCCTCTACTTAAGCCTTCCCATGAATTACTACCAAATGCAAAGCTCAAGGAGAAACATGTATAAATCACATTATACAACATAAAATATTTCAATGATACATTAACAATTATATTGGATTACAAGTGATCATTAAACAAGTCCAACAACAAAAGAGTTCATCGGATGCACGAATTCAACAAGTGTTAACCCAACACTTCAAGCCATCTCAACTGGAATAGCGATACAATCACAATCGTTGTACAATAACAACCAGGTACACTTTCAACCCACGAGAACACCCACCCCAATCATCGGTTAGACGCTTAATCCACTAACGGGTGTTTTTGGTACTGTTTAACCCCTCTACCGTTAGGGTACTTGGATGAAGTATTCGGTATACCGTGTAAACCCCTCAACATCCAAGGCGACTTATTTACAGTGCACTCAATCATATGGCCGGCCAACTATATCCGATAACAATTTCAAAACCACATCACTTGCCAATATAATTAACCAAATAACATTTACCTCACTGTTTTTAACAACCATTAAACCATGCAATTTCCAAAGCAACAACCATGCTTTAAAACATAAGTATAAACCATACTTTACAAGGATCACTTACCATGTGCATCCTTCAGCAAAACATGCTTAAAAACAGTATATTGAATACTTTAAAACATGCGTAAACAGTAGGTACATGAACATTAAAACCAAGTGCATAAAATCATTCGAACAAGCAAAACCGAGAGAGTAAAACCACTTTATACTTACTTCTGAGTCTAGGTAAGCGTTTCAAGCTCTACCTTAACTCCCAAAACTCTGTTCCCAAAACATCAAAACGCTTTAAGCCACGTTTTCACACACCGATACGCAAAACCTCGATTCGCCGACGCGAAATCAAGAATCTAAAACCTCCAGCGCTTCTCCAATCACTTTCGGATCAACCTCCCTTGTTTTTACCACAAAACAACAGAGGATTAATGCATCATAATGCATTCTAAACACAGCAACTACAATCCTTCTCGGATTTCCACAAAACCTTCACAATTAACCCTCTACAACAACCGAAAACATAACCAAAACACTTCGATTCACAACCTAGCCAACATCTATCAATCTAACATCACTTTCAACATCAAAACACATCTAAAAATAGATCGAAATCAACCTACCACCTCCAGCAACCTTACAACCATAGAAACACCACAAAACCTCAAAACTAACAACCTAAACAAATAGAGATCCTTAAGTTTCGGGATTCCATTGATAAAAATCACTTAACAACGTTATTAAACATCAAAAATATAAATCAAAGCATCCTTAATTACTGGAAATTAGATCCAATCCGTGAATCAACTCATTTTCCCCAAAAAACTCAATTAAACATTAGAAAATCATCAAAATCATATTAGAAACACAAAAACAAGGATCAAATGCTTGGGAATTTCAATAAATAACCATACAATAGAGGAGATCTCAGACCTTACCCCTATTGTGAAGCTTCTCCCTCAAATAATTTGTGAAAAGCTAAGAAAATATAAGATTTCAATGAGATTTAGCAAAACAAACTTAAAGAATCAAGTTAAAATCAATAATCTGAGTGAAAAGAATCTCTCACCTCTGGATTTTGATGAAATTCTGATTGTTTGGCAGAAAAGAAGTTGAGAGAAAAGGTTTAGGAAAAAGTTACGTAAATTCTCTTTAAAAACTAATAACTAACTTAGATATTTTAATCTCTCTTAAACCACCTTTAAAACACATGTTTAAAATGATTTAATTGAAGGGAGAAACCACCAGCAAAAACTTGGTAATTTAGCTACTTAAGGATTGAATTTGACCCTTTTCATTTTAGTCACTTTAAAACAGTTTTCAAAAATTGTATTTTGGTCACTAACCAAAATGTCACATTTCCAAATTCCATTTTCCAAAATTTATTCCCCCAAAAATCAATATTTATTAAAATATGATTTTTAACTATTTTTCCATATTTTTATCTTTCCGAAAAATATACGGTCCCGAAACTGACTCGAATCCCTACACTGGTCAATCAGACCGTTTAATAAACCACCAAACCGCTAAGCCCTAAAACCGGGGGTGTTATAACTCTCTCCCACTTAAGAAATTTTGTCCTCTAAATTTACCTGGAGGAAACAAGTGAGGAAAATGTTTCAACATATCCGACTTGCGTTCTCACGTGGCCTCCTCAACAACAAGGTGCTTCCACAACACCTTAACAAGCTCTACTGTCTTGCCACGTAGCACCTCACTGTTGGTATCAAGAACCTCTACCAATTCTTCATCATAAGATAGGTTCGGTCTCAACTCAATCTCCTCCACCGGCATAACATGCGATGGATCCGACCTACACCTCTGCAACACCGAAACGTGGAACACATCATGAATCTTTCCCAACTCCGGAGGCAGCCTCAAATGATATGCAACAGGACCAACACACTCAATAAACTCGTAAGGTCTAATGAACCTCGGTCTATGCTTCCTTTTCCGCCCAAACCGCAACACCTTTTTTTAGGGCGACACTTTCAAAAACACTTTATCACCCATAATGTACTCTATATCCCAACACACGGGCGTACGACATTTCCTGCCATACAATGCCTCATAAGGTGCCATCTGTATGCTAGCATGATAACTGTTATTGTAAGCAAACTCCACCAATGGCAACTGCTTCTCCCACATTCCCTGGTACTCAACAACACAACACCTCAGCATATCCTCGAGAACCTGAATCACGCGCTCCGACTGGCCATCTGTCTAAGGGTGATACGAGGTACTGAAACTCAACCGGGTTCCCAAAGCACGATGTAAACTCACCCAAAACCTATTGGTGAACCGCGGATCCCTATTCGAAACTATAGATTTGGGCACTCTATGTAAATGCACAATCTCATAGATGTATAGTTCAGCCAACTTGTCCAAGGTATACGTAGTATGCACTGGCACAAAATGCGCATACTTCGTAAACCGATCCATAATCACCCAAATGGAATCCTTTTTGGTCGGTGTCAAAGGTAGACCAGACACGAAATCCATGGTGATTCTTTCCCACTTCCATTCTGATATCCTCAACGGTTGCAACAACCCGGAAGGAAATTGATGCTCAGCCTTTACCCGCTGACAAACCATACACCGAGCAACGAAATCAGCCACATCCCTTTTTAATCCAACCCAATAGTACTCCTCTTTCAACCCTCGATACATCTTAGTACTGCCGAGATGCATAGCGAAAGGACTAGCATGTGCCTCAGTCAAAATAGTATGCCTCCACTCTTCATCCTCAGGCACCACTATTCGACCTTTGAAACACAACACCCCATCATCATTGAAATAAAAATCCATAGGATTTCTATTCTTGATATCTTCCACATGAGGTACCAAACTCCCATCATACGGTTTCTTCTCCTTAATCATCTGCGAAAAGGACGGCTTCACCTGTAACTCAGCCAACAAACCCCCCGTCATTCGGCACACTAAACTGAGCAATCATGGCTCTCAACTCCACAGCTTCTTTTCTGCTCAAAGCATTCACCACAACATTGGCTTTGCCCGGATGATACTCAACGGTTAGATCATAATCCTTAAGCAACTCCAACCATTTACGTTGCCTAAGATTCAGCTCCTTCTGAGACATCAGATATTTCAAACTTTTATGATCCGTATAAACCACACATTTCTCACCATAAAGATAATGCCTCCAAATATTCAAGGCAAACACTACCGCGGAAAGCTCAAGATCGTGAGTAGGGTAGTTACGTTCATGCACCTTCAACTGCCTAGATGCATATGCCATTACCTTACCCTCCTGTATCAACATACAACCAAGCCCAACATACGACGCATCACTATAAACAACAAACTTCTTCCCCGATTCTGGTTGAACCAAGACTGGAGCTTGCATCAAGGCTTCCTTCAACCTTTCAAAAGCTAGTTGTCTATCCTCCATCCACTCAAACCGAACATTCTTCTGTAGCAATTTTGTTAACGGAGCCGCCAAACTAGAGAGCCCTTCTACAAACCTTCGGTAGTAACCCGCCAAACCAAGGAAACTCCTAACCTCCATCACCGACTTGGGCTCCTTCCAACTTATTACAGCCTCAACCTTATGTGAATTGGCATGTATTCCTTCAGTCGACACAACATTCTCGAGGAACACAACTTCCTTAAGCCAAAAATCACATTTTTTTAACTTAGCATAAAGCTGATTAGCCAACAGCGTCTGAAGCACAATTCTCAAATGTCTATCATGGTCCTCATTGGTACGGGAGTACACAAGGATATCATTGATAAACACAACCACAAACTGGTCTAAAAACTCATAAAACACTCGATTCATCATGTCTATAAAAGTAGCTGGTGTATTGGTCAAACCAAATGGCATCACAAGAAACTCGTAATGCATGTACCTCGTACGGAAGGTTGTTTTGGGCACATCCACCTCTTTCACCTTTAACTGGTAGTACCCTGACCTCAAATCTATCTTAGAAAACACCGAGGCTCCCTTGAACTGATCAAACAAGTCATCTATCTGCGGTAAGGGATACTTGTTCTTTATTGTCAACTTATTCAGTTACCGGTAATCTATACACATCCGCAATGTACCATTTTTCTTCTTAACAAACAGCACCAGTGCTCCTCATGGTGAGATATTGGGTCTAATAAACCTACGGTCAAGCAACTCATGCAACTGCGTTTTCAACTCCTTCAATTCCTTCAAAGCCATACGGTACGGAGTAATAGATACTGGTACCATACCCGTAAAGACCTCGATGCCAAACTCTACCTCGCGGTTAGGTGGTAACCCTGGTAATTCCTCCGAAAAATGCCCAAAAACTCACATACGATGCGAACATCCTGCACCCTTAACTCCTTTGATCCAGGATTCATAACATAGGCCAAGTAAGCCTGACATCCCGAATCCAACATCCGACTTGCTTTCAAAGCTGAAACAACATTAGACAAAAATTTGGCATTCACACCAACAACCACCACCTCATAATCATCCAACAACCTCAAAGATATCCGTTTGGTATCAAAATACACCACAGCCCAATGTTCGGTTAACCAATCCCAACCCAAAATCACATCAAAACTATGGAATGGTAACTCCATCAAGTCCACAGCAAACACATGTCCCTGAACCATCAGCGGACACCTACAATACAACCTCCTAACCACGACTGTCTCCCCAAGAGAACTAGTCACTCTAACACCCACATTAAGAATTTCAACAGATATATCAAGCAGCTCAGCATGCTCACTCAAAATGTATGAATGAGTAGAACTAGAATCAACCAATGAATACAACGATAAAGACTGCAGGGTAAAAGTACTTGCAATCACATCAGTGTCATTGCGACCCTCACGGTGCGCATACACCTTAGTTGGTCCACCTCCCTCGGGCTGGATTGCAATGGTATGAGCCACATTCTTCTGCCCACCATCTCGACGATAAAACGGTCTGCGACCACGACCCTACTATAGAGCAACAACAGGTGCAGCACCCTGCCCACCTCGAGCCAACAACGGACAATCACGCCTCTGATGGTCGCCTGACCCACAACTCCAACAAGCATTAGCCACCACAAGCGTATGTGCCTGACCCTCCCTGGCCAAACGCGGGCAATCTCGCCTCAAATGATCTCGGGATCCACAAACCCAACAAGTGCTAAACGGGGCTCCAACCTGGGCACCCTACCCCTGGACTCCACGTCTCGCAAAACCTTTACCATGCCTCAACTCTGGGCGAAACCTCTTGTCACGGTGTCTCTTGGCCTGACCACCGTTATAACCCGAATCAACAGCTCTCTTACCCGAACTAGAACATCGTGATATAGATGCCAAACCCAAATTCTACTCCACATCCTTGGCTCACAAAACTAATACATCAAAGTTGGTATAATCAGCAGCAAGCATGTATGCCTTAACATCCTGCACATGCCCATAGCGGAAACGATCACATCGAGTACGCTCGTCAGGAACCAACTCAGGTGCATACTGACTCAACCTTACGAACTGCACCATGTACTCCATAACAGACATGCTGCCTTGCACTAGAGCCATAAACTCACGTTTCTTCTCGTCCTGATATCGGACTCCCAAAAACTTCTTCCAGAAAGCTTCACAAAAAACTCTCAAGTCACATCCTCAGTCGTCATACCGGATATCATGGTAGTCCACCATGTATAGGCATCACCCTACAACAGGGAAACAAAACATCCTAGCTTACGAGCATCGGTGCACCCTATCTGGCCCAGTATCCTCTCAGTACTGGCCAACCAACCCTCGGAGGCCTCAGGTAACAAACCTTGGAACTCAACTCCACCCAAACTACGAAGACGCTCAAGTGACAAACCTTGCCTCGCAACCGGTGGTGCTGGTACACGAACACCCGCAATTGTAGCCTAAAAAGCACCGATGATGGCCTATATCAATGGTGCCATATCACTCATCCCTGGCCCAGCCGGCGCAGGTGGTACTTGTTCCACTCCCTCCGGTGGATTACATAGGGGTGGTGGGAACCCTCCAAGAGGTACAACTTCTCCTTCAGCATCCTACCCAGTGGCAGCAACAATCGTACCCGATTGCAACTCTCTCCTCGATCTCATTGTTCTAAAATATATCTAAGGCAAGATAATCATTTCAAAATAAAAACGATCAGACCAGCCTCAAGCAAGGATCCAAGACTTTCATTTCAAAAATCAAAACTTTTTAGACTATAATAATAAGGCAATGGGTACCCCCAAAACTTCCCCAACATAGCATACAACAGCCAACATTCATATATCAATCACCGTGCATATCAACCAGTATATATACAATAATCACCATACAAATCAAACATGGAAACAACACAACAACCTCTCAAACAAATCAAACCTGGATTTGATACCACCAAATGTAACCCCCTTGACCCGGCCAAGACGCCCAACCGAACCAAGAAGGCTACATTAGGTTTACCGTAGCAAACTGAAGAGATACAACAAAACCCAGTCTATTTTTTTCCTTTTTATCTTATCTAGATGCCAATTATTAACCCTACATATTCATGCGGACATCAAGTGTAACCCCAACTCAATCGGGCATCAATTTGACATCCAATTGATCACGTTTGCAATTTAGGGACCAAATTGCAATTACAAAAATTTTAGGATTAAAGCTCACTTTTAAGTTACCAACTTTTAATTTGACAAGTTCCAAACTTTCATCTTAAATTTTTAGCTCAATCCGATCATTCTATCACATACAATTGCATTGGCAAGATTTAGGGACTAAATTGTAAAGATGTCAAAACTGCCCAAAGTGACAATAACAGAATTAACGGTCATCCGAACCGATATAGGTAAACCCATATCAATACGAATTGAAACACCCCATTTTGGTACACCTTCATGCCATATCGATACGCCTAACTAAAATACCAAACTTTTGAAAACCTTGATTATCGTACCGATACGGCTCTCTGGCGTTTCGATACACAGGATTGGGACGAAAAAGTTTATTTCCAGAAGCTCAGACCTGTATCGAAACACCCCTTGTCGTACCGGTACACCAAGACCAAAATGGCCTAGGCGTATTGTTGCGTGTAATAAGTGCTACGCAATTGTGCAAGTATACACGTCGCAAGTAATAAAGTGATACGAGTATCGTCTCCACAGAGATTGTTTGGGCCACTTTGCTTTAGTTATCGCACTATAAAAGTAAAAACACAATTGATAGTAGGAGTTGATTTTAACGAGTAAAGTAAAATCAATAAACTAAAAGAATAGATGAAAGCAAAAGAGAGTGAAAGCAATAAGCAACAACCAATCTTGCCCTCCTCTTAGCCGTTGAAATCCTAAACTTATTCTTAAGCCGGATTAGTCTTCACCATCAATTGATTGAATAAAGACCATGCTCATTCGTTTCTTGAATATAACTCTCCCAATATTAGATAAATAGTTGAAGTTGCGAGATCCTCTCCCAATTCACTCGCAAACAAGATTGAGAACCAAGAATGAACAAACCTTGAAAATTGAATTGCAACTCAAAAACCTAAACAAAATCCAATTGTTTTCACAACAATAAAACACAATAACCCTAAACAATCAAGTTAGTTCATGGTTGGGTTCAAAAGATATACAAAGAATAATCCTCAAACTATGAATCTAATGGAAGCAAAGAAGAAGAAGAAGAAGAAATCGATCAGCCCTCTTTGGAAAATCTCTCAATCAAACTCTCCCTCCAAGCTTTCTCCCTTGTCGAAATCTCTCTCATGTTTCCCCTTTAGAGTTGTCAAAATTTCTCTCCTCTCTTCTTGCCTCTTTCTCTTTGACGGCTTGATCCTTTAAATAGGAGATGGCTAGGTCAAAATCCTTCTTGAGGAGGAAGTTAAGTTGGAATTAAATTATCTTTAAAGAATATAATTCTTTATTATATTTAAATTCCTTTTAGAACTTCTCCTATCTTCTTGGGATTTAATTTCTCTTTAACCTCTTCATGGAAATCAAACTCCTTTGGGATTTAACTTTGCTCCACGTCATCTTGGGCTTACCTAGTCATCAATTTCGACTACCATATCATCTTATTCCTTGTCGAAAATTGCCTTGGCAACTAGCTCAGCATCTCCTTCAAGCATTGCCCTGGCAACTAGCTCGGCATCTCCTTCATGCACTGCCCTGGCAATTGGTTCTATCCTTGTTTAGGCAAGTGATTCTGCACACACCAAAGCAACATCTTTTTCCACAAAAATCACCAAGTTATGTAATCAAGCTCAACGGTGGAAAGAAACATAAATTAATGCATGAATGACTAATTATGCAACTAATATGAGCTTAAGTCTAACAATAATATGAGTAAAAAGGGTAATAAAAATAATACTTTTGAACACTTATCACACCCCCAAACTCGAACTATTGCTTGTCCTCAAGCAATGCAAACTAACAATTACCTGCCAAGAGTTTAATCATCAAAGAAATGCTTCAAACTTGAATTCAAACCTCGGAACCGTGGCACACAGTATGATCACCTTTTAATTTTTTGAATAGTACAAAAATTACCCGGAATTGAACTATAATGCTTGTGACAATGTGTGTGCGTAGCTGTGTACAAGTTGATTTTCAAGATTCTATGTGAACAATAGGCTTTTTATCAATTTAATTATCGGGGCACTTATTTTTATTTTCACTAGAGCCAATTCTGGGCACCTCTAGCAAAGTAAGCAATTTCTCATTTTATTTTAGTCGACTAGAGCCAATTTCGGGCACCTCTAGCGATTCTTTAATGTGCATTAACTACTAGAGCCAGTTTTGGGCACCTCTAGCAAGAAATTAACTTTTAATTTTCAATTTTAAATTTACCCAAATTTTAAGCAACCTAAGTTCACTAAGTTTCTTTCAATCAACAAGCCACAACCGTGTAACCAAAATTCAACATCATAGTAAAATTCTAAGTTCTTTTCATGCAATCCTAAAATTAAAGGTTCTTTTAATTAAGTGTAGTGGCAAAAATTCATCATTGGATATTCAACAAGTCTTAAGCAATTAAATCCAATTAAAGGCATGGCAAGTAACATATGCAACCTATATGTGATTGCTAAAGATGAATGCAACTAAACATGAAGCTAACTAGAAACCAACACCCCCCAAACTCGAGAGAAGCATTGTCCTCAATGCATGTAAATGTGAAACAAAATTTAAAAGAAACTAAATGAAATGAGTTAGTCGGAGAAGTCGTCACCTCGAGTGATAAGTTTCCTTCGTGTCGTTTGCTTGATTCATTTTTCGGTCAGTGGTTGAATGTATGTGGCTGGTACCGCGTGATTAGCATTGCTTTGATTTGATCCATGTTTGCCGAGGCAGGTTCACTTGCCTGGGCATCAGTAGTTGCCGAAGCCATTGTTGTTGCCTGGGCATCACTAGTTTCTATTGCCGTGGCAATTGCTGAGGTAGTTGTAGGGGCATCCTCTATTGCGGTTGTCGTGGCAAGTAGTCAGCAATGAATTTCCTTAGCATGGTGGTTGTGAGTCTTGTTGTGGAAAAGAAAAGAAAACAAAAAAAACTAGAAGCTAAAAATAATGAAGAAAAATAAAATAAAATATCTCCTAAAAATAAAAATGAAAAAAGAAAAAGAAAATATTGAAAGGAGGGCATGCTCATGCATCTCCTAAAGTGACCACTTCTTTGTTACGTTCCACATAGGCACCGTTGTAGTGCTTCAATCTTTGTCCATTAACTTTGAATTCATGCTTGTCAGTGATGGACTTGATTATCACGACACCATGGGAGAATGGTTTGACAACTTTGAATGGTCCTGACCATCTTGATTTTAGTTTTCCCGGGAAACGTTTCAGCCGAGAATTGAATAAGGGAACTAGTTGCCCTGGCATGAATTGTCGCGGCAATAGTTTCTTGTCGTGCCATTGCTTTGTTTTCTCCTTGTAGATTCGTGCATTGTTATAGGCGAGTGCATGAAATTCTTCTATCTCGTTGAGGTCCAACAAACGCTTTTGTCTGGCACTTTCCCAATCCATATTCACGGTCTTGATTGCCCAATATGCCTTGTGTTCGATTTCCACCGATAGATGGCATGTTTTGCCATAGATAAGTCGGAAGGGGGGCATACCTAAGGGCATTTTGAATGCAGTGCGATATGCCCAAAGTGCGTCATCTAGTCTTACTAGCCAATCCTTCCTAGAGGGATTTACAACTTTCTCTAGTACACCCTTCAATTCCCGATTGGAAATTTCTGCTTTCCCATTGGTTTGTGAGTGATATGTCGTGGCAATCTTGTGAGATATATCGAAGCGTTGCAACATCTTGGCAATAAGTCTGTTGTCAAAATGCTTGCCTTCATCGCTGATAATTGCTCTCGGCATCCCAAACCGTGTAAATATATTTTTCTGCAAGAATCGTTGCACGGTCTTGGAATCATTGTTGGGAATTGCAGCTGCCTCAACCCATTTAGACACGTAGTCAATGGTAAGTAGAATGTAGAGGTTGCCGAATGAAGATGGGAAAGGTCCCATAAAATCGATCCCCCATACATCGAACAATTCCACCTCGATGATGTTTTGGAGCGGCATCTCATATCGTCTAAAGATATTGCCCATCCTATGGCAACGATCACATTGCTTGTAAAACTCTTGGGCATCTTTGTACAGTGTTGGCCAATACAAACTGGATTGCAAAACTTTGGTTGCGGTACGAGTTCCTCCAAAATGTCCTCCATAGGGTAAAGAATGGCATTGCCGGAGTACATTATGCTGCTCTTCTTAAGGGATACATCAGCGTATAACCTGATCTACACATTGTTTAAACAGAAGAGGCTCGTCCTAAAAGTAATGCTTAGCGTCATGGCGGAACCACTTCTTCCCAGGGTATTACCGAGGCATGTGCTGCCATGGCGACTGCTCCCAAGGTTGCCGAGGCATGTGCGTCTAGAGTTGTCGTGGCCTGCGCGTCAAGGGTTGCCAAGGCATACGCGTCAAGGGTTACCGAGGCGTGCGTATCAGTGGTTGCCGCGGCGTACGCGTCTGGAGTTACTGAGGCGTGCGCGTCAAGAGTTGCTGTAGCATCAAGGGTTGCCGAGGCATGTGCATCTATGGTTGCCGAGGCTTCTAACAGTTACTCATCCGGGAATACATCGCATATCTCTAAATCCGCATCCTCCTCCCTAATGTGTTCTAAGCGTGATAAATGATCGGCCACTTGATTTTATGTTCCTTTCCTGTACGTTGGCCTAGGACTGCTCCTACCGCGAAATCACTTGCATCACACATGAGCTCAAAAGGTAGCGTCCAATCTGGTGGAACGATAATGGGTGCCGAGGTAAGCTTTTCCTTTAGGGTTTTGAATGCTTGGGCCCAAGAATCATCAAAATTGAAGACTTTGTCTTAGTGGGGGTAGTCTCTCGATCACGTCCACCTTGGCTTTGTCTACTTCAATTCCCTTGGATGAAATCTTGTGGCTGAGTACTATTCCTTCATCTACCATAAAATGGCACTTCTCCCAATTAAGGACTAAATCATTTTCTTCACATCTTGCCAACACATTCTCTAAATTGCCGAGGCAACTGTCGAAGTCATTACCAAAAATGGAAAAATCATCCATGAAGATCTCAAGGAAGTCTTCGACCATGTCTGAAAAGAGTGCCATCATGCATCTTCTAATGTTACTGCATATCTGAGAAAACTTGAGGAGAGTCATTTCGGATACTTCTTATAGTCTATCTGCACCCTCCATCGGGTGACAATATTGCCCAAAAAGAGTTTGGCCAATGTGCTTGCCACTTCTCCCTTTTGCGTTACCATGGTGGAGGTGTCTTTCTTTCGTGTTTCCTTGTAGCCCATGCACATCTTCCACCTTGCTACTGTTCCTGAAGGCATGGATATATTATTAGGAAAAATTATATCAACATCCAACCATTTAATTACCTCATTACTGTCGGGCTCCATCATGGTTGGATGTAGCCTTCGTTGTCGTGGCAATTGCTGCTCTAGCCAATTGTCGTGGCAATCAGTTGCCAAAATTCGTTGTAAGTCAAGGCAAAAACCAATTTTCTGAAAAGCTTTATGAATCCAAACACCTTTTTCTTTTGACCTCTAAAACATCTCTATTAGTAGAGATTTCAATGGCTTCAAATCTACCAACATCGATTTCTCAAGACATACCTGCAATGGACGAGGTGAGTTTTTAAAGAATTCGAAAGGTTCAACCCTTACCTGCTCATATTCCATTGGCAAACTATTATCATCTTGTTGATCTTGCATGTGGTCGTGTAATTGCCGTGGCAACTATAGATGAGAGCAATCTACAAATTTCTACTTCAACATCAACATTGTAACCTTCTGGGCATCAGGTTCCTTAGAATTTGCTGTAGTATTGTTGTTCTCAGCTTCACTGAGTGTTGTCGCATCATTGCTCTGTTCAGGCTCCGCAATCATTGTCGAGGCAATTTGTTGCTCAGGCTTATCATGTGTTGGGCAGTCTTTCTCATCAACATACTCTCGACTTTGAGGTTTTAGTTGTTCCTCACACATCGAAGAGCTTTTCTTGCATTGTTCCTTGTCCTCTTGCCTTGGGACTTCAGTATCCCAGGAATGAATTGTTGGTGCATGTTATCCATGACATGTGTGGATCTCCTCAATTGATCTTCTGAATCCCCCAAGGTTGCATCCCACTGAGCTATCCTCGTATCCATGGACTTTGATAGCTCTCGAATCTCTTCAATTGATCTGTCAAGTCTAGCCAAGGAAGCTAGCAACGTTTCCTCCAAGGAATTGGAATGCTCTTGAAAAGGACTACATTGCCATGGCATATTTGTTGCTGCGGCAAAATTGTTATGGTAAAAAAAATTTGAGCTTTTTGACCATACCATGAAGAATTTTGCTGTTGGTTCCCTCTATGATCCTCCATGTAGTCATATGCACCGAAAATGTGAGGGCAATTTTCAAACACATGATGTTCTCCACACATAGCACAAGATTTTTTCACGGTATAGGCTCTTTAGTCTTTTCTCGGTTGGTATAGGTAATCATCAAAGGGTGCAAGAAACTCTTGATTGGATTGATTCCTATCTTCCATCATCAACTCTCGAATAGATTGGCTTTTATTTCCCGACATGTTGATGTCCCTTAACTTGTAGCACACCTAATTTTTTTTGATAAAACAAACAAAAAGAAAAGTTAGTAAAACTAAGAAAAAATGCAATAACAAAAACAACTAGCACCAATTGCCAATCCCCGGCAACGGTGCCAAAAACTTGTTGTGTGTAATAAGTGCTACGCAATTGTGCAAGTATACACGTCGCAAGTAATAAAGTGATACGAGTATCGAGTATCGTCTCCACATGGATCGGTTTGGGCCACTTTGCTTTAGTTATCACACTGTAAAAGTAAAAACACAATTGATAGTAGGAGTTGATTTTAACAAGTAAAGTAAAAGCAATAAACTAAAAGAATAGATGAAAGCAAAAGAGAGTGAATAGGTCAGGTTATCGTGAGTTGTGGAGTGATGATCGAATGGTTCGTGATTGAGTAGCAGACGGGTTGCCAGGGCAATTATGTTACGATTGCCTAGTCGACTGCCAGGGCAATTTGGTTGCAATTGCCTGGTTGATTGCCAGGGTAATTCTGCCGTGTTGCCTGGTCGGTTGCCAGGGCAATTCCCCCTCATTGTCTGATCAGATTGCCTGGGCAATGCTCCCGCTATTGCCTGGGCAATTAAGGATGGGTCGATTGCCTGGGCAATTGAGCATTCACTTCCAAAGTTCGGTGAAGCGTTCACCAATGATTTCTTCTTATCCCTAAGTCGAAACTCTAGCTATTTGCACATGCCTTGATAATACATCCCTGCGTGAATCAAGGGTGAACAACAACCAATCTTGCGCTCCTCTTAGTCGTTGAAATCCTAAACTTCTTCCTAAGCCGGATTAGTCTTCACCATCAATTGATTGAATAAAGACCATGCTCATTCGTTTCTTGAATCAAACTCTCCCGATATTAGATAAATAGTTGAAGTTGCGAGATCCTCTCCCAATTTACTCGCAAACAAGATTGAGAACCAAGTATGAACAAACCTTGAAAATTGAATTGCAACTCAAAAACCTAAACAAAATCCAACTGTTACTCACAACAACAAAACACAATAACCCCAACCAGTCAAGTTAGTTTATGGTTGGGTTCAAAAGATATACAAAGAATAATCCCCAAACCATGAATCTAATGGAAGCAAAGAAGAAGAAGAAGAAATCGATCGGCCCTCTTTGGAAAATCTCTCAATCGAACTCTCCCTCCAAGCTTTCTCCCTTGTCGAAATCACTCCCCTCTTGCCCCTTTGGAGTTGTCGAAATTTCTTTCCTCTCTTCTCGTCTCTTTCTCTTTGACGGCCTGGTCCTTTAAATAGGAGATGGCTAGGTCAAAATCCTTCTTGAGGAGGAAGTTAAGTTGGAATTAAATTATCTTTAAAGAATATAATTCTTTATTATATTTAAATTCCTTCTAGAACTTCTCCTATCTTCTTGGGATTTAATTTCTCTTTAACCTCTTCATGGAAATCAAACTCCTTTGGGATTTAACTTTGTTCCACGTTATCTTGGGCTCATCTAGTCATCAATTTCGACTACCATATCATCTTATTCCTTGTCGAAAATTGCCTTGGCAACTAGCTCGGCATCTCCTTCATGCACTGCCCTGACAACTGGTTCTAGCCTTGTTTAGGCAAGTGATTATGCACACACACAAAAACACACCAAAGCAGCATCTTTTTCCACAAAAATGACCAACTTATGTAATCAAGCTCAACGGTGGAAAGAAACATGAATTAATGCATGAATGACTAATTATGCAACTAATATGAGCTTAAGTCTAACAATAATATGAGTAAAAAGGGTAATAAAAATAGTACTTTTGAACACTTATCACGTATCAAAACACCAACCCGCGTACCGATCCCTCAAGCTTAAAAATGCCTAGCCGTACCGATATGGTCCCCAGCGTATCGGTATGCCTGGACCTGTAATGTCACATTTTACGGGTTTTTATCCCAAAATCATACTCTAACCACACCAACATGCTTAAAACACAACACCAACATGCCAAACATATCACAAGCCAACTAGCATCACAATTCTAACAACACAACAAGGCTTCATGCATTAAAAAGGAAATCTATAGGCATGCTTCCTAATATGCATCCAACAAACATATCAAAAGATAAACCAACACCAAAATCAATCCTTAAAGGCCATATACAAGCCAAGAGCAACTAAAGAAACATGCTCAAACAGGGAGTTCCACAAAACATCTCCCAAAACACAACTAGTACCCCATTGCCCTTATTCATTATAGTCTAGTCCCTAACCTACTTTAGAAACAAGTGTTGCCAAGATCCCATTGATTCTTGCTGCCTTCCGGGACTTTAATTATCTACATTGATGGACAAAGAGAGTGTAAGCACACAAGGCTTAGTGAGGAATGCTCAGAACAAAACACTATCAATGCATTTAAAACCATTCACGTTACATCATCCTTTAAAACATCGTGCCCTTTTTGAAACATGCACTTTACATCATTAAACCTAGCATATTAAACCATATGCTACATGTATCATTAATCAACACCAAGTCACATTGCTAACCCTCTACTTAAGCCTTCTCACGCATTACTAACAAATGCAAAGCTCAAGGAGAAACATGTATAAATCACATTATACACCATAAAACATTTCAATGATACATTAACAATTATATTGGCTTACAAGTGATCATTAAACAAGTCCAATAACAAAAGAGTTCATCGGATACACGGATTCAACAAGTGTTAACCCAACACTTCAAGCCATCTCAACCGGAATAGCGATACAATCACAATCGTTGTACAATAACAACCGGGTACACTTTCAACCCACGAGGACACCCACCCCAATCATCTGTTAGACGCTTAATCCACTAACGGGTGTTTTTGGTACTGTTTAACCCCTCTACCGTTAGGGTACTTGGATGGAGTATTCGGTATATCGTATAAACCCCTCAACATCCAAGGCAACTTATTTACAGTGCACTCAATCCTATGGCCGGCCAACTATATCCGATAACAATTTCAAAACCACATCACTTGCCAATATAATTAACCAAATAACATTTACCTCATTGTTTTTAACAACCATTAAACCATGCCATTTCTAAAGCAACAACCATGCTTTAAAACATAAGTATAAACCATACTTTACAAGGATCACTTACCATGTGCATCCTTCAGCAAAACATGCTTAAAAACAGTATACTGAATACTTTAAAACATGCTTAAACACTAGGTACATGAACATTAAAACCAAGTGCATAAATCATTCGAACAAGCACGATCGAGAGAGTAAAACCACTTTTTACTTACTTCCGAATCTAGGTAAGCGTTTCAAGCTCTACCTTAACTCCCAAAACTCTATTCCCAAAACATCAAAATGATTTAAACCACGTTTTCACTCACCGATACGCGAAACCTCGATTCGCCGACGCGAAATCAAGTATCTGAAACCTCCAGCGCTTCTCCAATCACTTTCAGATCAACCTCCCCTATTTTTACCACAAAACAACAGAGGATTAATGCATCATAATGCATTCTAAACACAGCAACTACAATCCTTTTCGGATTTCCACAAAACCTTCACAATCTACAATAACCGAAAACATAACCAAAACACTTCGATTCACAACCCAGCCAACATCTATCAATCCAACATCACTTTCAACATCAAAACACATCTAAAAACAAATCCAAATCAACCTACCACCTCCAGCAACCTTACAACCATAGAAACACCACAAAACCTCAAAACTAACAACCTAAATAAATAGAGATCCTTAAGTTTCGGGATTCCATTGATAAAAATCACTTAACAACATTATTAAACATCCAAAATATAAATCAAAGCATCCTTAATTACTAGAAATTAGATCCAATCCATGAATCAACTAATTTTCCCTAAATAACTCAATTAAACATTAGAAAATCATCAAAATCAGATTAGAAACACAAAAACAAGGATCAAATGCTTGGGAATTTCAATAAAGAACCATACAATAGAGGAGATCTCAGACCTTACCCCTATTGTGAAGTTTCTCCCTCAATTGATTTGTGAAAAGCTAAGAAAACATAAGATTTCAATGGGATTTTGCAAAACAAAGTTAAAGAATCAAGTTAAAATCAATAATCTGAGTGAAAAGAATCTCTCACCTCCAGATTTTGATGAAATTCTGATTGTTTGGCAGAAAAGAAGTTGAGAGAAAAGGTTTAGGAAAATGTTACGTAAATTCTCTTTAAAAGCTAATAACTAACTTAGATGTTTTAATCCCTCTTAAACCACCTTTAAAACACATGTTTAAAATGATTTAATTGAAGGGAGAAACCACCAGCAAAAACTTGGTAATTTAGCTCCTTAAGGATTCTAAAAATTTGATCATTTTTATTTTAGTCACTTTAAAACAGTTTTCAAAAAGCGCATTTTGGTCACTAACCAAAATGTCACATTTCCAAAATTTATTCCACCAAAAATCAATATATATTAAAAGATAATTTTTAACTACTTTTACACATTTTTATCTTTCTGAAAAATATATAGTCCCCAAACCGACTAGAATCACTACTCCGGTCCACTGGACCGTCTAATAAACCACCAAACCGCTAAGCCCAAAAATCGGGGCATTACAACGGTAATGGTTTATTGCTTCCATTTCTAACAACCTGGTTTACCTTGAACCTGAAACTTTGAGGCTCTCGCTCGAAAACCAGGCATACCTCAAACTCATACGCTCAACCTTCTCCAAGGGTAACATCTACCAACTATGGAGAGAGTAAATCTAACAAGTACACGGGGACTATTATTCTCAATCCCCACTTTCTTCCTACAGTAAGAACATTACTTATAAGAACTTACAAAACTGATAAATTAATCAATCCAACATCAACCTCTAGATCTTACCACAACACTTGTCTAATAAGAGCCAAAACCATTACATGAACGAAAGATCAAATTTATATCAATGTAACAACTAAAACCAAAACAAACACATGTACTTGACATATCATCGGTGGATATCATCTCTAGCCTGAATGGAAGACTGCTTAGAAATAGTTTGATCGTCGACTTTAATGGTAGATCTCACAAGACCTCCACCTTGATACCTTGATAACGCTCTAGCACCGCCTCTCGTAGAACCCTGACCATGCTAGGAAGAAGTCAACTTTTAAAACTAAATTGGTGCACCAACATCCATAACTGGGCAATCTTTTGTCATAAAACCTGATGCTCGACACCTATAACAATTCCTTCAACCAAGAAGCATACCCCAAGGTGATTTCGACCACAATACTCATGACCTGGTAGAAGAGACGCTCCGACCAAACCATCAATGATCCCCGCTAGAATAAAAATCGAGAAACCTCCACGAACCTTCAATTTAGATCTTTAACCAACCCTTGGTAGCCGATCTAAAATAACTCTTTTTGATTCCTCTCTAAGCACAAAATCCCTTAACAGAGCTTGAGAAGAACTCATGATGTCTTGGGTCCCTACAACACAGCCTCAAAGGTTCTCAACTATCTCAGTGTTAGGCCTTGAAGTCGCTCGAGTACCCTCGTACTATTGGCTAACTCTGAAAATATCCAAATAGACTTGTTGTTACGTATATCTGTAGGTTAGCCTTCAGTCCTAGTCTAAACCTCTTACACCTTAACTCATCGGTGGCAACAACTCTGGGGCATAACAGCTCTATTGTAGAAAATCTTGTTCATATTCAAACATCATCTTGTCATCATGAACTAGGTGCAAGAATTGGTTCCTCATTCCATCCAAGCGAGCCTCACTGGTTTACTTCTCCTTTGAACTCATCAAAGAAGATATTCCTTGTCAGGAGTGTAGTATGTGGTCCAAACTCAACGGTTTTCCATTACTCGTATGTATTACTTTTAAGAAGAGAAACAATGTAATCGAGATCACTTCAAGACCGCTTTACATGTACCTCAAAACCCTCTAAATGCCTTTTAACCACTGATATGCTTGATCGCGTCATCTCTTTCCGACCCTTACAAAATCCTTAGTCTATATTAACAATGTCTCTCATATTGAGAAACATGGCTCTCTTTTTGACTCTCCTGGTTGTGTCTTAGGCTATCCAACCAAACTAGTCTGAGCCGCATTAAAAGGTGGTAGTTCATCATTCTTATAACCAAAGGTTCGATTTCATCAGAACATCAAAGCTTCTAACACAAAGCTTGACACCTCAAGCTAGCTCGTCCAAACAAACTACCAATAGTTAATATCATAACAATTTCTTAAAAAGGTAACTCCGCTGAGTCTGCCAAACACACATCCTCAAACTTTACTCGAGTATTGTCTTACATAAATTTAAATGATGTTATTCCAGCCAATATTATAATCGATTTGCAACCAGTGCATATTGTTCAAAATCTTAAAACATTCGACTTATAAAGGGTGTACTTAGAATCCCACAACCACCAAGTACCTCACAACCTTAAGTGAGAACACACATCCGCCAGCTAAACAACACCCCTAACACATGGTACCCCTACCGTCAGGGATCCCTTACTACCAATGAAAGAACTCTCCATTGACTCTTCATAACTGGTCGATTGAAACAAGTCCTCATAATTCGTATCATAAAGGTCGTCTACCAACACGTACAGTCTTGCCACTATAGATTCTTACTATGACCCTAAGGCTTCAAGGTAGTTTATGGCACGCAACTACGATTATTACTCAATGATGAAAGGAGGGTACATCTTCAACTTTTACATCATTTCTTGATCTAAAGCTTAACGTCTGAGATAACCTTAGTCTCAGAATCATCCTCTAAGAACTAGGTGTTATCTTGGCCCTTATGATCGTGATTGTAACCATCTCAACGTTGCAACCAACCATGCACACCATCCAAGTTCCAACCTTGAAGAGTATAACTTAGACACAACGGCTCATATTCGCTAGACACCTATCCATGACTTTAACCACCCCGAGGTTTTCCTAGAACCAGCTAAACCTAGGCTTTGATACCACTAAATGTAACACCCTCGACCCGGATGTCATATTTGGGCCTCAAGCCCAAAACAACCATAAAATTTTGACCTAATTTAGCCCAATTCATGCACAATTTCCAAAAACCATTTGATTTCGATCCAAAACAATGTCATAATTAATACTTGAAACATATAAAATAAAGATCATTTTAAAATTACATTATAAAAACATTTGACTCGATCATTTTAAAATCCAAATACAAGTTACAACATACAATAGATTCCTATGAATACATAGCCCAAAGACCTAAGTATTGTACTCTAGAGAGATAGAACGCTAAAATCCTTCACTTATGGTGCTCCTCCAAGTAACATGTCAAACATACTAACCAGCGAACGAAAACAACGATTCCGAATGTTGAGCTAACAAAGCTCGGTGGATACACAACCACTCAACCATGCTTCATGCAAATCATTAATAAAGCGATGTGTTAAGTGTTCAAAAGTACTATTTTTATTACCATTTTTACTCATATTATTGTTAGACCTAGGCTCATATTAGTTGCATAATTAGTCATTCATGCATTAATTCATGTTTTTTTCACCGTTGAGCTTGATTACATAACTTGGTGATTTTTGTGGAAAAAGATACTACTTTAGTGTGTTTTTGTGTGTGTAGAATCAGTTGCCAAAGCAAGGCTAGAACTAGTAGCCAGGGCAATACAAAAAGGAGATGCCGATGCAGTTGCTAGGGCAGTGCATGAAGGAGATGCCGACGCAGTTGCCAGGGCAGTGCATGAAGGTTGTGCCGAGCTAGTTGCTAGGGCAATTATCAATAAGGGATAAGATGATGTGGCACTCAAATTGATGACTAGATAAAGCCTAATATGACGTGCAAGAAGATAAATCCTAGAAGAATTGGAGATTCAAAGAGAGATTAAACCCCAAAGAAGATAGGAGAAGATCCAGAAGGAATTTAAATATAATAAAGAATTATATTCTTTTAAAGTATTTAATTCCAACTTAATTTCCTCCTCAAGAAAGACTTTGACCTAACCATATCCTTTATAAAGAACCTCTAGCCGCCTATTTCAACAAGTTTGGAGGGAGAGTTCGATTGAGAGAGAATTCAAGAGGGCTGATCGATTTTTTCTTCTTCTTTATTCTATTCGATTCATGTTTGGGGATTATTCTTTGTATATCTTTCGAAACCCGCCATGAATTTATGTGAATTGGCTTGGGTTATTTTGTGTTTGTGGTTGTGTGAACGATTGGATTTTGTTTAGGTTTTTGAGTTTGCAATTTTAATCCAAAGTTTGTTCATTCTTGGTTTTTATTCTTGTTTGTGAGTGAATTGGGAGAGGATCTCGTGAATCTATCTATTTATCTAATATCGGGAGAGTTAGATTCAAAAAACGAATGAGCATAGTCTTTATTCAATCAATTGATGGTGAAGACTAATCCGCTTTGGAATAAGTTAAAGAATTTCAACGGCTAAAAGGAGCACAAGATTGGTTGTTGTTCACCATTGATTCACGCAGGGGTGTATTATCAAGGCATGCACAATTAGCTAGAGTTTTAACTTAGGGATAAGAAGAAACCATTGAAGAACGCTCTGCCGAACCTTGAAGTTGCTGCCCAGACCACCCAAATAGTTGCCGTGCAACCGTTCAATTAGTTGCCAATGCAACCCAGCTGCATAAGTTGCCACGACAACTGAGTTGCCCTTGCACTCTTTTACCAAGACAATCCTTCCGACTATCACACCTCAACTCACGATAACCTGGCCTACTCTCTCTTATTTGATTCCATTTATTCTTTCAGTTTATTGCTCTTAGTTTATTCGTTAATTAGAACTCCTATTATCAATTGTGTTTTTATTTTCATACTGTGGTATCTTAAGCAAAGTGGTTCAAACCAATCCCTGTGGAGACAATACTCGATACTCATATCACTTTATTACTTGCGATGTGTATACTTGCACCGTTTGCGTAGCAATCAATACGCGCAACAAGATTTTGGCGTCATTGCCGGGGATTGGCAATTGGTGTTAGTTGTTTTTGTTATTGTATTTCTCTTATTATTTTTACTAACTTTTCTTTTTGTTTGTTTTATTAAAAAAAATCAGGTGCGCTACAAGTTAAGGGACATCAACATGTCGAGAAATAAAAGCCGATCTATTCGACAGTTGATGATGGAAGATAAGAATCAATCCACTCAAGAATTTCTTACACCTTTCGATGATTACCTATACCAACCGAGAAAAGCCCAAAGAGCCTATCCCGTGGAAAACTCTTGTGCTATGTATGGAGAACATCATGTGTTTGAAAATCGCCCTCATATTTTCAGTGCATATGGCTACATGGAGGACCATAGATGGAACCAACAGCAAAATCCTTCATGGTATGATCAAAAAGCTCAAAATGTTTTTTACCATAACAATTTTGCTCGCAAACAATAGACATGCATCGGCAATGTAGTCCTTATCAGTGACCTAGTGTCACGGAAACATATATGCCATGACAATGTAGTCCTTTTCAAGAACATTCCAATTCCTTGGAGGAAACGTTGCTAGCTTCCTTGGCTAGACTTGACGAATCAATTGAAAAGATTCAAGAGCTATCAAAGAAAATGGATACGATGATAGCTCAGTGGGATGCAACCGTAGGGGATTCAGAAGATCAATTAAGGAGATCCACATATGCCTTGGATAGCATGCACCAACAATCCATTCCTGGGGATACTAACGTCCCAAGGCAAGAGGATAAGAAGCAATACAAAGAGAGGTCCCTTATGTGTGGGGAACAACTAGAACCTCCAAGTCAAGAGGATGCCAATGAGAGAGAGTGCCCAACAGATGATGAGCCTGAGCAACAAATTGCCTCGGTAATGATTGAGGAGCCTGAACAGAACAATGCCGTGACAACACTCAATGAAGCTGAGAACAACAATACTACAACAAATTCTGAGGAATGATGCCTAGAAGGTTACAACGTTGATGTTGAAACATGAATTTGTAGATTGCTCTCATCTACAGTTACCACGGCAATTGCACGACCACATGCAAGATCAACGAGATGATAATGCTTTGCCAATGGAATATGAGCAGGTAATGGTTGAACCTTTCAAATTCTTTAAAAACTCACATCGTCCATTGCAGGTATGTCTTGAGGAACCGATGTTGGTAGATTTGAAGCCATCAAAATCTCTACTGATGGAGATGTTTGAGAGGTCAAAAGAAAAAGGTGTTTGGATTAGTAAAGCTTTTCAGAAAATTGGTTATTCCCTTGACTTACAACAAATTTTGGCAACTGATTGCCACGGCAATTGGCTAGAGTAGCAATTGCCACGACAACGAAGGCTACATCCAACCATGATGGAGGTCGATGAGATTGAGGTAATTAAATGGTTGGGTGTTGATATAACTTTTTCTACTAATATATTCATGCCTTCAGGAATAGTAGCAAGGTGGAGAGTATACATGGACTACAAGAGAACAAGGAAGAGAGATACCTCCACCATGGTAACACAAAAGGGAGTAGCTTGGAGCACATTGGCCCAACTCTTTTTGGGCAATATTATCACTCGATGAGGGGTGCAGATTGACTATAAGAAGTATCGAAAACGACCATCCTCAAGTTTTCTCATATATGCAGTAACATTAGAAGATGCATGAAAAATGTTCTTTCTAAGAATTTTTCATTTTTCATTTTTTTATTTTTGGAACTTTATTTTATTTTTGTTTTTTTCTTTATTTATTTTTGGAATTTTTAGGAGATATTTTATTTTATTTTTCTTCATTATCTTTAGTTTCTAGGTTTTCTTTGTTTTCTTTTCTTTTCCACAACAAGACTCACAACCACCATGCTAAAGAAGTTCACTGTCGATTACTTGCCACAACAACCGCAACAGAGGATGCCCCAGCAACTACCTTAGCAGTTGCCACGGCAATAGAAATTGGCGATGCTTAGGCAACAACAATGGCTTCGGCAACTACTGATGCTCAGGCAAGTGAACCTGGCTTGGCAAACATGGATCAAATCAAAGCAATGCTATTCACGTGGTACCAGCCACAAGCATTCAACCACCGACCGAAAAATGAATCAAGCAAACGGCACGAAGGAAACTTATCACTTGAGGTGACGACCTCTCCGACTAATTCATTTCATTTAGTTTCTTTTAAATTTTGTTTCACTTTTACATGCATTGATGATAATGCTTCTCTCGAGTTTGGGGGGTGTTGGTTTCTAGTTAGTTTCATGTTTAGTTGCATTCATCTTTATCAATCACATATAGATTGCATATGTTACTTGCCATGCCTTTTATTGGATTTAATTGCTTAAGACTTGTTGAATATCCAATGATGAATTTTTGCCACTGCACTTAATTGAAAAACCTTTAATTTTAGGATTGCATGAAAAGAACCTAGAATTTTACTATGTGCTGAAAATTTTTTCTGATTTATAGCTTGTTGATTAAAACAAACTTAGTGAACTTAGGTTGCTTAAAAATTGGGTAAATTGAAATTAAAAATTTCTTATTAGAGGTGCCCAAAACCGGTTCTAGTTAAGAATCACTAGAGGTGCCTGAAACCTAAGCTCTAGTTGTTACACATTAAAGAATTACTAGAGGTGCCCTAAATTGGCTCTAGTCGACAAAAATTAAAACAAGAAATTGCATACTTTGCTAGAGGTGCCCGAAATTGGCTCTAGTAAAAATAAAAATCTAAATGCCCCGGTAATTAATTTGATAAAAACCTATTGTTCACATGGAATCCTCGATAATCGACTTGTACACAACTTCACACACATTGTCACGAGCATTATAGTTTGATTCCGAGTAATTCCTATGCTATCCAAAAAATTGAAGGGTAATCATACTTTGTGCCACAGTTACGAGGATTAAAGTCAAAGTCTGAAGAAAATTCTTAATGGTCGAAGTCTTGGCGGGTAATTGTGAGTTTTGCATTGCTTGAGGACAAGCAATAGTTCAAATTTGGGGTGTGTTAAGTGTTCAAAAATACTATTTTTTTATTCTTTTAACTCATATTATTGTTAGAATTAGGCTCATATTAGTTGTATAATTAGTCATTCATGCATTAATTCATGTTTCTTTCCACCGTTGAGCTTGATTACATAACTTAGTGATTTTTGTGGAAAAAGATACTGCTTTGGTGTGTTTTTTGTGTGTAGAATTAGTTGCCAAAGCAAGGCTGGAACCAGTAGCCAGGGCAATACAAGAAGGAAATGTCGACGTAGTTGCTAGGGTAGTGCATGAAGTAGATGTCGACGCATTTACCAGGCGGTGCATGAAGGTTATACCGAGCTAGTTGCTAGGGCAATTATCAATAAGGGATAAGATGATGTGGAACTCAAATTGATGACTAGATAAAGCCTAATATGACGTGGAAGGAGATAAATCCTAGAAGAATTGGAGATTCAAAGAGAGATTAAATCTCAAAAAAGATAGGAGAAGATCTAGAAAGAATTTAAATATAATAAAGAATTATATTCTTTTAAAGTATTTAATTCCAACTTAATTTCCTCCTCAAGAAAGACTTTGACCTAACCATATCCTTTATAAAGAACCTCTAGCCGCCTATTTCAACAAGTTTGGAGGGAGAGTTCGATTGAGAGAGAATTCAAGAGGGCTGATCGATTTTTTCTTCTTCTTTATTCTATTCGATTCATGTTTGGGGATTATTCTTTGTATATCTTTCGAAACCCGCCATGAATTTATGTGAATTGGCTTGGGTTATTTTGTGTTTGTGGTTGTGTGAACGATTGGATTTTGTTTAGGTTTTTGAGTTTGCAATTTTAATCCAAAGTTTGTTCATTCTTGGTTTTTATTCTTGTTTGCGAGTGAATTGGGAGAGGATCTCGTGAATCTATCTATTTATCTAATATCGGGAGAGTTAGATTCAAAAAACGAATGAGCATAGTCTTTATTCAATCAATTGATGGTGAAGACTAATCCGGCTTTGGAATAAGTTAAAGAATTTCAACGGCTAAAAGGAGCACAAGATTGGTTGTTGTTCACCATTGATTCACGCAGGGGTGTATTATCAAGGCATGCACAATTAGCTAGAGTTTTAACTTAGGGATAAGAAGAAACCATTGAAGAACGCTCTGCCGAACCTTGAAGTTGCTGCCCAGCCACCCAAATAGTTGCCCAGGCAACCGTTCAATTAGTTGCCAATGCAACCCAGCTGCGCAAGTTGCCACGACAACTGAGTTGCCCTTGCACTCTTTTACCAAGACAATCCTTCCGACTATCACACCTCAACTCACGATAACCTGGCCTACTCTCTCTTATTTGATTCCATTTATTCTTTCAGTTTATTGCTCTTAGTTTATTCGTTAATTAGAACTCCTATTATCAATTGTGTTTTTATTTTCATACTGTGGTATCTTAAGCAAAGTGGTTCAAACCAATCCCTGTGGAGACAATACTCGATACTCATATCACTTTATTACTTGCGATGTGTATACTTGCACCGTTTGCGTAGCAATCAATACGCGCAACAAGATTTTGGCGTCATTGCCGGGGATTGGCAATTGGTGTTAGTTGTTTTTGTTATTGTATTTCTCTTATTATTTTTACTAACTTTTCTTTTTGTTTGTTTTATTAAAAAAAATCAGGTGCGCTACAAGTTAAGGGACATCAACATGTCGAGAAATAAAAGCCGATCTATTCGACAGTTGATGATGGAAGATAAGAATCAATCCACTCAAGAATTTCTTACACCTTTCGATGATTACCTATACCAACCGAGAAAAGCCCAAAGAGCCTATCCCGTGGAAAACTCTTGTGCTATGTATGGAGAACATCATGTGTTTGAAAATCGCCCTCATATTTTCAGTGCATATGGCTACATGGAGGACCATAGATGGAACCAACAGCAAAATCCTTCATGGTATGATCAAAAAGCTCAAAATGTTTTTTACCATAACAATTTTGCTGCAGCAATAGACATGCATCGGCAATGTAGTCCTTATCAGCAGCCTAGTGTCACGGAAACATATATGCCATGACAATGTAGTCCTTTTCAAGAACATTCCAATTCCTTGGAGGAAACGTTGCTAGCTTCCTTGGCTAGACTTGACGAATCAATTGAAAAGATTCAAGAGCTATCAAAGAAAATGGATACGATGATAGCTCAGTGGGATGCAACCGTAGGGGATTCAGAAGATCAATTAAGGAGATCCACATATGCCTTGGATAGCATGCACCAACAATCCATTCCTGGGGATACTAACGTCCCAAGGCAAGAGGATAAGAAGCAATACAAAGAGAGGTCCCTTATGTGTGGGGAACAACTAGAACCTCCAAGTCAAGAGGATGCCAATGAGAGAGACTGCCCAACAGATGATGAGCCTGAGCAACAAATTGCCTCGGTAATGATTGAGGAGCCTGAACAGAACAATGCCGTGACAACACTCAATGAAGCTGAGAACAACAATACTACAACAAATTCTGAGGAATGATGCCTAGAAGGTTACAACGTTGATGTTGAAACATGAATTTGTAGATTGCTCTCATCTACAGTTACCACGGCAATTGCACGACCACATGCAAGATCAACGAGATGATAATGCTTTGCCAATGGAATATGAGCAGGTAATGGTTGAACCTTTCAAATTCTTTAAAAACTCACATCGTCCATTGCAGGTATGTCTTGAGGAACCGATGTTGGTAGATTTGAAGCCATCAAAATCTCTACTGATGGAGATGTTTGAGAGGTCAAAAGAAAAAGGTGTTTGGATTAGTAAAGCTTTTCAGAAAATTGGTTATTCCCTTGACTTACAACAAATTTTGGCAACTGATTGCCACGGCAATTGGCTAGAGTAGCAATTGCCACGACAACGAAGGCTACATCCAACCATGATGGAGGTCGATGAGATTGAGGTAATTAAATGGTTGGGTGTTGATATAACTTTTTCTACTAATATATTCATGCCTTCAGGAATAGTAGCAAGGTGGAGAGTATACATGGACTACAAGAGAACAAGGAAGAGAGATACCTCCACCATGGTAACACAAAAGGGAGTAGCTTGGAGCACATTGGCCCAACTCTTTTTGGGCAATATTATCACTTTCGATGAGGGGTGCGATTTGACTATAAGAAGTATCGAAAAACGACCATCCTCAAGTTTTCTCATATATGCAGTAACATTAGAAGATGCATGAAAAATGTTCTTTCTAAGAATTTTTCATTTTTCATTTTTTTATTTTTGGAACTTTATTTTATTTTTGTTTTTTTCTTTATTTATTTTTGGAATTTTTAGGAGATATTTTATTTTATTTTTCTTCATTATCTTTAGTTTCTAGGTTTTCTTTGTTTTCTTTTCTTTTCCACAACAAGACTCACAACCACCATGCTAAAGAAGTTCTTTGTCGATTACTTGCCCACAACAAGCAGAATGAGAGGATGCCCCAAAGAACTACCTTAGCAGATTGCCACGGCAATAGAAATTGGCGATGCTTAGGCAACAACAATGGCTTCGGCAACTCATCGATGCTCGGCAAGTGAACTGGCTTGGCAAACATGGATCAAATCAAAGCAATGCTATTCACGTGGTACCAGCCACAAGCATTCAACCACCGACCGAAAAATGAATCAAGCAAACGGCACGAAGGAAACTTATCACTTGAGGTGACGACCTCTCCGACTAATTCATTTCATTTAGTTTCTTTTAAATTTTGTTTCACTTTTACATGCATTGATGATAATGCTTCTCTCGAGTTTGGGGGGTGTTGGTTTCTAGTTAGTTTCATGTTTAGTTGCATTCATCTTTATCAATCACATATAGATTGCATATGTTACTTGCCATGCCTTTTATTGGATTTAATTGCTTAAGACTTGTTGAATATCCAATGATGAATTTTTGCCACTGCACTTAATTGAAAAAACCTTTAATTTTAGGATTGCATGAAAAGAACCTAGAATTTTACTATGTGCTGAAAATTTTTTTCACAGTTATAGCTTGTTGATTAAAACAAACTTAGTGAACTTAGGTTGCTTAAAAATTGGGTAAATTGAAATTAAAAATTTCTTATTAGAGGTGCCCAAAACCGGTTCTAGTTAAGAATCACTAGAGGTGCCTGAAACCGGCTCTAGTTGTTACACATTAAAGAATTACTAGAGGTGCCCGAAATTGGCTCTAGTCGACAAAAATTAAAACAAGAAATTGCATACTTTGCTAGAGGTGCCCGAAATTGGCTCTAGTAAAAATAAAAATCTAAATGCCCCGGTAATTAATTTGATAAAAACCTATTGTTCACATGGAATCCTGATAATCGACTTGTACACAACTTCACACACATTGTCACGAGCATTATAGTTTGATTCCGAGTAATTCCTATGCTATCCAAAAAATTGAAGGGTAATCATACTTTGTGCCACGGTTCTGAGGATTAAAGTCAGGTACGAAGAAAATTCTTAATGGTCGAAGTCTTGGCGGGTAATTGTGAGTTTTGCATTGCTTGAGGACAAGCAATAGTTCAAATTTGGGGTGTGTTAAGTGTTCAAAAATACTATTTTTATTACTCTTTTAACTCATATTATTGTTAGAATTAGGCTCATATTAGTTGTATAATTAGTCATTCATGCATTAATTCATGTTTCTTTCCACCGTTGAGCTTGATTACATAACTTAGTGATTTTTGTGGAAAAAGATACTGCTTTGGTGTGTTTTTTGTGTGTGTAGAATTAGTTGCCAAAGCAAGGCTGGAACCAGTAGCCAGGGCAATACAAGAAGGAAATGTCGACGTAGTTGCTAGGGTAGTGCATGAAGTAGATGTCGACGCATTTACCAGGGCAGTGCATGAAGGTTATACCGAGCTAGTTGCCAGGGCAATTGTCGATAAGGGATAAGATGATGTGGAACTCGAATTGATGACTAGATAAAGCCTAATATGACGTGGAAGGAGATAAATCCTAGAAGAATTGGAGATTCAAAGAGAGATTAAATCTCAAAAAAGATAGGAGAAGATCTAGAAAGAATTTAAATATAATAAAGAATTATATTCTTTTAAAGTATTTAATTCCAACTTAACTTCCTCCTCAAGAAAGACTTTGACCTAACCATCTCCTATATAAAGAACCCCTAGCCGCCTATTTCAACAAGTTTGGAGGGAGAGTTCGATTGAGAGAGAATTCAAGAGGGCTGATCAATTTCTTCTTCTTCTTTATTCTATTCGATTCATGTTTGGGGATTATTCTTTGTATATCTTTCGAAATCCGGCCATGAATTGATGTGAATTGGCTTGGGTTATTTTGGGTTCATGGTTGTGAGAACGATTGGATTTTGTTTAGGTTTTTGAGTTTGCAATTTTAATTCAAGGTTTGTTCATTCTTGGTTTTTATTCTTTTTTGCGAGTAAATTGGGAGAGGATCTCGTGAATCTATCTATTTATCTAATATCGGGAGAGTTAGATTCAAGAAACGAATGAGCATAGTCTTTATTCAATCAATTGATGGTGAAGACTAATCCAGATTAGGAATAAGTTAAAGGATTTCAACGGCTAAAAAGAGCGCAAGATTGGTTGTTGTTCACTCTTGATTCACGCAGGGATGTATTATCAAGGCATGCACAATTAGCTAGAGTTTCGACTTATAGATAAGAAGAAACCATTGAAAAACGCTCTGCCGAACCTTGAAGTTACTGCCCAACCACCCAAGCAGTTACCCAGGCAACCGTTCGATTAGTTGCCAAGGCAACCCAGCTGTGCAAGTTGCCACGGCAACTGAGTTGCCCTTGCACTCTTTTACGAAGATAATCCTTCCAACTATCACACCTCAACTCACGATAACCTGGCCTACTCTCTCTTATTTGATTTCATCTATTCTTTCAGTTTATTGCTCTTAGTTTACTCGTTAATTAGAACTCCTATTATCAATTGTGTTTTTATTTTCACAGTGCAGTAACTTAAGCAAAGTGGCCCAAACCAATCCCTGTGGAGACGATACTCGATACTCATATCACTTTATTACTTGCGACGTGTATACTTGCACCGTTTGTATGGCACTCAATACGCGCAACACGATGCAAAATGAAATAATATCATGGCAAGATAACGACGGCACTACCACTAGTCGTCTAAGCACATAGCAACATGGATGTATAATCTCGCGCACAGTACACACATATACATCATTAACCCATGCAGTATCACGTAGATAATACCAACAATACTGAGTGAGGCCTACGTCCACACAATATCGGGATCCTATACTTTGAGTAAGGCATACGCCCACACAGTATCAGGATCTTACACTTCGAGTAAAGCCCGCATCCACATAGCATTAGGATCCTACACTCTTGGGGATAGAGCCTGCGTTGATGCAGTATCAAGATCCTCTATCCGTACTCAAAATCTCTCATCAAGCACCTTCGAGTGAGGCCCGCATTGATGCATTATCAGGATCTTCTATCCATACTCGGAATATCTCATCAAGCACCTTCTAATGAGGCTCGCATCCACACAGTATTAGAATCCTCCCTTCAAGAGTCTTTACGGTGTTGTAACATACATTATTGGGTATTTGAATCCCACCACACAAAGACTCAACTAAGTAGGTATCCCATTAACACACAACAAGGACCCTACTTCCACGCAGCACACAACATTAACACAAATGCCATATCGCACACAACTCTAACACATTTACCATCATTTTATGGTCTCTATCAACGATTATGCCACCCCATTAAACTTACCTATTTATTAATATGTTATGAAGGTGCACGTTAGCCGCTTTCATTAGTTTATCTTATTATTCAAGGTGAACCAACTATATAGACACCCTTTCACTACACAGCAAGGGGCCTAATTACAACGCAACATTATTCGATCCACCAAGGATCTCTATAGGTTACTACCTTAATCAATTCACCCAATAATTACCAAGTTATTAGCCATTTTTTCCACTTACGGGGTTTAAACACCAATTTCTCAGTTTCAGTATTCATTATATACCTTAGGAGACCCCTCAGGCCCTTTACCTCAAATTATAGAACCCCCGAACTCGAAGTTAAATTCCTTAGGTAGATTGCCCAGCGAGTATCGAACAACCTATATGGGTATCGATACACCTCTTAAGATATTGGTACTACCCTCTGCGTATTGATATCCAGCCACCTGGCATGTTGCTTTAATACATGAACATGTACCGATACGCAATCATTAAGTATCGATACCCTGTCATCTAGCAAGCTACCTTACTACGGGGACATGTACCGATACATAACCCTTGTGTATCAGAACCCCTCTCGTATTGATACACCCCCTTGTAGTACCGATACGGGATTTTGCCATTAGAATTGGCAATAGAATAGTAGTATTGGTATGCCCCAACCCGTACTAATACCCCTTTTTGAAAAATGCCTGAAAGAGTCATTTTCATATGGGCGTATCGATACTGGCATAGCTCGTACCGATACGTGAGCCCAAATTTTGAATTTTGAATCTCGAATAACCCTAATTCTACCCCTTAAACTCAATGGTTATGCCTCAAAGTACACCTACAAGTTATGGGGAGTTGTTTAAGTAGATTCTTACCAAATTTTAGCCTTAACATCATCAATTTCAACATTCACCTTTAAAGAGCAACCAAGGTCTATCCAAACCAAAAACACCGCAACATGCATCAAAACTTATTTTTATGATTTCCAGGAAACATTGGGAGTTAGTAGTGTACTAACCTTAGATTAAAGCTGATAAAGTAGCCTTCAAGGACCCATTCTTGTTCTTCTTCTTCAAACCCTAACTAAACCTCTCCACCACCATTCTAAGCAAAGTCTAGCTCAAAATAAAGATCTTTTGATGCTGGTCAAACTTTCCTCCTCACCCAAAACGAGATTCACAAGGCTAACCTCCAAGATTCAACCTTTGAGTGTTGGTCTAAGGATGAGGGAGTGGGTATGGTGTAGGGAAGAAGACATGATAATGATATCATCAAATTCTACAAAAGCAAAAAATTAAAGGCTCTTCTCCCTCTTTTCCATCTCATTCACCAATTACCAAACTACCCTCTTCACACTCTCCTTAACTCAAACCTAAACCAATAACTCAAGCCCAAAATCTATAAACAAGCCCATTAAAGCCCCCAAAGGCCCAACATCTAGGCCTGAGCATGAAACTCATATCTCTGGTTAACCCGACCTTCAAATTCCAAAATCTGGGTCATTACATATTACGGTTGTAAAAAGGGGTTTAAATATCCCACTCAAAGGGTAAATTATAAAACAAGGGTCTCCTTTATTACCCGTTTTTCATATTGGTCACCAATGTTTCAATTTATTCAAATATGACACTAATTTTAGATTAAATCACAATATGATCCCTTAATCGAATTAGGTTTTCAAAATTAAATTTCTAATTTTTTAGGGTTTTGAAATTAGGGATTTTAGAAATAGGGTTTTTAATTTGGGGGGAAATTTGGGGTGTTGCATTCCTCTCCATATGCAACATTACAACTCTAACATTATCTACATCAAGTATGGATTTAGGTTCAAAATATTGTTCCAGCTTAAAAATTCACCCTCTAAAGTCAGTCCCATCAAATTTGAGACATATGAGCTTATATGCAAAATTGGTAGCCTACGTTGGAGTTCCTCATGGAATCACTCGAATTCCTTCATCATCCACCACTATTACCAGTACACTATGTGTTTGATTTTTCCCCTAGTAGCCAAAATAATACTCCCTGAAGCTTGAGTAGTTGGTTGCGCACCCAATAGTCCCGATTGTTGATTAGCTATTGCCTTCGGTGCTAATCATCTTGCCTTGAGCAATTTCCAAAAGTTTATGATGGTTTGTCATCATGGAAACCCTCGTATGCTTGAGCTTTTCATCCATCGAGCTTTCCAAACGGCTTTTCTTACGAGTAAGCTCTGATTGCAACCGATTTGTTTCATGTCTCTACTCTGGAAGTTGGGTTTGATATGCATGTCTTGTCGAAGCCATTAATGTTGCTTGTGCATCTAGTGCTAGCTACATCGCACGAGTCAACATTCCATCAACCATCCTCAAGGGATCGAGGTTGAGCTTTAGTATTTCTGTAACAATTCGAATCAAGAAGAAGAATTAAAATGAGATAAGAAGATCAAAAAGAGCAAAGAGAGACAAAGAATAGAAGTTTAAAGAAAGAATATAATTGATTCATTCAATCAATAAGGATGAAAATAATATTACAAGACTACATGCACATCCAAAATGCACCGTTTCACTAAACCCTCATAACGACTAACAACACATTTAATTAAAAAAACATAACGAGAAATTAAACCACTCCCAACGGTCCAATCTTGCATTATACTTTGATGCTTTACAAAACGAAAGCACAATCGTTTAAGAAGTGGTCGAGTTGTCGTTAGTTTGTGTCGTTCTTGTGGTTGGAGTCGACTGAAGAAGACCACCAACGACGGTAGTTCACAGCGATGACAATGATGGTGTAATGGTTCTTGAGTTGAGCTTGAATGAACTAAATCCAAAAATTTTATAGGAATTAAATCGATAGAATATTAAAATATTGGGGGTTATTTTTAAAAAATTAGAACTAAACTGAAATAAAGTGTAAACTTTGAGAGCTAAATTTGTTATTATGTCAATTTATCCAATTTATTTTACACAACCTCCCTATTTTAAGCATAAATCTTAAAATCTAAAGTCCTAAATTTTACACCCTAAGTTTTAAATTTTAAACGCAAATATTATATTCTAAACTCTAAACATCTAATCCCTAAAATCTAAATAAAATCCTTAAATTCTAAATTTGATAGACTTATGGAAATTTTAATTTACACAATTTATGTATAAAAATTAAAACTAAAATTAAATCTCGACAACACTATATAAGTTTTTTCCCACTAAAACCTTGTCTTTTAACAACTTCAGAAACGGAGATGATAAATTTTGGCTTAATTTTATTGTGGGTAAATTACATTA
Organism: Hibiscus mutabilis; assembly: GCA_019671005.1. Lineage (NCBI taxonomy): Eukaryota > Viridiplantae > Streptophyta > Magnoliopsida > Malvales > Malvaceae > Hibiscus > Hibiscus mutabilis. The sequence continues at coordinate 9,673,261 of CM033737.1, read as the reverse complement.
TTCATCACTCAATTATTTTTTTATTTCTATTTTGGCCATTCAACTTTTAAAATTTTTAATTTAATAATTGAACTTTTCGCATTAAGTTTTTTCATCACTCTACCGTTAATTATGTAACGGTGTTATGACATGGCTCAATTATAGCCTGTCCGAGATCTGGATTTTCATTTTCCTTCCCTTCTTCCTTCACTTTCTCTTCATCCAAACAAACTCTATCACTCTCCACCAAACTGAAAAATTAAAAGTAAACATCTTATTTCTCTCCATGAATTTTAACTATATCATCTAAATTGTAAAACCAAGCATTGAGAATCACTAAGAATCTTTTATTTTTAATCCAAAAAATCTCTTCAAGAAAGAAAGAAAATAAAAAATCGATAGAAGGGAGCAAAAGAAAGTCGATAAACGCTGCAAAGAATCCAATCTCGAACCCCTCTATTCCAACCAACTACTGTTATGGCGTTGGATATCTCGCAATTGGTGAAGCAACTTGTCTAAGGTCAGTCTTTTCATCAACCTTTTTTAAGCTTCTCTTCCATCACTCCTTGCTTATTTTAGTCTCTACACTTTTCCTCAACTCATATCCTACCCAACTCCACTAATCTCTTTCCCTCACTTTCAATTTCTCAAATTTTAACTTTTTTTTTCAATTGCCGGTAAAAAGTATACCTTTGTAGTTTCAATTATTGTATTATCTTCCTTATTTGTGTGTTGTTCCAACTCTAGAGTTTCAATTCTGACTAAAAGAAATTTGGGTTTGCATTGTATGAACAATTTCATTGTGGGTTTTAGGAATTTTTAATTAATTTTTTATTCTGTCAAGAAGAAATATGAGATACTATACAAAATTTTTTATGGTTTTATTTTTTGTTTGATATTTATTTTATTATTTCTTTAGGCTTTACCGAACCAACAATATCCAAGCTTTAAGCTCTCATCGTCGGCCATGGAATCACTTGCGGCAAGTTGTTGGTGAAGAGTTTAATTTAACAACAAAACATAAAAATAATATTAAGAAAATATTACTTGAAACTTACGTGATAGTTTTAAAATAAATTAAAAATATCATGTCATCACAGAGTTAGATAGATAATGGTAGAGTGACAAAAAATATTTAATCTTTTAAGTTCAATTATTAAATTAAAAATTTTGAAAGTTGAATGACCAAAATAGGAGTGAGAAGAACGTTGAGTGATGAATGGTATAATTCACCCTTTTATTTTTATCCGTGTGTTTTCTCTCCTTATTAGTTTATAGTTGATATTGATTCTTTTATTTGTATCGATGCTTAATTAATTAATCCACGTCAATATATTTCATCATTTAACATAAGTGTCAGATATATTTAAATTCAACTCGATAGTCATTAAGGCTGAATTTGACATTACTTTTAAAACGTACTTTTAAAAGTATCGTTAGAAAGTAATTTTAAAAAATGATTTTAAAAAGTTAGTTGTAAGATTTTAGTGTTTTTCATTCCTGTCAAAAAGTACTTTTGAAAAGATAAAATGTCTATTTTAGACATAATATTCTAAAGTGAAAACAAATGAACTTAAATTATTTGAAATAAATCAACTTAAATTATAAAAATATATAAAAAGCATGACAATTCATTAGTAATTTTTTATATAAAATATAAATTTTAAATATTTCTAAATAATTAATATAAATTATTGGATTAAATAAAAAATTATCATTCTAAACTATGCATTTTTTATTAGTGTAATATATTAAAAAATTAATTTAATATATTAATAATTATTATATTTAATATTATTTTATAATATTAAAGTGTTTTTATTATTTATTTTTATTTAAAATGTTAAATTTTTAACAATCGATTTGAGTTAAATAATTAAGAGTAAAAATATAACTTGATCCTTAAAAGTGATTTTCACCCTAAAAGCTAGAAATTTTAGCTTTTGCGGTTGAGTAGAAAATCACTTTTCCCACCATGATTTCACAACCAGCTTATGGGTAAAAAATCACTTTTTTAAACAAAAACTTTTTTCAACAATGTCAAAAAGGGCCTAAATCAAAGTTGAATAATTTTTAACTCAAGTAATTCATGAATTTATAAATACTTTTAAATCTTTTGATCAAAATTAGAGTATTTACAATTAATTAGGGTGATTAATCTTCATCACATGTGCTTTTTAAAGAAGTAAATGACTTACTATAAAATGTGCATTTAGATAAAGAAATTGAAAGGCTTGTTGCACACTCTAATCGATCTCTGATTACCTTCAAGAGGGTTGTTTTTTATGTTTGGTTGAATTGGCTAAAATCGATAAAAGATTGGACAAAAAGCACAAGGATTTTAGAGTGGTTCGGCTTTCTAACCAAAGCCTACATCCACTACCTTAGCACACCACTAAAGATTTCCCAATTCACTATGAATTCTTCCACTTTTCAAGGCTTAGGAGGCAACATTTACAACCCTATCTTTTTCCTTGACTAAGATAGAACCAACTCTAGTTTTTGTCTAAGGCTAAACTAGAACCTCTCCTTTTACAAAGGATTTGATTGGTAAACTTAATACCTCACAAATGTGGGTGTTTACAAAGATTAAGCTCACTAGAAAGAGTACAAATGATTTACAATGAAGCACTCTCTAAAATATGTAGAAGAGAAATGAAGAAATTTGCTTTGGACTCAAATTCTCTTGGTCATCATGCTTGGATAGTTTCTCTCTACTTCTTCTTCAAGTGTCTTTGGCTTGTATTTATAGGGTGGAATGAAAAACTAGCCGTTGGAAAACTAGCCGTTAAAAACTAGCCGTTGGGGACTTTTAAATTACTTGAAAATATATATTTGAGTCAAAAACACTTTTAAAAGCTTTCAAACATATTTTTCAAATTAAATGGACTTTAAATTGTTTTTGCAATATTTTTTCAAGTCCAAAAATATTTTTCACTTTGTTATATCAAAATAAATATCTCAACAATCTCCCCCTTTTTGATATAACGAAACCACATGATTTTTTTTTGAAAATACTCCCCCTTAGAAAAATAAAATTTGAATAAGAGAATAATAATCGAAAATAATTAAAGCTCCCCCTTATTCAATTGAAAATTTAATTTTTCAAAACATTCTCCCCTTTTTGTTATATCAAAAATGATTCAAACCAATATTTGAAAACTTTTAAGTCCATAACAATGGAGAGTTTAAAAAAATTGAAAAAAATGAAGAATTTTGTTTTAAAATGGCTCCCATTTCTCAAAGCATTCCAAAAAAATTGGCTCAAATGCTTGACACTTAAAAGACATTGAATTTTAATGTTAGATCAAATCAATTTAAAAAAGTTCATGAAACTCAATTATCCAAGACTTTAAATTAAAAGAATAGATAACCATTGAAATAAAAAATTTGCATAGAGGTTACACATCTTCTTCATTTGTGTGACTAGAGCATTTCCATATCTTTGCTTTGCTTGACATTGCTCCAACACACCTACAAGAGACATTCACTTGGATTTTGGTATCCAATTTGCTTTGGATCCATTTACATTAATTTCAATGTCCCTAGTTCCCTTAGGAACCCATATTTGTCTAATCCTATAAGTTTTTTTCTTTATAGGACAAGTATGCAAAGAATGACCATGATAATGGCAATGTGAGCATTTTGCCATTATATGACAAGATGAATTATTTGAAATAATTTCTTTTTCTTTTGTTAAGCTTTCAAGCTTAACTTTCAAATAGAGATTTTCTTTTTCTAAAATTTCATTGCGTGCTTTTGAAAATTCTAAATCATTTTTCAAAATTTCATTTTGGTTTTCAAAATCCAACTTTGTTTTTAAAAGAAAATCATTTTTAATTTCAAGTTTAGAAATTATTTTCTTAAATTTGGAATTCATGGTCTCAAATTCCAAAAATAATTCATCGAATGCATCTTGTAACTCCTCAAATGAATATGAATTTGGATCACTGGAGTTAGAAGATACCTCAGGCTTATCAAGAGCCATAACACCATCCACCTTGGGTGATTGGAGGAGGTTCTTCTCTTCTTTGCCATAAAGTTTCTCAAGCTTCTCCCACATGTCTTTGGCACTTTTGCATGTGGAAACTTTCTTGGAAACATCTTCGTTGAGGCCACAAAGAAGCATGTGCATCACTTTTGTGTTTAGCTTTGCCTTCGTGTCATTTGCACTCCTTTGCTTCTTCTTCTTCTTAGGAGATTCCAAGTAGCCATCTTCAATAATGTCTCAAACCTCATAATCATGATATTTGATGAAATACTTCATGATGTTGCTCCATTGGGAGTATGTTTCTCCTTTGAAGAGCGAAGGACACGAGATAGAGCGGGCTTCTTCAAATCTTGCCATTTTTTTTAATGGTAGACTTCAAGCAAATGATCTTTACTCTTGGATGTTAGTCCTTCGATGGAGATGAGGCTCTGATACCAAGTGAGAGGCTTGTTGTACACTCTAATCAACCTCCGATTACCGTCAAGAGGGTTGTTTTTGATGTTTGGTTGAATTGGCTAAAACCGATAAAAGATTGGACAAAAAGCACAAGGATTTTAGAGTGGTTCGGCTTTCTAACCAAAGCCTACATCCACTACCTTAGCACACCACTAAGGATTTCCCAATTCACTATGAATTCTTCCCCTTTTCAAGGCTTAGGAGGCAACATTTACAACCCTATCATTTTTTTTGTTGAAAGAACAACCCTATCTTTTTCCTTGGCTAAGATAGAACCAACTCTAGTTTTTGTCTAAGGCTAAACTAGAACCTCTCCTTTTACAAGGGATTTGATTGGTAAACTTAATACCTCACAAATGTGGGTGTTTACAAAGATTAAGCTCACTAGAAAGAGTACAAATGATTTACAATGAAGCACTCTCTAAAATATGTATAAGAGAAATGAAGAAATTTGCTTTGGACTCAAATTCTCTTGATCATCATGCTTGGATAGTTTCTCTTTACTTCTTCTTCAAGTGTCTTTAGCTTGTATTTATAGTGTGGAATGAAAAACTAGCCGTTGGAAAACTAGCCATTAGAAAACTAACCGTTAAAAACTAGCCGTTGGGGACTTTTAAATTACTTGAAAAATATATATTTGAGTCAAAAACACTTTTAAAAGCTTTCAAACATATTTTTCAAATTTAATGGACTTTAAATTGTTTTTGTAATATTTGTTCAAGTCCAAAAATATTTTTCACTTTGTTATATCAAAATAAATATCTCATAATGTTTTCAAATATAAAAACAACCCTAAATCTCAATTTAAATAAATTTTAACGTTTAACCTAAATACCCAATTTCAAATTATATTTAAATCTAAAAATTATTTAAAACTAATGAAACAAAGACATCAACCCTAAATCACAAAGCTTACCCAAATCTAAATATAGATAAAGGCATAAAGCTAGAGAACTATATAAATAAATTATTAAGCGAAGCCCAAAATTGACTAGAGAACTATATAAATAAATTATTAAGCCCAAAATTGACGGAAATTTGATTTTGAAGAAATCGAGAAGGTCTCGAATTTCTTATTTCTCCCCTAAAAAATCCTCTCTTTTGTTTGTCTGATTGAGCAGAAGAGATTATTTCTGTGTCTGGAGGAAAAACAGGCACCTTTCTCAAATTGAACGAAGAGGGAAAAAAAGGTGGGTTTGGGAGCTTAGGAAGAAATTTGAAAGAAAAATGGAGATAGAATTGGAGCCAAGGGTGAAGCCATTGAGTTACAAAGTGAAAGCAACATCTCGAGAGTCGCCTTCTCAGAAAGCCTCTCACGTACTCGACACCGACCTCAGGACTCATTGGTCCACTGCTACCAATACTAAGGAATGGATCTTGCTTGAGCTTGATGTAAGTAACAGTTTATATTTTTTTGTTTTCCATTTTTTGTACTTGCATGTGGAAAATATCTCTGGGTTTTTGTTTTTCTATCCATTTGCGTTCATTTTTTTGGGGGGTTCTTTTGAAACATGCTTAATTTTTTTTTTTTGGGGGGGGGGGGCTGTCTTTTTATTGTTTTGTTTTGGCATTTGAATGAATTTTTACGGAATTTAAACCCTTTAGTTTAACAGACATATGTTTTGAACATCGGTTTTTAACTGGAGAAATGATTGAAGATCAAGCAAGAAGTTCTACCAAATCTTGTGTAGGTTTTTGATAAAATTGTGAAGTTAGGGCACCATGAATATAAATGCATGTATGCTTCTAGGAGCTAAGCTGTGATAACTTAATAATCCCATTTATGCTTTTGCTTTTGTTTCCTCCTAATTGGAGTTCTGAACTCCATTTATTTGATACAGATGAGATATTTACCAATTACTACTGTGTGTAAACTTTTTCTAATTGAGTTTCTTGATAGATTCTTGTTTTCCTCTGGTTTATTAGCATATATTGTTCAGATTTTCTAGTCTTGTCTGAAAGTTTTTCTCCTCTATCTCTTTCCTCACAGGAACCTTGCCTGTTGTCACATATACGGATCTATAACAAATCCGTGCTTGAATGGGAGATAGCTGTTGGCTTACGTTATAAGGTTAGGTCTTCAACTAATTGCCATTTAGGTTTGACTTCCTTTGGTCTAATTTGATTATTATGTTGAAAATTTATCTCAAGAGCCACTTACTTTATTTTGTTAACATAACTGTTTGCAACTTTTTTATTCACCATATGGTCAAGGTTATTCTAGATTTATATAGATTTTGCCAACTGCTGTCTTTACTTATTGCTGTGATGTTTGGATATGCTAAGTTTTAGTTTTACGCTAAGCATCTTGCATAGATTTTCTTGTTCATCAGTATGGTGTGGGAACAAAAGACTGAAATGATTTAGGCTAAGTGCATCTTTGATCCATGGTTTTGGAATTATTCTAAACCATCTAAAAACCGTTTAAAAGGATCATAGAAGTATTCATTTTCTAAGATCTTGTAAAAGGTGATTTGTCTCGGCAAGAGCACAAATGAATGGAGCAAACATAGAGTATAATCCAAATCCCACCCAACAAGTCTTGAAAAATAACTATAATTATAGGAGTCAGCTTTAGATAAGATCTAGACTAGAGTGCAAGATATTTTAATTATTGCGTATTTGTTGAATAAAACTAATCCTAATTTTAAAGGTTCTTGGTGGTAATCCATTAAGAGTCATTTTCTTTTACCCAACATAATCTAATTATGCATAGCAATGACTTGCATTCTTGCACCTTTATTTGTTACTTCTATTACCATGTGTTATTTTTCTTTGGAGAGGTAGCATTGCTGCATTTGGGATTCTAAACTGCAATTTATGTCTAGTAATTTTATTGTATTGCTGGGTTTTCTTTACAGCCTGAGGCATTTGTAAAAGTTAGACCACGCTGTGAAGCACCTCGCCGTGATATGATGTATCCTATGAACTACACTCCATGCCGCTATGTACGAATATCTTGTTTACGAGGAAACCCAATCGCAATTTTTTTTATTCAGGTAATAGTTATATAGTTCTTTCAATTACTATGTTGAATATGAATAATATTGTAATCTTTTTCTTTCAAGGAGAAAAAAAGTCAAAACTAATGGGTTTGGTCCCTAACTGTTTCATGGTGAACAATGGCCTGATAATTTATTAGTTACACTCCAAAACCAATTTTCCATTCTAATCTTTATGTTGGACCCTATGAACATGAGTTGTAGAAATTGGTGTACCTGGAGGCTTCATTTTTTCTGAAGCAGCGTACAACACCTGTGGTCCAGAACATATTAGGACATAGGTGGGGGCAAGATCCTCCTATCATGAAAACTAAGAAAAATTGAGCATACCCTCAGTCGGGGTAACTAGTGTGATCCTACAAGTGGCGGATCCAGGAATTTAACAATGGAGGTTTAAAATATTTTTTTTTTCAAATGGGTATGCGAATTTTCATATTTTTTCCCCTTTACACACTAAATTATTTTTACAAAAAAAATAACACTAAAAAAAATTCCCTAAAAATGGGGTGCAATTGCACCTCCTTTATAGTTCCAAGGTTCCAGAACAAATCATTCTCACAAATAAATTGTTTGACGTAGAGAACCTGGATATATGGCTTTAGAGGACCAAGGTTCCAGTAATAAATGCCTAAAACTGTGGCCTTACATTGTAGCAAGAGAGAAGTCGTGGAAAATGAACAAAAATGACATTCTTATTTGAATAATAAGTTCCTATATAAGTGTAGAAAGTAGTGAAAACAAAAGAGAGAGTGTTATGTTATTCAATATCAAATAGGTTATAACAAAGAACTCTTTTATAGAGTCCTTAAGAATTTATCTTTAACTAGGAATCCTAATAATAGAAGACTTCTTATCTACTAACAGATAACTCTTGGTCTTTATCCTATTAACAGATAACTCGTAGTCTTTTACATAACTTACAAGTCTTATTATCCTACACTTCCCCTCAAGCTGGAGAGTATACGTTGTGTAGTCCCAGCTTGGATAAGAACTCATCAAAAACTGATTTGGGTAAGGCTTTTGTAAGTACATCAGCTAGCTGTTCTTCTGTAGGGATGTATGACAAAGAAGCTATCCCATTGTTAATCTTTTCTTAAATAAAATGCTTGTCTATTTCAACATGTTTTGTTCTATCATGTTGAACTGGATTCCTAGCAATTTGAATTGCTGATTGGTTATCACACAAAACCTCAAACTTATTTTCTTGTTCTGTGTTTAACTCCTCAAGAACTTAAGTAACCAAATTCCTTCGCACATTCCTAGTGCCAAAGCTCGAATTCGCTTCGCAGACCGCTTCGCGGAGACAATCGATTGCTTCTTACTTCTCCAGTCACGAGATTTCCCCAAACAAAAGTGCGAGAGCCCTTTGGTTGATCTCCTTTCGGTGAGTTCTCATTGACTAGAGTCGATGAATACTTTCACAGATCTGTCCCGTGTCTTTTAAACAATAAACCATGTCCGTGAGTCTTCTTCAAGTACCTAAGAATTACATTTTTTCTTTGCCATGTGTTCTTCATTGGGATTGGTCATATGTTGACTTATCACGTTCATGGAAAAACAATGTCCGCCCGCTTAGTGATAGATAGATCAATTTTCCCACTAATCTCTGAAACTGTCTTTGTCAACTAAAGAGCCTGTTTCATTAGTAAATTTCAAGCCGACTTCCATTGGTGTATCTTTGGTTTACACTCCAAACATTCGACTTCATTTAGTAAATCAAGGACATATTTCCTCCGATTTATCACCAACCCCTTACTTGACCTTGCAACCTCCATGCCCGTAAAGTATCTAAGCTTCCCTAAGTCCTTTGTTTCAAACTCTCTATTCGGAAGATTCTTCAAAAACTAATTTCTTCTTCATCATCCCCTGTCAAGATTATATCATCCACATAAACAATCAAGGTAACCCTTTTATTTTTGAAGTTACCTTAATAAAGAGTGTATGATCGCTAGTGATTTGCGTGTATCCATTCTTTAGAATAACTCTAGTAAAACCTGTCAAACCAAGCTCGAGGGGACTGCTTTAGACCATAAAGTGACTTGTTGAGCTTACAAATTTTCGATTTCCTTCAAATCGATTTGGACCGGTGGGATCTTCATATAAACTTCCTCCTCTAACTTCCCATTAAGAAATGCATTCTTGACATCAAGTTGGTGCAGGTTCCAATCATTGTTGATAAAGAAGACTTAACAAAACTCGAAGCGGTGTTGAGTTTTGCCACTAGAACAAAAGTTTGAGTATAATCAATCCCATAGGTCTGTATACCCTTTAGCCACGAGCCTTGCTTTATATCTCTCGCAAACCGCCATCGAGTTATATTTTCAGAAAAAACCTATTTACAACCGACAGGTTTTTTACCTTGGGGAAGATCCATTATTGTCCAGGTACCATTTTTCTAAAGTGCACTGATCTCTTCTTCAACAACCCTTCTCCACTTAGGATGCTTTAGTGCCTCATCAACAGTTGTAGGAATTTCTTTTTCATCTAAACTTGCTGTAAAAGCTTTAAAAGATGGCATAAAAGAACTGTAAGCAACAAATTTCTGGATAGGATGTTTAGTGCACTGTCTAACTCTTTTTCTAATAGCAATAGGAAAATCATCCAGATTAGGAGTAGTAGACTCACTGATCAAATTTCCTTCATCTTCCATATTGGCAATTGGACTCAAATCCAATTCTCGGCAAGTGTCAAATTGCAAGATGGCCTCGGGTATAATTTTCTTTCTCCTTGTATAGATCAAAAGTTGTTTGGGAGGAGTAGGTGTTTTGGAAGGATCTTGAGAAGTTGCTGGTGTTTGTGAAGGGATTGGTAAAGAAGATCTGTGTGAGAAATCAAGGTGTTGTAGGCAACAAGGATGGATTTGTGGAGTGAGTGAATGAAAAGTCCGGAGGTATAGAAAAACTAGGAGAAGTTACGATGTTGGTAAGAAGGGTGAAAATCATCCCAAGTCTCCCCCAATTTGACCTTGTAAAGTAAGGGTCCTGTTCAAAAAAGGTAAGATCCATAGTAACAAAAAAATTTCGGGATGGGGGTGATAACATTTATAGCCCTTATTAAGTGAAGAATACCCTACTAGCACACACTTTACAGATCTAGGATCTAACTTGGACCTATTAATAGCTGAATTATGAATAAAAACTGTACAACCAAAGATCTTTGGAGGTAATGTACAAGAAAGAGGCTTAAAGTGGGGATATTTTTCCAAGAAAATTGATTGAGGGGTTTGAAATTTCAAAACCTTACTGGGCATGCGATTGATCAAATATGTGGCAGTTAACAAAGCCTCTCCCCACAAGTACTTAGGAACATTACTGGTAAATAAAAGGGATCGAGTGACTTCAAGAGGGTGTCGGTTTTTTCTCTCTGCCACTCCATTCTGTTGTGGAGTATCAACACAGGAACTAATCTGAACTATTCCCTTTTCTCGAAAAGAATCACCCAAAGACCTAGCAAAAAATTCACTGCCATTGTCAGATTTAAACAATTGGATTTTAGTATGGAATTGGGTAAGAACCATGGTGTAAAATCTCTCAAAAATGCTTTCAGTTTCAGACTTTTCTTTCATCAAATAAGTCCAAGTAGTCCTACTATGATCATCAATAAAAGTAATAAACCATTTACAACCATCAGCATTCTTCACTCTAGAAAGGCCCCAAATATCACTATGGATCAAAGAAAAAGGGTGAGATGGTTTATAAGTAGATGGCAAGTAGGATGCTTTGGTTTGTTTAGCAAGAGGGCATATATGGCATTTAAATAAGCTTGGCTTTTTATTGATGAATAAGGAAGGGTACAATTTTGCAAGATATTGAAAACTAGGATGACCTAACCTAAAATTGTGAGTATGTATCTGTAATTCAGGATAAGGATAAAACCTTATCTCTTTGATGTATCTTAGACAGATTATTAGGCAGATTATGGGGCTTAATCTTAGGGATTTATAATTTATTTATTTGTTACCTAATTTAGGGATTTTTTACTTGTATATATATCCTATATTATGGTGAATAAAAGTAGAGTGAAACTTACAGTTTTACACCAGTTTCTACAAAAATGCCACAATAAAACATCATCACTTTGTCCTAAAGCTGTAAATGAACAAGGAGATTGAGAGATAGAAGAGGGTGGAGTGCCATGAAGAACATAGAGGCCATTGTGCAAACTAGCATTGCCAATCATTGTCTTCGAGTCCATTGCCTGCTAAACACAACCAGAAGCATTAAAAATTGTGGAACATTTTAAATCTGTTGAAAGCTTGCTAATAGATATAAGATTGCAGGCAAGATCGGGGACAAATAAGACATCATGGAGCAACAGATTTTCATTAATATTAATAGAACCACAACCCTGAATTTGGGAAAGGGAGCTATCAGCAGTTTTAATAGATCTACCAGAAGAAGATGCTATGTATTTAAGGAACAATTCCTTGTTACCAGTCATATGGTCGACGCCTTGAGTCGATGATCCAGTTGAAGTAAGTTGTGCAGATAAAAGGGTTGTAGGGAAGGAAGTACCTTGATTTCTTTCATGGCGATTTGCCTTACAGGGCATGCAAATTTCCCAAACAATTTTCAAGATCTTCAACTGTTCCTTAGTAAAACTTGAAACTTGGAGACGAAGCTAAATGGGATTTGTGCATCTCTAGAAGACCTTGGCTTCCAATCGATTGGTTTGCCATGAAGCTTCCAAAGACTTCTCCTTGAATGGCACGGTTTCTTGCAATGATCACACAGGGCCTACCTTTTTAGTTGAAGTTATGCGAGTGAGAAGAGCGGATCCTTCATGGGAAGAAGATTCGAAGAAGCATCACGGTGTGCTGCTCTCCTCCTTCTTAACTATGAGAAAAACTTCTCTAATCGAAGGAAGAAGGGACCGCCAAGAATCCTACTACGAACTGCATCTAACTCTTTATTCAACCCATGAAGAAATTGGAAAATTTCTGCGTTGTGCAGTAATTTTTTTCTGTACAAAGCGATATCTGTTGGTGTCTCCCATTCATTCTCGCTCATAAAGGTTTATCTCACGCCAAAGGGCATTGAGGGTATTGTAGTATAGGGTGGTGACATTCCTTCTTGTTTGAGAATCAAGCCCGACCTTCAATCCCATACAACTCCGAGATATTATCTATCTTGGAATAGGTTTCTTGGACAGCCCTCTAGATTTCACCATTTGTTTGGTAAAGGAGAAAATTCTGTCTACACTAGGAGCCATAGAATTGAGCAACCAAGACATCACACGGCTATTTTCCATGCATCCATTTGGCATAACTAGCAGTGAGATAGTGGGCCTCAGCTTGTCAACCTCCCCCTGTGAGATAGCCCAATTTGCCTCACCTTGAGATAAAAACTCAGTCAAATTTACATTTTTAATTGATGATTTTGATAAATGTAAAAGTACTTATTATTTAAATCTTATTATATCTTGCCTTGTAGTTGATTGGGATACCAGTTACTGGTCTTGAGCCAGAGTTTCAACCAGTTGTTAATCACCTATTGCCGTACATTATGTCAAACAAACAAGATTCTCATGATATGTATCTTCAGGTGAGAATCTTAAAAATGTTGTCTGTAATGTTCCTCACTTTGCTGCCTTAATTGTCATGTTTCTTTTTTCACTGCTTCTGATGCTCATTGGTTTGTAGTTGCTTCAAGACATGACGAATCGGTTACATGTATTCCTTCCCCATCTTGAGGTACATTTTCTTCTTAAATGAATGGTATCTATCCTTTCTTTCTTGCTTGCTTTCTTTGTTTTCTGGTAAGTCCTCTGCCTTTGCTTTTGCATTTCTGAGCATATTTGTTGTTTTGCAGGCAGACTTCGCCAGTTTTTCAGATGGTGCTGATTCCAATTTGCGTTTTCTGGCGATGCTTGCTGGTCCATTTTATCCAATACTTAACATAGTGAATGAAAGGTAGATTTATCCTGCTTTTTTTTCTTGGAAATTGGAAACCTCTTCACTAATATTTTTTTACTATGGTTTAGACTGTTTGATGGTTTTTTTTTTAATTTTAAGCTCCATGGTCTAATTATGCTGCAGGGATACTGCCAGATCTACAGGCAATATTGCTGATTCTGAAGTTCCTAGAAATAGTCAGTCGTTGTCATCATTGACTGTTTCCTCTAATTTTGAGGTATCTTATTTTCAATTGTTGTACATCTTCTTTCTTTGTTATTGCAGTGGTTTACCTTTGATTCACTAAGCATGATTATGACTGATTACCACTTGTGGCAGTTTCTTTAATTTTCATTTGTTTGCTGGAATGATTTAGATATTCTTTATTCTTCGAAAACAGTGTCTATATATTTCCTTAAGGGTTATGGTTTTTATTTTTCTTAAAAGAAATATACAAATTTTAAATGGAGAGAGAGCTTGGAGGGGACAACTCATGGGATTATATATGGCTTTGTGAAATGGAGAACAATGACTAGAAATGCGAAGTTACCTGCTAACCTGAGTTGAAATTTTTTATAGTGCTTCTTGAGTGCTGCTTTATTTTGCTGATTGCTATATTGTTAAAAAAAAATAATATATACTGAGGGTTCACGAGCAAATGGGTGAAGGTGGCTCCAATTTCTGATGATTTAAGAGTTTAACATAAATGGTTCAGTGACATGCAGAATATCCCTAAGGATCCAATGTGATGAAGGAATAATTTTTACTTCTTCCACGATTATGACCTATGGTTATCAAACGTAATTTGTCAAAGGGAATTCCAAACCTTAGATTCGTTTAGAGAGAATCTTAGACCTAATAAATTTTGAATAAATCTGACTTAAATTTTATAGATGCTAATAACCCTCTTTAAATAGAGGTTACATACCTTGTTTGAATAAAAGACTTACTAAGCAAGCAATCCTGCTAAGGAAAGGCTTCTAAGAATATGAAATACTAATAAATAGGATCTCCTAATAATAATAAACCGACTCATAATAATAAATAAAAATTAACGCCTTTAAACTTTTCTTGCAAACTCTCACAGACATTGCTCATAAGTGTGGCCCACAAATGCATCTGTAACAGAATTGGTGTTATATTTAATATCAGCTCATTTTAAGTTTTGATATTTCCCATCTCCTTAAATTATATTCTCTGGAGATACTTGTGCATGGTTGTGATATTTCTATGTATAATTCACTTCTATATCTAGCATTATCCTAGTTAAAGTTTTCCTTTTGTACTATAATGTATACATTTCTCCATTCTCGTAGATATGAGTAACAGAAAACTGACGTCTCTTTTCCTTCTTTGCATGGGAAGCCAAGGAGATCTCGTAACACCTCATCTTTTGTCTTATCAACTTCCAGTTCTGTCGTGTTCCGTCCAGATGCAATTTTTTTGCTGCTGAGAAAAGCATATAAAGATGATAATCTAGGAACTGTTTGCAGAATGGTAATGCACCCATTTGCTTTTTAACTTGATAATGAAGTTTCAGCTCAAAGATGATGTGCTTAGTTAAAGGTACTTGTGTCTTCAGGCTTGTAGAATGCTTCAAAAGCTTATAGAACCTGTTATGACAGCAGATGAATCAAACCCTTCGACTGAAGTTACATCAGTTTTGGATGAGTCATCAAAATCAGAGTTACATAATCCTCTTCCCATGTATGATTACTCAAAATTATTTGGGGAAGATTTCTGGTTGATAGATGATCACTGGGACACTAGAATTCTTAATGTCTTGGATGTGGGAGCTGTGGAAGAAGGGATTTTACATGTTCTCTATGCTTGTGCGTCACAGGTCAATTACAGTTTCAGGATACGATATGTTTTAAGGATTATTTTACTTGCTATGATGATTTTTCTCATCTGGATCTATGAATTTATATTTTCACTCTGTATGTATTACAGCCTCAGCTCTGCAGCAAATTAGCAGACAGTACTTCTGACTTTTGGTCTGTATTACCACTTGTACAAGCATTGCTTCCAGGTAGACTGACTAAATCCATATCAGCTTTTAAGGAGGTCATAACTTTAGTTATACGATGAATTTGATTGATGAGCCAATATTGCATTTTCATAAAAATCGATTATTACTTCTATTTGCAGCAAAAATGACATCAAACATTTTTAAGATGGTAATGATCATCTTGGACTAAATTTTGTGAACCTGTTATATTAAATGTATTTGATTTCCCCCCCTGTTTGGCATTCATTCTTTGTGGTGTTGCAGCACTTCGTCCTGTTGTAAGCAGTCTTTCTGATCATATTGAAGATACTTTTTCTCAGTGGAAACAGCCTTTTGTTCAACAAGCTCTCTCACAGGTTGCTGATGCTCTTTTTCTAAATGTGTTTTGGAAGCCAAAAAGAAAAATGAAAATAGCGTGTTGATGATAGTTTGATTGATTTCTATTTCTGTGCTTTCTGATTGCAGGTTGTTGTGACAGCATCTTCTTCATTGTACCATCCACTTCTTCAAGCCTGTGCCGGCTACTTGTCTTCATATTCACCATCTCATGTATGTAAATTTATGTTCATTTAATTATCCCAGTGGTCATTTTCCCATTTTCTTCTATAGTTTATAATTTTTCTTTATCTTGACAGAAGTAATCATGTTATCATGATCTTTCTCTCTTCCTCTGACGTACAAAATTTGCACAAAATAGTGCAATATAGAAAATGGGTTGAATGCACTACAAATATAGTGTAACCTAACAATATATGTAACCGGAAGAAAGAAACCCAGACAGCTTACCTTTCAAGTTAGAGTTTCACATGGCAAGCACAATTTTCATATTAAATATGTTGACTTGGCAACCACCTATGCATGTGCTACCAATCAAAATGTGATATATTTTTAGTAGCTTGTAGGACTTATGCCCCTTTGATTTGTTTTCTCCCATGCAAGCAAAAATCTCCTGTATCTCAAAACTTAGGTTTCATAATACAAATCTGTTTGACCTCAATTTCTTCTACAGGCTAAGGCTGCATGTGTTCTTATTGATCTATGTTGTGGTGTGCTAGCCCCTTGGATACCTCAGGTCATTGCAAAGGTTAGTCTGAAGCATGTCTTCCTAGTATAAACTATGGTTGGTGATGTATCACTGATCGCCATGTCAGTTTATATTGTTCTTTTAATATTCTTTGTTTTTGGAACTTAATGGTTGCAGGTTGATTTAACGGTAGAACTTATGGAGGACCTTTTGGGCATAATCCAGGTATTATTACAAAAATTTGAAAGCAAAAGTGAAAAATGGAATTCAAAGATTGGTAACGAGGCATGATAATTTTACTTAAGAGATTTTCGCTGGTGTTTGTATGAGAATAAATTTTAAGCCAAGGAGAATTATATGAAAGATATTTACAGTTTATAACTATGTGGGATTGCATGTTATGCAGTTAATTGCTGGTGTACTTGCACATTCCATTCCTTTGGTTGAGAATTAAATCAAAAGTAAAGCTCATAAAGTTGTGTTTAAATTTTTTGATGATATCCAATCTAGATTAGTTTTGAAACAAAATTTTCGAGTAAAACACATTTCAATTCTCAGTTTATTAGTAGAATTTTTGTTTCAAATTTTTTTATCTCGAGCTCAGAATGCATTATGGCTCATCTGGCCTAAATGCTAAAGCAGTTATGGCATCAAGCAATATCGGGGATGTGATATGCTAAGTTTAACATATTAAGTTGTTTTGATGTGTATTTTGCTTGGGGATATGTGATACTTGCAACTGGTGCAATCGCATAAGACCAGTGCCTCAATTTAATGGCCAAATATTGAAAGATAAACTCATCCTCAATCAAAATCTGAATTAGTTAGATTTCTAATCATTTTTTACATTATATGGTTAATCAGTTTACATTTCCCTTTGGGCAAACAGAAAACCCTTCATACCACAAAATAAGCTATCCCATAGCTAAGGCATGCATCATATCTGGTATTTCAGGGAGAATTCTCCCATGAATATAAGATGCCTAGAAATCTTACTAATTTGGGATATATATGAGGGACCTTATATCAAAGAGAGGCATCTCCACCCGTTGGATCATTTGGTCTTCAATTGATTCTTAACGTAGTGGTACCTAGAATTTTATATGGTATTTATTCCTTGTCTGTTGTCCTGCCCTCGTAATCGAAGTGGTGGTTCATTAGTTTTAGTTATTGCGTTGGGCCTATTGATAAAGGGGAGTGTTAGGTAGTTTGAATCAGCTATATGTTTCTTTTTGTGCATGTACTGTGCAATGAATTTGTTGCTTGCTGCAATCTTTTTGTTCATTTCTCTTATGTAATGTAGTTTTATTATTTCTCTTTTAAAATCTCTTGCCAGGGAGCCCGCCACTCATCAGCTCATGCTCATGCTCGTGCTCGTGCTCGTGCTGCACTTAAGTACATAGTGCTAGGTCTGTCTGGTCACATGGATAATATACTAGGGAAGTATAAGGTACTTGGATCATCCTTTTCTTTCTGTGCATATGTGTATATGTTTTTTTATTTGTGGAAACTGCCCAATTTCTGTGGGAAATGAACAGACTCACCACCGTTGGAATAATACCTCTATGGGAAAATAATTGACTTATTATGGTTTACCATCTAACACAATATTCTCTTGTGGAAATGCTGGAGCATTTTCAGGAAGTAAAGCACAAAGTACTTGATATTATCATCATAAATCGTGTTACCTGTGTTATTATTCATCTTTCAGGAAGTGAAGCACGAAATTCTCTTTCTTGTGGAAATGCTAGAGCCTTTTCTTGATCCTGCCATATATACATCAACAAGCAAAATAGCCTTTGGTGATATGTCATTTGCTTTTCTGGAGAAGCAAGAGCAAGCTTGCCTTATTGCCCTCAACATCATCCATACAGCGACTCGGAAACCAGCTGTTCTTCCTTCTTTGGAATCTGAATGGAGGCGTCAATCAGTTGCCCCAAGGTATCTCATACTGTGATTTTATTGGTACACAATGATTTGTTCTTACAGTATTTTGGTGGCCAAGGTTATTGTAGAGAGTAGTGAAAACAGAAGAGAAAGTTTATGTTTATTCAAATGAATCACATAGGTTACAACATAGAACTCTTTTATAGAGTCCTTGAGGATTTAACTCTAACTAGGACTCCTAACAATAGAAGACTTCTTAGATAACTCTTAATCCTTATCCTACTAATAGATAACTCTTAATCTTTTACATGACTTACAAGACTTTTACATTACATACAACTCTTAGACATACATATCGTATTATCCTACACTCCCCCCCTCAATTTGGAGAGTATCGTTGTATAGTCCCAGCTTGGATAAGAACTCATCAAAAATTGATTTGGGTAAAGCTTTTGTAAGTACATCACCTTCATTGTCCTTCTCAGAGGAATATATAACAAAGAAGCTATCCCATTGTTAACCTTTTCCGAAATAAAATGCTTGTCTATTTCAACATGTTTTGTTCTGTCATGTTGAATGGATTCCTAGCAATTTGAATTGCTGATTGGTTATCACACAAGATCTCAAACTTATTTTCTTGGTCTCTGTTTAACTCTCTCAAGAACTTAAGTAGCCAAATTCCTTCACACATTCCTAGTGCCAAAGCTCGAATTTCGCTCTCTGACCGCTTACGAGACAAACGATTGCTTCTTACTTCTCCAAGTTACGAGATTTCCCCAAACAAAAGTCTGAAGTACTTTGGTTGATCTTCTTTTTTCGAGTGAGTTCTCATTGACTAGAGTCGGTGAATACTTTCACAGATCTATCTCGTGTCTTCTTAAACAACAAACCATGTCCGTGAGTCTTCTTCAAGTACCGAGGATTCATTTGTTGCCGCCATGTGTTCTTCATTTGGATTGGTCATATCTTTGACTTATCACATTAATGGAAAAGCAATGTCCGGCCCGGTTAGTGATAGATAGATCAATTTTCCCACTAATCTCAAACCTTTCTTTGTCAACTAAAGAGCCTGTTTCATTAGTAAATTTCAAAGCTGCCTCCATTGGTGTATCTATTTGGTTTACACCCTAGCATTCGACTTCATCTAGTAGATCAAGGACATACTTCCTCGATTTATCACCAACCCCTTACTTGACCTTGCAACCTCCATGCCCAAAAAATATCTAAGCTTCCCCAAGTCTTTTGTTTCAAACTCTATTCGGAAGATTCTTCAATGCTAATTTCTTCATCATCATCCCCTGTCAAGATTATGTCATCCACATAAACAATCAAGATAACCCTTTTATTTTTTGAAGTTACCTTAATAAAGAGTGTATGATCAGCTAGTGACTACTGTATCCATTCTTGAGAATAACCACAGTAAACTGTCAAACCAAGCTCGAGGAGATTGCTTTAGGCCATAAAGTGACTTGTTGAGCGTACAAATTTTCTCGATTTCCTTCAAGCGATTTTGGACGGTGGAATCTTCATATAAACTTCCTCCTCTAACTTCCCATTAAGAAATGCATTCTTGACATCCGGTTGGTGTAGATTCCAATCATTGTTGACGTCAAGACTTAACAAAACTCGAATAGTGTTGAGTTTTTAGTATAATCAATCCCATAGGTCTTTGTATATCCTTTAGCCACGAGCCTTTATATCTCTCGCAAACCGCCATCGAGTTATATTTCACGAGAAAAAGACCCATTTACAACCGATGGTTTTTACCTTGGGGAAGATCCATTATTGTCCAGTACCATTTTTCTCAAGTGCACTAATTTCTTCTTCAAATGACCCTTCTCCACTTAGGATGCTTTAGTGCCTCATCAATAGTTGTAGGAACTTCTTTTTCATCTAAACTTGTTTGTAAAAGCTTTAAAAGATGGCATCAATGAGTGTAAGCAACAAACTTACGGATAGGATGTTTAGTGCACTGTCTAACTCCTTTTCTAATAGCAATAGGAAAATCATCCAGATTAGGAGTAGTAGACTTACTGATTACATTTCCTTCATCTTCCATATTGGCAATTGGACTCAAATCCAATTCTCGGCAAGTGTCAGATTGCAAGATGACCTCAGGTATAGTTTTCTTTCTCCTTGTATAGGTCAAAAGTTGTTTGGGAGGAGTAGGTGTTTTGGAAGGATATTGAGAAGTTGTTGGTGTTTGTGAAGGGATTGGTAAAGGAGATACAGGTGAGAAATCTGAGGGTGTTGTAGGCAACAAGGACGGATTTGTGGAGTGAGTGGATGAAAAGTCTAAAGGTATAGAAACAATAGGAGAGATTACCTGATGTTGGTAGGAAGGTCAAGATCATCCCAATTCTCCCCCGAGTTGCGGTAGTAGTAAAGTAAAGGGTCCTGTTCAAAAAAGGTAAGATCCATAGTAACAAAAAAATTTGAGATGGTGGATGATAGCATTTATAGCCCTTCTTAAGTGAAGAATACTCTACTAGCACACACTTTTTGGATCTAGGATCTAACTTGGACCTATTATTGGCTGAATTATGAATAAAAACTGTACACCCAAAGATCTTAGGAGGTAATGTACAAGAAAGAGGCTTAAAGTGGGGATATTTGTCCAAGAAAATGGATCATGGGCATGCGATTGATCAAGTATGTGGCGATTAACAAGGCTTCTCCCCACAAGTACTTAGGAACATTATTGGTAAATAAAAGGGATCGAGTGACTTCAAGAAGGTGTCTATTCTTTCTTTCTCGCTACTCCATTCTTTGGGGAGTGTCAACACAGAACTAATCAACTATCCCCTTTTTTGAAAGGAATCACCCAAAGACCTAGCAAAAAATTCTTTGCCATTATCGGACTTAAACAATTGGATTTTAGTATGGAATTGAGTAATGACCATGGTGTAAAATCTCTCCAAGATGCTTTCAGTTTCAGATTTTTCTTTCATCAAATAAAGTCCAAGTAGTCCTACTATGATCATCAATAAAAGTAATAAACCACTTACAACCATCAGCATTCTTCACTCTAGAAGGGCCCCAAATATCACTATGGGTCAAAGAAAAAGGGTGAGATGGTTTATAAGTAGATGGCAAATAGGATGCTTTGGTTTGTTTAGCAAGAGGGCAGATATGGCATTTAAATAAGCTTGGCTTTTTATTGATGAATAAGGAAGGGTACAATTTTGCAAGATATTGAAAACTATGATGACCTAACCTAAAGTGCCACAATAAAACATCATTACTTTGTCCTAAGGCTGTAAAGGAACAAGGAGATTGAGAGATAGAAGAGGGTGGATTGCCATGAAGAACATAGAGGCCATTGTGCAATCTAGCATTGCCAATCATTGTCTTCGACTCCATTGCCTGCAAAACACAACCAGAAGCATTAAAAATTGTGGAACAATTTAAATTTGTTGAAAGCTTGCTAACAGATATCAGGTTGCAGGCAAGATTAGGAACAAATAAGACATCATGGAGCAACAGATTTTCATTAATACTAATAGAACCACAACACTGAATTAGAGAAAGTGAGCCATCAGCAGATTTTAATCGATCTACGGAAGAAGATGTTGTGTATTGAAGGAACAATTCCTTGTTACCAGTCATATGGTCGATGATGCCCCAGTCGATGAACCACGTTGGAGTAGGTTGTGTGGATAATAGGTCAGAGGAAAGGAGTTACCTTGATTTCTTTCATAGCCGATTTGCCTCACGGGGCTTGCAAACTTTCCAAACAATTTACGGAGATCTTGATCATTCCTTGGTAAAACTTTGACAAAAGCAGATGGGCCTTGTGTGTCTCTAGAAGACCTTGGCTTCCAATCGATGGTTTACCATGAAGCTTCAAAGACTTCTCCTTGGAATGGCCTGGTTTCTTGCAATGATCACACCCTAGTCTGTGAGAAGAGCAGATCCTTCATGGGAAGAATATTCGGGAGCATCACATTGCGCTTTGCTTTCCTCCTTCTTAATCTATGAAAAAACTTCTCTAATCGAAGGAAGAGGGGAGCTGCCAAGAATCCTACTACGAACTGCATCTAATTCTTTATATAATCCATGAAGAAATCTGGAAAATTCTGCCAGCAGTAATTTTCTTTGTACAGACAACATCTCTTGGTGTCTCCCATTCATTACATTCATAAAGATCTATTTCTTTGCCAAAAAGCATTTAGTGTGTTGTAGTATAGAGTGGTGACATTCCTTCTTGTTTGAGAACCAAAGCGACCTTCAATCCCATACAATTACGAGATGTTATCTGTACTCGAATATGTTTCTTGGACAGCCCTCCAGTTTTCAGCTTTGTTTGGTAAAGGAGAAAGTTCCCGCCTACACTAGGGGTCATAGAATTGAGCAACCAGGACATCACACGGCTATTTTTCCTGCATCCATTTGGTATAACCAGCAGCAGTGTGGCGCAGGCTGTTCAACCTCCCCGTGAGATAGCCCAATCCCGAGATAAAAATCTTTGATTGAGACCATTCCAAATAATTATTGCCATTCAGTCGATGACAAGTAATAACAAGGCTGGAAGTTTCATTGAGATCATCAGAACCAGAAAAAATTTGTGGTGAAGAAGTAATTTCAGTAGAGGAAGAAGAAGAAGAATTGGCCATCGACTAGGGTTTAATTTAGAGGATCGAAACCCAAGCTGATACCATGTAGAGAGTAGTGAAAACAGAAGAGAAAGTTTCTGTTTATTCGAATGAATCACATAGGTTACAACATAGAACTCTTTTATAGAGTCCTTGAGGATTTAACTCTAACTAGAACTCCTAACAATAGAAGACTTCTTAGATAACTCTTAATCCTTATCCTACTAATAGATAACTCTTAATCTTTTACATGACTTACAAGACTTTTACATTACATACAACTCTTAGACATACATATCTTGTTAGCATTGCATCAGGAAATAATTTGGATAATGACCTATAATATGTACTAGAGATTGATAATTTGCATCTTTTATAGTATTAGCTATTGCAGCTGTAATTTGTTATCATCGCTGCATGGGAAACATATTTTTTCCTATTTTCCTTGAAAATTAAAAACAATCTTTGTACGTCTTTCAACCAAGATATAGTTAAATTCAGGATGTATGTTACTTTGACTATTCACATAGTGATGGATATTTCAATTGTCAATGCAGTGTCCTCCTCTCAATATTGGAGCCCCGCATACAATTACCTCCAGAGATTGACATGTGCAAATCTCCCATTTCTAAAGATGTTGAGTATGAATCATCGAATGTTTCTTCTGTCAAACATTCCGACTCTGATGGCAAGACAGATGTGTCTGATACAGTCACTAAGATGGATGTTTTAGAAGATGTTAGTCTTCTTTTTGCTCCTTCAGAACTTCGGAGCATTAGTCTGACTAATGTTTGTAGCGGTCCTAAAGAAAATATCCCAGACTTAAACCAAGCAGAGTTGAACTCAAAACAGAAAGACATTCAGAAAAAAGATTCTAATCAATTTCTAAATAGTTTAGTTTTAGATTCTGGTTTCAGTGCTGAATATTACAATTTGCAAGCAGACTATTTTCAGCTCATGAACTTCCGGGACTGTGAGCTTAAGGCATCTGAATTTCAGCGGTTGGCTTTGGATTTACACTCACAGCATGAGATTTCTATTGAAAGCCATGATGCCGCTATAGATGCTTTACTCTTGGCTGCAGAATGCTACATCAATCCTTTCTTTGTGATATCTCTTAAAGCCAGTTCCAATATTATGAATCAGATGAGCCTTAGTGGGGTTAAAATTCCAAAAGTTTTTGAAATTTCAGAGCTTAGAAGGGTTTCTACTAAGACTAACAGTAATTTGCAAACAATAGCCCATCTTGAAAAGAATAGAGACAAGGTTGTCCTTAAAATACTGCTTGAGGCTGCTGAATTAGACAGGAAATATCATCTGAAGTTGTCAGATGGAGATGATTGTCAAAGCTACTCTTCAGAATCTGATGAGCAAGTCATTGAAATGTCTCCCTTTGATATACAGGCAGCGGATGCCATCACCTTGGTTCGACAAAATCAAGCATTATTGTGCAATTTCCTGATTAAGAGATTGCAGGGAGAACAACATTCTTTGCATGAAATTCTCATACATTGTCTCGTGTTTCTGTTGCATTCGGCCACTAAGCTACACTGCGCCCCTGAAGATGTGATTGATATCATATTGAAATCGGCTAACTACCTTAATGGGATGTTAACATCTTTGTATTGTCAGTTCAAAGAAGGCAAGTGCCAATTGAATCCTGAAAAGGTACATGGAATACAAAGCCGCTGGATATTGCTGCAAAGATTGGTAATTGCTTCAAGCGGTGCCGGTGTTGCATCAGATTTTGCTGTCAATATCAATAATGGCTTCCGCCATGGGAATTTAATCCCTCCTTCAGCCTGGATGCAGAAAATATCCACATTTTCTCATTCTACTTCCCCTCTTGTTCGCTTCCTTGGCTGGATGGCGGTATCCAGGAATGCAAAACAATTCTTAGAGGAGCGCCTTTTCCTAACTTCAGACATGTCAGAACTGGCCTATTTACTCTCTATATTTGCAGATGAGCTTGCAGTTGTAGATAAATGTGTTTATACTAATGAAGATCGAAAAATTGAACAATCTGGAGGTAAACAAGTTTCTCCAACCTCTAATGGCTTTGAACTTGCTGATGGACAGCATGGAGATCAATCTTTCCATGTAATCTACCCTGATCTCTGTAAATTCTTTCCAAATATGAAAAAGCAATTTGAAGCATTTGGGGAGATCATTTTGGAAGCGGTTGGGTTCCAGCTTAAATCCCTACCTACTGCTGTTGTGCCTGATATTTTGTGCTGGTTTTCTGATTTGTGTTCATGTCCATTTTTTCAAAAGGACCAAAGTACATCACAGAGTTCTAATCATTTGAAGGGCTATGTTGCAAAGAATGCCAAAGCAATAATTCTCTACATACTAGAAGCCATTGTTGTGGAGCACATGGAAGCTCTGGTGCCTGAGATACCAAGAGTGGTGCAAGTTTTGGTATCCCTTTGTAAAGCCTCGTATTGTGACGTGTCTTTCCTTGATTCTGTATTACATCTCTTAAAGCCAATTATCACATATTCATTGCATAAGGTGTCGGATGAGGAGCAACTATTGGTTGGTGATTCTTGTCACAATTTTGAGTCTTTATGCTTTGATGAGCTTTTCAGTAATATCAGACAAAGAAATGAGAATGATGGCAGTTCTGTTGCAAAAGTATTCAGCAGAGCACTGACAATTTTCATACTGGCAGCTGTCTTTCCAGACTTATCCTTCCAACGTAGAAGAGAAATATTGCAGTCATTAACATTATGGGCTGATTTTACTGCTTTTGAGCCAACTACAACTTTTCATGACTACCTCTGTGCTTTTAATAGTGTCATGGGAGGTTGCAAAGTTTTCTTACTTCAAAATTTAAAGGTCTCTAATTTTATTCCTCTTCAGTTGCCTGACTCCTCAAACTCCAGGACACTTGGAGAAAGTGGCTCAGAATCTTTTCTGGTTTCTTAATGATGTATCACCTTGTTCCAGTCCAAATGAAACTTCAGAGAAGCTGGAAAGTAACAACACTGATGCTGCTGTCTTGAATGAAAAAGATTACCATCTGTCTGGAGAGGAAATAAAGGAGTTCACAAAAGACTTAGAGGGTCTTATTCCTAAACTTTATCCAACTATTGAGAAATGTTGGTCTCTTCATCTTCAGCTTGCAAAGAAGTTGACTATTACATTGGCACAGTGTTTTATATATTCCAGATGCTTGTCTTCAATTGCTCCAGCAGTTCATAATACTGAAGGGGATAACAGTGAAAATCCTTTGCCTTCTAAATCAGTTGACCGGTTGCCAGCTCAGTGGAAAATTGGTCTTGAAGGTCTTGCTGGAATGATTTTGATGCTCCAAGAAAACGCTTGCTGGCAAGTTGCGGCTGTGATGCTTGATTGCCTTCTTGGTGTGCCCCTTAGTTTTCCACTTAATGATGTTATTGATCCTATTTGTAATGCGTTAAAGAACTTTTGTTGCAAGGCACCAAAAATCTCTTGGCGTTTGCAAACTGATAAATGGTTGTCGATATTATCCTTGAGAGGCATCCATAATCTTCATGAAAGTGAAATTCCTCCTCTAGTTGATCTCTTTGTCACAATGCTGGGTCACCCTGAACCTGAGCAACGCTTCATAGTGCTTCAGCACTTGGGTAGATTGGCAGGACAAGAAGTACATTGTGGAAAAATGCTGCAGTCTTCAAATTTTTACAATCAGATAGTGTCACCAGGTTCAATTCATTCTATTCCTGAAAAGATACTATCACTTTTGGTCTCTAGTACATGGGGTCAGGTAGCTGTTCTGGCGTCATCGGATGTATCATTACCCTTGAGGGCTTGTGCAATGGCACTTCTTGTGGATTTTATTCCATTTGTTGATAGGCCCCAGTTACAATCCTTCCTTGCAGCAGCTGATAGTCTTTTATATGGCTTGGGCCGGCTTGTTTATCCTGTTTGTGAGGGACCATTACTTAAACTTTCCTTGGCACTTATTATCAGTGCTTGTCTATACTCTCCAGCTGAAGATATTTCTTTGATTCCTCAAAAAGTTTGGGAAAATATTGAGACTTTAGGGTTTTCCAAAGCTGGTATGTACTCGTGTCATTTTGTTTGTATAAATCTAGCTTAAACAATAAGGAAATGTTAAGTTCATCATAATCATTTTCTTACTGGTCCTTTCTACAGAATACAGGCTTCCAGATCTTGAAAAGCAGGCATGCCAAGTCTTATGTAGAATGAGAAATGAAGGAGATGATGCTAAAGAGGTATGTTTTAGACTTTTAGTACAATTGCAAAGAGATATAGGACATGGTATGGTATTTGGCTGTAAGAAAGAAAATTTTTTTTATATGCCAATACTTGTACCAATACATGTATGCTTTTCCAGAAATCTTCTGTATATATTGGTCCACAAAATATATGCTTATTCACTTGTAACATTTGTTATAATAAACCTACTCTATCTGTGAAGGTCCTGAAAGAAGTGCTCTCCTCAAGTTGCACAAAACAATTTGACCCTGAATTTGGAAGCACCCGAGAATCAATTCTTCAGGTAACAGTGATTATTATCCTGATGTCTTTTTAGATTGAAGGCTTTCACTGTAAGGGGAAAAGAGGGGGATAGAGAAAAGATATTCCAATTATGTAGAAAACAAATCGTTTTGTCTTAATTTTTGCCTCTTCATAACCTTATCTATAACTATTATCATTTATTTATGACAGGTCCTTGCTAATCTAACTTCTGTTCAGTCATACTTTGATATTTTTGCAAACAAAATGGACGAAGAGGCTATGGTAAGCTGGATAACCATTTTTCTGTTTCCCACCCTTCTCATTTCCAGATACCCTTTTTAATTTCATATGCTACAGGAACTAGAGGAGGCTGAAATGGAATTGGAGATTATTCGAAAAGAACCTGCACTGCAAGAATCATTGGAAGATTCTAAGGGCAACCAGCTTCCACATCTTGCCAGTAATATTTCTGTTCTTAATATGTTCTTTGTCATTCCTTTCTCCCCTTTTATGAGTAACATAATCATAATATAGCCCCCTGATGCTTTTATTTATCACACAAATTTATCTTTTTCTCTCAGCCCCTGTGAGAGATGAAAACCGGCTTCAGCAGATCAAGGAGTGCATTCATTCCTTGTAAGTACCACTTCTACTTCAAAAGCTCTATGTTCACAAAAGGAAAATACAATAAAAGTTGGTAAATTTTTGGCTTCATTTTCACCTACTAATCAAGATTCATTTTATTTTTTTTTTCGATTTTACAATTCAAACTAAATTTCACTTGCACTGCTCAGTGACTTTGCTCACCTAAGGTGCCAGATATTTTGTATTTTATAATCTTAATTTTGATCTGATTCTGTCAGAGAAAAGAACAAAATTCAAGAAGATATAGTAGCTCGCAGGCAACAGAAACTTCTAATGAGACGTGCTCGTCAAAAGTACCTGGAAGAGGCAGCTTTGCGAGAAGCTGAGCTTTTGCAAGAACTTGATAGGTTTTGCTTGTGTTGCTCTTTCCAGATTTTGAAATGATATAGTTTCAGAGAGAGTAATTATGTTTACTATAGTTCCTAACAGCTTTGCCATTTGTATGCCAGGGAAAGGACAGCTGAAGCTGAAAAAGAGATTGAGAGACAGCGTTTACTGGAACTTGAGCATGCTAAAACAAGGGAACTACAACACAATCTGGATATGGAAAAGGAGAGGCAAACACAGGCATGACATGATTTAGTATAATTAGACTTTATACAAACTTTATTGAGCATATCTGTTTGTGTCTTGCAACATTTTAGTGATCCTCTGCTGAAAATGCCTTTATTATCTCTTAAATACAACTTTCCTCTGTTTTCTTTTGGTTAAATTTCAAAGAACCACTGTCACGTTCCATGGATGCCTTTGCATACCATGTGTTCTCACTGTGTGATGGATTCCCTAACCTTTCATTCCTCCTATTATGTTCTACTTATGCATGATTCGGAGTATCATGCGACTTAAACTGGAAGTAGAGGACAATCAGTTTTGTCTTTTTGGCTTGTCAAATGCAGAGAGAACTTCAACGAGAATTGGAGCAGGCTGAATCTGGAATAAGATCTTCAAGGCGTGACTTCCCTTCATCTCATAGTAGGTAGGGCTGTTTTCATCTTTTTCAAACTGATAGTTAATTCTGGGCTTTCAGCCCTGTAGGTCAAATCTTCATTCATATAGCATTACTTTTTTGCAAAGTAACCTATTAACCATAATTTACTTTCGAGAATACTTGCATTATTTTCTATTCTTAAGCTATGGTTATTTGGCTTGAAGAATTTGGCAAAATTTCTCTGGGACATCATAATTGTTTTCTCTGTATATTAAAGTAGGACATGTCTTTCTAGGTGCAACCTGCTTGTTTTTGTCTACTTTGAGTTGCAGATGAGACCTACATTACTTGGATTCCTCATTTTTCTTGAAGAACCCATGTCCAATGCATATCCGGACATGGGACATGGCATTTCAAAGATCCTCCATATATATGGAAAAACTTCAAAAAATTGATGAGATGCATTGCATTTTGATATCCGGTTAGAAAAAAGTTTGCAGCTAGTATTTCTATGCTAATTAAAGAATAAGAGGTTTAGGTTTTATGTCTGTTTGATTTGATTTTTGTGATTATGATGATGCTTATTAAGTAACTGCTGCCTTCTGTTTTCTCCTTTACCAATATTAACATATGCTTTAATACAACATTATTGACACTGCATGGCACTTGTGACATTGCTAATGCCTTGTCGGTTATGTAACATTTTCATCTACAATAGGCCACGAGATAGATACCGAGAGAGGGAAAATGGAAGATCAAGTAATGAAGGAAGCACAAGAACTAGTAGCGGTCTGCAATCTGAAACCACATCGATGGCTGCAATGCCAACGGTTGTTCTGTCTGGATCACGATCATTTTCTGGCCAGCCCCCACCATTTTACAGTCCTGTGACCGTGCAGATGACTGTAGTAGTGGTTATGAAGAAAATTTCGACGGAAGCAAGGACTCGGGAGACGCAGGCAGTGTCGGTGATCCAGAGTTGGTATCTTCATTTGATGGAGGGCAGTCTGGTGGTTTCGGGTCATCCCAAAGGCATGGATCTAGAGGGAGCAAGTCCAGGCAGGTATTAGAGAGGCGAGAGAGGGATGGTCGACGCGAAAGCAAGTGGGAGAAAAGTGGGGATCAAAGAAACATTCTTGATAAAAGGGTTATTGCCTGGAAATGGCAAGTCTTGTTACGCTTCAGGCATTACGTGAAAGAGTTATATATGTTGTGCAATTGTAGCTTCTCCGTATAAAAATTATAAAGGACGTGAAGGAGATGTACAGGCAGCCATTGTAGAATCCTGAGGTGATTCTGGTTCTTTTTTGTATTTTGAATTTTCAATGTACTAGTTGTCAATGCTGAAAATATATAAAATGTTATTGTTTGTCAAATTTAGGGCCCCAGTTGATGTTAGAATTCAAGATTTAAGATTAGAGTTTAGGGTTTTAAGCTTAGAGGTTTAAATTTTAAATTGTATAGTTTAGATAAAAGAAATGAAAAAAAAGAAAATTTATACATTCATTTCTTTTTATCAAGTAAAAGAAACACATACTACAGCCCAAACAAACACAAAACCCAGCTAATCCTATTTTTCCCGCCCAGTTTGTGCTACGTGGCGCTCTCTTATTCGTCCATTGACCATGCCACGGATTGTGGTTTTCTTTAGATCCAGCTGACATCCTCATGACATCACTTCCCACTCACCTATAAAAAGAAAGAGAGAATGTCAGATCAGCAATCATTACCATCATTAATATACCATAAATAAAATAATAATAATAATAAATAAATAAAATAATAATAGAGGAGAGAGTTTTACCTTGGGAAGTCCACTGGTCGCCGGGAGCTGAGCCGCCGTGAAACTTGCCGTCATCGGAAAGTTCATCAGTCGCTGGGAAGATTATCCGTCAAAACTGTTATGGCCACCGTTGGGAAGGTAAACTCCTTTCTCGATTTAATTCCCTGTAAAAACTAAAACAAAAAAAGGTTAGTTACACACTTAAGAAAATAGGAATAAAAACGAGATCGGAATTTAAAATGAGGGCCGGGAACTTATATTTGGTGGCCGAGGTAGGCTTTGAACGGTCAGAGTTAAAGAGGCGGTTTCGGGTAGTTTTAGGTTTAGTTTGGCCGGAGTTGGATGGCTTTGTCGAGCCGGGTTTAGATTAGGTTTTTAGGGCTCGAAAATCGAATTTTTTGGTTTTAGGGTTTTGTTCGCGACAGAAGACGGCGGCTGAAATTCACCTTAGGGCGATCGGCCTCGCCTGCGGCTGCCGGGATTCGAACCCCAGTGCCGGCTAACGGCAGGTGGTCGCTGAAGTTTGGCGGCGGATTACAAGGCGGGATATGACCGGAATTTAATGAGTTCGTCCAGTTCATGTTAAACTTGGATGAAACTCATCCAAAACCGCCGGATTTCGATCCACTTGGGTGTAGTTTCTGGGTTTGAAAGGTGTTTGAGACGAGAGAATCTGTAGAGAGAGATATGAGAGAGATTGGAAGGGTAAAAAATGAGGGCTGAAATTAAAAGGGGGCATTTATAGCTTTTTCAAAACTCTACCTTTTTGGCAGCGGGTAAGGGATGGGATCTGCATTTTACAAGTGGGCCGGGTTAGACCCGCGAGTTTGATTTGGATACTATCTGGTATTTTCCCTAGGTTTTGCCTTTAATTCAATTTTGTCACCAATTTCCCCTAATTTCTCCCCTATACTTTGTAATGCTCTCAATTTAGCCCACATACCCCGTAAATGTATCCCTTAGGTTTGACTTGTTTCAATTGGGTCACTAGATCATTTGTATTTGGGCTTAGGGTTTTGTATTGTTTTCAATTTTGTCCATTAATAATAATTCTAGCCTTGTGTTTTAATTTTGTTTTATTCTAGCCATTATTTATTTCTTTTATGAAATTAAATGTATTTAATTTATATGTGTGATGCATGTTTTAAGTTAAGTATATAGAATTAAATGTTAGACAATTAAATACACCTAGTTTAAATAAATTTTAGAGCCTTTTAGTATATGTTCTCTAATTAGGATTTAATAATTAAATAGGATAGATAATTATAGTAATTAAAATATATCAAATATAAACTTTAAAATCCTAATTTGGATTGTGTTCCATTGTTTACAATGGAGTGTTATCTCAACATGGATTTTAATGAATATATTTAATATATTTACATTTATAATTGGATATCAAATTAGTTCTTTAATTGCCATTTAATAATTAATACATTGTAGTTAATTAAATGTATATCGAACAAAATCTTTGGGATTCAAATCTGGATGGTGTTCCATTGTTTACAATAGGGTGTTATCTCAGCCTTGGACATAAAGGTGTATATTCGATATACATTTTCACTTATAATACTGGATAATAAATTGTTAGAACCTTGATTAGGATTAGAACTTTAATTAACTAGAAGGATTAATTAATTAGGAATATGATTAATTTAAAGGCTTTAAATATATGGAAGGTGTTCAAGAAATTGGCATTTTCACATGAAAGCCATTAAATCAATTAATATTCATAGATTTAAACAATTAATTAAATAGAGCCTTTTTAGAAATAGAACTTAAAATTGACAAGACAATAAAGTATCATTCATTAAAAACCTTTTATGTTGGAAATTCATTTTTAAATACGAATAGGAGTGCCACCTAACGTGGTGCTTTTAATCAAGTATTCGAACAACATGAATTTTCTTATAAAAGGATATCTACATTCAGAATTTAAATTCAATTAATAATTATGGAATAAATTAAATTCAAATAATTATTCGAAATGCCAAAATTCCACGTAAAATTAAAGGTACCGATAACGGGCGTTCGTAGGGGTGTTAATCCTTCCCTACACGTAACCGGCTCCCGAACCCAATTTTTAAGACAGAATCTCTGGTTTGTTTTTCGGTGTCCGGTCTGCCACGAAGTGATCGGTGGCGACTCCAAAATGTTTTATAAAGGATAAATAAAGCAAAATTCGATTTAATATGAAAAACCCTAAATTTTTAGGATTAAATTAAAAATGACCAAAACCCTAATTTTTCAAAAGAACAATCGTCAGGCTATTTTTACACGTCCCGATTTTCAAAAATGTCGCGACAGCTTGGTGACTCCGCTGGGGTCTTTAAAAACCGAGAGTCAGGCCTAATTAATTTTACGTGGCATTTTGGACAGTAATTTGAATTTAATTTTCCTATAATTTAAATTTAATTTTTCCTATAATTATTGGATGAATTTTCAGGAAAAATGCAGATAGCTTTTTCTTGTGTAATATAAATTGTCATTCATGCATAAGCCTTATACCCGGGCTTTTCACCCTTAAGTGGGAGTGAGGCATGATCCTACATGAGTTATTCATCTCCGTGATCGGATTTTGTCCTCCTTCCGTTATACCAACCTTATACACCGTGAGGTTACGCCTCCGCTATAAGGGGCCGCATACTCCTGAATCGATGTCTTACTAGTCTAGTAACCACAGTTCGGGTACCTAGAGTCTAGATCAAAACCCACATGTTGTAATAGAAGCCTACCCCACTAGAGCCAGATAGGGACCTAGGACAGGGTGTTGTTGATTTAAATTTATTTCTTTGGTTATTCTTGTGTGAAAAATAAATTGTTCTCTGGTTAATTTTACGCAATATAAATTATTTTTCCTGTCATAATTATTTTTGCTTGCAGTATTACTTCATCATACTGACACAATTTTTTTGTTTTGTTTTGTTTTTTTGTGTTCTGTTATATGTTACATTGCATTCATGAGAGGTATCGATTCGAGAATTAGTCGAGTAGGCAGTGGCCATAAGAGCTGAAGGGTCTGATTAACAAGTGGGGGATAATATGTCACTGTGGGTTTGATCCGAGAAGACTCAATACAAGTACGAATACAATATCTATGGAGGCCAGGTGTCATTAATGCAAGGTTGTACCGGAAATTTTTGAACATAATGAAGTTTTACTAGAACCGGTTTAATTTGAGAACCATAAGACGGGAATATGAAGAGTCATTTCCAGTAAGATTCATGGGTTATAATACTACTGCCAGTAAGTCAAGTAGATCAAGAATTGTTTAGAACCATGATCTGTTTATTGAAGCCTGGTATAATTGTTCACTTTTCGGGAGGATAGATGTGACATCAACAATAGAGAAATACGAGGCATTGCTACAATGCTCTAGTGGTCAAAAGGGAAAGGTTTGTACAAGGCTCAATAATAGTTCAGGGTTTAAGACAAGGGTAGTTGCAGTTATAGAGATAAACAAGACGCAATATCTGAAGAATTGTGATAACCAGAAAAAGATAGATAACGAATAAATTAAAATGGCATTCAAGACGAGTAAATTGAAGGGGCATTCAAGGGTTGTTGCTGACAAATAAGAACTCGAGGAAGAACAAAAAAGCTTTGAACTCATAGGCGATATCTAAATGATGAAATTTACCGAAAGATACCATAATTAGGGAAAATGCTGATAAAAACGATGAGCTAAGAAAAGTGTTAGAATCGGGAAATGCAATATAACAATTGAAAGATCGGTTTGATAGTTTCAAAGAGGTACTGCTATGAGGGATAAAACAACTGGAAATCAAGCTGGGGCAGTAATCCATGTTATCCAGAAACAGAGTGGTGAAATGATTAACTTTAAGAGCCGAGTGCAGGAAGTCGCCTGACATATTCAGATTTTGCTCGATGAAGTCATTAACCTGTAACAACATTTTGATATCGACACCAAGCCAGGACAAATAATGACTCAGAGGCTGAACAAAGTGATCGACCAAAAGAGCTGGAGCTAGTGAACATATTGCCTTTTCTCTGTATTCGACCTTTCAGTTAAATGGGTGTTGTTCTAATGACCAGTCCTTGAAATCGATACCTCGTGCATTCATGCATTACAACACTTAAACATTATGTAAAATAAATATTGTATTTCTATTTTAAAATATTGCACTTTTATTTAAAATATTACAATTTGTATAAAAAGTAACATTGAATTTTAAGAAGCATATGCAATAGATTTATTAAGGTTGACCAGTTTCAAAGGTTGTTGAGGGCCACTTGGATCGAATGAAGAAAGAGGCTGATTAGTCCAAGAACGATATGGGATATGAGCCACCACTTTGCTTGGAATCAGAAAGGTCAAAGAAGGAAATATGCCAGACGAAGTACCAACAAGAGTGATCAAGATAGAAATTCATCTCACATAAGGGTTCAGTCTAAAAGGACTCTTCATGCAAAAAAAGTTAAAAAAAAAAAAGAAAGTAAAAAAAAAGTAAAAAAAAGATATGGAAATAAAAAGCCAGGGAGAAAGATGAGCAAGTTCTGATCAACACAGCCATGGGCATTTGTACAGAATCTAGAAGACCCGAGTTTGGATCATGAAGAGAACAGTGAAATGCTCGACTTACAGGCATAGAAAGATTGAATGAAGTCAAATTCTAAAGTTTAGCTGAAAGTCTTATCGAATGATAGTTCAGCAGTAGTTAGAAGATATAATGATTCTAACAGAGATGAGGGTAGAATAGTCTTTCTCTAAAATGATGAATGCCGAGGTTAGTTGAAGATTAAAGTTGCTCACAAGGGAGTTGATTGCAAGAGGAGCAGAATACAGATATGAGACAAAGAAGCTGAAGAGTTCAGTTAGAAAAGAGATAATTATTCCTATCTAATGGCTGGGTATTTTTGTTCCAAAAGTAAAGAGCATGGTTCAATCGAAGATTATTGTTTGCTGAAAGAAGTTGAAATAAAAGAAAATGACAGAAGCTATGAAAAACTTTTGTGAATAACTCATTACAGTTTGTGTTTTATTAGAGTCAGAGTAATATTTTGGTATCTTCTCTACAATATTTTCTTTCCCAAAGAATTGTTCCAAGATCAGATGCTCCTGTCAGTAGAAAGCCAAAATCTAAACTGGATCTCATTCATGTTTTTATTGAAAGATATATTTCAAACTACTTGCAGCTTAGTCGTATCACAAGAAATTATCAGAGCCTCATTAATCGAGTTGTTACAATATCAAGACTATTGTGAGGTATGATTGAGATGTTAAAGGTTGCTACATTTTCAAACTGCAAATTCAAAACTTTCTGAAGTGAGAGATTTTGGAAGATAACACTGAAGATCAGCTATTAAGATATGTAACTTAAAAAGTAGTCCCCTGATTGAAGAAAATGCAATTAGATTGCCCAGAAAACAGGTGCTGAGAACGTCAAGTGAAAAGAGAGAAAGAAGTGGATGAATGCAATGATCGGATTCCCAGAAGAAAAAGTCAATTGAATTATCAGGTTTCATGGAAGATTCCTCGGATAAATGCAAATTTTGAATGCCCATTTCAGACTTATTTTACCCATAGTCCGATGAAGAAGATGACAAGCCCATCTGCTTAAAGTTATGACCCTGATAATATTTGCAAGTTTCACATGGGGCATTAGAATGTACTACCAAAAAGTGTAGGCCCTTAATGGAGAAAATCAAGAAGTTGTTTAGTCAGAGATCTAGAATGAATGCTTCCAAGATTGTCTTGAGTTTTGAAGTTTGTCTCATTCATGCTTATGCATCAAGGGGATACAACTTGCAAGATTTATCTCTGAAGTATTATATGAAATCAACTCAGTTACTTCAAGCTCAAAGATTCTCTTGTATTGTTTCAGAGATGATTTCAAGATATAAGGCTATGGTTGCAAACGATCGATCACTCATGGGGAGGATATAACTGAGTATGGGGCAATCATCTTCAATTGGTATTCCTTTATTCAAAAAAATAGCCTATTAGAGGTCATGGTGATGGTGATGATGATGATAAAATACATATATCTGCCAGTTCAGGGATTTAGCAAGTTTTGCCACAGAGTTCTGGTGGTTTTAAAAAGTTAATGAACTTGATAATAGTTTAGGGACTTAAAGCATTTGTTCGCCCTAAATGATAAAGGTGGGGAAAATTTAATATGACAAGAGATCAGTGGAGCGTCATTGAAGAATTTAATCACTGAAGAGTTTAAAAAAAGATCTGTTCAGAAAGAATGAGAGTATCAGAGCATGAACAAGAATAGGCATGTCTTTGTAGTGGTGAAAAATAAAAACCGACGACAGAAGTGGAGTGACCAAGATTAACCCAAGTTTTTCTTTATTAATGGTCAATAGTGAACCACGGGAGATCTGTCTGTAATTTTAGGACCGTTGTCGAGTAATACCCTGAATCATCCCAATCGCTTTTTCCGCAAGCATTGGGGGTCCTTTGTAAGGGAGGTTATTTCGGTTTATTTGCCTATGATTCTTGTTTCCTATATATTTTTCTCAAATGGCAAACCTTTTACATTCTTTGATTCTTTTAATATTTCGTTCATTCTTTGTTATAGGTTAGTTTTTGTTCTCCCATACATATATGTATATATCTTCACTAACATTTTTCTCAGGTCCCAGGATATTGATTGTAAGAGTGACCTTGGATCAAATTCAGAGATCAACTTCAGAAATGTAACTCTCTTCCATTTTACTTAGACCAATGGAAAGACATTAATGAGTGTCCAGGAATCACGAGAAATCCCAAATACAAATTTTTGAGTGAATTACCTCTCAAGTATTGTTGGCTAAGGTCTTTGAATGAAGTGATAACCCAAAACATCATCCACCTGAAGACGGCTTGTCTTCGAAGATATCCAAGTATGGGAGGACATTTGGCATTCCTTCATCTCCCTTCACAAAGAAAGAAAATAAGAAAAAATATCATTTGTTGTCCCCTTTGAGCCTGATGATTTTCTTTCGATTCAACCCAAACCAAAGATCACCCCTACACTGGGGGCAAAAAGGATTAAAGTTCATTTGCAAGTGAAAGTGTTCGATTTTGATCATCCTATGATAGTAATGCCTTGTGAATCAGGGGCAAAAGAAACAAAAGTGAACATATTAAGTACAAAAGTCAGAAAGGTAGGATGAATGAAAAAGAATACTCTGAATTCAATCAAAAAAGAGAAGAAGAAAAAAGAAAAGAAAAGAAACAGTGGAAGCTTGTGTTCAAAGAAGTCAAATGAATCAAGTCGAAGCAAAGAAAGCACTAAAGTTGAAAAGCGCAAAAGAAAAACAATACATATATGAGAGATCCTTCATTCAAACCAGCCTCCATCCAAAAGAGCAGTGGAAGATTGATTTCAAGAAAAGAAAATGAACTCTAGGGTGAAAACCCAGAAATGGGCAGTTTAGAGCAATCTGTAAAAAAAAGAAAAAAAGAAATAAAAAAATAAGAAAAGACAAAGATTATTTCATCCGATCATATTCAGATAAGTGCAAAAATGATATTTCACTTGGAAAAAATAATCATTGGTTTCATCACCATTAAGTATTTATTTGAGCCTATATATCATTTCTTTGGCAGCCGTGAACCATAGCCTACGTTACAAGTCTCAAAAGACCATTTTGACCATATACGGGTATTGAAGCAAGTTGAGTGTGTCTTCAGAATACACCCCGCTTATTAGGGTTAACTTTCTTCAAAGACTTCCAGACTTCTAATGCTTGATCGAGATCAGAAAAGAGGGAAGGATTGGGCATGGTGAGTTAGTGAGAAAAAGAGTGCTACCTTAAATGGGATAGAATTAGGTATACGGGAAATGTTTCTCCCAGAAGTTTAACAATTTGGAAGAGGTCACATTGGAGTGGATCTTTGCGGTTTGGTTCAAAGACTCTGTTGCACTTGATATCTAGGGGTCTAATCTTGATTTTTGTTCTCATGTTTGCCATAACTTATCAAACTTTTCCAGTCTCTCAAATCTAGTAAATAATATTTTAAGCCTTTCGCTTATCTTTTCAACAAGCATCTTGCAGATAAATTGATTAGATACAAGAAAAGCAAAGGATTTCGTGTGTATTATTATGATGTACTAATCCTTTAAGTGCGGACAGAACATGAGGTGGTCTCGATACTTGTTTAATGATGGAAAGTATGGTGAGGGAAATACACAATTCTGAGTGTCAACAACATTCAAACAAAAGCTGCAAGAAAATGA
Organism: Hibiscus mutabilis; assembly: GCA_019671005.1. Taxonomy (NCBI): domain Eukaryota; kingdom Viridiplantae; phylum Streptophyta; class Magnoliopsida; order Malvales; family Malvaceae; genus Hibiscus; species Hibiscus mutabilis. Next base: position 9,634,402 of record CM033737.1, on the reverse strand, counting down.
CAGGTAATTTTGGGGCAAAAAGAAAGAGCATGAACCATCTTTTGGGAGCAAAGATGCAGTCAGATCAATCTGTTGAGGATTTTGCTATTCAAAAGTGAGAAAGCAAGGCGAATGTGAGCAAAGATAGTAGTCAAAGTCAAGACAGAGTGGGGCAATGTTGCAAAAAAGAGAACATTACAGAATATCACATGACGGTAAATAAAATCTGCAGGCTAAAACAACAGTGAATCATGATTTCTTTTAGAGTTATGAGAAGGAATTTTGTCAAAGAAGCTGAATAAAGATGTAGCAGGAGTGGCTTTTTAAGAAAATGGTGATTCACGGTGTTTAAATTATGAGAAATACATGGTGAGATGCGGCAAAAAAGGGGTTTATGTGCTTGATCCATGAAACCAAGGAAAGCTTCATCAGAATGAAAGAAAGAAAACATTGTTGCAGGAAAAGAAAAAAAGAAAAAATCGAGGTGAAAACCCGAAAGGGCACCTTGAGAAGAAAAAGAAAAATCTAAAGTGAAAACCTGAAAAGGCGCTTTAGAGCACAAGATGCAGAGATCCTGAAGATTGAACCTGAGTGTGAGATGAGTCATGCTATTGGTAGAAGAAGTTTTAATAAAAGACGAAGCGAAGAAATTTGGAGCTCCCCAGCAGATGAAAGTTTGTCCAAGTGGTCATCAATATTCATGCATCATATAGCCAGGCATCTATAAGAAAGAGCATGCTAATTCATACATTCAAAGCATTTTTGCATACTTTGGCAGGAATTTGTAGATTCAATCGAGGAAAGGCGAAGATCAATTTAAAGCTTCGAGTTTTGGAAGAGAAGATCCAAGCAAGAATGAGCAGAGATTTCAGAAAAAGATCTAGTTAAGAAAGAATAAAAATCTTGAAAAGGTAGATCCAAGCAAGAGCGAGCAAAGATCTTAGAGGAAATATCCAGTTGAGAATGAATAAAGATCTCGAATAGGAAGATCCAGCAAGGAATAAACAAAAATCTCTGAGAGGAAATCTAACATCGAGCGAGCATAGATCTTTGAGAAATAGATCTAGCAAAAATTACAGTTGTGTTTGTGAGAAAGCAAAAATATTAATTCATGATTTTCTGTTTGCAAATATAGATCTCAAGATATTCTGTTTGTAGAGGCAGATTTTAGCAAAAAAGACAGGTTTCAGCAAGAGGCTCTGTTTGTAGAAGCAGAATTCGACAAGTATTTCGCTTACAGAGGTGGATTTTAGCATGATATTTTATTTAAAGGCAGATTTCAACAGATATTCCCTCTACAGAAACAGATTTCAACAAGACATTTTGTTTGTAAAAGGCATGTTCAGTCAGATGTTTCATTTGAAGAGGCAGATTTCAGCAAAGATTTCAATTCGTTTGAAGAGGCAGATACCAGTAAAGATTTCAATTCTTTTACAGAGGCAGACCTCAGAAATATTTCAATCCATTTACAGAGTTAGATCTCAGCAAAGATTTTAATCCGTTTACAGAGGCAGATTTTAGCAAAGATTTTAATCTGTTTACAGAGGCAGATTTCAGCAAAGATTCCAATCCGTTTATAGAGGCAGATTTTAGCAAAGATTTTAATTCATTTACAGAGGCAGATTTCAGCAAAGATTTTAATCCGTTTGCAGAGGCGGATTTCAGCAAAGATTTTCTAATTGTGTGCATAGGAAAAGAAGTGCATTACAATTCTGAATCCTTCGGGTCATCAGTAAGCCCTTCAGGCATGATGTTAAGTCCTTCGGTCCATCACCTTCGGGAGTGATATAATTGTTTGCACATGAAAGGAAGTGCATTATAATTCTAAATCCTTCGGGTCATCAGTAAGTCCTTCGGGCATGATGTTAAGTCCTTCGGGTCATCAATAAGTCCTTCGTGTATGATGTTAAGTCCTTCGGGCTGATACCTTCAGAAATGATGAGAATTTCTGAATGTTATTGTAATAAGATGGTGGGGCATGATATAAGCAGAAATATTAATCCTTTGGGCTCTTTGTTTCAAAAAAGAGAAAAAGACAAAAAAAGAAAAAGAAGAAAAAAAGAGAAAAAAGAAAAAGAAAATAAAAAGAACGAGGAAAAGAAAAAAGAGAAAATAAAAGAAAAAGTGAAAAGAAAATGGCAAAAAGGGAGGAAGAAAAAAGAGAAAAAAATAAGAAAAAGTAAAAAAAGAAGAATGAATGAAAAGAAAAAATAAGAAGAAAAAAGAAAAGAAAGAGAAGGAAGAGAAAAAGAAAAGAGAGAAAAAAAGAAGAAGAAGAAAAAAGAAGAAGATGAGGAAAACGATTCAAGTTGCCAGATTGAAAAGCAAGATAGACCAACTTCAGGCTCGAACGAGTAATAGAAAAAGATCGATCAACAGAGAAAGAGAATAGGAGATGAGATCCTATAAGAGTTTCAGATAGAAAGATCGAATCACTTAAGACAGAAAAGCAATGACATCAAAAGAAAAAGAACTCAGTACTTCAAGTGAGGAAATTGAAAATCTTTCATGATATTTCAGATTGAATTTGAATTAATTGATGATGTTTCTTTTTGCAGGATCAATTGTTCCCCAGAGGAGAGGAGAATCAGCATTTCTAGAATCTAGAGTTTTCAATGAGAATAGCTCAACTAACAAAGAATTCAGAGTTTATAATAAGAAGAACTCGCCAAGAAAGATTGAAGAACTCCTAATGAGAAGAGCTCGTTCAAGAATTCCTAATAAGAAGAATTCGCCTAGCAAAGAATGAAGAACTCTTAATGAGAAGAGTTCGCTCCAGAATTTCTAATGAGGAATTCGCCCAGCAAAGAAAGAAGAACTCATAATAAGAAGAGTTCGCTCCAGAATTCCTAATGAGAAGAATTTGCCCAGCAAAGAATGAAGAACTCCTAATAAGAAGAGTTCGCTCCAGAATTCCTAAGAAGAAGAATTCGCCACATAGTTCCTAATGAGAAGAACTCGCATGATGAAGAAGGAAGAGCTTCTAATGAGAAGAGTTCGCCCTTGTGAGGAATGAAGAATTTCATAATAAGAAGAACAACTTCAGATTCCACAATTCGGCAGAAGTTTGAAGAATTTTGAAATGAGAAGAATAGCTTCAAGCTTCGGTAGTTTAGGAGACGGCCAGCGGATTCAAACAAAATTCATGTATTTTCAGTCTTTGCTCTATCCATGTTCCAAAACAATGAGCAAAGAATGGCAGCTTTCATACCCATATTTTGACCGGGGTACACGTTTACTAAATAAATAAGGCCAAATAATGAATAATAGATAAATAATAATAAATAAATATAATAAATAAATAAATAATTCAAAATCAGTCCAAATACCAAATAATGTCCATATTACAAATAACTCAAACCTCTTTACAAAGTTAAAAGCCCAAACCGAAAGCCCAAATTCTATTACATCTAATTTTACTCTCATTTCGGTAAAAGAAATACAAACTACAGCCCAAACAAACACAAAACCCAACTAATCCTATTTTTTCTGCCCAGTTTGTGCCACGTGGCGCTCTCTTATTCGTCCATTGACCATGCCACAGATTGTGGTTTTCTTTAGACCCAGCTGGCATCCTCATGACATCACTTCCCACTCACCTATAAAAGGAGAGAGAGAATGTCAAATCAGGAATCATTACCATCATTAATATACCATAAATAAAATAATAATAAATAAAATAATAATGGAGGAGAGAGAGTTTTACCTTGGGAAGGCCACTGGTCGCCGAGAGCTGAGCCACCGTGAAGCTTGCCATCACCGGAAAGTTCATCAGTCACTGAGAATATTATCCGTCAAAACTGCTACGGCCACCTTCAGGAAGATAAACTCATTTCCCGATTTAATTCCCTGTAAAAACTGAAACAAAAAAGGTTAGTTACACACATATGAAAATAGGAATAAAAACGAGATCGGAAGTTAAAATGAGGGTCGGGAACTTATATTTGGTGGCGGAGGTAGGCTTTGAACGGTCGGAGTTGAAGAGGCGGTTTCGGGTAGTTTTAGGTTTGGTTTGGCCGGAGTTGGGTGGCTCTATCAAACCGGGTTTAGATTAGGCTTTTAGGGCTCAGAAATTAGATTTATTTTGGTTTTAAGGTTTTGTTCGCGGTGGAAGACGGCAGGTGGTCGCCAGAGTTCGGCGGCGATGGATTAGGCGGCAGAGTACAAGGCGGGACATGACCGGAATTTAACGAGTTCATCCAGTTCATGTTGAACTTGGATGAAACTCATCCAAAAATGATGGATTTCGATCCACTTAGGTGTAGTTTTTGGGTTTGAAAGGTGTTTGAGACGAGAGAATCTGGAGAGAGAGAGATTGGGATGGTAAAAAATGAAGGCTGAAATTAAAATGGGGCATTTATAGCTTTTTCAAAACGTTGTCGTTTTGGCAGCGAGTAAGGGAGGGGATTTGCGTTTTACAAATGGGTCGGGTTAGACCCGCGAGTTTGATTTGGATACCATTTGGTATTTCCCCTAAGTTTTGCCTTTAATTCAATTTAGTCACCAATTTCCCCTAATTTCTCCCATATACTTTGTAATTCTCTTAATTTAACCCCCATACCCCGTAAATGTATCCCTTAGTTTGAATTGTTTCAATTGGGTCACTAGATCATTTGTATTTGGGCTTAGGGTTTTGTATTGTTTTCAATTTTGTCCATTAATAATAATTCTAGCCTTGTGTTTTAATTTTGTTTTATTCTAGCCATTATTTATTTCTTTTATGAAATTAAATGTATTTAATTTATATGTGTGATGCATGTTTTAAGTTAAGCATATAGAATTAAATGTTAGACAATTAAATACACCTAGTTTAAATAAATATTAGAGCCTTTTAGTATAGGTTCTCTAATTAGGATTCAATAATTAAATAGGATAGATAATTATAGTAATTAAAATATATCAAATATAAACTTTAAAATCCTAATTTGGATGGTGTTCCATTGTTTACAATTGGGTGTTATCTCAACATGGATTTAAATGAATATATTTAATATATTTACATTTATAATTGGATATCAAATTAGTTCTTTAATTGACATTTAACAATTAATACATTGTAGTTAATTAAATGTATATCGAATAGAATCTTTGGGATTCAAATCTGAATGGTGTTCATTGTTTACAATGGGGTGTTATCTCAGCCTTGGACATAAATATGTATATTTGATATACATTTTCACTTTTAATACTGAGTAATAAATTGTTAGAGCCTTGATTAGGATTAGGACTTTAATTAACTAGAAGGATTAATTAATTAGGAATATGATTAATTTAAAGGCTTTAAATATGTGAAAGGTGTTCAAGAAATTGGCATTTTCACATGAAAGTCATTAAATTAATTAATATTCATAGATTTAAACAATTAATTAAATAGAGCCTTTTTAGGAATAGAACTTAAATTGACCAGACAATAAAGTATCATTCATTAAAAATCTTTTATGTTGAAAATTCATTTTTAAATACGAATATGGGTGCCACCTAACGAGGTGCTTTTAATCTCGTATTCGAACAAAATGAATTTCCTTATAAAAAGATATCTGCATTCGGAATTTAAATTCAATTAATAATTATGGAATAAATTAAATTCAAATAATTATTCGAAATGCCAAAATTCCACGTAAAATTAAAGGTACCGATAACGGACGTTCGTAGGGGTGCTAATCCTTCCCTACACGTAACCGATTCCCGAACCCAATTTTTAAGACAGAATCTCTGGTTTGTTTTTCGGTGTCCAGTCTACCACGAAGTGATCGGTGGCGACTCCAAAATGTTTTATAAAGGATAAATAAAGCAAAATCCGATTTAATATGAAAACCCTAAATTTTCAGGATTAAATTAAAAATGACCAAAAACCCTAATTTTTCAAAAGAACAATCGTCAGGCTATTTTTACACGTCCCGATTTTCAAAAATGATCGCGACACTCGACAATAGAACATCTTCTTTCAAGACCTAATGTTGGCGAGTTGGAGAAAGAGGAGATAGATTGTATATCATGATTTTACGTTGATTGGGAGATGAGAATTTTAGTCGGAATGATTTGGGGTTTGTGAGTTTCGATTTTGGGGTTGAGTTTCATGAGTTTTAAAAATATTTTTTGAGAAAATCTAAAATAATATAGTGGAAAGAAGGAGACGATAAGCCTACTTCGATTTTGTCTTGAGTGGTCGGAGAAGACGTTGAAGAACTATGATTCTGACGTCGGCATGATACAAAGATGAAAATGTGGAAGTTTATCTTTAGAAAATATAAAATAAAAAAATGATGTGGACGACATATAAATGTCACATGATCCTCATATGTCCCATTTAACACTCGAGGAATCAAAACATAAATAATTTTAAAATTTAGTGATCAAATAATTTTTTTAAAAGCTTAGTGCCAAAATAGGAATGAAAAGAAAGTTGAATGATGATTTTGTAATTTACTGGGTACAAATAATTTTCATTAGTACATATAAATAATTTTGAACATGTGAACTATGATTTCACTTGTAGATTCTCTCGTTTTCGTCCTTGTTGAAGCTTCCTTTCAACTCCAAAATCCTCAGTCCTCTCGCCTTCAGATCCGTCTCTCATTTTCATTAGTACGTTTCTCTTTATTCTTTTTCATTTATCTCAAACCCAACTCTTCAAATTCTAAAACAATTAATTTCTGCAATTTTCTGCTTCCTCAAACGATTTTCTCCGGAAAATCCCAAATAGTCGGTTTGAATTTCGGTAAAATGCAATGAAACTGATAAGTAAATTTGAGAATACAAATGTGGGTTGCTGGATAATTAGTATACTATTTATTGAACCTGAGGAATATGGGGCATTTCATCAGTAATAGAAAAAAAAACACCTTTTCTTTTACAGGTTGGGGCATGGCAACCGTTAGAAATCTGAATATCAAGACGTCAAGTTGCAAACGAATTGTTAAAGAGCTGCACTCTTATGAGAAAGAGGTTGATAGAGAAGCTGCAAAAACAGCTGACATGAAAGAGAAAGGAGCTGATCCTTCCGATCTCAGGCAACAGGTATTGTTTCCGCTTTCAGTGGCTGCTTTGTTTGGGATGGTATAACTTTTACTGGTGCAATTCTTGAGAAGACCCATTTTTGAAATCTCGTTTTATTTTTCATTAGTAATGCCATTTCACCTTGTAAAAGGGTATATATGTTAGATCTGTTTGTTTAGTGGGAAAATGTTTTTCGCATTTTCTAGTGTTTCTTTGGTTAACGAAGAATGGATTCTACTTTAAATAGCTTAGCTAAAAAGATTGATATCAATCTTCAGGGATCAATCTTTTTATACCAATGCAGAGTTTGTGAAAACAGCCAAACAATGGAGAATGTTGTATGATGAATTTATCCAAACAAAAGGAAAGTTTTTTCTTTTAGAAAATAAGTCCATTTTTCTGGAAAACCATTTTCTACTGGGCCCATGATTTGAGCTACTTGATGTAGATTGATTTATATAAACTCTTAACTGCTTGGACAGGAAAATGTTCTGGCTGAATCAAGGATGATGATCCCTGATTGCCGCAAGCGGCTAGAAGCTTAGCTGGCTGACCTTAAAGGGACTTTGGTATTGTACATTAATTGTTAATTACTATTATTATGATTATCTCTCTTGCTTAGTTCAATAGCAATGTTTGAAGTTTTTGTGCTTACTTAATTCACTTTTATTTGAGCTGTGATATGATTCTTTTTCATTGTTTGTTCTATGAAAGTCCCAGAGATAACAACATTCAGGTTTTAATAATATTAATCAACAATTTTGTCCCGACTCCTGAGTCCTGACTGAACTTGATATAAAAGTTAAGGTTGGAGAATGATATTCAATTTCCAGTTTCATTTGTTCTGTTTCAGTATTTGAGCTTGTCTTTGCGCCAAAGGCTAGATGGTCTGGCAATCAAACATGCTTTGCTACTCCATTGTTGAAATAGCTTTTAGTTCTTACTAAGCTATGTCCCCATAGCTGTTCATTAGGGCTTGCCCTAAACCTTCTGCTTTCTTAGAAAGCTGCATTCTAAGTGATAACAAACTGATCATGATTGTAGTTGTGGAAGTTAACTCCTATTTGAATGGTGATTTTAGCTGAACTTGGATATAGCTTTGGTACTAGTAAGATAATTAGAGCTCAAGTCTTATTGATTGATGACTGACCTCCGAGATACTAGCACTAAATTGGAAGACAGATTGAAGTGTTTCTTTATGTGAGTTATCCGAGAGAAATTTCAGCCTTTGTAAATAATGTAGTAATTATCCTACTTAAAGTTTATCTCCCTAATAGATTAGATTTTATCCTTAGTAGGACTCCTTATTGTAGTTAGAGTCTATCAACTTAGTAGATTAGAACTAAAAGTTATCTTGAGAAGGTCTTCTTAATGTACTAAAAGACCTAGAGCCTATATAAGTGTGTATCGAGAGATGTAATTTTTGATTGAGCAATAACAAAATACAGAATATAAAATTCTGTTTCTTCCTGTTCTGTCAACTTACACTTTATTATGGGATTTTTGGATTATAATTCTTCTTGTATTTAGTTTCTTTTGGATTTCCTAATTTCCTCTCTAGTTACCCATATTTATCAAATTGAAGATCAAGTAAACAAATAAGTTCGATGAATTACGTATTTAATTCCAGGCTGAACTGGAGGAAGCAAATGAGAAGGAAGGTCCAGAATTCGAAGATGCTCGTAGCACAATAACAGTAGTTGAAAAGTTGTTTCAGAAAACAGAGGCTTAGTGGCAGCTTCTATTAAACAGCAGTTACTCGAAATATTTAAGACATGGTTGTAAGTTTGTACCGATTCTATTGCTAGCCATAAGTAGGGCGTATGGAATGCAACTAAGATGTCTTTCGAAGTTTGTATCTTGCCTGTTGTGTACTGAAAGGAATTCTGCATATATAACTCCCACCAGTTAATCCGTTCTTGTGAGTAATTTGTTCCTGGGTTTTTCACATTATGTAGGAAAAGAAATCTTTGGTGAAAATTTGGAATTCTTAAATATTTGTTAGGCATATGCCCATATGGAGATGACATTAGAATATTTGAAAACTATCGGTTGATCTCAAAACAATAAACGTTATCGCATCGATGCCGATACGTACTAGTATCAGAACAACAACAATGTGTTCTATGCTATAGCACTGACTACATTGCATGAACAATCATTGGCAGTTTTAAAAATCATGGCACCACTGTCCCTTCCCTGTACTCAATGGTTTGGTACTTTGTCTCTTAACTTTCACAAGGTTCGAGAGTTGGTAAGCAGAGGAAATCAGAAAGTAAGAAATTCATGGCACCAATGGCAGCCAAAGGTGCAGGCAAGAGTAATGTTAGGTCTAAAAGCTAATTTATCAGCCACAAGATCTATACAGTGCCAAATGTTTCACAAATATAGAGCCATTCATTGCTTTCATGGATATAAATCACCTACTTCTTTTTCCTTTTCATATAAATCACCTTACTTCTTTTTCCTTTTCATAAAGATTGACGGGACCCTATCCTTATCTTTCTTCGGAAAGGCTTGCATGCCTCGATGCTGAGGTCAACAGCTGCTGCAAGTGCCATGAAGATGGCGGCATCTTCCACGCATGTTACATGCCGCATAGCCAGTTGCACTAACGGCTTGCTACTTTTACCTTCCCCTTGGACTCTGCAGCTCATTACGAAACCACCGGCAATAGGACTTAATGCGGAAAAGTCACCACTGCTTTGTGGACTTGGTACTGGGGTTGGTCCCTGCCGCAGTTGTCGGTCAGTGTCGATGAAAAACTCCCCACCCTTTTCGGCACTGATGAGTATCTCGGACATGAGAACCTCGGCTCCATCTTGGGCTTCAGACAGCAAGTGAAACCGGCAGCAGATGGAGTCCCTTATGCCACGCTCACGCCAGGCTTCAAGCTTTCCCCAAGGCATCCAGCTCTCTGGCCTGTAAATATCAGGACGAACAATCAACCAAGCTCCTGGGTTGGACTTGGCAACCCAATCACAACCTGTTGACGGCACAAAAGGAGTGGTTATGAAGGCTGCCGCAACAGCCGAGCCAGAGAGATCATGTATCTTCACCTTCCATCCTTTCCTCTCTCTTCTCTCGGTCTCTATGTCTGAGCTCTCACCAGAACCTGTCCAATAAGTGCTTAGCGGGTCCACCTTTGCTACCCTACCATTTCAAAGAAACCATGAAGAGTTTCATTAACCGTAAACAAATTAATAGAAAGTAACAAAGAATCATCTAAAGCAGACCAAATGTATTATAAACTGAGTAATGGCAACTTTCCTAAAATTGAACTTTCGACAAATGGAAGATGGATGAAGCAACTTATAGTTTTGCATCACCTGTCTCGACTAAATTTGCAACTAAAAATCGGTTGTTTGATGGAACCTTGAAGCTGTACTATCTGAGGACTCAGCATAGTTACATCTTCAAACTGAAACACGTATCTTGGATCAGGATCAAGCTGTACTCTCAAATGAAGTTCAGCTCCTGGTTTTCCACTCTCATGCTTGTTTTTGCCAATGCCAATCCATCCATTGAAAAGAATCACCGGCTTCCCTTGACTCCATTCCGGACCCACCTCCAGCTTGAATGTTCCAATCTGCTGTCTCTTGACTCCAACACCACAATGTGACCCATTCCTCCCTGTGAAGACAGTGATCTCTAGACATGCATGGGGGTTATAGAAGCAGCCAGGGGTCAGCAAAGCCTTCACATCAGAGTCCTCCAGATAAAAGCTAGAGGCAATGTTGTGAATATCAGGTGCGGCTTCGGGTGAGGATACTAAGGGAATCGATGTAGTTTGCATAGGGAAACCTCGGAGTCGTATCTCACATGAACACGGGGAAGAGAATGCATGAATTCCAGCCTTTGAAGTATTCAGGGCTGATCCAGGAATCCTCAGACCCAGAGAGCCTATTGACAACCTGATGAAAGCCTGAGGATCCATTATTGTCACAAATATTTCCCCATTGTATAAAAAGCTTTAAGTTATGGCAACTCAAACCTGTCATTTCAGCAGGAAAGTAAAGATTAGATCAAGAAACAAATCAAGTCGCATGTTGTGTCAAAATTGTTGCCTCGCTATATGATCGGATCACGTTGATAAGTTGAAATAATATCATTTTAATTAAATATAAGATGATTTCCCGCAGTAGAAAGGAAAATGATTTTCCTACGTTTTTCAGCAGCGATAAACAAATCATCAATTTATGGCCAGAGGTATTCCAGGACATGATCCGTGGTACGATAAGACGATTATAGAGACAAAAGAGGATCTTATCATAAACCTAGGGTGATCAGTAGTATGATAAGCCATGTTGGATGTTGCTTCCAAGCTAAGCAAGTAGACTCTTAAAGGGTTCTATTTGCACCTATCTGCTTCTATAATTTTTCTGATTGTTCTCCTATAAGTTCAAAACTTTACAGCCAAGTCAAAGATGATTCGAGCAGAACACTGAAAAATATCAACACTCAACCAGCAGAAGTCTAAGAAACTAGAAACAGGGAGAACCCTCGAGTTAAAATTGATCTGAAACTCTTGCAACGTAAACTATATCCGGAAGACAGAAAATAGTGGCTAAAGTTAACATTATTGAAATCGTCAAAGAACTGAGTTCCACAGATTTGGCAAGTCTTTCACAAGGAAATCTTGTGATCTGGTTTCTGTATCTAAGACCGGTAAACTACCGAAGACGCCGTGTTCAACACAGCAATAACTAGAAGCATATGCCTAGAAACAGTAAAGAAAAGCGGCCATCTATGATCAAATTTCCTAACTAAATTCCCATGAATCATTAAACTGATTACATAAATTGAAAAAGGCATCAGCATCTTCTCCAAATATTCACTAATTACTTAGCTATTCAATCTGGCATAAGTTATCAGTCAATTGACCTTTACCTAAATCGAAAGTTACCATAATTGAGCTTCCATGAGAAATACTATATAGTTTAATAACATCCCAACTTTAAAACAAGAATCATACAGCTTAGGACTCAAACTTCTCATCATTTGACACACTTTTCCCATCAACCAACCCAAGAAAAAGACTTGTAACTTGAACTCAAATGGAAAAACCACCAAGAATTCCCACTTAAAATAGAAACCCCGCATATGATTTCAACTTAAAGATGGAATACACATTGAATTTCACCAAACATTTGTTGGTTACTTGCAAACCAAACAAAACACACACATTAAAACCCAACTAAAAAACCAGCTAGAAATCTGCAGCCAACCAACTTAACAAAAGTCAAATTCAATTAAATAACCCATAAGTAGAAAAACAAGAAAGAAAAGGGAATTTAAATTCAAATTAAAACAATATAAAAAAAAGAGTGAACCCACCTTTTAATGAAGCTTTTTCTTCATACAAAAGCCGAAGGAAACATATTTCCCAGAAAGGAAAACTTATCAAAACATCATTCACACAAAAACCCTCTCTTTGGGTGCTCTTTTTAATCTAAAAAAATTGTTTTTTATTAGGAATGTAAGCACTAATCAGAGTTCAGAGTTCAGAGTTGAAAAAGAAGATGATGGAACCAAAAAGGCTTTTAAAGAGCTTGAAGACAATCTGGGTTTTCACGTAAGACTCTTTCACAGATCACGAGGAAGCTCTCTCTCTCTTTTAATTTTTATTCCAATTATGAACTTGTTTCTTTGTTTTCTCTAAATGTTAGTAGTAATTAAATAATTAAAAGGAACTCTCTCTTTTTTTTCCTGCATAATTGTCAAGAAATAGAGGCAGAACGTAAAGAATTTGTCTTTTTTCCAACCAAGTACTAATCAATGGCGGAATATAAGAGAAATCATTTTTATGAAAATAAATTAAAGAATAAAGGGTAAAGTACACTAGTAGTACTTAAACTATGTCTAAATATTCTTTTTATCAATAAACTTTCAAATGTTATAAAATGGTCTTTAAACTTATCGGACTGCTACAAAATGCTCCCAACATGTTATCAAGTAATAATAAATTTTGATAAGTTTAAAGATCATTTTGTAATAATTCGGTAAGTCTAATGACTATTTTGTAACAATTTGATAAATTTAAATGATCATTTTATAATAAAAAAATGTTCACTGACTAAACAATTATTTGAGTATAGTTTAAGAACTACTGAGATACTTTACCCAAAAATAAAATAAAAAATAGGAGAGAGAGAGAGAGAGGACGTGAATACAGCTGTAATCAACGCAAAGGTTTGGTAGATTTGCAATCGTTTTCGGACACATATGCCGGACTTCATCTTCTCTATCTATTTATTTATTTATTTATTTATTATTAATTTAAGGATGTACTTTTACTTTTTTTATTTAAAATTATCCTACATTATCTAGAGAGAAAAAAAGTTAATATCACATTTGGTCCTAAACTTTAATCAAATATGTAATATGGTACTTCTGTAAAAGAAATGTTTTAACTTGGTATTTATATTGTTACACCTTTTCTCTCTTGCCGCATGGTTTTTTTGTTTGACCGGCAGGGACATCAACTTTAGTGCTAGCTGCTGACTGTTGGTGTTCATCATTTTTTTATTTTATATATTTTTTTGAGTTTTTTAGTTTTTAATAAGAACCTTTGATTTTGTGGCACATTTTTTCTGCCTTTATGACAAGTTTCTTTTTACATTTGTGGTACGTTTCCTCTGTCGTTTGGCACTATTTTTACATACTTTAGTGGTCGTTTGGTCCTCATACAGAGATCCTCACGGCGATTATTTTCTTATTTGGGTTTGTTAGTTTTTATAGAAAGTTTGATCCCCTTTGGTGGTTGTTTGTCGATGTAATCAAAACTGTGTATGGAGCAATCTGCATGATAGTTTGGTTCGTTCACCAATCCTTTTTCACCTCGTAAAGTATCTCGTTAGATAGAGATAAGGATATTCATGAAGATTTCTAGATTCTTTAACAATGTGTATCAATCTTAAAGGAAATGTTTGCTTTCTTTACACTTTTAGATTATATGTTTTATTTTTGTATAATTTTTTTAATATAGTCCCATTTTTCCTTTTTTATGTCTATTTGTGGTACATTTTATTATTTTTTAATATAATTCATTTTTTATTGTTTAAAATAAAGGTGGCAATCGGGGCATCCGGTTCGGGTCAATTTGGTTCGATTTGATTCTAAGTTCATGTCGCATTCAGTTCATGTTCGATTCGATTTTGGGTCAGATTTGATTCGGATTTAGATCGGGTCTATGCAATATTGGGTCTGGACGGGTATCGGGTCGGATCAATACTAGATCAGTTGTATTTCGGGTCGGGTCAATATCGGATGGCTTGATTTTTCAGTTCGGTTGGTTTTCGGTTCAGGTCAATGTCAGCTCAGTTGATATTTCAGGTCGGGTCAATATCAATCGGTTTCCGATTCATGCCAATATCAGATAGACCAATTTTCGATTTTAGTCAATCTTCGAATCTTTAGGTCAATTCGAGTTGAGTGGGGTATGTATTCAATTGAGTATATAGAATTATTGATATATTCACGCAAAATATATTTTTTGTCAATCTTATCATTTAGGCTAAATTTCAACTCTTGACTGTTCAATATTTTGAATTGAACCATCATTAATAGATGATAATCTGACACAAACTCAACCTATAAGGCTTGTTAACGTTTAAAACTTGAATTTCGTATTGTGTTCATTATCGAGTTTCAATTTATTATTTTTTATTTTATAAAATAAAGTTTTGAATAATTTTTAAGACGAAAATTTTTTATTTTACGAAATTAGAATTAGACTATTTAAAAATTATTTAATAAAATATAATTTTATCATATTTATTTATTTATGGATTAAAATCAATTTAGGCATGTTTTAATTGTTTTAGATTTAATTAGATATTTAAATTTTTTACTTGGATATTTAATTAATATCATAAATTAAATAAAAGACTAAACCAAATAAACAATTAAAAGTAAAAAAATTATATAAAAATATATTAAACCTTTAAATTTTTGCTAAATTTGGTTGCTAATCAGTAATTTAATAAAAAAATAAAATATACATATTTCATATTTATTATACTATTAAAAATAAATAAAAATAATTTATCAGTTCATTTCGGCTCAATTTTCTTGTCAAAATCAGGTTGATGTTCGGTTTGGATTAGATTTGGGCAAATTAAATTTGGATTATATTCAATTTGGATTATGGGTTGCTTTTGGTTTGTGTTGATTTTAGGTTCGGGTTGCTTTCGATTCGGGTTGATTGTGGTGTCGGGTTGATTTTGGTTTAGGTTATTTTCGGTTCTGATTACTTTCAGTTCGGATTGACTTTCGATTCAGTAAATTTAGAGTCGGTTTTGATTCGATTTGGTTTTGATTCGGGTTCGGGTTAAATTTAGACCGTAATATTTAGGTCTATATCAGGTCTCGGATAAAATAAATTGATTTGAGTTTCGGGTCAAGTTTGCTTGATCTATTTAAAAAAACTTGTATCCATGTTATTTTTCCCTCACCATTAAAGTACTCTGCTGATTTGGCAATAACCAACAAAAGAATGACACGTTTGTGTGGTGTACACGTAAACTGACACATGCTTTAATATTATTAGCTATGATAACTCCTTTATTGTTACTGAACTAGGAAGTGAGTTTAAAATTTTCTTTATTCTAATTAAATAAAGCTTAACATTTTTGAACAAATGCCGGCTTCAATATAACAAAAACAATACAAGAGATATACAGAGGAAAGAGGAAGAACACAAGACAACACAACAAAGAAACAACCAACCAAACAAGAACAAACAAACAAATGCCCAGGACACAAGGCAACAAACAAAAGAAACACAGAATAGGGGAGGCACAGAGCAATACTGCCAAAGAAAATCGAATCAGAAACTAGAGCCAGCTGGGTCATCTTTCACTGCATGCCAAATCGGTGGTCGGCGGAGCATAGATCTTGAGGGGAAATACAGCCATATGTGCCATCAACAACCATCGCGTACAAATTTGAAATCAACGATGAGTGAATGGTAAGGAGGAGAGAGTCGGGTCAGAGAATCAGACAACAGCCTTCCAGCGACAGTGGGGAGCTTCAAATGCCACCAAAAGAGCCAAATGAGGCCCTCTGAGATCGAGGGGAGGAAGAACGGCGAGATGGGAGAACAGACTCCCCTTCTCGTCCACTTCAACGGAAACCGCCTCACAAAATGGGTCCGAGACAGAGCCTTGGTACTTTAACTTAAATATATATTTGGTACTTGAATTATGTTCATTTTTCTAAGTTGATACTTAAGGAATTTTGGCATAATGTTAAAAAATGCACCTAATATTTGACGGAATAGCCACTTTGTTATTTATTCTTTTTTAAACACTTTAATTCTCAACATTATATTTTGAGTCAAAATGTCCCTTTTGTAGTTAAAAACTGTTAGTCAACTGACGGCAAATAATTTGGAATGACTTGACAGAATGATGCATCAGTAGAAAAAATAATTTTATAAACTTATTTTTTGACTGATGTGTCATTTTACAAGTTAACACATTTGTCTATGTGATATTGTTATGTCAGTGTGTACTACCATTAGAGGTGGCAAACGAGTCATTCGGTTCAGGTTCAGTTTAGGTCATTTTGGGTCTGACTACATTCAGTTTAAATTTGGTTACTTTAGGGTTAGTTGACTTTTGGTTCGATTTTTATGGAGTCGGTTATTTTTGGGTTAGGCCAATTCCAGGTTAATGATAGATCGATCGGTTTCAGTCAGGTTTTTAGGTCGATTTAGATTTTTACACCCCATATATGGCTTTATATAGCACGTATATTTAGCTTTTTGTGAGTTGTGCGGTAGTTCACTTCTCATCTTTCTTTATTTATTTTAATATCTATTCTTTATTTTGGGTTGCCTTCGATTCAGGTTGTTTTTGGTTTGTGTAAAATTGATTTGGGTTTATTCGATTCAGGTCCATTAAGTTCGGTTGAAAATCAGTTCGGGTCCATTTTCGGTTCAACTAAAGTTTGATTTATTTTCGGGTATGTTCTATTTATTTTGGGTTTCGGGTCAGCATGTTCAGGTCGATTTCAGGTCTCGAGTCGGGTAAATAGGTTCGGGTCTCAATTCTTGGGTTAAGTTTGCCAAGTCATTTCAAGTTATTTACCATTAGTTTACTAACAATTTTCATTCATGGATGGGTCATTTTGTCATAAAATGAAACGTTTGAGGGTTAAAGTTCTTCAAAAAAAAAAGAATATAAGCCAAAGTGACTATCCAATTAAATGTTAGGAGCATTTTTTGTCGTTATGCCAAAAAATTTACTCTCAAGTTGGTAGTTGAATTATATACTTTCTCTTAAGTTTATACCCAAAAAAATACTCTCAAGTTGATACTCAAACATTATTTCATCCACTATGCTGGTACTTTTATTAATAGTTTTAGTCCCAAAACTTATACATAGAATTAATTTGGTCCCAATTTGAAACAATTCAATAAATTTAACCATTCATATTTAAAAAATAAACAATTTAATATTTTTGTGCTACTGTTAAACCAAGCGAGCTCATCGAATCAAAGCAAAAATTAGATAATTGAATTCTACCATAAAGAAACAAGGTATTTTTAAACTTTCATTATACCAAGAAAGTAATATAACATTTCTAGGAGAAAAACAAACAATATAGGTGAATAAAAAAAGTAAATTGATAAAAAATAAACGTTAAATTTATTGAATTGTTTCAAATTATGACCAAATTGATAGAATATATAAGTTTTAGTACCAACTTGTGAGAAAGTGCCTAGTTCATGTACCAACATGAAAGTAAAAATTCTATAGGCACCAACTTGAAAAAATTGCATAATTCAAGTACCAAGTGTACATTTAAACCTTAAAAAACTAAAATAACAAGATTCATGTTCGAGAGAGAGAGAAAATATTTATATTTATATATTTTATTTACAAAATAATTATATTATATTTTTAATATAATTAATGTCGGTTTTATAATTCATATCCAAGATAAAGTAGTTGTCAACAATCTCTAAAGCATACAGTTAAAAAACTCTCAATTGGCACCCTCTCACCTTCCCTAAGTTGTGGGTACAATAGCCATTAGGAGGTAAAAAATTAGATTTTAATTTAACCTTTATTATAAGCTAAAAAAATAAAGGACTATTATCTTATACACTGATGGTGAAAAATATTATTACACAAATGGAGTTAATTTAGAATTTAAGTGCAACACCCTCAAGTCCAACCCACAACCATAAAATTTTGAACTAGTTTAGCCTAATCCACATTTTTTTTCATAAAATCCATTAAGTTCAAAATACTTTAAAACATAGTTAAGTGGATACACTTCTACTCTACTATGTTTCATGCAAATCATAAATATGAGCATATAGTTAAAGATGATATTATAGCAATATACTAACATGTGGCGCTACCTCTAGCCGTCTAAACACATAGCAAGCAACAATAGATGCATTAATCTCACAAAGCAAACATATGCATCATACCACACAAACCTGGAGTGAGACCTGGCATCATACAGCCTCATGATCATACATCCGATGTCTCATCTCATAGTATTGCAACATGCTCTCTGGGTATCCGGATCCTATCAACCAAAGGTGACTCAACCAAACAAGTGCCTTTACTTGGCACACAACAAGTCACCCAAAGCTTACCAAGTTATTATTCATTATGCTCTCATATGTGAGTGATATAGCGATTTCTCAGTTTTACAATTCATTTTACCACACGAGAAGTCCATTGGACCATATTCCTCGAATTATCAGCCCCTCAAATTCAAAACTAATATTTTTGAGCAAATTGCCCAGTGGGTACGGGTACTGGCCCTCGCGTACCGGTACGATACCCTTGGCTATTGGTACTCACAGCGTACCGATACCAAAATAGCTCACTGGAATTTTTCCAATCTTTAACATACTAGTACAGGTCGACCCATATCGACATGGATCTGCATGGCGAACCAGTATAGGTTAAACACCGTACTGGTATCCCTCTCTTAGTTCATCTCAATAAAACAATGTTTTTAAACCCAGAACACTAGGGTACTGATACGGGCTCCATGTGTACTCGTACCAAAGCCCAGAAATGGCTTCCTAGGCTTGGGAAATCTCTCCCCAAACCCTCAAATTACAACCACTAACCCCTTAACTCGATCCTACATCTTATGGAAGTTATTTAGGATGGTTTGTGTAACACCCTCAACGTATATTCGACATCCGAATACACATTAAAGATGTTACTAACTGATTTTCTGACTTTAAATTTTTTTAAAAAACCTCAACAAAGTAGTTCAATGGTTGGCCCTTTCTCAGTTTTCATAATCACTACATGATAAACAACCAACTAAGTTAAAAACCGTTTAAAGCATCTTTTCTAATTATTTTTAATTCTTCAAACTAAGTCATAATGCTAGATCATTCAGAATGGTTACCTATTTAATGTCTATACATGCCCCACTAGACTAGGATGTGGTGATACTTACTGATAATATCAGCTAGCTTGATCCATTGATGTGTAGCTCCTCCTCTGCTATCTAGTCCAAAGTACCTACGTGTGACACAAAACACACGTTAAATATAACTTAGTGCGCTATAACCCTAACAATACAAACCAATGATTATAATTAACTCAACCCTGCAGATTGGCAAGCGATTTCCAATTGCAGTTAATAACATTTTAATCATATATAGCTCTTTTAACCATTATATTATTGTAATCATAGGATTCCATCTGTCATACCCATCTTATGTACATTAAACCTTTTAGCTTAACTACTGGCCATAATGTTTTTCAAGTATTATAGCCAAAGTATAAAATCATGCCATCATTGTTCTATGTTCATTAGGTATTCACATGAACAATAATTTCTTTAACATATACATGCTCTCAATATGATTCATATCATCTGTCAACTCTATCATAGAATCATGATATCAATGGTTCATGATCGTCAAGTAGTCATGCTTTATCACGTAATCATTTACATACCATATCCACATAGCCATACTTTCGTTATGCAATCATTTGCATATCATTTCTTTTATCATAGTCATACTTTCGTCATGCAATCATTTGCATATCATTTCTTTTATCATAGCCATACTTTCGTTATGCAGCCATTTGCATATCATTTCCTTTATCATATCCCAAAGTACAAAATCATGTGATGCCATGGTACGCGAGTCATCACGACACTGTAGTGTCTACGATGCTGTAGTGTCTACATCGCCAAAACGACTGAGATGAGTACGTACTCGATGACGCCCTTTGCTTCTCATCCAAGCATATTTTGTGCCTTTTAACACCGTAGTGTTTGAACTGACTCCGTTGAGTCTTTCCTGACTCCGTAAAGTCTTTTCTGCACCGTAGTGCTTTGACACAGCTGCTAAGACCCTATAGATATCCAACTATACCAAAGATTCTTATGTGAACCTATGGTATACGAGTTCGACACTGTAGTGTCTACAACGCCGTAGCGTCTGATGGTGAGTACGTACTCGATGACGTTCTTTGCTCCTCATACCTTCAGCATTGTAGTGCCTACTTTATCTCAGCACCGTCGTTCCTACATTAATACTTTCAGCACCGTAGTGCCTACTTTATCTCAGCACCGTAGTACCTACATTAATACCTTCAGCACCGTAGTGCCTACTTTATCTCAGCACCGTAGTGCTGGTTTGCAGCTGCTATGACTCTTTTTGGATATCCAATTATACCAAAGACTCTCACACTAGTACTTGGTCATTTATTTCCTTATAGATCAATAATCGTTATTCATATAATAGGGCAATTCACATCCCATTTTTTCATCTGCCATATCCAAATTCATCAAAACTATCAACCATAATTTGATAATGGGCATTTCATACCCAAAATCTGAAATTCGATTTAACTTAGATAAATCATTATTCCATATCCATGTATCATATATGACATTTAATATTTCTTTGTTCAACATACATTTTCATTATTATCAAAGTTGACTTATTGCAAGTCTTCTTCACATCATATATATAAACAGATAAAAATGCATTCATTCATCTCACATATATAGTAAATAAATAAAATACACTCACCTGGGTCATGTATTAGCTTGCCTCACTATGCTCTATTCGATCCTTTCTTTCATGGTACCTCGAACCTTCTTTTGGTTCAGATCCAAACTTGAATTTTGCTTTAAAGCCTTCAAAATTACCAAGAAAAAATTTTGTATAGTTTCTCTCTCTTTCCCATGTAATTTCGAAAGTGAAGAAGGGAAGATGAACGCTTTTGTTCATCTTTTCTTAATTTATGCCACATGTATATATTAAATGGAATTTTTTATTCAATTTAATCCTTATTCCAAAATTAACCTCCAACTAAATCATAATTTACAAGTTGTCATTCTAGTTCAATCCCAACTAAATTCCACTCAACTCTAACCAAACTAGAGTAATTCTTTCACATAGGAAATTACCATATTGCCCATGGTACTTTCAAAATATTTCAAAATTGTCATTGTGACCAAATTACCAAAACTTGTCACTTAAATCACAATTTTTTACCATTTTGTAAAAAAATCTAACTATTCTAGTTAGATCACAATCAACTAATTAATAATTTATTCATAAAATAATATTTTATAAATTTTCCATGACTTAGGGAACAATCTCTGAAATTTTGATTGGATCCAATTTCTCGATATTCACTTACTACTTCTACTGCAATCTCCCCTTCACCGGGCTTATTAATTAAATTCTAAAAATTCCTTATCTCCAAATTTATAGAGTCAAACTTAAAATTTTGACTTGGTCCAATATACTGATAATTTTACCTGAAATCTTTATCGGATAAAATTCTCTTAATAATCCTTTACCAGATATTCATACACATAATATTAACTCGAACTAATTCCTTTTTATCAATCTCAAGTACTGACACAAGACCTTCCCGATAGGTCACCCATCCTATGTTTTGAGCACGCTTAACTTTGTAGTTCGATCGAAATTCGACATCTTATTCTGTATTTTTATTTCCGGAATCTATATCATATTTTTCTCCATAATCTGTTTAATCCATGTATAGGATAAAATGATTACTGATAAATTCTTCAACACTTGAAAATGACTTTTATAACCTTCCTCTATCATATGGTAAAATTTTATAATTTTTCAGTTCGATCTGGGTATCCAAATTCTACTTAAACTTTGACTACGATTTTCCCAATAATCGAAATATTAGATCAAACCAGTAATTCCTCATTCGATCCACACCTATAGGTGCTTTATCTATTTATAAAATAAAACACCTAACTTTTGGGAAATTATAACTTTGGTCCTTCAACTTTTTATATTTCCACTTCTATCACCCAAGTTTTAAAAATTATCATTTTGGTCACTAAACTTTAACCTTGAATTCCTATTCCAATTCCCCTTGGATTTTAACCAAATTTTACGAGTATCCTATTTTACTCGTTCTTCTATCACATGACACCTTATAAAACCTCAGAAATTTTTTTCTACAATCCATAATTGAGAAAATCCTAACTTTTATATTTTTGTCATTTTAGTCGCTAAGTAAGCGTTTAAGCCCTTATCTTAGTACTAAATGACACTTAAACAGTACTGTGAATTTTGGGGTATTACAATTCTCTCCCCCTTAAGAAAAATCGTTCTCGAATTTTCAAAACGTACATATTTTAAATAGTTTCGAGTACTGTTTTCTCATTTTCTTATTTGTCTTCCAAGTTACCTTATCCACTTTATGGTTCTTCCAAAGGACTTTGACCAATGGAATTTTCTTATTCTTTATTCCTTTTAATTACATAGGCTAAGATTTTCATCAATTTTTCTTCATACGCCATATATATATTGGGTTGTAATTCAACTTCCTTTGGTTTCTTTTATTAAACTTTTATTTTATCAATAAGTATGGCATGTTCGAGTAGGGCCACTTTGAATAACCAAAATTCACATTTAGTAAACTTCACATAAAACTACTTATCTCTTAATGTCTGTAGTACCACTCGAAGATGTCGATCATGATCAACTTCAGTATTCGAATACACTATTATATCATCTATAAACACCACCATATACTGATCCAAGTAGGGTTAAAACACCTTATTCATCAAATCCTTATATGCGGCGGGGCGTTCGTAAATCCAAACGGCATCACTAATAACTTGTAGTGTCCATAACTAGTCATAGGTACTGTTTTCAATAAATTTTCTTTCTTAACTTTTAACTGATAATAATTCAATTAAAGGTTAATCCTTTGGGAATACAGCTCCACCCCGTAGCTGATTGATCAAATCCCCAAATCCTTGATAATGGATTTTTTTCTTTACGAATAATACTGGAATACCTTATAGTAACTCACTTAATCGATTATAACTCCAGTCTAATAGTTCTTACATCTGAGCTTTCAGTTTCTCTAACTTTATTGGTGTCATTCTATAAGGTGCTATCAATACCTGCTTTATTCTCGAATTAAACATCAACATCGAATTGTACCTCTTAATATGGAGGTAATCCTAGTAATTTATCCGAAAACACATTTGAAAATTTCCATACAATCAGAATATTCTCTATTTTCTTGTAATTATTGTACCAATTTTCTATTATACAGATAACTCATTCTGAATAGAAATTAACTAACATGTTTATTTCATTGTGTTGTATCCACTATGGGTCTTTTCTTATCCCTTACAAATTCGTCAATTGACAAAATCTAATATCTTATTTTTCCTATAACCATTAAAGTCTCATTCATACTATTGAGGAGCTACACCAAGGTATACAAACAATATATCAGTAGTATCACATCCTAGGGGCATGTATACTTTAATAAAATCATATTGAACTCGGTTTAACCTCCAGAATCGGCTAAACCTTTGCTATGATACCAATAAATGTAACACCCTCAAAGTATATTCGACATCCGAATACACATTAAAGATGTTACTAACTGATTTTTTGACTTGTAATTTTTTTTAAAAATTTCAACAAAGTAGTTCAGTGGTTGGTCCTTTCTCAGTTTTCATAATCCCTACAAGATAAACAACTAACTAAGTTAAAAACCGTTTAAAGCATCTTTTCTAATTATTTTTAATTCTTCAAACTAAGTCATAATGCTAGATCATTCAGAATGGTTACCTATTTAATATCTATACATGGCCCACTAGACTAGGATGTGGTGATACTTACTGATAATATCAGCTAGCTTGATCCATTGATGTGTAGCTCCTCCTCTGCTATCTAGTCCAAAGTACCTACGTGTGACACAAAACGCACGTTAAATATAACTTAGTGCGCTATAACCATAACAATGCAAACCAATGATTATAATTAACTCAACCCTGCTGATTGGCAAGCGATTTCCAATTGCAGTTAATAACATTTTAGCCATATATAGCTCTTTTAACCATTATATTATTGTAATCATAGGATTCCATCTATTATACCTATCTTATGTACATTAAACTTTTTAGCTTAACTACTGGCCATAATGCTTTTCAAGTATTATAGATAAAGTATAAAATCATGCCATCATTGTTCTATGTTCATTAGGTATTCACATGCACAATAATTTCTTTAACATATACATTCTCTCAATATGATTCATATCATCTGTCAACTTTATCATAGAATCATGATATCAATGGTTCATGATCGTCAAGTAGTCATGCTTTATCACGTAATCATTTACATACCATATCCACATAGCCATACTTTCGTTATGCAATCATTTGCATATCATTTCTTTTATCATAGTCATACTTTCGTTATGCAATAATTTGCATATCATTTCTTTTATCATATTCATACTTTCGTTATGCAGCCATTTGCATATCATTTCCTTTATCATAGCCCAAAGTACAAAATCATGTGGTGCCATAATACGTGAGTCATCACGACACCGTAGTGTCTACGACGCTGTAGCGTCTATATCGCCAAAGCGACTGAGATGAGTACGTACTCGAGGACGCCCTTTGCTCCTCATCCTAGCACATTTTGTGCCTTTTAACACCGTAGTGTTTGAATTGACTCCGTTGAGTCTTTCTTGACTCCGTTGGGTCTTTTCTGCACCGTAGTACTTTGACGCAGCTGCTAAGACCCTATGGATATCCAACTATACCAAAGATTCTCATGTGAACCTATGATATACGAGTCTGACACCGTAGTGTCTACAACGTCGTAGCGTCTGATGGTGAGTACGTACTCGATGACGCTCTTTGCTCCTCATACCTTCAGCACCGTAGTGCCTACTTTATCTCACCACCGTAGTGCCTACATTAATACCTTCAGCACTGTAGTGCCTACTTTATCTCAGCACCATAGTGCCTACATTAATACCTTCAGCACCGTAGTGCCTACTTTATCTCAACACTGTAGTGCTGGTTCGTAGTTGCTATGACTCTTTTTGGATATCCAATTATACCAAAGACTCTCACACTAGTAATTGGGCATTTATTTCCTTATAGATCAATCATCGTTATTCATATAATAGGGCAATTCACATCCCAATTTTTTTCATCTGCCATATCCAAATTAATCAAAACTATCAACCATAATTTGATAATGGGCATTTCATACCCAAAATTTGAAACCTGATTTAACTTAGATAAATCATTATTCCATATCTATGTATCATATATGCCATTTAATATTTCTTTGTTCAACATACATTTTCATTATTATCAAAGTTGACTTATTGCAAGTCTTCTTTACATCATATATATAAACAGATAAAAATGCATTCATTCATCTCACATATATAGTAAATAAATAAAATACACTCACCTGGGCCATTTATTAGCTTGCCTCACTATGCTCTATTCGATCCTTTCTTTCATGGTACCTCAAACTTTCTTTTGATTTGGATCCAAACTTGAATTTTGTTTTAAAGCCTTCAAAATTGCCAAGAATTTTTTTTGTATAGTTTCTCTCTCTTTCCCCATGTAATTTCGAAAGTGAAGAAGGGAAGATGAACATTTTTGTTCATCTTTTCTTAATTTATGCCCATGTATATATATTAAATGGAATTTTTTATTCAATTTAATCCTTACTCCAAAATTAACCTCCAACTAAATCATAATTTACACTTTGCCATTCTAGTTCAATCCCAACGAAATTCCATTCAACTCTAACCAAACTAGAGTAATGCTTTCACATGAGAAATTACCATATTGCCCATGGTACTTTCAAAATTGTCATTGTGACCAAATTACCAAAACTTGTCACTTAAATCACAAATTTTTACCATTTTTGTAAAAAAAACTAACTATTATAGTTAGATCACAATCAACCAATTAATAATTTATTCATAAAATAATATTTTATAAATTTTCCATGACTTATGGAACAGTCTCTGAAATTTTAATTCAATCCAATTTCTCAATATTCACTTACTACTTCTACTGCGATCTCCCTTTCACCGGACTTATCAATTAAATTCTAAAAATTCCTTATCTCCAAATTTATAGAGTCAAACTTAAAATTTTGACTTGGTCCAATATACTGATAATTTTACCCGAAATCTTTATCGGATAAAATTCTCTTAATAATCATTTACCAGATATTCATACACATAATATTAACTCGAACTGATTCCTTTTTATCAATCTCAAGTACTGACACAAGACCTTCCCGATAGGTCACCCATCCTATGTTTTGAGCACGCTTAACTTTGCAGTTCGATCGAAATTCGACATCTTATTCTGTATTTTTATTTCCAGAATCTATGTCATATTTTTCTCCATAATTTGTTTAATCTATGTATAGGATAAAATGATTACTGATAAATTATTCAACACTTGAAAATGACTTTTATAACCTTCCTCTATCATATGGTAAATTTTCATAATTTTTCAGTTTGATTTGGGTATCCAAATTCTACTTAAACTTTGACTACGAGTTTCACAGTAATCGAAATACCGTATCAAACTAGTAATTCCTCATTCGATCCACACCTATAGGTACTCTATCTATTTATAAAATAAAACACCTAACTTTTGGGAAATTATAACTTTGGTCCTTCAACCTTTTATATTTCCACTTCTATCACCCAAGTTTTAAAACTTATCATTTTGCTCACTAAACTTTAACCTTGAATTCCCTTTCCAATTTCCCTTGGATTTTAACCAAATTTTACGAGTATCCTATTTTACTCGTTCTTCTATCACATGACACCTTAAAACCTTAGAAATTTCTTTTCTACAATCCATAGTTGAGAAAATCCTAACTTTTATATTTTTGTCATTTTAATCACTAAGTAAGCTTTTAAGCCCTTATCTTAGTACTAAATGACACTTAAACAGTACTGTGAATTTTAGGGTATTACAGTTTGCTGCCATTTTTACATGTTATTAACATCAATCCCGAATTATGCCATTAAAGGGTCTCTAACACCACAACCAACCAAAATATCACTTAAGCACACAAAGCAATCCAATTTATGATGCCCATGAAGACAAAAGAGTTAGAGGTGTACTAACCTTTACTCCTAGCTAGAAAATGAAGCTCCTTAGCTCAAATCTTCAAACCTTCTTGTTCCTAAGCTCTTTGGAAGGTTCTTCCACCTCTTTCACTACAACCAAATATTGAAAAACGGATTATAAACCTACTAGAAGAAATAAGGGAAGGTTTAACAACAAGAAAATGGGGTTAACTCTTCTATTCTCGTTAATCTTTCTCAAACCCCACCAAAAACCCATTTTCTCCCCCTCCATCATTCTTGATAAAACTTACATTTTCTTGAACCTCTTGGCGAGTGGATGGCAAAAATCCAACTCAAAATCTGAAATCACAACAATACGGAACAAAGCTTTATCCCACAAGTCACCCTTCCTCCTTTTTTTTAATAAAAACATGACCGTCTTTGTTCAAAAAGGATAGGGGCAAAATACCACACAAGCCCCTCCCTCTTCATCCTAAACCCAACTATACCATTAACCGGGCCCAAAACTATTGGGCGAAGCCCACTAAGGTTTACTTGAGCTTCCAATGGCCCAAAATCTCAACCCAACTCTCAAGGTCTACAGTTCAGGTTTAACTGACCCACGAATTTTGAAATCTGGGTCGTTACATTAAGGTTAGGACTTATGTTATAGAGTTTAGAAACTAAAAGTTTATAGTTAAGATTTAGAGTTTAGGGTTTAAGATTTAGAGTTATAGATTTAGATTTTAAAATTAAATTAGGCATGCTCGTGTGCAATTTTTTTACACTTGTGGTGTATACAATAATTACCAAAAATACATTAGGTTACATTCGTTTTTATTTTTCATTTTCATAGAAAATAGAAAGGATAAAATAAAATATGTTTGGCTACACAAATTGAAAATGATTTCTAAAAATAAAAATATGAGAAAAATAAAAAATAGTAAAAAGTTGTTTTTTTTTATCATTTTCACCAAAAACAATTTGTAAATTGAAAAGAGTTGAAAATAATGATTTCTTAGCTTAATGAATTGATTTGGGTTCAAATATTTTTTCTACAAATTCTAATTCTAATCCTACCTAGAAGGGTGGGGAAGAGAGGCTCTAGAGGAAACAATTGGTGCTCTTAGTGAGTCTAGAACTCATGACCTAAAAGAACATAAAAAAATAATGATTAGTAAACTTATTAAATGCGCTTACTCGTTTCATTTCAGTTATATATGTAAACACAAAATGTTCTTTTTCAATAATTTCTATATACTAAATTTTTGATCCCAACACAAATCAATATAAAATATAAATTTTCTTTATTTAATCTATAATGTTGCTATTATAAAAAAATGGATGACTAAACATGATCTCATATGTTCATTATTGAAAACAGATTTTATTTCTATTTTACCAAACATGCTCTTCAATTTCCAAAAAAAAAAAATGTTTTTTAAATAAAATATTTTTTTTTTTCAAAGAACTCGCAATTGATTTATAAACTTTTGAAGAAGAGTGAGAATATTTTTTTCTAAAAATATTATATTTTTTTGTCAAATATTTTTTTAGTTTTAGTTTTTTAAAACTTATAACATTCATTAATTTTTATCAACATAATTTTCAAATTTCAAATAATAAAAAGGGTTAAATTAAAGTCTTACAATTAAATAAAAAAATAATTATTAAATTTCAGTAAATTTCATAAGTTATTATAACGATAAAATTGCAAAAAGAAAACTATCAACTTATGTTTTTTAGAATCCGTTTTAAAATAAAGTTGAAATTAAAAACCCTTTGAATTTTTTAAAGAATAAAATATTTTAATGAAAAGAACGTTTTTAAAATACTTATTTTTAAATATTTCTAAAAAATGATAATTTATAAACAAACACTTTATTATTTTTCAAAAAAAATGAAAAATGAAAACGGACTCATTCTTTAGAATTACACATAAAAATACATATAAAAGGGTTAAATAAAAGTTTTGACAAAATTGAATTTTTCATTAATTCAAATACTTAGCAAATGTCTTTGATGATAAATTTTAGGGGACCAAGGATGATTTTTATTCCCGTGTTAGTGTTCCAATTATAAAAAAGTGAACGAATTAGTTTTTATGTATTTTATTTTGAAATAAAGCGATGATTTTGTTAATAACAATAATCGTTAGTATTATTAAATAAATAATAGTACGATAAAATTGCAAAAAGAAAACTATCAAGTGATGTTTTTTTTTTTTTAGAATCGAGAGTTAAAATACAATCAAACAAATAAAAAAAAATGATAGATACAAACAAACACTATTCTAGTCCGTGGAGGGTAAACACCATCAACATTAACATAAAAATACATATAGCAATGACAACATGTTGACAAAATTAATTTTTTTCCACAACTTAACCACAAACTATCTTTAGTGATTATGAGTTTTTATCACTATAAGAGAACTAGTACGCGTAATCTCAAAATTTTGAGTGATTACGAGTGTTTCAAAAAATAATCAAATAAAGTCCCTTGAAAAAGACTCTCAAAATCTAATCTTAAAAAGAAAAAAGCTTGGGACAAGATTCTCAACTTAAAAAACCCATCAAAAGTTTAGAAAAAAGACGTTTCTTAAATCAAATTTGCACCAAAACTCAAAATATGTAAAAAACAAAAATGTTAAAAGAGATGAAAATTGTCATTTTCAAAAAAGAAGAGAATTTTGTTTATAAGAAAATTAAATGATTATGAAAAAAAAAAAAACTATGAATGACAACAAGTAATCCTAAAAATAACAAAAGACCAAAGATTTTCATTGAATTGCCGAGTTGTGTTCACAATCATCAACAATAGTATGAATAGTGTGAATAGTAAAAGAATCGGAGAAAAAATGAAAATATTAAGCTTGTGTTGAATCTTCAAGTTTGCCTTCTCCAAAGAATCAAAAAATTGTTTGTTAGTCCTTTAAGACATTTTTAAATTATAAATCAGTCCAAACTAAAATTATATTTTGATCCCATAAATTTATAATCCTATTCTAACACCTCTTAAATGAAATCTTAATTTCGCCCAGGTTGACGGCTTCACTCATTTAATTCTTGATTTATGATTCTTAAATAATCCGAAAATATACAACCTCCCAAAACCAAAATACGAAACCCACGGAACTATTATGTTAAATGTGAAATACGTATTTCTCCTAACTTCGGTGGCAGATTCAAAAATACTTTTGAGAATAAAACACATATTATACATAGATTCGGAAATTTTATGGTGAGCGTAGTCAATAAAATATATAACTGGTAGAAGAAAATTCAAATTTTATGGTGCATACAATCAATAAAATAGATAACTAACTGAAGTAATATCATATTCAGTGTGGACACTTGCTCGCCCTTCACTATACATGGATCCGCCATTGCCTACCTTACTCATTGGTGGAGTGTTCGATCCTCGCTCTGGGCATGAAGCAACTTTAAAACTTATAACCAACGACTACCCCAATATAAGCCAACAAATGTGAAGGTTTAGTTACTGAACTCGTTCTGACAGATACTTTGAGAAACCAAAAATAATTAAAATGCGCATCAACTACTAGTTGGTTTGACGACATGAGAGTCTAAAATTTTCAAGCAAAATCATTAATTAAAATTGTGATATTGTATATGAAACAAATTGAATTGAAAGAGCTCTCCAAATAGACATTTACCATACATGACCAAAATTAATTGATCAATAAATTACCTACCAATAATTATAAATAGAATTAAAATATATCAGATTTATTATTTAAAAAATGTAGGAGTATCAGATTTATGATATTTTTTTCATTTATCAAAAATAACTTTACAATATAATTACAAAATTACAAGCGTGAAAAGTGGGATCTAAAGGGCCCACTTTGAGTCGTCTCTCTTTGGATTGGATAAAATAAAAAGGTACTGGCACAAGAAAGGAATTAGTGAAAAACGAAAAAAGAGACTTTTGCGGCCCAACTTAGGTTTAGTTTTTTTCCCACTTAATAAAAATTGACAACATGACTTATTACATAGTTTTTGGAGATTTTCTATTTGTTTTTTTTTGTTAAATAAATTATGTGTTTCTTTATTCGATCTAATGTGGTTAAAATTAGTTCAGCATTGTTGTTAATTTAAAATATGTAAGAATATATATGCTATTTAGATAATTCTAAATGTCAATGTTATTATAACCGAATTGGATTGACTAGTTGAATATCATGAGTTCACGAGTCGGGTTTAAGCCGCAATATTCGGCTTAAGCAGGTATATGAAGATTTAATTTTTAATTTATTTGTTCAGTTTTATTTTAGAATTTAGCATTGAAGAATATGAAGGTATGTTGATTTTTTATTTCAAATTATTATTTTTATTTTGTAATATTTATTTATATAGTTTAAATATTAATTATTTATATTTCAAGTATATGCTGTGTATTTGAAATGTTTTTTTTATGTAAATATGTACAATTTAATTTTAATGTAACCAACAATTATCATTGATAAGACAAACGATGTTTCTAACATCATATATGAAGAGTCACGCCCATGAGTACGTGACTTGAGGTGATGCATGGTCGGAAGGAAAATAGCCATCAATGAAATACAATTTGAATTTTTAAATTTTATTTTTTGATTATATGTTTTGAATTTCTAAATTATATGTTTTGAATTTCTAAATTATATGTATGATTAGTAAAAAAAGTACACAATTTGTCTCGAGTATCCGATTTAGGGGTATACATTTCAGATATCTAATTCGATCCGATTTGAAATTTTTGGATCGGCAATTTAGCGATCTGTATCCAATTCGAAAAAATTGGATATCTGATTTTTTAGGATTATGATATTCGGATCCGAATATCCAAATTTATGATTTGATTTAAGTTTTTTTTATTTGGCGGTCCTATTCATGAAAATTTTAGGTTTTCGAATATAACAATCCACAAATTATTGAATATAAATTTCAAATTTTCATATATAACAAGTAAAATTATCGAATATAACAAGATTCATATCTATAAAAAAATAAATTTTCAGATTTTGGATAATCGAATATCCGATCTGAATGTGAAATAACTATCTGTATCCAATCCGAAATTTTTAGATATCCGATTCGAATCATTCGAAAAATAAAAAAATAGATCGAATATCCAAAATTTTAGATCAATGAACGGAGAAACGAACATCCCTTTTATTTATCTTTGGATAAAAAGTGAAAAAATAAGCTAAGAAACAAGAGATAATTAACAAAAAGGCAAACAATAAGCTTAGGTATGTATAACCTCATGTGTGACGCAATTGCACAAGGAGAATACAGTAAATTCCACAATTTCACCCTTCATTTAAGAATCTTTCATGTGGAGGCGACAATAAAATTCTTTCAAAAAAAGTCATCTTTTCCCGTGCCCTAATTTAAGGTATTTTGGAGGGTGAATCTCGAACATAACTTGCACAAGTCTCCCAATGGCACTGTCAGCCAACATGTTAGTTTCAAATACAAACAAAAGCCTTTGACGGTCCATCTGTCTTTTTGTTTTTTACTTTTGTTTAACCACTTGTTATCGACCTATTAATTCAGATCGGGTTTTATAGAGACTCACTAAAGAAATAATTTTTTTAACTCAATTTTCTCCATTCACAACGTCTAAATTTGAACTGTTGACATTGATTAAAGGATCTAATGCATTATCCCATCGTATCAACTGGTTGTTGGTTGTCTTTTTATCTTTTTCATCCGTGATGGAATACAATTACTACCGATCAAATTTAAGATTTAGTGTCAATCAAGACTAGGGATGTTCATTCCTGGGTACCTGACTTTTCCGGTATTCGAAGACCGAATACCCGATCTCTCGGGTATTGGGTTTTTCGGCCCGGTCCCGGCTTGTAGTTACCGGGTAGTCGCTAATCGGGTACCCGTAAAACTCGGGTACTGATAACCAATTCATTTTTTTAATTTTTTAATTTAAAAGTTAAAAAATCATATAGTAAACACATAAAATTTAAAAGTTCACAATACATAATCCAAACACAAAAATTAGTGATTTGAAGTGAGTTTTAAGATATAAATATTTGGATATATATATATATATATTAAAGTTTATCACCAAAAAATATTAAAAATATCAATCTCGCTTTTTTCTTTCAAATCTTGTATTAGCAAATTAATACAAATATTTTTGAAAAGTTTAAAACTTAAAAGTACATAATACAAACATAGAAAGAATTTAGAGATTTAAATTTAGTTTTAGGGTAAAAATATTAAGAACCTAGAATAAAAATATAATTTAAAACTAAAAAAAATATATTAAAAATACCGGGTCGGGTCGGGTATGGTACCCTATTACAAAAATATTTCAGCCCAAACCCGACCCAACTACTTGGAAAAAATCCTTGCTCGGATAATTTTCTTTTAAAAATTATCCGATTTTTTAAGGTTCGGGTCGACGGGCTGGGTCAACCGAGTCGAATATTTTTGAACACCCCTAATAAAGACACTATTTTAAATGAAAACCATTTTATCAATATATCATAAATTTAATTGATTAATAATTTTATTGTATGGATTACATTTACATGTCATTATTCTTTATGTCTTGTTATATTATAATTTGTATTCGTATTGTGTTCGTGTTAATGTTGAAAGTTATTCTGTATAAAACGCAAGTGGTATGTAGGGGTGTTCAAAATTTCGGTTAACCGACTGAACCAAATTTTTTCGGTTAATCGGTCGATTAATTTTAGGTTCGATCGGTTAACGGTTAATGATTTTTTCAAACTTCGGTTATCGGTTAATTCAGTTCGTAATCGGTTAATTAACCGAATTACCCGAAATTTTATATTATATATATATTATATATTTATTTTTAGTCACTAAACTTTTAAAAATTATAAAATGGTCATTAAAATTTATCAAATTAGCACAAATGATCATTAAATTTATTAAATTATTAAAAAATAATCATTAAAATTTTCAATATTTATCAATAATTTGTAATGTGCAATAAATAAATGAACATTTTGTAATAATTCAATAAGTTTAATGGTTGTTTTATAACTTTTGAAAGTCCAGTGGCTAAAAAGATTATTTTAACATAGTTTAGTGACCATTAGTGTAATTTACCCAAAATTTTATAACAAATTTCGGTTAACTGAATTAACCGAACTTTTTTTGCGGTTCGGTTAAAAATTTTCGAAAAAAATTTCAGTTCGGTTAACGGCTAATAAATTTTTTTTTCATTTAATAAAATTTTGAAAGTTTGGTTCGGTCGATTAACCGAACAAACCATTTAAACACCCCTACTGATATGGACAACTCCATTGCATGTGCAAGCATGTGGGGATTGGGGCCCAATACTAACTTCACTTAACAAGAACGTGTAGTAGGTTGTTTGTTGTTGTTGTTGATAACTTTTAAATAAAACCCCTAGACTTTTTATAATAAAGGGGAAAGTGGGAACTAAAACACCCTATTAATATTATACTTAAAAATAAATAGGGTAAAACTTTGATACACAGGTTACACAAGTTTGTGTATTTACACTATAAAAACTCAATTCCTAAATTTCTAACCATAACCCTAAAAAACTAAACCTTAAACTTTAAACCCATACACTAAATTTTAAACACTAACCTTAAATTCTAAACCCTACAACCTAAACCCCTAAACCTTAAACCCTAAATTAAAACCCTAACCCCTAAAACTAAAAGACACGTGTAAACTAAAGTTTACACGACTTATGTATCAAAGATTTTTTTCCAAATAATAATAGTAGAGCCAAAGCCACGTTTAACAAAGAAGTGTAGCCCTATATTGAATTTATGTAAAATTTGATTTAGATTAATAGGTTAATAAATCAAATATCGGTGGTTAAATAAAAAAAGAAGTGTATGTTGACTTTTTTCGTAGTTGCGCAAGGGGTTTTGTTTTTTGTTGTAAGCCCTCATTTTTTTAAGGAATTGCTTAATCGTCTAGTAACAAGTAATAGTAGTCGATAGTATTAGATATAGATAAAAAAAAGCAAAGAATAAAATAAAAAATTCTACTAATCAATATTTGTGAGGCGGCCTTTCTTGTATTCTTGTATTAGATCCAAAGGGTTTTTCTTGACCTAACTACAAAGATGATGAATCGATTTCTTTTTCGTTTTTACTCTTGGCCCGCCGCTCTATTTTTGTGAATACTGTTTAGAATGATTGATGAATCAAAAAATTTCAATTGAACTTATTATTTCAATTGGTATTTTACTAGCGGCTTTAACTATAACCTCAGCTTTATTTATTGGTCTGAGTAAGATACGACTTATTTGAAAATTAATTGAATGAACGAACAATTCATAAAAACAAAGCTTTCCGTCCTATTCCATATATTCTATAATATTCTATAGTTCCTTACCGTGTTAATTATCAATTATTAATTATTGATATTCATGGGCAATAGAGATTAATATTTAGGGATAGATATTACCTTTCTTTTTCTCCTTTCAAATAAATTGAAATGATTGAAGTTTTTCTATTTGGAATCGTCTTAGGTCTAATTCCTATTACTTTGGCTGGATTATTCGTAACCGCATATTTACAATACAGACGTGGTGATCAGTTGGACCTTTGATTAATTACCATCTCTTTTTTTGACTGACCTCTTTCTTTAATTCTTTAATTTTATAATAATTTTCTAATTTTAATTTAATCCAATGAGGTCAAATTCGAATTGCTGACACCTAAATATTTTTGGAAAATTTTATAATATTTATATATAAATATTGAAAATAAAATTAACGCCCTATCGAGAAAATATTATCATTTTAAAAAAAAAGTTTATTGCTTTTTTATTTTTAATATTACAATCTGAATTTTCTAATTTCGTATTGGAGAAAAAATTGTAATATATTAATGTTTTTGACTTTGACTCAAGATTTTTTTTTTCATTTCTCGATTTTTAAGATTCCTTATTTTTTTAGAAAAATGTTTTCTTTTTTCAGTAATATGCATGTCCATCTTATGGTTCATGTTCGGGGTGCAAAGCTGCCCCTCTCAACAATGTCGTCTCCAAGGTTCGAATTTGTATCCTCACCTTGGGAGTACAATGTGCCTTACCAATTGTAGCGATGTCCCTTTTTCGCTAAAAACGGGTTTTACTGTGTTTGGGGTCTTTCGGGTATTAAAATGTCTACCTTGGGTTTTGGAAAAAAAACCGTATTTTATTTAAAAATGTAGTCGCCACCGGCCACTAAGGTAGGCCGGACACCGTAAAATCAGAGATTTTAAAAAATATTGGGTTCGGGAGTCGGTTACGGATGGGGAAGGATTAGCACCCCACACCGCCCAAAATTGGTACTTTAATAATTATCTCTTTATTAATATTAGACTTTCCGGATTAAAGTGACGATTAAATTAAAATTTGGTTATAATTGCGAGTAGATTTTAAGGGCCCGTTATAATAGAGTAAACCGATAAACCACTATCACTGCGCTTGATACTGGCCACGTTTACGCTCGAATAAAATAGCACCGCATTGACAATTAATATCTCGTTATGCAAACTTAACAAACAAATTATAAAAATGTACATTCACCTTAACATAATATTAAACCATAAAGACATGAATATTAAGATATCAAATAAAGATAATAAAATATATAAACAAAAAAAACATAACATACCATAATAAAAACAAGGTAAAAACATGAATAAAGAAAAAAACATGCTTCCAAAACTAGATTAAATAACCCCAACATGTTTAAACACATTAAAACAAATCACAACTAAAATATATGCATAACATATACAATGATACTAAAATAATAAAACAAAACAACATGCGAACATAAAAAGAACTTAATGCGTAACACAAATTATATACATATATTAAAATCATATCATGCTATTAATATGTAACAAATACATCGATTTTAACATACAACCTAAAATGTAAAATAAAAACTAGAACACATGTATACATCATAGAAAATATAAGAAACACAATACAACACATGCATGGCATACATGTAACATGGTGCTAAACTAACAAATCAAAGCCAAAAGCGAACATATGCTTAATGCTTAACATGTGACAATTTACATACATAAAATAAAAACATGGCATTATGTGACTACAAAGGACATACTAGCATGTAACCTAAAAACAAAGCGGACACACAATACATGCTAAAATAAAAAAGAGTGCTAGGTACAAGCCGACTAAAAAAACACGAATCAAACAAGTATGACACGAACAAGCGAACGAAAATATAAAAACACATAACATCATAAACTAAACATATACATAAAAAACATGAGAACATGAAACTAAACAAAATCGAGGCCACATTAACATGTTAAAAAAGATAAAAAAAAACATGAATATTTGGATATGAAAAGAGGACTGAAATGAAAAAAAAAGAAAGAAAACATAAATTAAAAGATAATAAAAACACGATTTAGGGACTTGTTTGGAAACTGGAATAAACTGGAAAGGACCGGATGTGTAATATGACCAAGGGGCACACTCAAAATGCAAAGTTCAAAAACGCAGAATGACTTGGGGAGCAATTTCCCCTTTAAAAGCTGATTACAGTTTAATTTAGTGACCAAATTAAAAGATTTTGAAAAGCTACAGGGACCAGGCTTGCAGATTACCCAAGGGGCGAGACAGAACTGAAAATTCCAAACTCAAGGGAGGATTTATGAAGTAATTTGCCCATTTTCTTTTTATTTCAAATCTATAAAACTCAAAAACTGGCCCTTATTTCACCTTTTTTTCATTTTTTTTAAAACCTCAAGAGAGACTCTCTATTCTCTCTGAAATTCCAGAGACACCAACCCCCAAACTTCCCTCAGCCACCATATTTTCTAGAAGCCGGCGGTGGTCCGGCTACTCCGGCCACCGCCCCCAACACTCAAAAGTCCTAAAACCTAGCCACAGCTCCCCTCCAGAACAGAAACCTCTATGCTATTACAAAGGCCGAACCAAAACCTTTCCCAAAAACTATAACTCTCCTATTTCGAGACCACAGAACCCAGATCCCTGACGTTTCGAAACAAAAAAGAAACAAAGAAAAAATCCCCTTTTGTGGCTCACTCCTCGGAGTTTATCGCCGTCAATGGAGGATTTTTCCTTAGGTAAACTCTACATTTTTTTACTTATTATTATTTTTTACATGCATGTATGATATTAGAAAAAGAAGGGAGGATTACCACTGAACTTTGACTCTATTTTTTGTATTTTTGAAACTGGTAACTTGATCTTTACAAAATATTGGTCTGATACATATATCCTGTTTTTCTTTTGGTAGAAAATAATACATATTTTTGTCTGATTTTGGTACTGACAACCCCTATTTTTGGTGTCTTTTGCACGTTCGATTTGATGCGGCGGTTGGTACGACCGGTATGGGGAGCGGTGTGGTGTAATGTCCTTCATGCCAGATTCGCTCACGGCCGTTGGATCAGATCTGATCCAACGGCTGTGATTGCACGGGAAACGGACGGCTTTGATCTGATCTTGGAATGAGCATAATTGCACCAGATTACGACACGTGGCGTACGGGGATCTAAAGGGCCTTGAGGTTGTGTGTCACGCGCGAGTGGGAGTCCAACGGCCCGCGCTTGGGCTTCACGCGGCCAGCTGACGGGGTGCTCTCCTTCGATCTGGATCGTTAGATCAAAATTTGATCTGACGACCCAGATTGGGCTGCGCATCAGAAAAAAGATAGGGTTAGATGATAGGGTTCTTGGATATGGGATTTGGGTTTGGGCCGATCAGACCTTGTAAATTATATTTTTGAGTTTTGTAACCATGAACTATGGACTGTTACATTATAAATGGGTTTTATACATTTTAAATCTGTTACATGCACTAACAACAACAATAATAATAATAATAATGATAATAATAATAATAATAATAATAATGATAATAATAATAATAATAATAATAATAATAATAATATGCAAGCACACACATACATAGACACACATACATATATAGCACACACACATATGTTTACGTACACATACATATAATTATGATAAAACACATTCGCATACAAATGCACTTAATAATAACAAGGACATTAATAATACACACATGCAAACGTATATAAACATGCACATAATAATTACTAATGCATACATAACACATCACACACATAGTCTACGCAAACATAAGTTACATATACATAATAAAAGTATAATATATCATGCATACATGCAACAAATATATATTAATTATTAAACTATCATAGATTAATACAATATTTATACACCGGATAAAAATGAGTGATTATACCAATACACCCAACACTTGTCGGTAGAAAAATATTTTCAAATCCCTATATTTTCTATCGGTCAAGATTGTGGTGGTAGTTATACTTTCTTTTATGTTAATATCTATTTTCGGGGGATGGATCCACATGAAATGTGAGAGGGACGATTATCCTTAATTTTGAATAATTTAATTATATTTTAGGCCATTAGAAATTTTAAAATTATTATAATTAAGTTCTTGTTCCTTTAAAAAATTAAGCCCTAACCTTTTACTTTTTGGTTTAATTATTTTTAAGACCTTTTAATTTTAAAATTAGTAAAATTAAATCATAATTCTCTTAATTTTTATGATTTAATT
Organism: Hibiscus mutabilis; assembly: GCA_019671005.1. NCBI lineage: Eukaryota > Viridiplantae > Streptophyta > Magnoliopsida > Malvales > Malvaceae > Hibiscus > Hibiscus mutabilis. The sequence continues at coordinate 9,594,429 of CM033737.1, read as the reverse complement.
CCTTTTTAAATTACTATTCATGTTAAAAAACTCTATTCATTGTAAAATTAATCAATTTGTCCCCTCATAATTTAATAACGATTTTGTCCCTATCTATTTTGTCTCATTATTAATTATTAAAATAACATTTCATTTTTATCATTTCATTATTATTTTTTTCTAATCAATATGGTTCCACCTACTTTCATTTTGTTATCACATTAATCTCTTCTATCTTGTCGTTTGAAAAAAAGATGCTAAATTTCTTAAAATCTAAACGATTTAGATTTTTTTTCAAATTATATTTTTTTAAAACTTAATTATACTTAATTTTTTTTATTTTTTAGATATATAGTTTGTTTTATTTATCCGAATAAGCAACAAGCTGCTACAAGAAATATTTACAATAAAAAGAATAGGGTCAACCATAGTTAATCCCCAACCCTGTACAAAACTGCCTATTTACTCTATCGTTTCTATCTATTTGGTGTTTATACAAACGTATTCCAATCGTGTATTTCAAGCTATCATAAAGATTGACACTAAAACTTCTAACTCCACAGAAAACTCTAGCATTGCGTGCTTCCCAAATACAGTATAGAAAATCTGTCCAAACTAACTTTAAAATCAAAACAATGGTGAATTTACCTTTTCTGTTGTACACTGCTCACTGCAAGGTCTCTTCCCATGTTCGCACATGGTATTGTAGTCCGTAAGTATTTAGAATTTTCTAAATTTCTTTAAAAAAAACATAAATTGTAAAAAAGTCTTTAAAATTTATTAAAAAATTAGAAAATTTTGAAAAAGAATCTTATATTTTTCAAAATTTTATATTTTTTTAGAAATTTTAAGGATTTTTCTTGCATTTTGAATGCTTTTATGATTTTAATTTTAAAGGAAATCAAAATAATTATAATTTTGTATAAATATAACTTCCAAAAATATCTTCTTGGTTTTTTGCTTTTTTTATAAAATTAGAATTTTTAGGATTTTTTTATGAATTTTTAAAAAATTTATACTAAATTAAAAAAAAATTATTTTAAATTTTTTAATAAAGTACATGTCCATATGATACATATTCGGGATTCGTGACTCTCCCTCCAACAATATCTTCTCTAAGGATCAATTTTATTAGATTAAATTATTTTTTTACAAAAAACTTTTAATGTTACTATTACACGTGACAGTATTTTATTAGTTTAAATTATTTTTTTACAGAAAAACATGAGAGATCAAAGTAATAGATGGAATGAAAATAGAGATTAACCTTCATGTTTTTTATTTTCTATATTAGGTTTAAGAAGTATGATTGGTTAATGATGTGAACCAATTATCTTTATATATATATATATATATATATATCAAAGGAGGGAGAATGAGCTGTTTGTCACGTTCAATAATCATTCCTAAATGTACAATAGCAAGAGTTCATGAAATCCTATTAATAGATAAACCAACTATCTCTTAATCTAGCAGGATGAGGCGTTAGGTCCTTTAAATAAGGTTAAATGGTTCGAATTATGACGTTGTGAATAGAAAAAATTAGGTTGAGAGGGTCACCCATATTGAGTCTCTGCAAAACTTGATTCAGATTAATCGACTAATGAGTTAGATACTGATTATTAAATAAAAATAATTTCAATATATACAATGTGATTAAAACCTGTGATGTGATGATTGTTTATAATCTCATGTTTAAATTAATTGAGCTTAGCAATATTGATTTGATATCTCAACCCTATAATTGACATGTTTTTCTTCTCTTCTTAAGCCAATACTTTATTTTTGTAATTATTCTTCTATCTTTTTTTTTTACAAATTTTTATTTTTAAAAAGAAAAAAAAACATTTATTATGAGCTAGGAGTCTCAAAATCTATTTTATGTGTTCGGGATTGAATTTTAAAATTTTTAAAAGTTAAAATATAATTTTATTAATGTATTAGTTTAAAATTTAATAATGGGTTAAAAAAGAAAATTTTCCATTTTAAGGGGAACCAGGTCATTGCCCGAATGCCTGTCTCCAACGCTGCCCCTGCTATTCACAACTCCCTTATATACGAAAATTCAAATGATACATAATACTTTTTAAAAAAGTAAAAAAATAATTATTATTAGAGTACTATTAAGCATTTGAATATTAATTCGATAAAAATAGTCGAATATTTAATTATACGAATAGTTTATGATCAAAAGACCATAATACATTTAAATGTGCATTAGACGCATTAAAGGTAGAAAAATGATTTTTACAAATATTGTTAAAATAGTGAAAAGTGTCCAACTTATTTATCTTTTAAACTTTTAATTAAACATAAAAGGCATTTCACATGATTTAAACCCTACTTGTAAAAGACTTTTTTTGGCCTTTTATTAATAGTAGGGGTGCGAATTATTCGTTTTAACCGAATTAACCGACCGAACCGAATTTTTTTCTGTTAATTCGGTCGGTTAATTTTAGGTAAGTTCGGTTAACGGTTAATTTTTTTTGGAAAATTCGGTTATCGGTTAATTCGGTTTGAAATCGGTTAATTAACCGAATTAACCAATATTATTATATATTAAATATTATATGTATTACATATATTTATTTTTGGTCATTGAACTTTTAAAAATTATAAAATGATCATTAATTTTTTTGATATATTATAAAATGTTCATTAAACTTTTATCAAATTAGTATAAAATGAAAGTTCAGTGACTAAAAAAGGTCATTTTAGCATAATTTAGTGACCAATTGTGTAATTTATCCAAAATTTTATAACAAATTTCGGTTAATTCAAAAATCGACCGAATTAACCGAAAACTTTAAATGTTCAAAAAAATTCTCAAATCCCTAATTCCCAACATATTAAATCTCTAAATCTCCAATTTAAGGCTTTGGAGGGAATTTGACAAGACAAAGATGGTGAAAGATACTACTGCATTTTCTAGTAATCAATTCTTTTTTGGTTGTTGCCTTTAAGTTCGGTTTTGGGATGGTTTGAAAAGACGAAGATGATGCAGGAGGAAAGAAAGTCTGATTAGGGTTTTAGGTCTCTTTATAAGAAGTGTTGAATCTAACATTTATGCTCTCTATTTTAATTTAACAAATTTAAATATTTTGTTTAATTTGATAGTTCATCCCTTACTTTCATAATATTATGGAAAAAAGGGGAATGAAAGTATGGTGATCAAATTCCAAAGTTCAGCGTCTAAAACCAGAATTTAACCTAAAGTATGTAGCATAATTACATAACAAATGCTAAAAAGATGAGAAACGCCGTTGCCGGGGATCAAACCCGGGTCACCCATGTGACAAGCGGGTATACCCACCACTATACTACAACAACTTTTGAACGCGGTTAAAAACTTTTTATAAACATTTAATACGAAGACATGTCATGGCCAATCTACTCAAAGCAGTTCCATTGCCATCACCGACATGAACCAAACTTTTTAAGGATATGCGCACTTAGATTGTCCCATGTGTAATCACTCATTTTTATCTGAGTTTGTAAACATTATGTAATTGCGGAATTATCTTATTATTGTATGTATGCATGTGTTATTAGTAGGTGTGTTAATTATGTACGTGATATATGTGTGTGACATGTGTACACATACATGGTGCATTTATGTTGTGTATTATGTACCTATTAATATGTGTGTGATATGGTTATATTTATGTTATAGGTATCATATAATATATGTTGGTATATCTGCGTTTATGAGTATGTTTATATATATATATGCGTTTGCATGTAATGTTTATATATATGCGTTTGCATGTATATATATTATTAATGTACTTGTTATTATTGAATGTATATGAACGAGTGTAATTGAATGTATGTATTATTAAGTGTATTTATGTGTGAATGTATTTCATTACAATTGCATGTATGTGTACGTAAGTAAGTATGTGCATGCATCTATTATTATATTATTATTAATATATATATATATATATACAAATCTAAAAATAAAACCCAAATATATTAAATGTCCAAGTCTATATACAAATTTCAAAACCCAAATTTAATTACATCAAGGCCCAACCGGCCAATTCAGACCCAATATCCTAAAAACCCTAATCCATATCAGATGAAATAACCCTAATATTCTCTTTTTTGTGTGCGCAGCCACATCTTAACTGTTGGATCGAAATTTGATCCAACGGCCCAGATCGGGTGAAGACTCTCCAGCTCGCGCGTGTGATGCACCCCCGGACTATTCGCCTCTCACGCGCGCGTGCAACGCACGCGCGAGACCGTTCGTCCTTTCATGAGCCACGTGGTAAAATCTCACAGCCTCGTCTTTCGCCCCAAGATCGATCTGGGCCATCCATGCAGCAAGGTATTCCAGCCTTTGGATCAAATTTGATCCAACGACAGAGATTGCATCTGGCAGAGGTGACCTTTCATCTTTTCCATCCCGATGACAGCCACGCGCCGTCCGTCCAGCAAGGAGAGCCACTCCGTCGTCCCACCAGCTCCAACCACCGCTAAGAAGACGTGCAAAAAACCAAAAAATGGATTTTGTCAGTACCAAATTACCAAATGCATGTATTATTTCTACCAAAATCATCAGACAGAACAGATATATGTATGAAGCAAAAAATCTGTAACATTCAGTCTTGAATTTTCCAGAAAAAAAAAACAAAAACTCAGAGAATTTCAAGGGGTAAATTTTTTCTCTTTCTTTCTCACACGCATGCATGGACCAAAAATATATAGATAAAAAAGCAAAAAAAGCAAATCCAAGATCTTACCGGGGTTGGTTTGTGTACTTTCTCGCCGGTGGTAAGCCCTTAGGGGTGAGCCGTTTGAGGGGTCTTTTCGTGTTTCGAAATATTATAGGGCTAGTGTTTTTTTCTTTCTTTTTGGTTTAAAATCGAAATGAGATAGTGTTCTTTGGTTTTTTTTTGGAGGTTGGTTTGCCAGAAGTTGGAGATTAGGGATAGCTTGAGCCAGCCGTTACGGCCACGGCTCGCCTGAGGCCACCTGAGCACGACGGCGATGAAGGGTTTTTGTAACACCCCCTCCCCGGTCTGGTAGGGAACCGGGTCGGAAAGTGTTATCGGAAGATAGATTCAAAAATCGAAAACTTAATCGAAGTTCAGAACTATTCAAAATATCTTATTAATCTCTTTTATTATAGACCGGGCTATCGCATTAGTAGTTTACTCGAGTTTGGGGTTCAGTTTAAACTTTTCTAAGTTTAAGGACTAAAACGTAAATTTTACAATTTAGCGATCCTAATTCAATTCCTTTATTACAAACTTGTAATTAAACTTACCAATTAATAATTTGTAATGTTTCATTACTAACAGATACCATCTACCAAACTAATTACACTGGATAATATTTAGTGATCAATTTGTAAGTTGCCTAAAGCTTCATTTTTTTATTATCTTTTTAACCGAATTAGCTGACACCGTTTCGAAACTCTACGCAACTGTATCGATACGGTAAGCCTAATTCCAGTTTCAGATTCAAAAAATGTCAAACCCGTTTCGGTACAGCTAGTCATGTATCGGTACGCGTTGACTAGGTTGACCCCGTATAGAAACGCCCTAAGGCTGTATCGATACCATTTTCCAACCAGATTCCAGTGATTACAATTTAGAAGTCCTTATTCAAATTCTCTTATATCTATTCGAAATTAAACATATTCATATTATACTGGTGCAATTTCATTACAATTATAGATCATTTACCCATTCAATTTTATCCTTTAACCAATCAGGGACCAGATTACAAAAACGAAAAGTTTATTTTACTGCTTTTAACTAACTTAACAGGCTCCCGTACCGATACATCTCCTACCTGTATCAGTACGGTGACACCAGAAGGTAGGTAGTTTTGTTATGGACATGGTACAGTACTGGTACGCAATCACACCGTATCGGTACACTTATCAAGGTTGTTAAAACGGTTAAAGCCGTATCGATACCCTGTATCGATACGCACAGCTAGGGGATTAATTCAATTTTGGCTCGATGTACTATACTAGTACAGGCCTAGCCGTATCGGTACGAATGCTACAGAAAAATTCCAGTGATTGATTTCTGTATCGATACGCACTATTCAGTATCGGTACGCCCCTTATTCTAGGTTCCTTATGGCAAGCCCGTACCGATACGCCATCACCCGTACTAGTACGACTGTGCCTATAAAGACATTTTTCTTATGTTTTTTCATTATTTTAACCTACCAAACCTTTTCAAAAATTATGAAAATTTACCAGTAGGTTATTATCAACCATTTCTAATAGCATACTAATTTTCATGACATTACGGGTCCGTTTACTTGTAATTCACCTTTTGGTACGTTATAGGCCATTTTAGACAACTTCCCTCTTTTACAAACGTGCCTAAACTTAAGCCTTTACCACATTAACTTAGCGGATAACATACACATACAAAAGAGGCTAAATAAATATGTTTATGCCCTATGCCACCTTGCTAGGAGTTTAAAGACAAAAATAGCTTACATGTGATTTGCTTAGAGTTACTTGTAACTTCAACCACACGATCAAGCTAGGATTCTTCAAGGTCCTGAAATGCATGAGACACACATATGTTAGGCTTATATAGCCCAGTAAGGTAGTTATAACAATTACACATAAATATACCATGACATGAATGGCATGTTCACAACCTAGGAAACACAGATATGCCATAGTTCATATACAAACATATCTCATACACAATTCATATAACATCATAATTTCATATACCAATTCATAAATCATAATCATATATTTCTTTCTTGGACATGGTAACCAATGGATACATGGATCCCATGTACACCAACATATCGAAGATCGGAAAATAGGTTGTAGCCTTGAGCCGTGGCTCCGGAGAAGTCCCTTACACAGTCCATCCTTTTCTCCCCACATATAGGCCGTAGCCTTGGACCGTAGTCCTCCCTTACTTAACCGAGCTCAAATGATCCTATGGCATGCCAATTGTATCCAGTGTCCATAATTATCCAAGTTCACACATTTTAACATAATTCATACCTTTCAAAGCATAGTATATCGGATATCAAATTGAGCCTTATCTCCATGTCGTATGTCATATTCATATCGTTTTCGTGTATCATAGGCTTAGCATAATATTTCCATAACAGCATATGTAATACAAGACACTTACCAATTTGCCAATCAAATCAAACATGGTTGCTCTACCTGAGCCCTTAATCAAATGCAAAACATATTCACAAAATAGTGCAACAGGATGGCACCAAGCTCATCCCTTGACACAACTACACTCACCTCAAAGGTAGTACCAAACCATCTACTGAAAAATTCAAATCGAAGCCTTATGTTGCTAGCCGTGTCTACCTCGAAGCTTGGAATTTCTTTCTGTTTTCGGCTTCATACATAAAAATAAACACTAATTTATTAACTAAATTTTCAAGTAATTTAATCCAAGAACTAAAGGTAAAACGTAACATAACATACTTTAACTAGTGGTTTGGGGCCTTTCGAATACCTGATTTTAATTTACTATGAAAGCATATAACAGCTCTAGTTTACTCGGTAACAATTTTATAGCAATTAACTACCATCTTGGTACCAATTTGTAGACCCCAAGTGGGTTCTTCATCGAATATAATAGCCCCTAATAGTGTAACTTATAAAAGAAAAACCGTTTTAAATGCTTAACATCTTTTATATCAAATAACCATGAATAATCACGAAACATTGCAGGTATATTTAGCTAGTTTTACAATGACATCTTATTGCTCTGATCATAAATTTACAGCCCCTAAATGAACAAAGCTTCTTACCACCTCTCCCTATAATTTCACTTATCCATAAGCTTAGCCGAATGATATGAGCCTAAGGGTCTCAGTATCTAAACTAAACAAAGTTGTAGATCATGAAATCAAATCATAACTTACCGTAGTTTTACTTGGAATTAATAGGATATCTCAATTTAATGGGTAGTTGCCAAGAGGAAAATCAATGATTTGACCACGCAACTTAAGACAATAAATTACTTAAACCTTTCCGATATGAATTTTTTTTCCGATCATCGGAACCAAATTCCGACTAGACCGGTTTTTGGGGTATTACAGTTTTGGTCTTTTGGTGTGTTCGATCTGGAAATAAAACAAAAGGGGAGGAGAGTTTTCTTAAAAAACCAAAATTTTAAAAATGCCGAAGGTCTGAAAACCGAACCAATTAGGTCTTTTTATAGAGTCTTAATTTTTTTTAAAATGGTATAATCACTCTTTTTAAGATCTTTCAATTTAACCCCAAATTAAACCAAATTTGTTTTGTAATGGTGAAATCACGCCCTAAGGACCTCCGCATTTTTGAAGTTTTCATTTTGAGCTTGCCGCATGGGTTTTTTACCCTTCCAGTCCTTGTAGCTTTATTCCCGTTTTTAATTTCATCCGTGGATGTGTGTTTTCTTTTTTGATTTCTGTCCTCTTGTTCTGTTTTAGTCCATTTTAGTCCCTTTGTAAATTTTAAATGTTTATGTCTTTTTTGTTTTTATTATGTTTTTTTAGCAGGTTTATATTGTTTATTATGTTCCTTTTTTATGTTTTCATATGATGTTTATCTATGCCTATTTAAGATGTACCATGTTAGGTTTTTATGTTTTCGTTCGTTCGTATCACACATGTTTGATTTGTGTTTTTTTAGTCGACTTGTACGTATCATGCTTTTGTATCTTAGCATGTATTTTATGTTCACTTTGTTTTCAGGTTATATGATAGTGTGATATTGTTTGTCACATTATAATGTTCTTTTAATTTAAGCATATAATTTGTGTCATATTTTGAGTATCAAGTACCAGTCTTTTATGCTAGCATGTTACTTTGTTTTATTAGCTTAGCATCATATTTTATTTATATCATGTGTATGTTGCATCTTGACTTATATATATATATATATATATATATATTAACATGTATATATGATTTATTGATTCTCGAAGCATGTTCTCTGTTCTTTTAATTTTAAAGCATGTTTTTCTTGTTCATATTTTGTTTTTTATATTATGACGGGTTATGTTTTTTTCATGTATTTTATTATTATTTTCGTTTAATATTTTAATATTCATGTTTTTTATATTTTAGTACCATGTCAATGTGAATGTATGTTTTTAAATTATTTCTCTAAGATTGCATAATGGAATAATATCTGTTAATGCGGTGATCTTTTTATTCAAGCGTAAACGTGGCCAGTATCAAGCACAGTGATAGTGGTTTATCGGTTTACTCTCGAATAACGGGGTACTTAAAATTTACTCGCACTTATAACCAAATTTTAATTTAATCGTCAATTTAATTTGGAAAGTTTAATATTAATAAAGCGGTAACTATTAAAGTACCAATTTGGGCGGTGTGGGGGTGCTAATCCTTCCCCATCTGTAACCGACTCCCGAACCCAACATTTTAAAAAAAAATCTCTGGTTTTATGGTGTCCGGCCTACCTTAGTGGCCGATGGCGAATCCATTTAAATAAAATACGGTTTTTTTCTAAAACCCCGCGGAATAATTTTTTTAATACTTGAAAGACCCAAACACCTCGAAACCCGTTTTTAGCGAGGAGGAGGGATATCGCTACAGATGGCGACTCCGCTGGGGGCCATTTTTGTTTTAAAAAAAACAAAAGAGAGTCAAGCTTTTTTTCAAATAATTACCGCTTTAGTAATATTGGAAGTTCCGGATTAAAGTGACTATTAAATTAACATTTGGTTATAATTGCGCATTTATTTTAACGCATTTAAAATTTGGCATATAAATTCGTCCTTTTAAGTGGGGGGAAAACGCTAGTGCTTTCGTGAGGATATCGTTCCTCCGTATGAGCCTAGCAAAGTACCTTCAGGGCTCGAGTACCTTATGCTTTCATAAGGATATCATTCTTTTGTAGGGGCATAAGCGAATGGGTCCCCCTGAATTGAACCCGGTTGAAAAGAGCCTATAATGGGTGATGATCAGGGGCCTTGCTACTCTTAGTAGGGGACAGCAAGGACAATTTGGGTACCTCCTAGCACCAAAACTGCATTTAGAGAACATAAACGCCCACCCTTTTTAGAGCCATGCGGATAACCTAGGTGTTTTAGACAGGATGTAAATAGGGTTGTTTTGTTTGTTTATCGTATTTAATTTGCCCTTTATTTATGTATTTATGGATTTTAACCGGTACTGACTTGTTTTCATTTTATTTTTGCATATATCATCGCATTCACATTATATAGGATATTGATTCCCGAGTGGTTTCGCCCATAATAGAGATTGTTCATGATGGACCAAGGGTTCTTTGACCTGACGATAGGGAGGTCAGTTCCAGAGTTTCATCCCGAAGCTAGATCGGGGACAGTAGAAGAAGGATCGTTCAGAGACTTCAAGTCAGATTCGGCATGCAGTGTCAGTCCCGGTAACGAGCGAGATGGAGTACAAGAGTTAAAGAAGCAAATAGCCGAGATGATGAACCAGATAAATGCTATGATGAAAGGTAAGCATCTTGTCGAGCTTAGAGAAGAATAGATCAAGGATCAGAATATGGAACAGAATGGTCAGAATGTTAAGATAAACAACACCGTTAAATACGACATGTTGAATCCTTTTGTGATCAATCTCAAGAAACAGACATGTGGCACATCTGGGGTAGAGACCCATGAAACAGAGGCAAGACTAGGAGAAGCCCGATAATCAAATGACATAAAGAGGCATTGTCCTATACTTGTGAGATACACCGAGCTACTTCTGTTGCTTGTTGAAAGGAATCTTATCATACTGGTGAAGTTTATACCAAAGAGACCTCCTTATCTGAAGGGTTACAACAGTCGTATATGGTGTAGCTACCACATGGGGGGTTCGAGTCATCACACTGAGAATTGCGAAGTCCTGAAGAACAGAGTTTAAGATCTTATTAGGATAGGAGTTTTGGGTTTCGAAGACGGACAACCTCAATTCTACAATGAGCCAACCATTGTCCGAGGGACAAAGTCGAAGAAGGTCAATGCTCAACCCAAGGTTCGGGTAACACAGAAGTAGGTCACTCAAGTAAGACAAATTCATGAGTTGAGAGTAAAAGCATCTCAGAAGATGAACTTGCATTCGAGTACGACCAACTCAAGCAGGAGAGGTATGATCCGAGCAAAATACCGAAGGGTATACAAGACGAGTACCAGAAGTTGCACTTTGAATTCAAGAATGCTGGTCTGGGTGACATATATGAAGAATGAGTTAATGGCATGATTCAACTGAAGAACGATTTAGAACGTTGGAAGCATAAATACAAGACTAGTAAAAATAAAGCCATATCATTGTTACAGAAGTTGAGAGAAGCTGGGAGCCAACGCGACATACTCCAAAGTGAATTAGAAAGCAGTTTGGCTATAGACGAGATCCTGAAATCAAGTCTGCAGCAGAAAGGGAAGGAATCTCAAACCCTTCAAATGGAAAACGCAGCACTTGAAGAACAGATAGAAAGCTCAAGACTTCTTTACATACCAGCGAGATTCGAGCTGAAACATACAAGCATGACGAGTATGAAAGTTTCAAATAAGTAACTGTTAAGCTACAAAATGCCGAGCAGAAAATACAGGAGAAAGATCGAGACGTGAAGATTGTTGTGACTCAAGCGCGACAAGTGGCCCAACAGGTAGCAGACTTGGCTGAAGTAGCAATGCCGATAAGCCAGAATATGGATCCAGCGTTGGACCGCGAAGGAAAGCTGACGATACTATTGAATGAGGTCAAGAAATTAGGAGCTAGAGCTCACCGCTATCTGTAAAATCCTAGTACTTGATTTAATGAAAGCTTTTGGTTTGAATGAAAAATGTTATATGAGGATAAATCACTTGCAGAATCAATACCTTATTACATTCATACATTGCATTTGCATCACATCCTTTGCATTGTTTAATAATTTTATCATTGCATGGCACTTCATCATTTAATTTCTAGAGTTTGATGGCAGAACTAGTTGAGAAAATAGAACAAAATAAGGATTCGAAGCTTGACCTGCTAGAAGAAAGAATAGAGAAAAAGCTAAAGAAGAAGAAATAGATGTTTTCAATACGAGGGAACTCTGCCTAGTCCTTGATTTGGTCATTCCTCTAGATTTCAAGATTCCCCGATTTGTGCAGTATGACGAAACTAGCTGCCCGAAAGTTCACTTGACCATGTTTTGCAGGAATATTAAGGGATACATGAAGAATGAAGAGTTATTGATCCACTACTTCCATGATAACCTGACAGGACCTGTGGCAGTGTGGTATAACCGTTTGAGCAAAAACCAAGTTCGGTCATGGGGTGACCTTGCTAATGCCTTCTTGAGTTAGTACAAATATGCTTTAGACTTAGCGCCATGTCGCCAGTTTCTTCAAAATGAGAAAATGAGACCAAATGAAATCTTCAGGGAATATGCACTAAGGTGGCGATATTCGGCAACCCAAGTCCATAGCAGAAGAAGAGTTGACTCCCCTATTCCATGCAACGCTTCCCTCTCATTTCTTCGATATGATGTTGGAGAGATCAAGAAGCAGATTCGATGATTTTATGACGATTGGAGAGATGATAGAATACCTAATCCAAGAAGGAAAATTAGGGTCTAAGTCTAAGGACTGAACTGAAGAGAAGGCAGATGAAGATAAAGAAGTAAATGAGTGTCACCTCCAAGGTTCTCGTGGCCATAAAAGAAGAAGACAAACTGACACTTTGAAATCATCAAGGAAAATTCCTCAGACGAGTGCAAATTTGGAAGTGTTCGGAGTATCCATCTTAGACATATGGCCTTATTTGGTAAAGGGTCGCTATCTTGCTCCCAGACCGATGAAGATTACACCTGATCTATCGGCCCATAGCTTCGACTCGAGAAGCACATGTGAATTCCACATGGAGGCACCAGGGCATCCCACCAGAAAGTGTATACCTTTACTGGAGGAGATGAAGAAGCTGATCAATAATGGGACCTTGACACAAAAACTGATCCAACAGTAGAAAACCAAGGATAAGAGGGCAAGTTTACATAGTGCTAAGAAAACCACAAATGTCTCTGCATTAGAAGACTTTCTTGAAGTAATACAAGGGACCAACTTTATTATTTGTGGCCTACACGTGGTAAAGACCTTTTGTGAAAGGGGCATGCGTCATGTTTGTTGATTTTTATTCCAATGAAGAACCCATTTCGCTTAACATACAATGTTCTTGAAAGCACATAGATGTGTATCTTTTCTCTCCGTTGCAGGTCATTGGATATCAATTGCAAGATGCGACAGTAGTTGGATGTTGTGATAACGATGAGGTATGATCTCTCTAACAGACTCTGGTCAGCAAAGCAAGACTACTACTCTTTCGAGGACGTTCGAGGATGAAAAAGCTCCAAATGTTAACCATATAGAGTTGCTTGAAATTGAAACTCTAAGCGTAATCTTCTAGGCACTAAAGAGTTAACAATCAAAACAGGACACATGTGTGTGGAATAAAAGAAAATGACAATATTAGGTGGATTAAATAAAAAACACTCATATGTTCGAAGCCTGGTAATAGGTGTGTTCGGATAAGAGTGTGAAAATTTTGGGGCACTCCGCTGAAGCAATAAGGTTGCAATACACCAACCAAGTCAAGAAACCTTAGCTTCATGAGTGATGGCAATATTTTCAAATTGTGACTATGCCGAGTAACTTTGGGTAATGTTGTTTGCTCCATTGTTGTCTTCAAGACAAAGGACTATGACGAGTTGATTTCCCAAAAAAATAATGATAAACCCATAAAAAAAGAAAAAAAAAAGAAAAAAGAGAGCAAGAAAAAAGGAAAAAAAAGAAAAAAAAAAGAAGAAGAAAACAAGAGGAAAGAAGAAAGAAGAAAAAAGAAGAGAGAAAATGAGAGAAAAATGAACGATAGCATAAGTATAATTAAAAACTCTCACACACACCTAGAACTTTATCCTTAGAATAATATTTCTACGCTCGAGAGGTCAAACAAGTCCACCATTTCAGGGTAGAGCAAACAATGAGAATTGAGAAAGAGTAGTATTATGTAGCAACGCGGTAATCATGAGGATGAACCGAGTAATCTGGGAAGACTTCACAGCCTTGAATTGCCGTAATATTCAAAATCCTTATAGACTTAAGCTATGCTTGAAATGTTCGTTGAACTGTTGAATCTAAGATGCTCTTGCACTTGATATCCAGAGCCCATATTCTGTTGTTATGCTAAAATGTTGATTTCAAGATCCTGTATGTTAATCTAAATAACACTCTTCAGTGGAATGCCAATCAACAAATTGACAATTTAAAGCAACAAAGATTTTCATGTATTGCTTCAGAGATAAAATTCAGAACACAAGGTCGCGGATATTATTGGGCACCTAACCAGAGAAACGACCCCTCCATGTATAAGACAAAGATGATGACAAGAATATATGTGTCAGACAGCTCAAGAGCAGGAAGCGGGTTTCAACTATGATGCCTTGGTTGGTTCAAGGAAATGAAGAACGAACTAGGACGAGAATGAGGTCGCAAAATATGTGGGAAGGTAAGAGATAAACATTGATTCTCCAGAGAGTTAGAGCATAGGGATCGAGTGATGGTTCCCGTCAAGAATCAGTAAGAAGATTGAATTTAGAAATTAAGTTCAGAGCATGAAAGCATTTTGCTCGCCCCGATGATGAAACTGACAAATACTCTGAATGTTGGGTCAAAGAATTGGAAGATAGTTGAGCTTATGATTGAGTGGGGCAATGCTGAACATGAAGAATGGTAAGAATCCATATACAAGAATGATATAGAGATTAGAATGAACTTATTTGTGAAATGGGTAGAGACTCCAAAAAGGAAAAAGAGTTGCTTGTGCAAGAGAGCAGGAGCGGGTATTCAATTGATAAAGGAAAGATTGAAGATCAAAACTGAGTATATTGCAAAAAAGAAAAGAAATAGAGAAATTCAGAGAATGAATTTTTAGGGCATAAGATTTTTAAAACATATTTAAAAGAGAGAGGGGAGAAAGAGGGAAAAAAGAAGAGAGGGGGAAGAAGAACAAAAAGAGAAAAGAAGAAAAAAGAGAAAAAAGATAGAGAATAGACGAAAAAAGGAAAAAAAAAGAAAAAAAAAGAAAAAAGAAAACATTACATTGCATGCATCATATAGATAGAGGCATGTCAATTTTTGTTTGTTTTAGATAGGTATTTAAAGAATTATCAAAGAACTTTAAGAAGTAGATTTTTATTAAAGAAAGAAAGAGGAGGCAGCCATAGTAGCGTGAGGCTAGATGACGGTAGTCATAGTAGCATGAAGCCAGATATTAAGTCCTTTGGGCCATCAATAAAACCTTCGGGCATGATGATAAGACCTTCGGGCCACCAGTAAGTCTTTCAAGCATGGTGATAATTCCTTCAGGCCATTAATAAGACATTCGGGCATGATGAGGTAGCCATAATAGCGTGAGGCCAGATGACGGTAGCCATAGTAGCGTGAAGCCAGATATTAAGTCTTTCAGGCAATTAGTAAGACCTTCGGGCATGATGATAAGACTTTCAAGCCACCAGTAAGTCTTTCGAGCGTGGTGATAAGTCATTCAGACCATTAATAAGTCCTTCAAGCATGATGCGGCAGCCATAAGTAGCGTAAGGCCAGATGACGGCAGCATAATAGCGTGAAGCCAGATATTAAGTCTTTCGGGCCATTAGTAAGACCTTCGGGCATGATGATAAGACATTTGGGCCACTAGTAAGTCTTTCGAGCGTGGTGATAAGTCCTTCAGGCCATCAATAAGTCTTTCGGGCATGATGCGGTAGCCATAAATAGCGTGAGGCCAGATGACGATAGCCATAGTAGTGTGAGGCCAGATGAAGGTAGCCATAGTAGCATGAAGCCAGATATTAAGCCCTTCGGGCTATCAGTAAGACTTTCGGGCATGATAATAAGACCTTCGGGCCATCAGTAACTCTTTCGATCATGGTGATAAGTCCTTCGGGCCATCAATAAATCCTTCGGCCATGATGCGGTAGCCTTAGAGCGTGATTCCAAAGAGATCGATGGCTATTTTCGGTAAGAATCCCCAAATTTGAAGAAAGATCAGTAGCCATTTTGGCGTGAATCCCTCATTCGAAGACAAAGGTTCTATATAGAAATGGCCTATATTTTTGTACCCTCACAGGGTTTGAAGACTAGCAGTTCTATATAGGATGAACTCCTAGTCGGAAGAATCCATTTGTGATGCAGAAGGTTTTATATAGGAAAAACCTGCGGCGTTGAAGGCGAAGAGTTTTATATAGGAAAGACTCCAAGCTTTACCGTCTCAGAGTGAAAAGTTCTATATAGGAGGACTTGTAACTCGAGGCTTCAAAGTGAAAGTTTCTATATAGGAAGAACCCTAACTCCAAGATTTCAAGGTAAAAAGTTATATATAGGAAGAAATTTTAGTCCGAAGGATCCGCCTGAGAAAGTAAAAGGTTCTATATAGGAAGAGCCTATAGCTCCAAGATTGAAAGGTGAAGAAGTTCTATATAGGAAGAACTTACAAGCCTGAAGATTCGGCCGAGGAAGAGCGGAGAGTTCTAGAAGAACACGTGATTCCAAAGCTACAAGCAGGGAAGTCAGATAAAAATGAGTGCTTATAATCTTTGTTTTGTTTCCGTTCTACGAGAACAAGCAAAGAGGGGCAACCGTAATCACTCATTTTTATCCGAGTTTGTAAACATTATGTAATTGCGTAATTATCTTATTATTGTATGTATGCATGTGTTATTAGTAGGTGTGTTAATTATGTACACGATATATGTGTGACATGAGTACGCATGCATGGTGCATTTATGTTGTGTATTATATACCTATTAATATGTGTTTGATATGGTTATATTTATGTTATAGGTATTATATAATATATGTTGGTATATGTGCATTTATGAGTATGTTATATATATGTGTTTGCATGTATATATATTATTAATGTACTTGTTATTATTGAATGTATACGAATAAGTGTAGCATGAATTGTATGTATTATTATTAAGTGTATTTATGTGTGAATATATTTTATTACAATTGCATGTATGTGTACGTAAATATGTATGTGTATGCATTTATTATTATATTAATATATTATTATTAATATATAAATACAAATCTAAAAATAAAACACAAATATATTAAATGTCCAAGTCCATATTCAAATTTCAAAACCCAAATTTAATTACATCAAGGCCTAATCGGCCAATTCAGACCCAATATCCTAAAAACCCTAATCCATATCAGATGAAATAACCTTAATATTATCTCTTTTTTTGTGTGCAGCCACATCTTAACCGTTGGATCTGAATTTGATCCAACAGCCCAGATTAGGTTAAGACTCTCCAGCTGGCACGCGTGTGATGCACCCCAGACCGTTCGCCTCTCATACGCGCATGCAACGCACGTCGAGACCGTTCGTCCTCCCATAAGCCACATGGCAATATCTCACAGCCTTGTCTTTTGCCCCAAGATAGAATCTGGGCCATCCATGCAGCAAGGTATTCCAGCCGTTGGATCGAATTTAATCCAACGGCCGAGAATGCATTTGGCAAATGTGACCTTTCATCTTTTCCATCCCGATGACAGCCACGCGCCGTCCGTCCAGCAAGGAGAGCCATTCCGTCGTACCACCAGCTTCAACCACTGCTCAGAGGACGTGCAAAAACACCAAAAAATAGATTTTGTCAGTACAAAATTACCAAATGCATGTATTTTTATGTATTATTCCTACCAAAATCATCAGACAGAACAAATATATGTATGAAATAAAAAATCTGTAACATTCAGTCTTGAATTTTCCAGAAAAAAAAAGAACAAAAACTCAGAGAGTTTCAAGGGGTAAATTTCTTCTATTTCTTTCTCACACGCATGCATGAACCAAAAATATATAGATAAAAAAGCAAAAAAAAAAAGCAAATCCATGATCTTACCGGGGTTGGTTTCTGTCCTTCCTCGCCGGCGGTAAGCCCTTAGGGGTGAACTGTTTGAGGGGTCTTTTGTGTTTCAAAATATTAGAGGGCTAGGGTTCTTTTCTTTCTTTTTGGTTTAAAATCGAAAGGGGATGGTGTTCTTTGGTTTTTGTTTGGAGGTTGGTTTGCCGGAAGTTAGAGATCAAGAATAGCTTGAGGCGGCCGTTACGGCCACGGCTTGCCTGAGGCCACCTGTGCACGACAGCAATAGAGGGTTTTGGTCTTTTGGGGTGTTCAATCTGGAAATAAAACAAAAGGGGAGGAGAGTTTTCTTAAAAAACCAAAATTTTAAAATGCCAAAGGTCTGAAAACCGAACCAATTGGGTTTTTTTATAGGGTCTTAATTTTTTTTTAAAATGGTATAATCACTCATTAAGCCCCACCGCGTTTCTAATATTTTTAAAATTGTCTTGCCGCATGGGATATTCGCACGAATAGTCATTCCCTCATTTTAAGATCTTTCAATTTAACCCTCAAATTAAACCAAATCTATTTTGTAATGGTGAAATTACGCCCTAAAGACCTTCGCATTTTTGAAGTTTTCATTTTGAGCTTGCCGTGTATGTTTTTTACCCTTCCAGTCCTTGTAGCTTTATTCCCGTTTTTAATTTCATCCGTGGATGTGTGTTTTCTTTTTTTATTTATGTCCTCCTGTTCTGTTTTAGTCCATTTTAGTCCCTTTGTAAATTTTAAATGTTTATGTCTTTTTTTTTGTTTTTATTATGTGTTTTTTCAGCAGGTTTATATTGTTTATTATGTTCCTTTTTTTATGTTTTCATATCATGTTTATCTATGCCTATTTAAGATGTACCATGTTAGGTTTTTATGTTTTCGTTCGTTCGTATCACACATGTTCGATTTGTGTTTTTTTAGTCGACTTGTACATATCATGCTTTTGTATCTTAGCATGTATTTTATGTTCACTTTATTTTTAGGTTATATGATAGTGTGATATTGTTTGTCACATTATAATGTTTTTTTTAATTTATGCATATAATTTGTGTCATATATTGAGTATCAAGTACTAGTCTTTTATGCTAGCATGTTACTTTGTTTTATTAGCTTAGCATCATATTTTATTTATATCATGCGTATGTTGCATCTTGACTTTTGTATATGTACTTTAACATGATATATGATTTATTGATTCTTGAAGCATGTTCTCTGTTCTTTTAATTTTAAAGCATGTTTTTCTTATTCATATTTTGTTTTTTATATTATGACAGGATTATGTTTTTTTTCATGTATTCTATTATTATTTTCGTTTAATATTTTAATATTCATGCTTTTTATATTTTAGTACCATGTCAATGTGAATGTATGTTTTTAAATTATTTCTCTAAGATTGCATAATGAAATAATATCTGTTAATGTGGTGCCCTTTTATTCGAGCGTAAACGTGGCCAGTATCAAGCGCAGTGATGGTGGTCTATCGGTTTACTCTCGAATAACGGGGCCCTTAAAATTTACTCGCACTTATAACCAAATTTTAATTTAATCGTCAATTTAATCCGGAAAGTTTAATATTAATAAAGCGGTAACTATTAAAGTACCAATTTTGGGCGGTGTGGGTGCTAATCATTCTCCATCCTTAACCGACTCCCGAACCCAACATTTTAAAAAAACTCTCTGGTTTTATGGTGTCCGGCCTACCTTAGTGGCCGGTGGCGACTCCATTTAAATAAAATACGGTTTTTTTCTAAAAGCCCGCAAAATAATTATTTTTAATACTCGAAAGACCCCAAACACCTCGAAACCCGTTTTTAGCGAAGAGGAGGGATATCGCTACACCATGGTGCTAACACAACAGGGCTGCTCTCTAGTAGAATCAAAGGTGACATGCTCCTTTCGCCGTGTCGAATCATTCGACAAGGCAAAGGCGTCAGTGCAAAACCGATGGAATGTCGGATTATGGGCTCCTCTTTGAAGAGTTGGTAGTGGACTAGGAATCTCATAATATGGAAAGGACGAGATGATTTCAAAAAAAGAAGAAAATAGTGTTTAGCTCAGAGAATGTCATGGGACTTCCATGGTTGACGTACGGTAGCATCAACGGTCCCGAGCTCAATGGCACATTTAAGTTAACATGTCCGAATACATGGGATGAGAAAGGCAGGTATTCTGAGTTTGAAGACTTACTACCGGTGATTATAGCAGTAACATGGTGAGGAAGGGAGGAAGAATTGGGGGCAACTGGTTCAGCAGTGGTTTGCAATGCCTGCCAAGTGCATTATACATAGGTCCATTGTTTTCTATTTCTGAATCATGCACATGATTTCTATTGTTGCAGAGAATACTACTAAACTCAACTCTGGCAAAATATTATTCGGTTTGATTACGAAATTTCATGATTCTATCTTCAAAAATATAATTACAAGTATATGCTTAATTTTCCCCTCAGTTCTCCCTGTGATTGCAAAGCAAACTTTTGGTTTGCAACTATTAGTATTAGGACGTGTGGAGCAATACACTCAGAGCAGTTCCATTGCCAACCAAACTTTTAAGACCGTCAAAACACTTGAGGACATCCTTCGATTACAGCCGATCCAACCACTTTAGCATCGCATGAGTTTGCTATGACCCCAACATAGCTCCATACATTCGTTACCTCAAATGGTGAATTCCCACTGTTAGACATGCACAGTTAGACTGTGCCATGGTGCTAACACAACAGAGCTGCTCTCTGGTTGAATCAAAGGTGCCATGCTCCTTTTGCCATGTCGACGTGACAAAGGCATCAGTTTGTATTTACTATTTAAGCAGAATTACCTTGAATATTTTGTATAGAAAATGCACAGCAGGCAAAGCTTTGTGCTGGGATCATCCTCATTCTCGTTAACTCACTGTGTATGCTTGGGTTCACTGTGTTTCTCCATCAATTCTTCACTATCCTTTTCTATTTCTGTTACCGGTTAAGAGTTCATTAGTTTTGCTCGCCCATTGACACCTCAGATTGCCCATTTATTAGCAAAAACAACAAAAATATTCGACTTATCCAACTCTTAAACTTCGTCCTTACCGCGAAATTTCTGTGCATCCATTCTAATTGTGTAATTCAGAAATCCTTAAATCTCAGTCTGAGCAGGAACATCTCCTAATTTCAGCACTTTGAATAATTGTGTTGTGTCAGAATCAAAGGTTTGGAATAAGTGAAGAAAAAAGTTACCTGTGATCGCCTCGCCCATTTGAGACCAAACAATAGAGTTATTTGGAATACGATAAGAACATGGACCTCTTATAGGCAAGAAAAAAGACTGTAAAGCTCAGGGACTAAAACCACAATTAAACCTATACTGTATAGCAGAATTACAACAAATACACGAAAAAGGGTAGAACGCCTTGCCGGAAATCGAACTCGGGTCACCCGCGTGACAGGCGAGAATACTCACCACCATACTACAACGACAAATGCCAACCAAAACAAAATTTTTGCTTTAAATCTTCAAGAACAAGTTTGAGCATATCATGATCGGCCTTCCTTATTTGATATAGAAGCAACGTAGTCCACAGTAAAGGAAACGTTTTTATACTATTACAAATTGTGGGTCGAATTATTATTATTATTTCTCTCCAGACTCCCGTGTATTTGATATAGGATTTTAATCGAGTTGGTTAATGCAAATTAAAACTAAGCTTAATGTTATTAGAGTTCTTTTATACATCATTTTTTGGGAAATTTGGTACATACCAAGTCTTTTGTAAAGTATTGTACTCATAATTGTTATGCTCGTTTAATCTTATTTTGTACTCTTTTAATGAAAACTTTTTTTAATAATTTTAACTTCCTGGAGGGAGAATGAGAATTTTGCTCCTAATGAATTTTGAACCAACAACTTAGGAGAAGGGAAAGGGTGTCAACTAAAAGCTTTAACCACTTGCTCTAGGGATTGTTGATCTCTTTTGATGAAATTCGTGTGTTACTTTTTAAAATATATCTCATAAGTATTATTGAAATACTTTCTCATTAAATTAAATTACTTTTAAAGAAATATTAATTGCAATATTTGTTTGAAATTGATACTATATGCTATATTATAATCAAATGGAACATGTTTCGAATTTCCTGGCAAAAGGAACAAGATTCAATTAAGTGGTTTTAAAACAACACCCTTTCGCCATAACTCTCATCATATTTGCCAGAATTGAGTAGGTATGTATAATCCATTTTAAGCTAAGGGTGCTAATTGAGTTGAGCAGCTCACAAATAGTTCGAGTTTGACTTGGTCAAAATTCGACTAACGTTCGACTCGAGATCTTAACGAGTTGAGTCGAACAAGGTTCAACTGACTCGATAAGTTCACAAGCAGCTTGTTAATTTATTTTATAAATTTTTATGATTTTTTGGTGGCTATCTTAAAAAAATATGTTTCGAGAAATTTGAATATTAGTTGACAACTCTAGAAAAGTTTAATGACTTACTAATTAATTTACACATAAAATCTTTGGGGTTCAAATTTCCAAAACTTTCTGTATTTACTAAGCTTAATGAGCAACGAGTTTTTTTAATGAGCACGAGTGGAACAAAATTTTATCGAACTTATCAAGTATCGAGTCGAGTCAAGCATAAGTCAAAACAAAATTTTATCTAACTTATCGAGTGTCGAGTCTAGTCGAGCACGAATCAAACAATTTTTAAATCGAATTGAGTACTATTCAACCCGTGATCGACTCGCTCAATCAGCACTCTTATCTTAAGCTATGTGTGCCGTATATGACAACACCCATCCTCACTCCTTCACTCCCAATTCTTTATTTAGAATAAATAAATTAATAACTATTATAGTTTTAAAAAAATAACAAATATTTTTGAACTACTATTTGAGAGCAAACAACTGAGTTATTATAGATAGGTCTAATGATATTTTTGACCCTAAATTTCTTTAAAAAAGTCATTTTAATCCTTAAACTTATTTCGTTTCTTTAGGCTCTCGAACTTTTTTATCAATTGAATCAACCAACAAAAAACGTAACAAACATGTTAAGTTTACTCAGTTATTTTAGTTTGGTATAATCCAAAAAATGTCCCTAACGTTTGACTGGATAGTCATTTCGGCTCATATTCTTTTTTTTTGAAGCTATTTAACTCAATATTTTATTTTGGATTAAAATGGCCCATTCGTGAATGAAAACGTTAGTCAACTGACGATAAATGGATTAAAATGACGTGGCAAATCTACATTGCAGTGTACGCCACGATAGCAGTGTCATATAGACAAATATAATGACTTTACAAAATAATGCATCAGTTAAAAAATAATTTTATAAAATTGTATAAAATATAAAATATTTTTTCTTATGATATGTCATTCTGTCAAGTCATTATAAGTTGTTTATCGTCAGTTAACTAATAGTTTTTATTCACGGAGGGGCCATTTGACCTAAAATAAAACGTTAATGGTTAAATTGTTTTAAAAAATATGGGCCAAAATAAGAAATGTTAGATACATTTTTTGAAATTATGCCTTTTAGTTTTATGCTAGTTTTGACGTCATCTTTTTGGTCCATTTGAGAAACAAAATAAAAAAAACTATTTAAAAATAAATAAATAAATATAAAGTTAAACTATTACATTATAAAATTCGTAAAAAGTATTAACAATAGAGTTTTTTTGGAATAGGATAAGAACCATGGATCTCTTCTAAAGTTGTAGCAATTTCTTTTCTTATTCTTATTTTCTTTTTCCACTTCTTGTATGAAAAAGACAGTAAAGTTCCAAAAGAAAATATTTCAGTTGCCAAGGATTAAACCCAGATCACCCGGATGACAGTTAGAAATACTCACCACTATACTACAATGACATATAATTTAAATACTTAAAAATTAATAATAAATTGTATGTCATGATCGGTTTTTTCTTAAAAATTACAAATTGTGAGTCGAATTGTTATTATTTTTTATATTAAAAAGTATATAAATTTTATTGATATTAATTAGATTATATATTTATTTAGACCCCTAATTTTAAACTACTTGAACTCTGTTCCCCATTTTTATTATTAATTATATTTTATTTTCATTGAATTTGATTTTTGACTCCGTCCCTATTATTCATCTTAAACTATTCGTACAGTATATGACAACACTGATCATCGCTCCTTCATTCCCAATTCTTGATTTAAAGAAATAAATTAATAACTATTCTTGTTTAGATAATAAAGGTGATTTTAAGATGTTATCTTGCTTGGAAACAAGAAACAAAGAACAAATATTTTTTAACTTTCATTTGAGAGCAAACAATTGAGTTATTTAGATTTACAAAGTGTTTGGGCAACTTTCGAAGAGGCTTGTTAGGGTTGAGAAAAAAATGATAAAAGTAAAGACGACGGCTTGTTAGGGTTGAGAGAAAATGATTTTGTTAATAGGTGATGAAAATAAATTAGGATCAAATTAATATAATAGGTAACTAACAATAACCAAATGTGTAGCTATACAAATTTTCATTAACAGCCACGTCATTCATCCGTTTGATTTTAACGACTGGTGGTCAAAATAGGATCAATTAAATAGTTAGGTGATCAAATTTTTAGTTTTTTTTAGTTCGATGGTCAAAATAAGACGAACTTAATAGTTGGGTGGTGACTAGGTAGTTTACCCTTAAATTAATTGGTAAAAAGTAGCAGACATATTAAGATGACTCACTATTTTGGTTTTCTTTTTTTTTTATATAGTTTTGGCGTCATTGAAAAATTGTCAAGATTCAATTGCTCTCTTTCTCTAAGAGGGACCAATTAGTCTAGTTTCAAAATTAAGAAAGCCTAAAAGGTCTTTTTACCATTATCATATGCCCTACTATAAAAGAATATTAATTTTAAACAAAATATCAGCTAACTAAGGAAATAAATAAATAAATAATTCAAGTATGATAATTTAATAAATTTAAATATTTTCATTTAAAAATATACAATAAAATAACTATAATAAAATAGTTTTAATTTTTTCGAAGAAATATAATAGTTTTAAAAAAATGGCTAAAGGGGTATTTTTGCCCTCGAGTTTGACCTAAATTATTAATTTAGCCCATTGTGCGAAAACGCAGTCAATTAAGTCCTCCAATTTGTGATTTGCAGTAAATTAGCCCCTTGACCAGCGTTGACCGTTACAGTGCTGACGTGTCAATTAACGATGATGATGTGGCAATCAACTGTGTTGACGTGCTGGTCCACGATACTGACGTGGCAGGACACGTGTGATGATGATGTGGCAGATAGACTAAATTGATTTATTTAACTGAATTTGAGGGCGTAATTGAATTTTTACCGAGTTTTGGGGCACAATTCATTTTAATTGAAAGTTCGATAACTTATTTAATATTTAAGCTAAAAAATAATAATTTAAGAAATTATTAAAATTTTAAAATATTAAGACTAGATAAATAATTTGTTTAAGTTTCAAATTAATTTAATTGATTTATTTAGTTTTTGAATAAAATTGGATAAATAATTTGGTTTTTGAAATTGAACTTTTACAAATGGGATATATGAAAAATCAATTAACAAATTAGTGTAAATACTCTTTGGGTCCCTAATAATTTAAAAAATAAGCAAATCGAGAACTCTCACAAAAAATCGAAATATTCTTAATTTTTAAAAAAAATTCATAAACATAATAAAAATAAATAAAATATTTAAAAAATTATTGAAAATAAAAACTAATATAAAAAATTAAAATGTATTAGAGATTAAAAATGATAAAATATAAATATAAAAATTAAAAATATTTATAAAGTATTAAAAAAATTGAACATTTTTATCGAAAAAGTCTTCAATTTTGTCAGTTTGAGCATTACCATTTGTTAAACAAATTTCAGTGGAATCAACCTCGTATTAAAGTAACAATAAAACTCATTTTTTTTCTCTTTTCTACATCAGATTGATGCTCATTAATATTTGATGTAGAAAAACGAAAAAAAATTTAGTTTTTTACTACTTTAATACAAGGATGATTCCATTAAAAATATGTTTAAGGAATATTAGTAGGTTTAGCATAACCAGAAATAGTCAAAGACCTTTTTAATGCTATATAAATATTTTTAAATTTAGGTTTTTATATTTATAACTTTTTTCATATTTTTAATTTTATGTTTTTACTTAATTTTTTAAATTCATTATAATGTTTTTATTATTAATATTTTATGAATATTTAAATATTATTTAAATATTTTAATAATTTATTATTTTTAGCTTAAAGATTAAGTAAGTTATTGAACTTTCAATTAAAATCAATTATGCCCTTGAATTCGGTTAAAAAATCAATTCAGCCCTCTGTTACATCATCATCACACGTGTATTGCCACGTCAGCATTGTGGAACGTCATGTCAGCACAGCCGACTGCCATGTCAACACCGTTAACTGCCACATTAGCACGGTAATGGTCAACATTGGTCAAGGGGCTAATTTGTTGCAATTTACAAACTGGAGGTCTTTAAAAAAATTACGAACTAGAGGACCTAATTGACTGTGTTTTCACACTAATAATTAAATTACTAATTTGAGTCGAATTTAGAGGGTAAAGATACCCTTTAACCTAAAAAATTGTATCTGCCAAGCGACTGCAATGGATTTTAGAAATAATAAAGTTTTCAATGTTGTTAGTTTGTCTATTTTATAGGATAGCAAGGATATGGCTCGGTGAGTGCTCTGGTAAAGGGCATTTGATTCTAGTTTTGAGGAAGCAAGCTGTTTCGATCCTTATTTTGTTGTATGGTGGAATAAAGTTTGTGGCGTTGGTGGATCATTTCCAGATAGTTGGCTTGACCCGAATATTTGATTTGGTGCAGTTTATATATGTGTCGAGAGTTCGAAACAGAATGACGGATCTTCTAGTAAAGTAATTTTTGTTTCAACATGTGATGCTTTATTGTTTGGTGACAAAAGATTTCGAGTCAGATTAGACGAAACATTTTATGTGTATAGACGTTTTTGTTTGCAGAATAGGATTGTCACTATTTATTTTGCGGTTATTTGATCTCCTTAAAATATGGTTTGATGCCTGATTGTGGTGCACTTTTATTCTTCTATTTAGGATTACGGAGGTCACGAGACACCTAACTTAAAATCGATTGTATTTTTAACCTTTTAGTTAAAATTATATTTGCCAAGCGAAAAAAATTAAAATTAAAATTTATTTTATTCGAATGATCTAATATTTAAGATAAAATAATTTGATTGATTTGGTAATATTATTTGACGGTAACAATATAAGATTATTAATAGTTGATATAGATTATAAATATAAGAATAATAGCGTCAAGGTAAGATTCACTTTTATGTCACGACTTAATCCATCCCCTCATGAACATAAATCATAGTTATTATGTTTGAATGTCTATAAGTCCTTTAAAATATTTGTGTATCTAAATACATTCGAACTAAAAATCTTCCTCATAAAAAATTCATTTTGTCAAGTGATTATCAAATAGTCTGTCCATATTATTATTGGAGTTATTTTTATAATATGGAGTTATTTTTATATACAAACTATGGAAACAAGTTTTTGTTTCTCTTTATTATACTTTCGTTTAGAGAGCTCTCTAGCCGCCGTATTTAGTATCTTTATTTTTTTTCTTTTAATTTTTTTTGACCGACAACAACATCAGTTTTAGTGTTGATTGTTGACGATGCCTGTAATTTTTTTTATTTTTTTTACTCGGCAAATATAATTTATTAAATAATGAATCATACAAGCTTAAATCTGATTATGTTCTTCGTTAAAAATTTCACTAATTCTAAAGAAAAAAAAAGTATATCACTACGCTGCATCCGCACTAAACAGAATAGCCCCTACTAAAAACACACTTGAACTTTCTAAAGGTGAGCGCACATAAAATATTAAAATATTAGGGTGAATATAATTCACAAAGATTAAAAAAATTAAAAATTAATTTATAAAAATAAAAAAATTAAAGTCAAATATGCGATAAGATACATTTGGATCCGTCGTTGTATGTATCGTATACGAGAACATCCATCCTCACTTCTCCATTCCCAATTCTTTATTTAAAACAAATAAATTAACAACTATTATTGTTTTTTAAAAAATAACAAATATGTTTGAACTCCAATTTGAGAGCAAACAATTGAGTTATTATAGATAGGCCTAATGGTATTTTTTACCTTTGAACTTCTTAAAAAGTTCATTTTAGCCCTCAACTTTATTTCATTTCTTTTGATTCTTGAACATTTAATTGTTGTCAAATTAAATTAACTGAAGCGAAAAGTAATAAAATGTTAAGATGATTCAGTTATTTTTTTTAATTTTGATGTCATTTATTTTGTTTTTTTTTTGAAAAAAATAAAAAAAATCTAAAAATGAAAAAAATGATAAATTTTAAAAATAAAAAATATAGTCAAATTATTAAAAAAATTATAAGTAAAAACTATTACAAATTAGGGGGAAAGGAAAAAAATAGTTGACGTCAACTTAACAAATTCTTTAAAAAAATTAAATTCTTTTAATTTAATTTGACAAAAGTTCATCCCTTATTTTTATAATATTATTACCAAGTTCAAATTATTAACGTCGATATTTATTGTAATTAAAGTGAGCTTTTTTAAATGATATTCGATTACACAATTAGGGAAAAAATAACCTGGTTCTACATTTGAAATTATAGAGAGAGAAAACAAAGGAATGAAAGTATGTAAGATCAAATTCCAAAATTTAGTGAAGTTTAGGGATTAAAACTAGAATTTAACCAAAACTATGTAGATAATTCAACAAATGCTAAAAAGGAGAGCAACGGCGGTGCAGGTCAGCTGGGTGACAGCTGGGAATACTCACCCCTGTAAGCTATTATAATTAAGTCATTTTCCGTCTCTTGCTCCTTTTAAAATTGTATACTTTATTATTTTTTTAACCTAAAATTAATAAAATTAAACATTGATCCCCATTTTTCTAGCTTAATTCTTTTTTTAAAACCTTTCAATTTTAAAACTTGTACGATTAAACCTAAATTTTCTTAATTTTTTAATTACTTTTTAAAACTATATTCGTTTCAAAATTAGTTCAGTCCCCTCGTACTTCAATCATGACTCCGTTGAGAACATCTTATTTTTGTAATACTTTTCAATGAAACTCCATATTACATAGTACTTTTTAAAATATATGAATAAGTATTGTTGAAATATTTTATAAAATTTATTATAATAATTTAATCATTTTTATTTTAAAAAGGAAATGATATATTTTTAAATTAATAGTTAATTTCAGTATGAATTGATTGAGTGAAACATTTATTTTGTTTTCTTTGTTTTCCTAATAAAAATAACAAGATTTAGTTGAGTGGTCTTAGAAACAACACCCTTCTATAATGCATATTCATACATATGAAACTAAACATCTCCTGAGAATTCAATTAATTACTTAAAACCAAAATACAGACTACTTAGGTTATAAAGTTATAATTTTCATGCGTCTTAACATAAAGTCATGCGTCAGTCCGAGCAATATCTGTCGGAACCAATTGAATTGAGTTTGGAACCACCTCCCGACATGCCACAAGAATTCAAGATTTGCATTCAAGTTATTGATTTGGATCCACAATCATTTACCTTCTAATATAAAGCTAACAATCACCTACCTTTTCTATTAAAATGTTCATAATTGGACGAGAAAGTTTATTTGTGGATATTAAAATGTTCAATAAATGCAAAATGTGTGGATTATTGTGGAAAGGTATCAGTTATTGGATTTCATTTCCATATATTTTCTTTTAGCTACTATTTTAGTAGTTTCTGTAGCGAATAGAAATCCTCCTTTTCGGTGCCCTATATATGCTCCAACAATAAAAAAACAAGTTTAGAGTTTAGGGTTAGAGTTTAAGAAATTAGGGGTAAGGTGTATTTTTAAGGCTTAGGGTTTATGGTATAGGATTTAAAATTTAATTTTTTTAACGTTGGGCATAGAAAGAGACACCAAATTTTTGTCTTTAGTAGCAACCTTACATTAAACAATATTATATATTGATTAAGTCTGATTCGACATCTAGAGGATCGAAGACTCGATTTTCAACTGTAAATATATTTTATGTTTTTACTGCTCATTTTTAGGACAGTGAATTAGTTTGTAAACATTTATTTGTGTGTTTCAATTTTATTGCATATTCTTGAACTCATGCATTTTGACCTAAGATTTCCTATCCATTTTAACTAAATGTTTTATATGATGTTCTCAAGATAGTTGTGACATCTGACATTCAGTCATAACTTCTAAGTATGGTGTTGGGTGTTTCACTTGCATGTTATTTTGTGTACATTTTTTTATCAGGGTTGCATTTGATATCACCTCTCTAAATGATATTTATTATGAATTCTTCGCTATATTTTCCTGTTTATGTCGCTGATTAAGAGTCCATTAGTTTTTTTTTTTTGCAAATATTTTCCATCTATTAGCAGCAACAACAAAAATATTCGACAGCCAATTGCAATTCACGAATTCTCGAACTCTTAAACGTTATTGTTATCGCCGAATTTCTGTGCGTCCATTATAATTGTGTAATTCAAAAATCCCTAAATCTCATAAATTCAAGACTTTGAATAATTCTGGTGTGGATAATGGAGTCAAAATCAAAGGTAATAATGGATAAGTGAAGAATATTGTTACCTGTGGTCGTCAATTTGAGAGCAAACAATGGAGTTATTTGGAATAGGATAAGACAACGAGGCTCGTTTCAGACATCGAAAGGACTGTCATCCAAGTTGTTGTAGCAATTTCTTTTCTTTTTCATATGTTTTTCTTCTTGGTCTTCAAAGACAAAGTAAAGTTCAGGGACTAAAAACAGAATTTAACCTAAACTATACAATATAGCATAATTATACAAAAAATTTAAAACATCGCCGTTATAACGACCTGTGCCTTTAAAAACCATACAAATAAGAATACATTTGGGCATCCGTTTTTCATATTTGATATAGAAGCAACGTAACGTAGTACACAGTATAGGAAACGTTTTTCTAACCACTACAAATATATATATATATATATATATATATATATACTAGGCTTAATATCAAAATGAGTGTTTAAACTATCCTTTTTTAGGTGTTTAAATTTTTTTTGTCTCTTTTTAAGTGCCAAAACTATATTTTTTTACTCCTTTTAAGGTAATTAAGGCACCTATTTTAACAAAAAATTATAGTTTTAGCACCTAAAAGGGGAAAAAAGGTTTAGGCACATAAAATGAAAAATGCAGGATAGTTTGAACATTTATTTTGGTATTAAGCCCATATACTATGCATTGCCGATGGAAAAAAAATCAACAAACACTACTTTTTAAGGCGTAGGGTTATGGTTTTAGTGTGTGATTAGGTTTTAAGGTTTGAGAATAGATTTTAAGGTTTAAATTTTAGAGTTTAGAGGTTAGGGTTTAGAGCCCTAAAAGGGATACATAATAGCTTTAGAAACCCACTTGTAAAAAAAAAACTTTCTACTGAGAATGCATCAAATAATTATCCTTACAAAATACAAATTATGGGCCGAATTATTATTATTTTCTCTCTTAAGATTTTTTTTTTAAAAAATACAACGAGTGATCACTCTTCTCAATATTCTTATTTAATTGATAGTCAATAAGATTTTCAAAAAGTTCAGAATTGAGTTAGTCAATGCAAATTAAATGCAAGTTTAGTGTGAGATTCAATAATTGGCCGAGGAACTAAGGATTATATTGTCATATTATGTATGAGTTTGAATTCCAACATTTACCTTAAAAGTGTAAATACATCTTTATTTAAATAAAAAAATTGTAAGTTTAATGTTATTAGAGTTCTTTTATGCACATTTTTTTATAGAATTTGTTACATACAGAATCTTTTGTAAAGTATTATACTCGTAATTGTTGTGTTAGTGTAATGTTGGAAGGGAAAATATCCCATGCAGTGGTGAAAACGAAAAGTTTCTACAAACGTCTTAGTTTTAGGTTTTATGGACTTGGTATAGGGTTTAGGGATTTAAGTGAAGGATTTAAAATTTAGGGTTTATGGCTAGAATTTAGGGTCTAAGGTTGAAATTTAGGGTTTAGAGGTTATAATTTAATTTTTAAGGTAATATGTTTAGGAATTTCGGTTTTAACGTATAAACTTTAAATTATACCCATACCCCTTAAATTTAAAATCCGCCCACTAAAAGTCCTAAATAGTAGACCCTAAACGAAATTCAGGTATTAGTCGCTTTTTAAAATATATCTCATAAAGTATAGTGAAATAATTACCTATGTTGGAATATCTTATTGTATACTATTTTAATAAAATTCACGTATTAGTCACTTTTTAAAATATATCTCATCAAGTATAGTGAAATATTTTATAAATTAAACTAAATTAATGTAAATAATATGATAATTCAATCCTTTTATTTTGAAAAGAAAATGATTTTTTAAAAGAAATATTAATTACAATATTTGTTAACAAATTGTATTATATGTTATATTATGATTAAATGAAACATGTTTTGAGTTTCCTAATAAAAGGAATAGGATTCAGTTCTATGTTAAAGAAGAACACAACATCCTTTGATAATAATTCTTTTAACAGATATTATTTTGTAATCATCTTAAGATTATTCAGATATTATTTTGTAATCATCTTAAGATTATTCGAAAAAAATCTTTAACAGAGTAAAGTAAATATGTATTATCCATCTTAAGCTATGTGTGTCGTATGGCAAATGGGCGAGGCGGGTGCGGATACCTCCTCCCCATATCCATACCCATTTAAAATTTTCATATCTACTACCTATCCATCACCTACGGCGGGTATAATTTTCAAATTCACACCCGCCCACGCGAGTACATTCTCAAATCTACCCCACACCCACTACCTAACTGGATACCCATTACCCATCTCGTACCCGCCTATACCCGGTCATACCCACATGACGAACATCCACTAATATCGAATTATGTAAAAACAAACCATAGAATTTTGTAAAGAGGAGTGAAACTTCGCATAATTTATTGATTGATCAAGTGCTTATATGTAATACATTTACGTTGGTATAAATTTAATTACATCTAACTAACTATAGCTAACTTAACTAAAAGCACATTTACAACTATAAAAATTCTACTTAATTACAGCTAACTAACTAACTATGGACAAAAAGTATATTTACACCGGTATAAATTTTACTTAACTAAAACATATTTGGTTAAATTATAAGGCTCATCCTTTAAAATCTTAGAGTTTACATAATAATGAGTTAGTAGACACAGTTTGAATCTAACATTTAATCTTTCTATTTTAATTTAAAATAATTTAATTTCTTCTTTTAATTTTGAAAAAATTCAAATATTTTTAATCTCATTTTATAATATTTTCACCAGATTCAATAATTTTTGACCCTCAAATTTCTTAAACATCATTTTAATATTATAAATAAGTGGAAAATATTAAGGGTTAAATGATCAAAATTAGATTCAAGTAACAAAAATACAGGTTAATTAGGATAAAATAATTTGGTTCTACATTTAATATTATATAAAAAGGGGGATGAAAGTATGTTGATCAAATTCCAGAATTCAGTAAAGTTCAGCGACTAAAACCAGAATTAAACCTAAACTATATAGCATAATTACAACAGATATAAAAAATAATAATAAAACGCCGTTGCCGGGGATCGAACCCGGGTCACCCGCGTGACAGGCGGGTATACTTACCACTATACTACAACGACTTCATGATTCTCATGACACAATTATATTTTAAATCTTAAAAACTAAACATCCCATGACTGCTTTTTCTTATTTGATAAGGAATCAGCCGAATATACCAAAGTTTATTTATTACAAAAAATGTATAGACTTAACCATTAAATAAGTGTTTAAATTATACTTTTTATGATAGGTGCTTAAAATATTTTTTACCTAGTTAGATGTTTTACGTTTTATTTTGTATACTATTATAAGATTTTTTGTAGCTAGCGTTAAAATTTTTCATTATATGAACAAGTGGCCAATTTCTGTATTTTTCTTTAATTTTATAAAACCCTATAATCTTTAAATTTTTAAAAAACATAAACCCCTAAATTTCTTTCTTCCGACCATCGGTTTAGCCACCACCAATCATCCCTTCTTTCTTCGACCCACCACAACCAATAACCCCAACCTTGCATCATCCAAAATCGACGAACGAGCGTTTAAACAAACCACAAACGTCAAACATAAAATCTTCAATTGAACGACAAACAGTGAGCAATAGATAAATAAACGGTGAACTAGGCCTTTGAATCGTGCTACGAGAGGAGGAGGTCTCATTATTGCTGTGACAATATGGTGTTCGACAGTAATAGAGGGTAGATTTAGAGATTTTTGGTTGTTTTGAAAAACATTAAAGTTTTAAGTTTTTTTTAAAGTAGTTAACGATTTTCTGATTTTTTAACAAAAATTAATAAATATATGACTTTCATGCAATGACTAGACGATAAAAAATTTTAACGGTCGTTAACAAATTTTTTAAAAGGGTTATGAAATGAAATGTTAAAGCCCTACTTGGATCAAAACATATTTTAGACACCTATGAAGAAAAAAATGATTTGAACACTTATTTGATGGTTAAACCAAAATGATAAAATTGTAGATTTAATTATTAATTACGTTCGAAACTAATGTATTTGATTGTTAATATCGTTTAAATTAAGTTCAAAGTTGAACCGGTTAATGCAAAATAAAAGTAAATTTAGTGTTATAGAAACTCTTTTCTGCACTGTTTTTTAGTGGTACATGCTGAACCCTTTTTAAGTATTCTGCTCGTAATTATTATATTTGTGTTGTGTTGGAACATCTTATTTTATTGTATTTTTTTAATGAAACTCCATATTTGTAAATTAAATTATATTAGTATAAAAATATAATAATTTAATCGTTTTTATTTTGAATGGAATATAATATATATTTAAAAAAATAATTTCAGTATATATCGTATCATGATTGAGTGAATTTGTTTCCTAATAGAAGTAATAAGATTTATGAAAATAATAATAGTAAAATTCAGTTGAGTGGCCTTAGAACAGCACCCTTTGATGATAACACATGTGAAACTAAACATCTCCTAATAGTTCAATTAATTACTTAAAACCAAAATACATGCTACTAACGTTATAAAGGTATAGTTACTTCAAGTAAATTAAGCATTAAACACAAAATCAACATTTGATAATTTTATACATCAATAAATCAGCCAAGGAACCCAAAAGGATTATCATCGGTATCAAACGGTATCCTCAAGCAGAAAACCAACATTACTTCATCCAATTGGTTCGATTGGTTATTTGAACTTGATTTTCTTATCAAATCCGTTCTTGATCCTGAATTTTTGTTTAAATTTATATACTTACGATTTACAACAATTTTTTGATAACAAACAAGTTCAAGTACCTAATTGAATATATATATATATATATATATTATACGTAAATGTAAAAAAAAGTTAAAGAGCATTTATGTTTAGTAATTTGGTAAAAAGAAAAACATATTAAAAATGAATAAAAAGAGCATATAATTTTAAAAAAAATTGAAAAATAATATGAATAGATTTAAATTAATTGAAATTAACTATTTACAAATATAAGTTGGTATAGTTCAAGATCCGTATGTCTTTTTTTTTGTTGTTGTTAGAAATGAATAAAACCTCAACACTATACAACTTTAGCAATATATAAGTTTAATATTAAACTAATTCAATTAAAACCTTTGATTTTTCACATTAGCTTTACTAATATAAAAGCTATTTTCATCACCAAAAGAATCTGAGTGGCATGTTTAATACATAGGATTAATGTGATCATCTGTTACTCTTCTTTACATTTTATACTCCACATATTCAGACAAAAACCCTTCAAACATAAGACACCTTAAAAACCTAATGCACACCTTAGTTCCTGAGTAACAACATATGCATCACAATCAATACTCCCTTTCCAATGAATCAAACTCATTCGTATGTATATATATATAAGCACTGATAGTATTAGCAGGTCAGGCACAAATAACAACCGAAACAAATCCATATGTTTATTGGAGAAGCAGTCAAAGTCAGTACTGTTAATAGAGCATACTAGTATTATAAGAGACGTAATCGGACACGGGAACGGGAGTTTACTTCCACTTCCTGCCAAAGAACTTGCCCTTGTGTCTTCCAAACGTGCCATGCTTCCAGCGCTTCCCAAATTTCCCATGCTTAAACTTCCCGTGCTTGAATTTCCCATGACCATGGCCATAGAAACCCCCGTGTCCAAGATGATGAGCTCCGTGTGACAAATGGTGAGCCCCGTAAACAGCAGCCGCAGCAGCAGCACCTCCAGCTAGTAATCCTCCCACACCAGGTCCATGTGAACTGTGTCCTGTAAATTTCACTATTCGGGTTAACTCATGATATATGATGCAAATGAAAATAGTGCGCAGGCGTGTGTAGGTAAATCGGTGAACCTCAATCAAGAAAACAGATTTTTTTTAGGATCAAATAAGATGGATGTATACTTGAATCCAGTCAACAATAAATAAAATATCAGCAATAGTAACAACAAAGGGTGATGGAGCATACCATGATAACCGGCTGGTGGATATCCGCCATGAGGTGGATGAGGGTATCCTCCTGGAGGAGGATATCCCCCTGGTGGAGGATATCCCTGAGGAGGGTAGCCTTGTGGTGGATATCCATGTGGTGGCGGATACCCTTGTGGAGGGTAGCCTTGCGGTGGATATCCATGTGGAGGATAATGTCCAGCAGCATAGCCAGCGAGATGAGAAAAGAGCCCTTTGTCACTAGATTCGCCTTCCTTACCACCTCCCATTTTTCTTCAACTTACTAATAGCAAGTTCGGGTAACTAGTCTGTTATGAGTTAAAGAAACAGAAATTTGTCAGCTGAAACACACTCCAAACAAATATATTGAAAAGAAAATACCACAAAAAAGAGAACATTAACATACATTATAAAGTTGGTTCAACGCAGTAAAAGATGAAGAAGTTTCAGCGGCATTCGAGTTCCGTAATCTATAAATGTATAATCTTAAGTCCGAGTTATGAGACAGATGCAATCATACATTTTTTCCAATGCCATTAACAATGAATTAACGAACACAACTGTGCTACTCTCGTGATATTAACTAAGGTTGTTAATGTGACCAAATTCTGTGCAGTAAATGAAAAAAAGTATCAAAGCAGATCAAGAACAATGCTGAAAACATGAGCAGGGGCGGACCGTAACCAGGCCAGGCCCCCCAAAGTTCTCAAATTTTAAAATTTAGGCTTCAAAATTTTAATTTGGCCCTTCAAAAAAAAATTAAAATATATTTTTAAATTTTTTTAAATATTTTTAATTGAATCCATCCTAAAAATCTTAAAAGTTCTCAACAATTCTCTAAATTTATACCCCAATTCTTTTTTCAAAAATTTAAAATTAAACACTTCAAAAAAATTGAAAATTTTAATTTAGACTTCCAAAATTTTTAAAAATTTTAAACAGACCCCTTCAAACTTTATTGTCAAGATCCATTTACCAATATAATTATACGCATTAATGCATATAAAGTTTCGAAATCAATTCAATAAAAATTACTATTTTTAATTTTAAGGGTAACCGGTTCTTACATACAAGAAACAATTAAATATTTGGAACTCATTTAAAATTCGAAACGATCTATACAATTAACAAAACTTTAATATGCTAACAATAGAAACAAATCGGACTCAAGCGATTAAAACCCACATGCGCAATGATCAAAGGGAAAGAAACCCACAGATAATACAAGAACAAGAACTGTATTAGTTTAGATAAAAAAATACATCGAAACTAGGGATTAAACAAACACCACAAAGAAGTAGAAAAGTGGCAAAAGCTTCTGTGAATTGACGGACAGTCAGAAGATGCAACAGAGTAATTACCTTGATGTAACAGCAGCAGATTCTTCACCAAAATTCGAAAGAAAAAGAAATATAGGGTAAACGGGGATGAGAAAAGAAAAGAAAAAAATAAAATTGTATCTACAAATAAATTTATAGAGAGAAGAAAAGAAAATAAAAAAATAAAATATGATATCATTTTACAAACATAAATCGCAATTTATTGTTTTGTTGGTGGTGACGTGTCTTTTGGCTTTTTATGGTTCTTCAACGCTATTTAGCTTTTATGATTAAGAATAAAATTATTAAATAATTAAATAAATAAAAACAAATAAATAAATAAATAAATAAACGTAATTTATTATATTTTTCAACCCTTTTGATAATAATGAAATTATGTCCGATAAATATTATATTAAAATGTTCAAAAAATACTTTAATAAAGAGATTCTAAACACTAACTTCATATTTAATTAAAATAAAATTAAATACTCCAAACTTCCAACACAATACAAAATACACAAACTCTATACTTAGTTTAAAGTTCCAAGTTTCAACAATATTCAACACATAACAATACACCATCAAAATTCATGACATAGAAATACATCATCAAAGTTTTGAAGACATTTTAATTCCTCAAAGTCTTCCCCAACTTCCTCTAAAATGAAATATAACTCATCAATCATAATTGTTGGTTAAATATATACATATACAAATAATTTAATAACGGTTAAAATATAGGTTAAGCTTTTGCCAAAATTCGTAATCGTAACCATTAACCATCTTTTTTAGCACTTCGATTAACTGAAACCGTTTATTCTTAATAATTCGGTTAATTAACCTGTAAAATATAATAATTATACTAATTGTCGATTACGATTAATTATGCACACTCCTAAATCGGGTTAGTATTTTTATTTCAAAACATCAAATTAGAGAATTTATAAATAATAATTTAAAATCTGAAAAGGTAATTGAATTAAGTTCCTGAAAATAAGAATAGTATGACTAAATTTTAAATATATAAAGAGTAGAGTGACTTATACCTTAAAATAAGAACAATATATATATATATATAATAAATTAGTGGAGCTTGCAATAATTGAGAATATATCCTCAACTATTATATATTTAGCTTTGGAAGGGAAATAGTGTAACTAAAATATTGCATTATATATTTAGCCACAAAAAATGTCACCTTATAATTCACCTTAGTTAAAAAAAATTATTTAGAGCTGCTGATAAAATAATAACCGACATTATTTGATTTGATGGATCAAATTATAAAGAATTCGATTTTTTAATGCATCAAGTTTTAAGTTAAATTTTTCTATCAGATCATTATTGTGTATAAATTATGAATTTAGTCCATGTTATCTAAATGGATCTTTTTTAGTCTTTATAATTTAATCATATTATCCATTTGTAAGAATTAAAAAAATACGAAATTAGAATATAAATACTAGATTTAGAACTTATACATAAAACAGGGACTGATGGTAAAATCTGACCCTGTTTAGATAGTGAGATTATCATCATAAATAAATAGGATGAGTCTAGCACGGGCGACGCACACTGCTAAACACTACTAATGCAATATACTGCTGAATACCATTAATTTTTAATATTTTTTAATAATTATTAAAAATCTCACAATCTCATTCATAGTCCTACCCAATTAAATAAACTCACATCATCTTTATTTTCCATATAATATGTTAATGAATGAAATCGTTAAATAAAAAAACACCCAAAAAATTTAACCTACGAATTAAAAGAGATAAAAGCAATAGAATTATTATTAATGAAATCATTGCATTCCAATATCAACCCAATCTTCGATGAAATCACTGCACTCATCCCCATCATTTTTTATATAAGAAAGGAAAATACTACAACCACATGTCTCGTTAAAAAACCTCTCTAATCCTAAATAGAGGAAAAAGAGTACATGTGATTGTAGTTACAGAAAAACCATCGAGATACCTCGAGAAACAAAGGCAAAACAACACATCCCTAAATCATAAAAAACAACCCTAACCCAACTCTTAGCAACAGTCGAGAGAACCTACTAACCAACACCAGTGACATGTTGCCAATCACCCAGCAAAAACGGTTGTAACTCTATCGGTTCAACTGCATGAAGAATCTCCATAGGCTGCTTTCCACGCAAAGCTCCAGCAAGCCTATCAGCTACCAAGTTCGCCGAGCGACTAATTTGCATTACCACAACCTCTGTATCCCCAAGCAACAGCTCTTTAATCAAAGTCACCATAACATTTTCAGTACGATTAGACTCGGTCCCTTGTACCAAACGAACCGCCTCGGCACAATCTGATTCTATCACAATTCTATCAAAATTTAGATGGACAAGCCCATAATAAATTGCCATAGTTCTGCAACCACCACCAAACATCTACCTGAACTTCTAGAAAAACCAAACAATCACTCACCCTGATCACCTCGAATCACACCCTCAATCGCAGCTGTCAAGACCATTTTTGAAATCGGGTGTAAAAAATAGCTTGACGATCGATCTTTTAGAAAATTAGGGTTTTTAACCATTTTTAATTTAATCTTGGAAATTTAGGGGTTTCGTATTAAATTTGTTTTCCCCTTATTTATCCTTTAAAAAACATTTTGGAGTCACCACCGATCACTTCGAGGTAGACCGAACACCGAAAAACAAACCAGAGATTCTGTCTTAAAAATTGTGTTCGGGTGTAGGTTACGTGTAGGGAAGGATTAGCACCCCTACGAACGCCCGTTATCGGTACCTTTAATTTTACATGACATTTTGGCATTTTGAATAATGATTTGAATTTAATTTATTCTATAATTATTAATTGAATTTAAATTTCGAATGCAGATATCTTTTTATAAGGAAATTTATTTTGTTTGAATATGATATTAAAAGCGCCCCGTTAGGTGGCACCCATATTCATATTTAAAAATGAATTTCCAACACAAAAGGTTTTTTTATGAATGTCCATTTATTGTCTTGTTGATTTTAAGTATTAATCCTAAAAAGGTTTTAACCAGTTAGTTATTTAAAACTATGAATATTAATTAATTTAATGGCTTTTACGAGAAAATACCAATTGCTTGAACACCTTCCATAAGTGTAAAGCCCTTAAATTAATCATATTCCTAATTAATTAATCCTTCTAATTAATTAAAGTTCCAGTCCTAATTAAGGCTCTATCAATTTATTAAATCAATATTATAAGTGGAAATATATATTAAATATACACATTTAAAACCAATGTTGAGATAACACCCCATTGTAAACAATGGAACACTATCCAAATTTGTGCCCCAAAGGCTCTATCTAATATATATTTAATTAACTACAATGTATCTTAATTAAATATTTAGTTTTAATTAAAAAACTAAATTAATTTCCAATTATAGGTGTAATATATATTAAATATAATTTGTTAAAATCCATGTTGTGATATCATCCCATTGTAAACAATGGAACATCATCCAAATTTTGGATTTTAAAATTACATTTAATATACATCTAATTACTACAATTATCTGCCATATTTAATTATTGAAATCCTAATTAGAGAAACCTAACTAAGGCTCTAATAATTGATTAAGCTAAGTGTATTTAATTGTCAAACATATGATTATATATGCCTAGTTTAAAATATGCATCACATAATTAAATTAATGGCATTTGAATAAAACAATTAAATAAATAATTAAAATAAAACAAATTGGACACTAAAACTGATTTTTATTAATATAGGGACCTAATTGAAACAATTAAAAAATCTAAATGCCCAATTACAAATCACAGTGACCCAATTGAAACAATTCAAACCTAAAGGGAACAATTAAAAGGGAATGGGACTAAATTGAAAGAAATACAAAATTTGGGAGTAAATCTAAGAGGAAATGGTGACTAAATTGAATTGTATTGAAATATGAAAGCCCATTTACAAGAAATAGGAAAGAAGGGCGCGGGCCTGGCCGGGGATTCGCGGGCCTCTGGGCCAGAACCTTTGTCTATTTAAAGGCTTCTTCAACACTCATTTTCCTTTTTCCCTCATTTTCGGAATTTTACTCTCTAGTTTCCCAAACTCTCTGCCCTCTTACTAAAATTCTCTCAATTTCCCTAGAAAACTACAACCCAAACGGATTAAACCTCGTGTTCTTCATCATGTTCATCATTAGTTCTTCCATTTTCCTTGCTTTAATCTGTCATAAACACCAAAATATCATAATTTCTTGTTTCTATCGGATCAAACACCCAAAATCATATGAACTCCATCTCAATTCTTCAACTTGTTACTCATTTGATCTAACTCGAACACCTAGAACCCTCATCTTTCTTGTTTCTAAGGATCAAAAACCTAAACTCTTCAAGAACTCAATCCTTGTTCTTCCAACATCCCTTTTCAATCTAACCTCATCATACATCGACCATCATCCACTGTTAACCGGCTACCACCTAAAACTCCCGACCACCATACACGACACTGGCCACTACCAGCAACACTCTGATCATCCCTTACCCTTCTCCGACTACAACCTAAAACTTTCGACCACCACACACGACGCCGGCCACTACTGGCAACACTCCGATCATCACTGACCCTTCTCTGACCACCACCTACAACTCCTGGCCACCGTCTGGTTCTGGTCGGCCACCGTGAGGTAATTTTTGGCCGCCCTGTTGGAACCCTAAAATACCCAAAACCTTCAATTTTTTAATTCTAAACCTAGATCTAAGCCCGGATTCGACCGAATCCTCCCTAACTTCACCCGATCTAGTTATAGACTAGCTGAAACCCTCTTTTCGACCCCACCATTAAAAGCACTCCGACCACCACCACAAGATCATTATTTTTCTTTGTTTTTGTTTGGGTTTACACTAACATTTCTAACTTATTTTGCAGGAAATTTGAAAAGAAGTAACTTCTCTCTCCATTATTACTTTATTTATTATATTTATTAGTTTATTATTATTATTGATAGGTATTCATTCCAATCTGACATTCTCTCTCTCTTTTTATAGGTGAGTGGAGTATGACATCGCTAGTGATGTCATGGTGTTGATGTTAGAGGAGAAGAAAACCATGATCCATGTGAAACCAGTCCGAGCCAATGGGTACCTGCCATGAGTCCCTTCAGATT
The DNA here is from genome assembly GCA_019671005.1 of Hibiscus mutabilis. Classification (NCBI taxonomy): domain Eukaryota; kingdom Viridiplantae; phylum Streptophyta; class Magnoliopsida; order Malvales; family Malvaceae; genus Hibiscus; species Hibiscus mutabilis. The sequence continues at coordinate 9,551,530 of CM033737.1, read as the reverse complement.
GAAAATTGAGCGGGAAACCGAGTCTTAGACCGAATTGTGTGTTTGTTGGATATGAAATGGGCGAGAAATGAATGTAAATTGGGCCTTGTGAATTTGTATTTAGGCTTTGGAATTTTTGGAATGTAACTTGGACATTATTTGGACCGTTTGGACATTATTTATGGTTTATTTATTTATTTTTATTATATTTATATATTTTTGGCCTTATTTATATGTATGTTCGAATACCCCGAACAAAATACGAGTATGGCAGCAGCCATTTTATTCCTCGTGTCCACAGCCCCATCAACATTCACCTTGACCCACCCACTCACTGGGAAACTCCACGCTGTCATCGGCTCAATTCCAACATTAGTCGTCAAGGCCAGCATTGTTCGATCATCCCTGGCTGCAGAAATCAAAAAAGTAAACCGCACACAAGCATTCACAAAATCCTCCCTCTCAACAAACTCAGGATCAAACAGAACAGAATTGCGCCGCAACCACATTTTCCAACAAACCACCGAAAAAAGAACATACTAGGGCTCACCTCGACTTGCATCACGCAAATTCATATTGGAATTTATCCAATCTTGTAAAGCAAGAGAGGAAAACTCATACACCCGTTCTGGCCTTACTAAGCTAAACCACACTCGCTGAGCCTTAGCACAGTCGCGCAACACATGTAACACCTCCTCTACACCCATCTTACAAATCGCACACCGATCTTTAGTAGCCATATGTCGTCGAACCCGTTCAACATTCGTAAGTAATTTTCCTTTCAACGCAAGCCATAAAAAATTCGTATCTGTTGCGGAACACATAACGCTTTCCACATTTTATTCGGACTCGCAGTAGAATCAGCCATCACTCGCTTGTAAGCAGATCATGCCGAGAATTGAAAATTTGCTTTACCCTTCCATCCTAATCGATACGGTCCCAAACGAGACGATGGTGGCATGATGGTCAAAATTTGATGCACACAAATCTCAGGGAGAACCATATTTAACCTATCCACATCCCGCACACCAGAACTGGTAACAAACGAGCAAACAAGACAAGGGGGCAGTAGTAGTAAGCCGACAAAGAAATTAGCAAGAGGGCCAAAATCCTCAATCCTCTCATCATACCAAAAATCAACTGTACACCCATCACGAATCACCCAGATTACACTTGGTCGGATGTCCTCCCAAACATTACTAATACCTACCCAAAGCCGAGAGCAATTTTATCGACATAAGCTAATAGGAAGATGCCCATCCTATTTATACTTCATAATATTTTTTAGAGCTTCATATTATTTTTATTAACATGGGATACGTTTAACATATATGTTTTTATTAACATGATTTGTTGAATGCATTGGGAAAGGTAAAAGAGACATTGTCAGCTTCTAATGTGAATCGAACAAAAAACTTCTTTCCCTTTTCGGTGCTACTTTCTATACCTAACACTAAAAAATTCTAAACCCTAACCCTAAATTATAAATCATAAACTTTAAAATACACACCATACCCAAATTCCCTAAACTCTAACGTTAAACCTTAATCTTAAATCCTAAACTTAAATTTTTAATATGAGACATAAATAAGAACATTGAAAAGGGACATAATTTCTATTCATGTGAATCCTCACGATGAACTTCAAAGATTCAAAAGCAGATTCGAGACATAGAAGAAAGATTTCAATAAGATTAAAGGAAACAAAGGCCATACTGCGTAAGTGTGGGCGCCAAGAATCAGACAAAACTCGAACAAAATGATGGGATAAGCTAGGTTGAAGATTGTGGGTTAAGTTTTTTTGGGTGTTTTTTTGTTTTAACGGTTTTATTTATTAACATATTAAAATAAATATAAGAGGATGAGAAAAAAGATATGATTTACAAATTTTAATTATAAATAAATATTATATGGAAAATAAAGATGATGTGAGTTTATTTCATTGGGTAGGACCAATGATGAGATTGTGAGAATAGTTCATGAAATAATTTCTTCTATTTTTATTTTAAAATATGACTAATTGCTCAATTTTTAAAATATGATTAATAGCATATTGAGCCATTGAGATTTTTAATAATTATTTAAAAATTATTAAAAAAAAATTAATAGTGTTCAGCGGCATGTGTCATTCTTTCAAAAATTTTCCAAATAAACATTAAAAAAATAGAAAAGTTACGTTACTTTTTCGGGGGAAGGGTGATGATATACGAAACGATAGTTGTTGAAAGTGGGTACAAGCTTTATCCTCATATTTTTTTGATAAATAAATTTAGAGTAAACTATATTAGATACCACCGAATTATTGGTATTGCATCGTTTATATCATCAAAATTTTAATTTAATAAATTTTAACACTAAATTTTAGTTTTAGGTTCATTTATAACATAGCATCGTTAACTGTTAACGGTGCGATTAGGGATGTAAAAAGCTGACCCGACCCAAAAATTCGACTGAAACCTGCTCGAGTCAGAACCTGGTTTGACTTGAAGATGCGATAACCCAAAATTGATCTGTAACCGACTGTTGTTGACCTGAACCCGAGTTGGACCTGTTACTGTAGTAACCGAACCCGACTTGCATCCGACCGAGAATGACTGAAATGAACTCGAACCCAAATTGAACATGTTACTGTGGACCCGAAACCCGACTTGCATCCAACTGAAACAAACCTAAACCCGAGAGTAGATAATCGATATTACCCGACTGAATCGACTCGAGATTCAATTTTACCCGACCTGTTTTGAACTCAACTTGTTAATTGACCCGACTTATTTTGAACCCGACCTGTTGTTGACCTGAATTGACATTGACCTGACTTGATATTTACCTGACATGTAATTGAGAAAGTCTATGATATGATGATTTGATGAATTTAAAGTATTGATAAATGTAAAGTATTAAGTGTTGATAAATGTAAACTATTAATTTTTTAAATCAATTTAAAGTGTTAAATATTTTTTGTTATATATGCATATATAATCAATTAAAAATATATAAAAAAGGAAAGATTGGATTTAGATATTCATTTGACACTACTAAATTTGAAATTTTGTTAAATAATTCAATGCTCAGTAATAATTCAATATGCTTAGTACTAAGGGTAAAACTTTGATACACAGCCTGTGTAAAACTAATTTTACACAAGCCTGTGTATTTACACTATAAAAATTCAAATCCTAAATTCCTAATCCTAACCCTAAACCCTAAACCCTAAACCTTAAACCCTATAGACTAAAGTCTAAACAATAACCTTAAATTCTAAACCATATAACCTAAACCCCTAAACTTTAAACCCTAAACTAAAACCCTAACCCCTAAAACTAAAAGGTACGTGTAAACTAAAGTTTACACGGCCTGTGTGTCAAAGTTTTTTCCTAGTACTAACTCATTCAATATAAATTATTTGTCAAGTTAATAAGAATTAACATTCTTAAATTCATTTTTAATGACATGTTATATTATGCTTCTATTTTTACACATAAAAGGCGTAGCTATTTTTAATTATCTTTTGGGTAAAGTACACCATAACTTGAATGAATTTGTCTTTTTTTATTATTAACTTGACCAAATTTTATTGATTAACTTGACCAAAATTTGTTGGGGAAGATTGGAAACTCTTTGTTGATTACTTGATTTGATAAGAACCAAATGTAAGTAAACTTAAAAATGAATAAAACAGAAGTTTATTACAACTTAGTAAACTTACAAATGTACAAACTGAAATTATGAAATTTAACATAAGTATTAGATAACAAATGTACAAACTGAAATTAAGAAACAAGATAATACTAAATTGATTACAACATAAAGTTTTGTTGTTTGAAAATTTAAGCTCTCAGATCTTATAGCAAAAGTTTTACGAGGCTAAATGCTAGACTTTGCTACCAAAACTTTTCTCATCGAGCTCTTAAAAAATTTAAATGCTACAATCATTGCTAAATTATGGGTAACTTCTAAACCAATATAATTTAATTAAGAGCAACTACTTAGATAAAAAAAATTAAGTCAACCAACAACCGAAGACATCATGGCCAGAATCACCACCGCCATTAGAACCAAAAGTGAAGCAAATTTCTTGCAATCCATTTCTTGTATCAATTTGTAGATGGAATATAGACGAATCTATGGTGTCACCCAATACTCCTTTGTATAGTCAAAGTGATGGGCATAAATTGATAAAAATATATTAAAGGTGAGTTCCAAGGCAGGTAATTTCCCTATTTGTTAGTTTTCCGAGGCAAATGTTTTCTTATTGGGTAGCTTGGGCAGTGCCTTTTCTTAGTGTCTTTCTCCTATTTTCGAGAGAGAATCAGATACCATCGTTTTTATCTGGTATTTCCAATAAAAAACAAGATATGAAAATTTTCATTTCCTTGGTATTTGAACCTGCATTAAACGAACAAAAATCCTTTATTTCTATCCTTCTTCTTTTATGTGTCGCACTAAAAAAATTAAAAATTAAATTTTAAAATCTAACCCTAAATTTTACATTCTAAATTTTAAATTTTATACCCTAAAAAATACATTCTACCCCTAATTCCTTAAACTCTAACTATAAGCCTTAACTTCTTAATTCTAAACCCACTTTTTAAAAATGAGACACCAAAGAAGACATAGTTAGGGGCAGACAATTTTCATTAGGAGTGTTCATTCCTGGGTACAACATATGTCGATCCGTGTCTCGGCCCGCTAGCCGGGTACCCATTATTCCGGTACCCGTAAAATTTGGGTACCCAAAAAATCGGGTAACGAGTTAGTTCTCATTTTATTTTTTTATTTAAAAGTTTTAAAAAATTACATAGTAAATACATAAAATTTAAAATTCATTAATCCAAACATAAGAATTAGTGATTTAAAGTTAGTTTTAAGAAAAAATATTTAGATATATTTATATATTAATGTTTATAACCAAAAAGATATTAAAAATATTAATCTCTTTTTTTGAATCCCGGTAGTATAATGTAATACTTCTCTATTTAATAAAAAATATATAATTGAAAATTTTAAAACTTAAAAGTACATAATACAAACATAGAAATAATTCAGAGATTTAAATTTAGTTTTAGGTAAAAATATTAAGGAACCTAAAATAAAAATATAATTTAAAATTAAAAAATAAATATATTAAAAGTATCAGGTCGGGTCGGGTACCCAGATATCAAAAACATTTGGCCCAAACCCAGCCCAACTACCAGAAAAAATTCTTAGCTCGGGTACCCGGCCCGGTCGAATAAATTTTTAAAGAATTATTCAACTTTTTAAGGTTCGAGTCGCCAGATCGGATTAACCAAGTCAGATATTTTTGAACATCCCTAATTTCCTTCCGCATTAAACACACCATATAAGTTATATCCACTGCACCAAACTGATTGATTGGATATTTGATTTGAAAATAAATATTTTTTTAATGTTGTAAATAAAATAACGAAGAACAAGAACAAAGAGATGGGAGAAAGTGATAGATTTTTATTCATTCTCAATATTGAGTTATATACAATGCTTTCTCTCAATCTATATTTATAGACAAAAGATGGAAACCCTAATTCCAATAGGTATTAAACCATAATAATAAAGTACATTAAAGTCTCATTTAATACATGGATATTCACCATAAATAAATATTTATAACACTCCCCCTTGGATATCCATGAAGATAACGTGCCTCGTTAAAACCTTCCTAAGATAAAAACCCAGTGGGAAAAAATTTCTTTAGTGAAGGAAAAAGAGTACACACATCTTTGACACGCATAACATGTTGTCTCATTAAAAACATTACCAGGAAAACCCATTGGGACAAAACCTTGGTTAAGGAAAAAAGAGTGCAACACGTATTTACCCCCTCATGAAAACATCACATAAGATCTTTGAATCTTCATAATTCAATATTGAATACTATTTTTCTGAAGATCGTGAGGGATGAAACTTTGGAGTAATATGTTTCATTTTACCATCTCTGATATATCCTTATTTCAATTGAGATATAAATTTTGCATTATCTCCACATAAGATACGTGTAACTTATCTTGTGAAAGTAAATCACATGTTTTCTGAATATGCTGGATCAATAGTCTTAGCCAAACACATTTTTGGCTTGCCTCATGTATAACAATTATTTCTACATGATTTGAGGAGACATCGATTAATGTTTGAAGATCTAAAGATAATGATCTTTGTAGCGTTTAGATAGTATTTCTAGACCAACTAATATATGGTGCTTCCAGACCAAGGATTCATTTACCTTTCTTTCGAAGATAAATTTGTTCATATCCAAAAAAAACAATCATTAGGGTACTAAATAGATATGCTTTATCCATATTAAATCCTCTTTAAGATTATTTCAGTCCATTCATAGACAAAAATATATATTTAAGTGCTCGATCTTTAAGGTGATTGTACCAAATGCGCCAAAATATAAATATTTAAGGTGACATATCTGAATAAACTTCCTTAGAAATTTTCAAATGCTTTTGGCATTTTAAATCCTTCAAGGATAACTTTCTTTATATAAGGATCCATAAAATAATTAAAACGCATATAAAAGTATTTCATAACTGCCAAATTAATTACATTCACCATGAAGTAATTAGAAATTCTTCATAATTCAAGTCATATTTACGACTACTTATTTGTGCCTCACTTGCATTGCACCTTTAGGTGTTTGGACTGCTGCTCCAAGAACTTCTCTTTTGGAAGTTCAAAGCATCTTTCTTCATTGGCCAATTCAATATCTATACTTCTGATAGACTTTTATACATGATCCTCATTTTGTTTCTTTACTTCTATAGAAATATTGTTTGGAAAATCGTTGTTGATAACTTTTATGTTTTGGTTCCATTTGTTTCTCGTATTGGCATAACTTGTCGAGATCTCTTTTCAATTTTTGTTTCAGGTACCTAAAACTCTTCTAGAGTTTTATTAATAGTTATGTCTTGGTTCTTTTCAAGAAGCAACCGCCTCCAATATATGACCATCTTATTCTATTTTCTATTTACGAGGATTTTGATCATTGGAACCAATTTTAACTATCATGTTTCATACATGATTTACATCTATTCACTCTAACATGTAATTCAAATTAGAGCATTTCAGCTAGTATATGAGACTTAATTACTCTCATTAGGTCAGTTATCTTATGAACTTTTGATTCATGTACGAGGATCTAGATAATGATAATTCATTTTTCCTTTATCCAGCTGATTATTATCTCCCCCTGATGTTGAGAAAAAACATGTCATAAATGATTCTCCAATTAATGTTTAAGAATTTAAACATACAAGGAGACTCATACTTAATATATATTCTCAACCCTTTTTATTTACCCATTTTGTGCATTGTGGTGGAGCAATTCAACTATATATCGCACATTCAAAAATTTAAAAATGGGAAATATATGGCTTCTAACCAAAAACAATCATAACGGGGAGTTTATTATAACTCGTTGGCTTGATGTGTACAAGTGCTGCTATATGTGAAATACCATGTAGATAATAAATGTTTTGTTCTCATAGTTTAGCTATTAAAAAGGAGGCATCCAATCAAAATTTTGCTAAACTATTTTGTTCATAATCAATAGGCTTTGTAATAGTTATTTCAACTGATATAGCCTAAAATATAAACCCACTAACTTTATCAAGACGAATAGTCTTAATTGGATAATCTGAATCTTTTTCTAATCAATCTCAAAAACTTCTTGTTGTAGGTTGATAAAACAATATAGATGCATCTATTAAAATCATATAAAACTTTCCACATTTGTAGATAAATAGGCCCATTTTTTATTTAGATATACAAGACATGCAGTCTCAAGTTTAGTACAAGAACTTTAAGTTCTTTTAGTAAGTGGGATCTTAATCAATTCTTTTGAGAACAAGCAACAAAAGAACTCTGTGTTCTTATAGTAAGTGGAATTTAATCAATTCCTTTGAGAACAAACACCACAAGAACTTCAGATTCTTTTAATAAATGTGCATATAAATCTCAATAGTTTTCGCATCATTATTGAGCAGGATGGTCTAACCGATCTTGCCAACTATATATGTGTTTATATCTTTGAATTTGTAAATTTTTGGTTTACTATAACATATGATTCAATCTCACTTGTACATGCGTGATACAAATTTTTAAATAGAAGTTTCTTTGAAACTTGATAATACATTGTCCACAAAAAAATTGTTCCTTTGAATAAGAATATATTTAGCTCTTTCGGAGCTTTCAATGAAGATTATTCTTTTTGTAGCAATATATAGCTCTTCTAGAGCTTTCAACTGACTTTTTAGCTACCAGAACTTATATTCACATTGGCTTGGTTTATATGTCAAATGATAAAATATGTTATCTATAACTCCCGAAGGATTATTTTGCGAACTCACATTGCTTTATGAAGAATTTCAACTTCTAGTGGTGACGATATTATTACCATTAGCTGTAATTATTACAATATTTGCAATTATGCACTTTTCATAATATGTTTTCTCTCAAACACTTATTGCTCTTCTGGAGCATCAATATTTTTAGTACTTTGAGATATAGTACTCACATTTTTCCCTTGCATTTAAATGGGAAAATATATCTTATGCTTCTGCTAAGCATAAATCGTCACCTTAGATTGTATTTGATAAATAATCATATGAAACAAAATAAATGTCATAATATATATATATATATATAAATGAAGCATACATAATTAATGTGTACAATAAATAAACATAAAGCAAAGTAAATTAAGAAAAAATAATAATTCTCTTTAAGATTATGAGAATAATTAGAAGAAGATTTATTCCCTTCAAGGGTTATAAGAAGATCAACAACGTCCAAATGAGTTGGATCAATATCATCTTCATCATTTTTGTAAACAAAATTTGTTTCTATTTTCTTTTCTTTATCATTCAATGATTGTTGATGTTTCAACGTACGACGAGTACGAGCCCAATGGTTTATAGCATCGCATTGGTAATAAAAAGATATCATTTTCTTATAATGATCTTTATCACTCTTGGCATCCTTATAACCCTACTTCTTGTGTGTATAAACATTCTTAAAATGATTATCATGTCTATGCAATGGCATCAACCGTACTCATAATTAATAATGTGGCATTTATTCTTCCATTATATAATATCACATTCACTTCAGGGAATGGCGTGGATCCAGTGGGCTTTCCAAAAACCTTTTTTCATGATATTGTGTCTGTAGGACGACATTGTTTGCGTGAAAAGTGAAGCATATCCTTATAAGTGAAACTTCGAACATAAAATTTCAATTTAATTTGAAACATTCACAGAACTAACCATATAGTGAATTATCATGTTTGCATTCACTTCCGGGAATGAAACTTATCCAATAGCGCATGGAATAAACATCATGCTTGCATTCACTTTAGAGAATGCCTCCCATAAAATTTTTGGACCAATACGAGTTTTCGTAACTTGAACTTGGGAGAAGTCTATCGTCGAGTTTTTCGACGCATAAGAATTATTGCTTTTGAACAAATAAGATTTAATCCTCGTACGTGGCATTGTTAAACCAGCTCACAAGGTCTTTTAGAAACCTCATTTGAGACCAATAGCCTCACAGAACGGGGTGTCCAGCCAATATACTTGGATTAGACCAACAAAATAAAGAACATATATGTTAAACCAGGTGTTAAAATAAAGAACATGCTTTAGGCATTAAATTAATATAATAAAACAACACATTTTATAATAAAACATGAGGGAATAGAACAAATTTAACCGAACAAACATATTAAGAACACTGAAGCAACCTTGCTTTCGGAGTTAAAATACTGAAACAACAACTGATATAAACATCAAATCTCATGAGTAATCAATATAAACACGTAGCATTAAATAACCTCATAATTGAATTTATAGAAGTAAGTAAAAACTCAACTGAGTAGATTAAAAATAAAATAGAGTTTACCGATATTGATTTTCCTCCCAAGGATAATGGAGACATAGCAAATGACCAAGAAGCTTCTCATAATCTTTTTATGTCATGTCTTTTTTTCAAGCCATTTAAAGACATGTAAAACTCAAAACATGGTTAAAAATATAAACTCTCATTAATAGAATAACATAAACAAATATTGATCTCAATATAAACATATTGAAGAAACGTACCTTTTTAGATTTTATCTTGATTCATGCCATGATTTTTAAACCATTGAAGCATATCATGTAAAACTCAAAACATGGTTAAAAGCACAATCTCTCATCAAATAAAATAAATAGCCATAAACTTTAGATCATGTATTATTAACAAGACTAACAAATAAATATATTTTTTTCAATGCTTTCTTTGAAAATACTCAAAAACCGTGCGCAAGGGGATGTTAATTGTTTCAATAAAACAAATGTGAATAGTTGGAAACATATTATTGTTTTGTTAGGTTCGTTTTATATATTTGAGTGACAACACGAACATGAACTTGATGTCGTGATTAATCAACCAGTAAAACGATATATGGGCAAATGGAACATACTAGATGTAGACACAAAATCAAATTGAAATCCTTTTCGAGAACCACCAACAAGAACTATGATAATCGAGCGAGATCGTGCTGATAACATGTAAATAAAATAACAAAGAACAATAACAAGAACAAAGAGATGAGAGAAAGTGAGAGATTTTTATTCATTATCAATATTGAGTTATATACAATGCTTTCTCTCAATCTATATTTATAGGCATAAGATGGAAACCCTAATTCCAATAGGTATTAAACCCTAATAATAAAGTACATTAAAGTCTCATTTAATACATGGATATTCACCATAAATAAATATTCATAAAATTTAACCAATTGTTTTTTCTTTTTCTTTTAATTAAAATGAATGGGGAGGGTGAGGGAGGGAGAGAACCCACCCAAATTTTTAGGTTGAGGCAATTATTTTTTTAGCCCTTCCAACTTTAGATATTTTTCATTTAAGCCCTTAATGTTTACTTTTAGGTTTTAGTTTAATTTAATTGAGTCCCAATTTAGGTTAGTTTAATTGAGATTCGACATTTAATGTTAGCATTATTTTAATTAGGTATGTAGTTTATGCTTTTAGGTTTTAATTTAGATCAATTAGATATTTTTAACCAAAATTGACCCCTATTTATTTTAAATTTTTATAATCTAGTCCAATGTTTTTAATATGATGATATTTTTGTTCATTCTAGTCCCTAAAACTTTATTTTTAGTCGAAATTGACGCATATATATTTCTATTTTTGGTAATTTAGTCGAATAATAATTTTGTTTATTCTAGTCTCTACAATTTAATTTTTAGTCAAAATTGTCCCGTATTTATTTATATTTTTGGCAATTTAGCCCAATAATATTTTTGTTTATTGTATTACCTAAAATTTAATTTTTAGTCGAAATTGACCCCTATTCATTTTTTTGTAATTTAGTCTAATATTTTTAATATGTTGATATTTTTGTCCATGTTATTCCCTAAAATTTTATTTTTAACCCAAATTAACCCCTATTTATTTTATATTTTTGTAATTTAGTCCAATATTTTTAATATGATGATATTTTGTTCATGTCAGTCTCTAAAATTTTATTTTTCACCGAAATTGACCATTATTTATTTCTATTTTTGTAATTTACTCCAATATTTCAAATAACAATGATATTTTGTTTATTCTAGTGCCTAATATTTATTTTTAATGTGATTCGTGTTCGTAAAAGGCGTTAAATAATTCACTAGAAATGACACAACACAAACTCTATCGACTATTTGTACCAAACTCAAACTTAATACGAATTCAAAAACCGAATTGACCCGACCTGAAATGAAACCGACTTGAAATTACCTAACCTGAAATAAACCCGACTTGAAGTCTACCCGAGCCCAAATTAACCTATCAATTAACTGATTCAGACCTGAACTGTTTTGACCCGACCCGAAATGAACCCGACCTGAAATGAACCCGACCTGAAATGACCTGTATCCGATTTGACCTGACCTGGCCTGACAGGACCCGACCTAAAACCCATTCGATTACCTGTTTTTACATCCCTAGGTGCGATGACTTGATGATGACATGAATAACATACTATATCATGTGATGACGTGGCATGACCACGTGATATTTTTATAATTATTTTTAGGCTTAAGGGTGCTTGAAGTCCTTGAACTTTTGAAAAAAATCAATTAAGCTCATGAATTTTGTTTTTGCACTTAATTAAGCCCTCTAACAAATAAATTAAATAAATTAAGCCCTTTGACCAATTTTAACCATTAGTTTTTGATGATTTTTCCTGAGATATTACTGCCACTTGACACACTATATTTTTGTCATATGACATTTACAGAATTTTTTAGAAAACCTTTTTTATATAAATTTGATAAGTATTCTAGAATTTTGGAACTTTTTAAAGAATTTTTCTAAATAAAATTAAAAAGTTCTAAAAATATCAAGTGACAACACTGTAACACGACACGTTGCACCAAATGATACAGAAAAAATTATTAGATTTAACAGTCAACGTTGGTCAAATATGTGAATTGATGAAATTTTGGAGTATAGGGACTTAATTGATTTTTTTCAAAAACTTAAGGGCTTATGATACCCTTGAGCCTTATTTTTATAATATATTAAACAATTAAAAAATGTCACATTATCATGCCGCATCATCACATATGCCATGTGGCTATGGCACACCATCACATAATAGAATCTATCACCCATATCATATTACATCATCTTATCGTTAACAGTTTAATGACGCAATGGTATAATAGAATATAAAACTAAAATTTAATATTAAAATTGAACAAATTAAAAGTTTATTGGTATAAACGATATAATGTTAATAGTTCAATGGTATATAGTATAATTAACAATAAATTTATAATTGGAGAATAGAGATTCCAAGGTCCCCAAATACCCAATCGTTATGGGCAGCGCCAAGTGGTTCGATGGTACGCCAAACCACAAGCTTTAGAATATGTTGCAATACAACATTACCAACCGTTGCTACTCCTAAAGCTTAAAGTATCGTTACGTGTCTTATTTATTATTTTTTTTATTAAAGTGTCTCATTTATTATTTAGAAATAAACTTTACAAGTTATTTGTATAAATTTTAAACTCCTCAATCAGTAAAAGTCAGGGTTGAATTGAGATAAAACATAAATATTTGAAATTAAAAGAAAATTTTATAATTAATTTAATTTTTTTAAATGTATATAAATAAAAGATAAAATAAGTGTGCGTGAAGGCAAGAGCCCCTCTCACTTAGTACATATATATGTCATTGCCATCAATTTTATATATTTAAATATTACTATGTCTTTTTGATCAAAAAATATTATGTCTTGTTTTTTATTTTACACTTTAGAATTTATGATTCGAATAGATAAGAGTGTGAAATCTAAACTTTGCACAATCTATATATCATATAATTTTTGTTTGCACTATTTTATCTTTTAAACGACAATTAAAAATATTTAACTTCTTAAATGTTCGAAGAATTATAAAAATTCAACAACAAATAATTATTGTATCAAACATTTTACTCTAAGAGGACATCTGGTTCACAAAAAAGATTATTACTAATGATAGTATTTTTTATCAATATTTCAAGAATGTCATTCCTACTAATTTCTTAGGTATTTGTCGAGTCATGCTATTTTAATAAAATTATATGGTGTAAGTTGCTTTAGCCTATCAATACTAATTTACATCGTTGTACGTTAGTCTTCTCCCTCAAACTTCATGTTGAACGTGTAGTTATAGAATCAATGTAATTTCAGTATATTAATACTAATCTACACTAGTGTAAGTTATTTTCGGCTTAAGGGGTCAATTTTCCCCTAAGTAAACCTAAATCGACATATTTGTCTCCACTTTTCAATTGCATCAATTTTACTCTCAAAGTCATTTAATTGTATTAATTTTTCCTTAAAGTCATTTTTTTTTTGAAACAGGAGTGAATCCATTTTATTTATATGAAAATATTAAAGCATTGACATGAGCCTTGTTAAAAAACCTCCCTAAAAGCCTAACGGAAGAAAAAGAGTGCACCATGCCAATACCGAGTCAGAAACAAAATAGCCAAACCCATAAACACACGACACAACATATACGATTATAGTCCATACCGCATGTGGAAAATCCAATTGGATTCTAATTCACCACCAGGATAAAACCTACAGGTACATACCCTTCAAAGAATTGATCAAACCCACCAAGCAAGCACCAGCATCATAAAACCACAGCCAACAGTAGATCAAACCCAGGAATACTAGATCTGCTGGTAGAACTCTCAAAAAGCAGCAGAAACAGATCACCCAAAACATTCATCAATTGGCCGCAACTGACAATGAAAAAATAGAGGACAGCTACTCTTTCCAAATTGCAATACGCAGCTCAATCGTAGGATTAAATGCATGAGTCTAACGCACGGGAGATGCCCTTCTTTGCCAAATTATCTGCCAAAATATTGCATTCACGTGGAACCTTTTGAATAGACCAGTCTATGCTTTCACATTCATTCAAACAAGATAGTATTAGATCTTTAAATGTGGCTGGACAACGATGAGGGTTCTGAAGCCATGCCACCATAAGGGAGCAGTCACTCTCAAGGATTAATTTGTGGTGAACCCAAGGAGATGATCTAAATAATTTATAGGCTTCGCAAGCAGCAAGGATTTCTGCTGTTGTAGCATCAGAAAACCCTATAGACTTTGAGAAAGAAATGAGGCAATGCGAACTAGCATTTCGGAGACAGCCCCCGATACCCGCCTTTCCAAAGCTCCCATTAACCGCTCCATCAATATTAAATTTAAGAACGCCATCAGGTGGAGGAGACCAAACAGATTGGATCGGATTTGATTTAATTTTGGTGATTTGAGTTTACTTCAGGGGCAAAATTGATGCAATTAAAATTCTTTAAGGTAAAATTAATACAATTAATTGATTTTAAAGATAAAATTGATACAATTAAAAAAAAAAAACAGAAACAACATTACTGATTTGAGTTTACTTTATAAACAAACTTACCCTTTAAGCCTTATTTTCCCCTCAAATTTCACATTGAACGTGTAGTTGGAAAACTAGCGTAAATTATTTGCTTATATTAATACCTACTTACATTTGTATATGTTAGTGTTTCCCTAAAAACTACATATTTCGAACGATTTTAAAACATCAAAATATATAATTATATTTATAAAAAATCATAAAAATACTTTAAACATAATTTTTTGATGCAACTTTTTTAAAGATTATTATCACAAAATAATAGTAAAATATTATTTTAAGAACCGAAAATAAACTTTTTCACATATCCCATTAATATAAACAAGATTAAATAATATAATTAATTTCATATATAAATATATTAATATTATGTTTTTTTGAATAGATATTGTCGCGACTATTTTTGAAATCGTGTGTAAAAATAGCCCGACGATTGATTTTTGTAAAATTAGGGTTTTGACCTTTTTTTTAGTTCATTTGATTTTGAAAACTTAAGGTTTCATATTAGATTTTAAACCATTTTTATTTTAATTCTGGAAAATCAATTAAACTTACCTTTTGATTTCCTTTTAAAAAACAATTGGAGTCGCCACCGATCACTTTGAGGTAGACCGGACACCGTCAAAACAAACCAGAGATTCATTTCTTGAAAACTAGGTTCAGGAGTCGGTTATGTGCGGGGAAGGATTAACACCCCACAAACGCCCGTTATCGGTACCTTAATTTTACGTGGCATTTCGAATAATTATTTGAATTTAATTTGATCCTTAATTATTAAATAAATTTAAATTCCAAATAGAGATATCATTTTATAAGGAAATTCATTTTATCCGAATATGAGATTAAAAGCAACCCGTTAAGTGGCACCCCTATTCATATTCAAAAATGAATTTCCAACATAAACGGTTTAAATGCATGATTTGTTATTGTCTTGTTCATTTTAAGTACAAGCTTAAAGGGCTTTGATTAATTAAGATTATTTAAACTATGAATACTATTTAATTTAAAGACTTTCATGAGAAAATGCCAATTGCTTGAGCACCTTTCATATATTAAAGCCTTTAAATTAATAATATTCCCAATTAATTTTGTCATTCTAATTAATTAAAGTACTAACCTAGTTAAGGCTCTAGTTAAACTAACTAAGCCATTATTTAATTATACGTGGAAATGTTTTATTAATTATACCTCTTTAAGGTCTATGTTGAGATAACACCTCATTGTAAACAACGGAACACCATCCAAATTTGGGCCTCAAAGTTTCTATTTAATATACATTTAATTTCTACAATGATCATCCTAATTTATTATTTAACTCTAATTAAGGAACCTAAAATTTAAAGGCTCTAGTAATTAATTAACATAAATGATTAAATTGTGTAATTAATAATTCTATATGCTCAATTAAAAAAACATGCATCATACAAATAATTTAGAACAATTAAATTAAATAATTGAAGCAGAAAATGACTAAATTGAAAGGAATTAAAACCTTAAATTTTGATTTTATTACATATAATGACCAAATTGAATTACACTTCAAAACTTTAAGGACTAAATGAGATAATATCCCTTTTAAAAAGACGCAGACTCCTTTTAATCCGACCCGAATAATTGCACGTGGATCTAGGGTCAACCCGGTGCCAAAATGACACCATTTGACTCAGGGTATATAAACCCCTCAACCGAGTTGGAACGGTCATTTGCAACCAGTTCCTTCTCTTTTTTCTTTCCCACACTCCCCAAAATCCTCTCAACTCTAACACTAAATTCCCAGAAAACTCCCATTCATTTCGATTAAACCCCTCAGTTCTACCCTAAATTCATCACCATTCTTCCCCTTTTCTTTATTTTAATGCATTCGAACACTTAAAATCATCTCCTTTTATGTTTTCAAAGATCAAACACCCCTTTTATCCCTAAATTCAACCCGTGTTCATCCTAGCCTAGCCCTTTTGATCCATCACAAACATTCAAACTCACCCACTTCTTGTTTGTTCTAAATCAAAACTCAAATATCACATGAACTTAGACCTTTGTTCTTCAATTTTCACCTATTCGATCCAACTCCGCCTTATTTCCTTTTCCTGAGATGTTGGCCGCCCGCCGTAGGTGACGCGTTATGAATTTCCAAACCGAATATGAGATTAAAAGCACCCTATTAAGTGGCACCCCTATTTATATTCAAAAAATGAATTTTCAACATAAAATGTTTGCATGCATGATTTATTATTGTCTTGTTCATTTTAAGTTCTAACTTAAAGAGGCTCTAATTAATTGAGTTGATTTAGAATATGAATATTATTAAATTTAAAGGCCTTTATGAAATAGTACCAATTGCTTGAATACCATCCATATTAGAACCCCTAAATTTCTACATAATATTAACTAATCAATTGTTATTCTAATTATTTAGAGTTATAGTCCTATTTAAGGCTTTAATTGAACTAACTATGTCAATTATTAATTTCTAGGATCTAATGGGTATTAAGTATTCCACTTAAAAGCCCATGTTGGATGACACCTCATTGCAAGCAATGAAACACCATCCAAATTGGAACTTCAAAGTTTGCTATTTAACACTCATTAATTTACTACAATTATCTCCCTAATTTAATTATTAATTCCTAATTAAAGAACCTAAAAACCTAAGGGCTTTAGCAATTAATTTAAACTAAGTGATTAAATTGTCTAGACATTAAAACTATATGCCCAAATTAAAATATGCTTCACACATATAAATTAACTGCAATTAAATTTAAATAAAAAGACAATTAATTAAAAATAAAAGAAAATGGACCAAATTGAAAAAATTAAAACTATTATTTCATTAAAAGGAAAAAAGGACTGAATTACAAAGAGTGCAAATTGAAGAACCCAAGCATAAGACCAATGAAAGCTAGGCGCGAATCCACCGCCCGGGTCGAATTCGATTCGCGGGTTTGATATTTAAGGCCAAATCGGTTCAAAATTTGGCTCTTTCCTCATTTTTTCTAATATGCTCTCTCTCCCCTCTCAGCTCTCTCTCCTCGTAACACCAAATTTCCAGAAATTCTCCCTAAAATGGATTAAAATCCATGATTTTCTGTTGGTGTTCATCATGGCTCAAGATGAACACCTAAAAGTCCGGCCAAGCCTAGCCTTCAACTCTGCCGTTCAATCCTTCACCAGCTAACTTTCGGTCACCTTTAGAGTTCGTCAGCTACCATCCTAAAACATTCGGCCACCCCCAATCAAGCTCCGATAACCGTGGTGCAAGCTCCAGCCACTACGGAGCAATTTTTGGCCGCCGCTTCGAAACCTAAAACTACCCATTTCACCTAAAATCCTTAGATCTATACCCCAATTCATCATAATCATCCCCTTCTTCACCGATCTACACTAAATCTACCCAAAACCACCTTTTCAACTCTGTCGTTTCCCTTAGAAACAACTCCGGCCACTGAGATGAGTTTCCAATCCATTTTTTGTTTTAGTTTTGTTTTTGGTTTTCATGCATAAATATGAACTGATATTTGTGTATTTTTGCAAGAAATGGAACAGAAAAGGGATCCACCTTCCCGTGATATTCTGATGTTGGACAACTGGCGACGATCAGTATCTCCGGCATCAATTTACATCTCCGATGGCTCAGCTCCGATGACCATTCCTTCTCTCTTGGCAGTTCGACATCTGAAACTGTAAGACTTCTCTCTCCTCATTATTATTTTATTTATTATTATCATTATCATTATTATTATTATTTAATAATGGTATTCATTAATGCCCCTAGACAATTTCTCTTTCATCCTATTTATAGTGGGTGAAAGATGATGCCACATGGCCAGCTAAGCGAGAGAAAACACACAATCCGTGTGAAGAGCATTTGGACGAATTGCATGCTACCACGTTTCCTTTTGGATACAATTTTGGGCGGGGAAATGGATATTTTGTGTTTGTTGGGTTACATAGATGATAAAATGGGCAGGAAACCATAATAATGGGTACAAATCTGATGTAAAAGGGAATTTGGGTTTTGTAAATTGGCTTTGGGCATTTATGAGATGTAATTAGACACTTTATTTATGTAAATGGACATTTATTTATGTAATGGACTAATTTTTATCTATTATTTATTATTTATTTTGGCCTTATTTATTTAATATAATATAGACCCCAGACAAAATACGGGTATTATAGCTGCCCTTTTTTGCTCATTGATGTGGAACATGAAGTGGGCAAAGACTGAAAAAACACAGATTTTGTCCGAATCCATTGGCCATCTTCTAAACTACCGAAGCTTGAAGTTGTTCCTCTCATTTTGAAAATTTTCAAACTTCAGCCAAACTGTAGAATCTAAAGCTGTTCTTATTATTATGAAATTCTTCATCTTCCAAGGCTCGAAATTGCTCATGACATTATTCATCTCTTGAGGTTTGAAGTTGTTCTTCTTATTAAAAAATTCTTCATCCATCTGTCAAACAATCCATCTCTCTGCAAAGGTGTCAAACAAGCGAGTTCTTCTTATTATGAACTCTTTATTCTTTTGTCAAGTCTAACCGCAAAATCTAAACTAGTTCTTCTTATTATGAACCCATTCATTCCTCTTAGTCATGCCATCTACCTCTCTACAAAGGTATCGAACAAGTGAGCTCTTCCCATTAGGAACTCCCCGTTCTTCTTGAAACCAATGACCTGCCTCTCTATAAAGGCGTTGAATAAGAAAGCTGTTCTCATTAGGAACTTCTTATTCTCTCAAAAAGGCAAACTCTTCTCATTATGAGTTCTTCATTCTTTGCTGGGTGAACTCTTCTCATTAGGAGCTTTGTGGCGAACTCTTCTCATTAGGAGTTCTACATTCTTTGCTAGGCAAGTTCTTCTCATTAGGAACTCTGTGACGAAGTCTTCTCATTAGGAGTTCTTTATTCTTTGTTGGGCGAGTTCTTCTCATTAGGAACTTTGTGGCGAACTCTTCTTATTATGAGTTTTTCAATTTTGCTGGTACACCTCTCTGTAAAGGTATGAACAAGTGAGCTTTTCTCATTAGGAACTTTCCTCATTCTTCAGTAAACGAACTCTTTTCATTATGAGCTCTTCAATCTTTCTTGGCGAGTTCTTCTTATTATGAATTCTGAATTCTTTGATGGTTGAGCTCTTCTCATTGGGAACTCTAGATTCTTTACTAAAAATTTTGCTTCTCCTCTCCTCTGGGGAACAGTTAATCCTGCAAAAAGAAACATCATCAATTAATTCGAACTCAATCTGAAGTAATATGAATATTCTCAATTTCTTGCTTGAAGCACTGAGTTCTTTAAAGTCATTGCTTTTCTGTCTAAGGTGTTTTGATCTTTCTATTTGAAGCTCATATAGGATCTCATATTTTGTTTCTCTTTCTCTGTTGATCAATTTCTTCTGTGCTTGGAATGTATGTGACTGATTAAATCGAGCATCTTCCTTATATGCCCATTGCTGATCTATTTGGACTTTCGATCAAGTAGCATAAACTTTTTCTTTTTTCTTCTTTCTTTTCCCCTTTTTGTTCTCCTATTTTCTCTTTTTTGTCTTTTTTCATTTTTCTTCTTTCTTATTTCTCTTTCTTTTTTTATTTTTTTGCTTTTTTGTTTCTTTTTTGAATGGTCAGCCCAAAAACATAATGTCTTCCAATAACATGCCCTACCATCTTATTTGGACAACCCTCAAAAATTTATCATCATTTCTGAAGGTGTCAACCCAAATGACTTAACATCATGCCCGGAAGACTTACTAATGACCCAAAGGATTTAAGATCATAATTCACTTCTTTTTCTGTGCAAACAATCAAATATTTTTTGCTGAAGTCTGCCTCTGTAAACAGAGCTTTTGCTGAAATCTGCCCCTTCAAACGAAGTATCTTGCTAAAATCTGCCTCTATAAACTTAATGTCTTGCTAAAATCCACCTCTGTAAATGGAATATTTGTTGAAATATGCCTCTGCAAATGGAATATCTTGAGATCTGCCTCTGCAAACGAAATATTTTAGAGATATCTGCCTCTATAAACGGAATGTCCTTGCTAATCTGCAACTACAAACAAAAAATCATGAATTAATATATTTGCTTTCTCACAAACACGACTAAAATCTTTGCTAGATCTATTTCTCTAAGATCTATGCTCGCTCTTTGTCAGATTTTCTTCTCCAAGATTTCTGTTCATTTCTTGCTGGATCTTCCTCTTCAAGATCTTTATTCATTCTTAACTGGATCTTTTCTCTGATATCTCTGCTCGTTCTTGCTTGGATCTACTTTTTCAAAACTTGAAGCTATAAATTGATTTTTTCCTTTCCTTGATTGAATTTGCAAATTCCTGCCAAAAATATGCAAAAATGCTTTGAATGTATGCATTAGCATGCTCCTACTTATGGATGTTGTCAATTGAGGACTGATAAGTGTTCAAAAGTACTATTTTTCTTACCCTTTTTACTCATATTATTGTTAGACTTAGGCTCATATTAGTTGCATAATTAGCCATTCATGCATTAACCCATATTTCCTTCCATCGTTGAGCTTGATTACATAACTTGGTAGTTTTTGTGGGAAAAGATTCTGCTTTGGTGTGTTTTGTGTGTATATGCAGGATCACTTGCCAAAGCAAGGCTAGAGCTAGTTGCCAGGGCAATGCATGAAGAATATACCGAGCCAATTGCCAGGGCAATACATGAAGGAGACGTCGAGCCAGTTGCCATGGCAATTGTCGACAAGAGCAAAGGTGATATGGTAGTCGAAATTGATGACTAGAAAAGCCTAAGATAACGTGGAGCAAAGCCCAAACCCAAAGGAATTTGATTTCCATGCAGAGATTAAAGAAGAATTAAATTCCAAGAAGATAGGAGAAGTTCTAGTAGGAATACAATTATAATAAAGAATTATATTCTTTAAAGATAATTTAATTCCAACTTAACTTCCTCCTCAAAGAAGGACTTTGGCCTAGCCCTATAAATAAGATGGAGATTTCGACAATCCATAGAGAGGAAAGGAGGGAAATTTCGACAACTCCAAGGAGGGCAATAGGAGAGAATTTTTAACAAGCATCTAGGGCAAGGAGGATTTCGACAAGCCTCCTTCTTTATCCTTTTCTTTCTTGTCCGATTGGGTTCATGCTAGGGATTATTTATCTTGTGTTTCTTTGGAACCTAGCCATGAACTAAATCTATTTGGCTATGGTTATTGTGTTTTGTGGTTGTGAGAAACTATTGGTTTTTGTTTAGGTAATAAGAGTTTGCACTTTTCTATTTCAAGGTTTATTCATTCTTGGTTCTTATTCTTGTTTGCGAGTGAATTGGGAGAGGATCTCGTAACTTCATCTATTTATCTAATATCGAGAGAGTTAGATTCAAGAAATGAATGAATATGATCTTTATTCAATCTATTGATGGTGAAGAATAATCCGGCTTAGGAATAAGTTAAGGATTTCAACGGCTAAGAGGAGCGCAAGATTGGTTGTTGTTCACCCTTGATTCACGCAGGGATGTATTATCAAGGCATGCACAAGTAGCTAGAGTTTCGACTTAGGGATAAGAAGAAACCATTGAAGAACGCTTTGTCGAACCTTGAAGGTTGCTGCCCAGACGCCCAAGTAGTTGCCCAACTAGTTGCCCAAGCAACCATCGATTAGTTACCAAGGCAACCCCGTTGTGCAAGTTGCCACGGCAACTGAGTTGCCCTTGCACTCTTTTACCAAGACGATCCAATCGGCTATCACACCTCAACTCACGATAACCTGGCCTATCTCTCTCTCATTCGATCTCATATTTTCTTTTACCTTATTGCTTTCTAGATGAGTTATTAGTTAAACTCCTATAATCCATTATTTGTGTTTTTACTTTTTACAGTGCAAGAGACTAGATTCTTGAAGTGGCACCAATCCCTGTGGAGACGATATCTCTTATACTATAACTTGCGACGTGTATACTTGCACATTTGCGTAGCACTTATTACGCGCAACAAGGACCGCTTGGGCAAACTTTCATCTTCAGAGAAGCTCTAAATTTCTTTGCTTCGTCTTTTACTAAAACTTCTTCCACTACAGTATAACCCATCTCACACTCAGGTTCAATCTTCAGGATCTCTATATCTTTTACTCTAAAACGCCTTTTCAGGTTTTTAATTTGGTTGCCTTTCTCAAAACGCCCTTTCAGGTTTTCACCTTGATTTTCTTTCTTTTCTCTTTTTATCTTCTTCGTCTTTTTGCAAAAAAGTTTTCTTTTGTTCGTTATGATGGAATTTTCCTTGCCTTTCATGGATTAAGCACATGGACCCTTTTTTTTGCCACATCTCACCATACATTTCTCAACATTTGAATACTGGGATCACTCTTTTCTTAGAGAACCACTCTTGCTATATCTTCATTCAGCTCTTTTTTTGACAAAATTCTTTCTTATAGCTCTAAAAGAGATCACGATTTACTGTTGTTCTAGCTTGCAGATTTTGTTTACCGGTATGTGATGTTTTGTAAGGTTCTTTTTGCAACCTTGCCCCACTCTGGCTTGAGTTCGACTATTATCTTTGCTCACATTCGCCTCGCCTTCTTACTTTTGAATAGTAAAAACCCTTAATAGATTGATTTGGCTGCATCTTTGCCTCAAAAAATAGCTCATGCTCTCTCTTTTTGCCCCAGAATTATTTGTATCACCTTCTTGCAACTTTTGTTTGGATATTTCTGGCGCTCAGAATTGTGTCTTTTCCTCGTCATAATTTTCATTATTAAACAAGTACTGAGGCTACCTCATGTTCTGCCTACACTTAAAGAATTAATACATCATAGCAAAACCCATGAAATCCTTTGCTTTTCTTGTATATAATTGATTTATCTGCAAGATGCTTGTTGAAAAGATAAGTGAATGGTTCAAAATATTATTTTACTAGATTTGATAAATTGGAATAATTTAATAAGTCATGGCAAACATGAGAAAACAAAAATAAAATTAGGCCCCCAAGTACCAAGTGCAATAGAGCC
This sequence comes from Hibiscus mutabilis, assembly GCA_019671005.1. NCBI lineage: Eukaryota > Viridiplantae > Streptophyta > Magnoliopsida > Malvales > Malvaceae > Hibiscus > Hibiscus mutabilis. The sequence continues at coordinate 9,527,602 of CM033737.1, read as the reverse complement.
TTCGAATCAAATTGCAAAAATCAACTCCAATGTGACCTCTTCTAAATTATTTAACTTCTAGGAGAAACATTTCCCATATACCTAATTCTATCCCATTTAAGGTGGCACTCTTTACCTCACTAACTCACCATGCCCTATCTTTCCCTATTTTATAATCTCGATCAAGCATTAGAAGTCTGGAAGTCCTTGAAGAAAGGTTAACCTTGACAAACGGGATGTATTCTGAAGACAAACTCACCTTGCTCCAATACCAGTATATGGTCAAAATGGTCTTTTAAGGCTTGTAATGTAGGCTATGAATCACAACTACCAAAGAAAGGATATATAGGCTCAAATAAATATTTAAGGGTGATGAAACCAAAGACCAATTTTTCCAAGTGAAATATCATTTTTGCACCGATCTGAATATGTTCGAATGAAATGCTCTTTTTTTTCTTTTCTTTTTCTTATTTTTTCTCTTTTTTCATTTTTTGTGGATCGCTCTAGTCTGCCCATTTCTGGGTTTTCACCCTAGAGTTCATTTCCTTTCCTTGAAATCAATCTTCCACTACTCATTTAGATAGAGACTTATTTGAATGGAAGATCTCACATATATGTATTGCTTTTCTTTTGCACTTTTCAACTTTAGTGTTTTTTTCAATTGCTTTAGCTTGATTAATCCGACTTTTTGAACACAAACTTTCCACTATTTTCTTCTTTTTCTTTTCTTATTTTTCTTTCTTTTTTTACTTCATTTGGAATATTTGTCTTCATTTAACTTGTCTTTCTTGTGCATACACTTTTATTTCTTGCCCCTAATTCACAAGGCAGAACTGTCATAGCATGATCAAAATCAAACATCTTTCACTTGCAAACAAACTTTTATCCTCTTTGCCCCTAGTGTAGGGGTGATCCTTGGTTTGGGTTGAATCCAAAGAAAATCATCAGGCTCAAAGGGGACATCAAATGATACTTTTCTTATTTTCTTTCTTTGTGAAGGGAGATGAAGGAATGCCAAATTTCCTCTTATACACGGATATATTCAAAGAAAAGTAGTATTCAGGTGGTAGATGTTTTAGGGTTATCACTTCATTCAAGGACCCTAGTTAACAATGCCTGAGAGGAAAATTCACTCAGAATTTGTATTTGGGATTTTCCCGTGATATCTGAACACTCATTAATGTCTTCCCGTTAGTCTAAATAAAGTCGAAGAGAGTCACATTTTGAAGTTAAACTCTGAATTTGATTAAAGGTCACAATTACAATTAATATCCTGGGACTTGAGAAAAAAATGTTCGTGAAGATATATACATATACGTATGGGAGAACAAAAACTAACCCATAACAAAGAATGAATAAAATATTAAAAGAATCAAATGACGCAAAATTTTTCCATTTGAGAAAAATATATAGGAAACAAGCATCATAAACAAATAAACCGAAATAGCCTCCCTTACAAAGGACCCCAATGCTTGCGGGCAAAAATGATTGGGATTATTCGGGGTATTACTCTGCAACGATCCTAAGACTGCAGATAGATCTCCTGTGGTTTAATTATCAGTCGTTAATCAAGGAAAACTTGAGTGAATTTCATCCACTCTAATTCTACCAACAATTCTTCATTTATCTCTTTTACTAGCACAAATACATGCCCATTTCTCGCTCATGCCCTGATGCTCTCGTTGAATCTTGAATTGAAAATATCATGTCTGTGAATTTCCCTACTTCTTTGATCATTTCTTTGATCTATATAACATCTTCTGACCATTGTTTACATGAACTCTGATGGGTTAAGATGTCGACTGAATGTGTTGAAGGTCTTAACATACATGCTTGTTAGAGATTTTTTCCTTGACAATTGATGATTCTCGATTGGCTTTACTTTGTTCTTCTTTCTTTTTTTCTTGACGTATTTTAGCACTTGATTTTCAGGAAATCCAATTGCATTGGCTCCGATCCCATAACCACCTCTTAAGTTACAAATTAATAGACTAACCTTCAGTGTTGACTTCTAAAACCCCCTAGTTTAAATTTTTTTTGAACTTGCCACTTGAAAGTATAACAAATATTCAATGTCATGACCATGAACTCCATTATGAAATTCACAATGATTTCTCAATATTGTAACAACTTGGGTGATTTGGCTTTAAGGGTTTCGCATGATGTAGTGAAGCTTTGAGCAATTTGAAGTACAACTCATGATAGGAAACATGAATGAGATCCAGTTTACCCTTGACTTTCCATGAGCATCTAACTTTGGGGCATTCTTTAGTAAAAAAATGTTATAGGGGAGATTTCAAAATATCCCTCTAACTGAAATGAGTTATCCACAAAAGTTTATCACAATTTCTGTTTTTTTCTTTTATATCGACTACTCTAGCAAATGATAGTCTTCAATTGAATATGGGCTCTTCATTCTCAAAACATAAATACTCATTACTGATGAAACCAAAAAACTTTAGTGGGATCGTCTTCAGAATATAGTTTTGTATAAAGTAGAGCCCTAAATCTGAACATGGCATTAGAATAAAAATACTCATCTTCTTCAGTCTCTCTGTTTCGAGTCTTTGTGCCCTCTACTCTTTCTGCAATCAATTCCTGTATGAGAAAATGTCAACCCTCAACTGAATCCCCAACTTTTGTCTCTTTAGAGAAAAATTCTATCTTCCTTGACTCTACTAATATTATCATGTCCTCTGACTGCCACTGAACTACTACTCAGAAGAATTCCTGGCAAAAAACTTTAGAATTCGACTTTATTTAGTCTTTTCATATCTGTCCACTGGGCTACCTTCATCTCAACATCTTCACAATTTACCAGCGCTTCAAAGCCACGCATTTCATTATTGTCCTCATAATCTTCCGGATTTCTTGTAAATGCCCCCCAACTATATTGATATGAACTTGCTCATATTTTCCTTTTCTCTTTTTTACTTTTTCTTTCTATTTTTCTTCTTTTTTTAAGTTTTTTCTCTCTTTTTTGACTATCTTTTTGTCTTTTCTCTCTCTTTTCTTTTTTTGCAAGAAGAATATTTTCAGACTGAACTCTTATGTGAGATAAGTTTCCATCTTGATCATCCATGTTACTATTTTGTCTGAAATATTTTCTTTTTCGGCCTATCTAATTCCAAGCAATGTAGTAGCTCATGTTTCCATCTTATTCTTGGAGTAATCCATCTTTTGCTCCATGCAACCCAAGTGGCCCTCAACAACCTCTGAGACTGTTCAACCTTAACAGATTTGTTGCACATGCTTCTCAAAATGCAATGTTACTTAAAAAATACAATATTTTAAACAAAATGCAATTTTTGTTTTATTTTTTTTATAGAAATGCAATGTTTAAATGATGCAATGCATGAATTCATGAGGTATCGACTTCAAGGACTAGTCATTAGAGCAACACCCATTTAACTAAAAGGTCGAATACAAGGAGAAGCCAATTTTTTTATTAACTCCATCTCTTTGGTTGATCTGTCAACATCAAAATCAGCATTTGTTCCTAGCTCGATGTCAATGACAATGTGTTGACAAGTTCATAGCTTTATTGAACATAATCTGCACATATCAGACGTTTCTTGCACTTGGTTTCTGAAGTTAATCATTTTGTGATTATGCCTTTTGATAATCTAGGTGATTGCCTCAGCTTGACTTTCAGTGTCTTGCTTTTCATTTATGGTACCTCTTTGAAACCTCCGAGCTGGTCTTTTAAATGTTGTATTGTGTTTTCTGATTCTGCCACTTTCTTTCTCAACTTTTTATTTTCTTATTGGAGATCGATCATTTTCCCTAATTATAATTTCCTTCGATAAATCTCATTATCTGTGAAACTTGGATATCGACTATGAGTTCAAAGCTTTCTCTTTCTTCTCGAGTTCTTACTTGTCAACAACAACCGTTGAATGCCCCTTCAATTTATTTGTTATTTATCCTCTTTCTGGTTATCATCACCCTTTCAGCTACTCCGTCTCGTTTATCTCTATAACCACCGTTGACTCTCTTGAAACTTGAACAGTTGTTGAGCCTTTTATAAACCTTGTTCTTTTTTACCCCTAGAGTAGTGTAACAAAGCCTCATATTTCTCTATTATTGGTGTCACATCCATCCTCCCAAAAAGCGAACAACTATATCGGGCTTCATAAACGGGGTCATGGCCATAAACAACTCTTGATCCATTTGATTGTCCAACAGCAACACTATAATCCATAAATCTTATTGGAAATGACTCTTCATATCCCCATCCTATGGTTCTCAAATTAAACTTGGTTCTAGCAAACCTTCATTATGCTCAGAAATTTTTGGTACGACATGACACCTGGCCTCCACGGATATTGTCTTCGTTCTTGTATTGAGTCTTCTCAAATCAGGTCCACAGTGACATATTGTCTTCCACTTGTCTATCAGACCCTTCAGCTCTTATGATCATTGCCTATTCGACTGATTCTCGAATCAATACCTCTCATGAATGCAATATGATGCAACATTTATCAAACAAAACACACCCATACAAAAAACAAAATAAAAAATTGTGTCAATATGGTGAAATAATATAGTAAACAAAAATAAATTGATACAAAAAAATTATATTGCGTAAAAATAACTAGAGATCAATTTATTTTGCACACAAAAATAACCAGAGAAATACATTTAAACTGGCGGCATATGGTCCATGTCTGGCTCTAGTGGGGTGGGCTTATATTTTACAGCATGTGGGTTTCGATCTAGACTCTGGGTACTCGAACTATCGTTACTGTCTACTGCGACAGCAAGACATTGATTCGGGAGTACACGGCCCCCTTATAGCAGAGGCGTAACCTTACGGTGTATAAGGTTGGTATACCGGAAGGAGGACAAAATTTTGATCACGGAGGAACATGCCTCACTCCCACTTAAGGGTAGAAAGCCCGGGTAGAAGGCTTATGCATGAATGACAATTTATATCACATAAGAAAAAGCTATTTTCATTCTTTCTAAAAATCCATTCAATAATTATTGAAAAATTAAATTCAAATTACTGTCCTAAAATGCCAAAATGCCATGTAAAATTAATTAGGCCTGACTCTCATTTTTTTAAAAGTCCCCAGCGAAGTCGCCAAGCTGTCGCGACCATTTTTCAAATCAGGTGTAAAAAAAGCCTGACGATTGATTTTTGTAAAATTGAGGTTTTAACCCTTTTTAACTCATTTGATTTTTGAAAACTTAAGGTTTCATATTAAATTGAATTTTCCTCTAATTAATCATGAAAATTAGGTTTTAAAAATAATCATTTTAAATCATTTTTTATTTTAATTAATTAATCCATTTTAATTGAACTTACCTTTTATTTCCTTTTGAAAAACAATTGGAGTCGCCATTGATCACTTTGAGGTAGACCGGATACTGTAAAATAAACTAGAGATCATTTCTTAAAAAATTGGGTTCGGGAGTCGGTTACGTGTGGGGAATGATTAGCACCCCCCACGAACGCCCATTATCAATACCTTAATTTTATGTGGCATTTTGGCATTTCAAATAATTATTTGAATTTAATTTGACCCTTAATTATTAAATGAATTTAAATTCCAAATGGATATATCCTTTTATAAGGAAATTCATTTTTATCTGAATATGAGATTAAAAGCACCCTGTTAAGTGGGTCCCCTATTCATATTCAAAAAAATAAATTTCCAACATAAAAGGTTTGCATGCATGATTTATTATTATCTTGTTCATTTTAAGTTCTAACTTAAAGAGGCTCTAATTAATAGAGTTGATTTAGACTATAAATATTATTAAATTTAAAGGCCATTATAAAACAGTACCAATTGCTTGAATACCATCAATATTAGAACCCTTAAATTTCTACATAATATTCACTAATCAAAAGTTATTCTAATTATTTAGAGTTATAGTCCTATTTAAGGCTTTAATTGAACTAACTATGTCAATTATTAATTTCTAGGATTTAATGGGTATTAAGTATTCCACTTAAAAGCCCATGTTGAATGACACCTCATTGCAAGCAATGAAACACCATCCAAATTGGAACTTCAAAGTTTGCTATTTAATTTACTACAATTATCTCCCTAATTTAATTATTAATTCCTAATTAAAGAACCTAAAAACCTAAAGGCTTTAGCAATTAATTTAAACTAAGTGATTAAATTGCCTAGACACTAAAACTATATGCCCAATTTAAAATATGCATCACACATATAAATTAATTGCAATTAAATTTAAACAAAAAGATAATTAATTAAAATTAAAAGAATATGGACCAAATTGAGACAAATTAAAACTAATATTTCATTAAAAGGAAAAAAGTACTGAATTACAAATAGTGCAAATTGAAGAGCCCAAGCATAAGACCCACGAAAACTAGGCGCGGATCCACCGTCCGGGTCGAATTCGGTTCACGGGTTTGATATTTAAGGCCAAACCGGTTCAAAATTTGGGTTTTTCCTCATTTTTTCTAATATGCTCTTCTCTCCTCTCTCAGCTCTCTCTTCTCGTAACACCAAATTTCCATAAATTCTCCCTAAAATAGATTAAAATCCATGATTTTCGATTGGTGTTCATCATGGTTCAAGATGAACACCTAAAAGTCTGGCCAGGCCCAACCTTCACCTCCGCCGTTCAATCCTTAACCGGCTAACTTTCGGTCACCTTTAGAGTTCGTTGGCTACCATCCCAAAACATGCGGCCACCCCCGATCAAGCTTTGATAACCTGGTGCAAGCTCTGGCCACCACGAGGCGATTTTTGGCCCCCGCTTCAAAACATAAAACTATCAATTTTCACCTAAAATCCTTATATCTATACCTCGATTCATCAGAATCATCCCCTTCTTCGCCGATCTACACTAAATTTATCCAAGACCACCTTTTCAACTCCGCTGTTTCCCTCAGAAACAACTCCAGCCACCGAGATGAATTTCCCAATCTATTTTTGTTTCAGTTTTGTTTTCGGTTTTCATGCATGAATATGAAACTGATATTTGTGTATTTTTGCAAGAAATGAAACGGAAAAGGGACCTATCTTCCCGGTGATATTCCGGTGTTGGTCAACAAGCGACGACCTGCATCTCCGGCGTCAATTTACATCTCCAATGGCTCAGCTCCGATGATCGTTCATTCTCTCATGGCGGTTCAGCACCCGAAAAGGTAAGGCTTCTTTCTCCTCATTATTATTTTATTTTATTTATTATTATTATCATTATTATTATTATTTAATAATGGTATCCATTAATGCCCCTGACAATTTCTCTTTCATCCTATTTATAGTGGGTGGAAGATGACGCCACATGGCCAGCTAAGCGAGAGAAAACGCACAATCCGTGTGAAGAGCATTTGGACGAATAACATGTTGCCACGTGTCCTTTTGGATACAATTCTGGGCAAAAAAATGGATATTTTGTGTTTTTTGGGTTATATAGATGATAAAATGGGCGGGAAACCATAATAATGGGTACAAATCTGATGTAAAGGGAATTTGGGTTTTGTAAATGGGCTTTGGGCATTTATGAGATGTAATTGGACACTTTATTTATGTAAATGGACATTTATTTATGTAATGGACTGATTTTTATTTATTATTTATTATTATTCATTTTTAGCCTTATTTATTTAATATAATATAGACCCCGGACAAAATACGGGTATTAAAGATATATTAATATTATGTTAAATAGCGTCAAAGAATTAATTTTATGAATGTATGTAAATAGATATTAAACGGTTAACTTATTAAAAATAAGGGCAAAGTATATAGATGGTCACCGAATTTTTAGGGCGCTTTTATTTTGGTCATCGAACTTTTAAAATTTTCATTAGGATCACCCAATTTTTATTTCGGTTTCATTTTGGTCCCTCCCATTATTTTTTGTTAGAAAATGCTGACGAGGCATGTTATCTTCCTCTTCAACCTTTTTTCCCTCTCTGTTTTTTCCTCCATGAACATAAGAACTTACAAAAGTATGACCTTTTATCTACTGATTTTCTTCATTTATTCGTTTTCCCTTAAATGTTATTATGGATAAATCTTAATATCTCCCAACGCTTCATCTTCTTTTAAACAAACTACAAAAGTACGGGCTGTTCACAGTGATTCATGGTTGCTTGCTATGGCGCAGAACTTGACAACAGTTCATAACAATATTGAAGTAGTAAAATGAAAAGAGCATCTCATTTGACATTTTGGCATCCACAAAAGCCCTCTCAAGGCTCAAACTATGTGCTAAAACTGAGCAAGATGTATTTATACAAAGCGAAATATCTTCAAATTCATCTATTACCAACTATTGTAAAACAACAACAAAAAAAAGATTATATCTAGAAAGGAAGAACAAACAGGCTTTTCACAATTTTGTACTTGTACCATAGCATCATCCATAAACTTGATGCTTTGAATGATCGATCAATCCGATGATAACTTTGTAAATAAAATTTTAAAATTTATTTAATGAGAACTTTTTCTAAATCTGAATTTTAAAATCCAGTAATAGTCGACCTATGAACATAGAACTATTATTTAATTATAGTAGACAGAGAGAATAATACAGTTAGCATAAATGAAAAATAAACCATGATACTGCAGCAATAGAGCCGTGTAATCTCAGTTCAATTAACGATATTTGGCAAACATACCTCTCATTCTTGCCAAATCCAAATCGTGCACCAAAATAGAAAGCAACCACGAATCATTGTGAACAGCCAGTACTTTTGTAATTTATTTAAAAGAAGATGAGAGATTAAAATTTATTCATAATAACATCTAAGGGAAGAATAATAAATGAAGAAAATCAGGAGATGAAAGGTCATACTTTTGTAAGTTTTTATGTTTATGAAGAAAAAACAGAGGAGAAAAAGAAAGAGGTTAAAGAAAAAGAAGATAACGTGTCACGTCAGTATTTTTAACGGGAGGGACCAAAATAAAATTAAAATAAAAGTTAGGTGACCCTAATAAAAATTTTAAAAGTTTGGTGACCAAATGAAAGTGCCCTAAAAGTTTGATGATCATCTGTGTACTTTACCCTAATAAAAGAATATATTATAATACAAAATAATTTGATTAAATTTACTTTCAAATAATTTCACGTTTAATTATTCAAAAGCACCCTGAACAAAATTCTTTTTAAGAAGTCAAGTAAAAAAGAATTGTTAATATAGACCAGGATTTGGAAGTGTCAAGCGGGTGATAACGAGTCGAGCCACACATTTCCTTAAATTGCTTTTAAATATTTTTATTAAACTTTTAAAAAATAATATGAGAAACTCTGTTTGGGAAAAAATAATATTTATATTTGAAGTCTACAAGTAACCATAGTATATTTTCTAAATTATACAAGTCCACAAGTAGAAGGGGATTTAAAGTATTTTCTAAACAAGATCTTGAGCCGAGCAAGAGCTCGAATCGAGCTCATCCGAACCGAACTTTTGACCGAGCTGAACCCGAATAGCTTGTGAGCTGGTCAGGCTCATTATCACCCTTAGTGAAGCCATATTTTTTACAGCCAACATTGATTTTCTTCATATTATTATGAATACATCTATTTTGATTATCTGTGAGAAGAAATAAAAAATATATTTGTTGATTGAATATTAGTTTGATTGAAATAAAAAATATATAATATTAAAATATGACCTTAACATTTGATTGAATAGTCACTTTAATCTCTGTTCTTTATTTTGGACACTTTAACCCTTAATGTTTCATTTTGAGTCAAAATAACCCATCAATGTATAAAAATCGTTAATCCGCTAACGATAAACACCTTTATATGGTGTGACAATGCTACACGACATAATTGAACTGGTACTGCATCTCAGATTTGTTCTGTCATTGTATCTAATAAAAAGAAGAAAAATGAAATGAGGAAGCTACGCAAACATTCCTCTTGAATTTCCTAGTTGTTCTGTGCAGCAGATTGTCCTCTATAGTTTGTACTTTTGTAGTGCGGAATTAGTGGTTTTTTTCTCACAAGTGCAAAGGATGGATGTGAGATCATGCATTAATTGAATAATTAAGGCATTGGTGTCTGCTAAACAGGTTTTTTTATTTTGTCTCACAAAAAATTATGTTTTGCATTTTTTTAATTTAATCATCGATAACTGATTCATTAGCCGATTAATCCGGATCAAATTTTGCAAAGGTGAATGGAGTGTCTGTAGCTGAAATATTTAAGCATCATGGAACAGTTCATTAAAACAAAAGCGGTAAGCCAGCAAACTCTCTTTGTATGCACGCATGGTTTCATTTCTTCACTGCATGTATGCTTTCATGGATCAAACCTATCGTTTTATAAGTAATAATAATTGGAGATGAGTATATATTTCTAGTTAAAAAATATTATATTTCTTTAGAATTGAATAAAAAATTCAAAAACAAAATATTCTTCGTATCAAAATAACAATGCCCATATTTTCATTTGCATCAGCCAACATTCATAACGGCCGTGATTCGTATGGACTCCGAAAACAAACACTGAATTCGGATTGCGGATAATTCCAATCTATACTTTGTATAAATTCAGATAATTTAGTTTCATACAATATTTGAATTCGGATGTTAAATTATCATTCATTATATATTCGGAGCTCCGAACACACGAAAAAGATTTTCTTTCCAAGGGTAAAATCAATATCAATTAATACATAATTGTTACCAATGAGTGTCTGCTTTTTCTAACTTAGTGGTCATGTTTGAGCTTTTAAATTAACAAAAGGGTTTGAAGGCTAACCTGATAATGTTCTCTCAAGGCAGTACAAAACTTCCTACAATGCGCCCCTTTTTTTCTGGTACAGCCTCCGGTAAATCTTTGCACCTTCGAATTCCGCATGGATTTCTCTTTCAGTCCTGATACCCATTGGATTGTTCAGTAACCATCCCTCGTCGTCACATAACACGCTTGGATCGACCATGTCAATGTGTTGAAGCACATCGGACTCTGCATCCAACTGCTTTCTCATGTCTTCAGCGACTTCAAGCACATCAGATTGTATAAAAACCTGTCCAAATACAATGACAAATCTTATATCAGAACATTCTAGAGCTTGAATATACATAGATGATTGTAGCCCTGTTTAGGCAAGGGGCACCTGAGATCAGATTCATAAGATCAAACATAATACGGGAAACTTCGAGAAATAGTTTTAAAAGGGTCTGTGACAGGTTATGGTATTCACATGCCAGTGCCACCAAATAAGCCGATTATCACTCTATGCGAACGGAAGGGCATACCTTTCCTTCAGGCATCAAACTAGTTAAGATGGAATCTACTAAAGGCTTTTGTACAACCCTTCTTTTTTGATGCCTTTTCTTGAAATGAGGATCCGGGCACTGCATACAGCACATAAGTATTGTCATTTAACCTGCTAAATTTAAAGGAATGATCCGGGGGCAGAAGCGTACGCACCAGTATTGAAACTAGCATCAAAGGTCTGGGGTAAGCAGATACTAACTGTCTGAACGAAACTGCAGCATTTGCAAAAATGAAATGACTGCAATAACAGCACGCATGATCAAATCCCTAATAACACTGTTCTCCATAAAATGTGAGTTTCAAAAGCCTTACATGTTACTAAGAGCCAGCTCCTTTACCCAAAACTCAGCACGTTTAACCAGCTGTTGGACAAGCAAAAATATATTACTACATTAAATTAACCACCAATATGGCAATGCCTTGTTATTTCAAGACTGAAATAAGAGGAGGCAAATGTAAATTTACTCGAAAAGTACAATTGTTGAGTAAAATATTAACAATCTGCGGAGTTCTATCTCGTACTTTTTCTCGTATTTCCAGTCCCAAATAATTTTGTGAATCAGGGTTTTGTTTCGCAAGCCATAAGAGAAACCTGCCACTTCCTGAGAATTTTTTTTTATTGTCGTTCGTTAGATTTATAAGTACTTGTCCATGCTTTATCTGGTAGCAGTTCGAAACACTTGCCACAAACAAAAGTAACAAAAAGAAAGATACTAAAGACAACAATGTTAATAACTAAGTTGCGAATCAAATTTGAAAGACATTGTGAATGATGTGAACAAAGTTTTTAACCATTGATATCCGTATCAAAGACAATTGAATAAAATATATAGAAAATGAAAGTCGACTGTTCAAACTGTTGACAGAGTCATATTAAAGCTAAAAAAGAAGGCCGGTTAGAAAACAATAAATAGCTGAAGAAACATGGCACCACAACTCTATGGTACACTTCAACATTAACCTACCTGCTCTATCATAATGGTATACATTACTGGATCATGAAAACAATTTACAGGTTCAAATTCCTGAAGTTTTTCATTGTTATTAGTCAACGTTTGAGTCCAAAAATGAGAGGAGAAAAAAGAAAAACGTCAGGATCCCAGTATCTTGGTGATTGGTTCAGGTTCTAATGGATTTGAAACCAGGAGCCAAAAGGGAACAGCCACCTTCTTTCCCAAATTCTACATAGATAAAATCTATGTTGCTCCTACTCTTCATTTTCCTCGAAGAACCCATGTCAGATGCATATCCGGACAGGGATATGGGGATATAACCCTCAAAGTACCCTCAAAACACATGGAAAAATCAGGAAAATCGAACATTCATATTCTAGACCTGTGCGGGACACATATCCTCATATCCAGCATCCGTCCCAAGTCCAAGTAACGGGATAGAATGGTTCTAATCACTAATTGGATAATAAATTGAGTATCTTCTCACAAATGAAAAAGGTAAATTTACAAACATCATCCCAAAGCAAAAATGTATTAATTTGTCTATCACTAGCAAACACCTCTGAATGACTTAAAAGAATGATGAAATGGATAGCATAGCAGCAGTTAGTTGATAATTTGAACGGATAGAGCGGTAACCGCTTACCACTTCCAATATCCACCATAAGGGGCAGTGTAGGATCCTTGAAGACTTCACTCCAATCAGGTACAGGGGCTGGCACCTACTCAGAGGACAATAATATAACACTCCATTTAAGTAAAGCTCTTCAAAGCAAGCCAAGAAGCATGGAAACCAGAAGCTAATGAGACAAAATGCATCACTTCTCTCATCTAACACAAGAAATAACATGTTCACTACTGCATTGCCAGATGAACTGAGAGGGTTGACATGTTGCCTGATTCTTACATGACCCAACTCCTGCAACCAAATAAAGTAGAGAAAGGATTATCATGAAAATGAAGGGAATTTAGACAAATCAATATAAAACTATAATCAAAAGATGAAAACTTGATGACCCGTTATCAGGAAAAGATAAAGCTTGATAATGGAGAGAAATGAAAGGGGACCTGAGAAATCTTGTCAGTGAGGTTAAGGTCGGCATACTCGAGAGCCACCAGGTCAGGACTCCTAAGCTCCTTTTTATCTGAAAGAGAAACAGAAACAGAAGCAGAAGCTCTGGAAATGCAGTGTTTGTTTGGAAGAAAAGAAGGGAATTTGTGGAGTTGTATTAGTGAGGAAAGAGATTGTTTTGCAGCCCTTGGGACGGCACAACTATTTAAGCAAAGGGAAGAAACCATTTTTCCTCTATAATTTTACAGCCTCATAACATAGTTAATTCATACTGTTCCTTCTTCATCTTCATCTGACAAGCTTTGCTAGTCTATGGCGTCGATCTAACTGTTTTCAAGACTAGAAAAAACTGCCAAAACCAGCCCATCTGAAGGTGCTGAAGGCTTCCCCCCCTTCCAAGGTGAGTTTGGGTATTGATTTATGTTTTAAGGCCCACACGAAAATGCCTCTACTATTTAGACAGGCCTGTAGAAGCCCATAAAAAGAACACTTTTATGTATTAATAATCCAGAATCCTTGCGAATTTGTTTGAGTGATGGGAAGAAGAGTGCTTGAAAGCCTTATTTTGCAGGCCTCCTCCTAAAGGTTTTACCTGGGGATCATTGATCAAACAAGGGGTCTACTATCTTATGTTCAACAGCACTGCAAAAGAAGCTGTATATACTCCAGATGTATGTGCAGGGAGGTAAATCAAAGTCAAATCCTGTTTCTGTTTCTGCACTCTCTTCATTTTTTCTTTAATTACTTGTCTGACACATATCCGACCACAGGAATAGCCTGATCGGCTCGCGAGCTACTCGGGCTCGGCTCGAGACCTTAACAAGCACAGCCGAGCCGACCTAAGCTCGGCTCGAAAAGCTCGTGAACAGGCTCAGAATAATTATATATATATATATTATATATATATGCTACATATACGCCAAAAGTAATTTCTTTAGCAAAAGAAAAGCAATAAAATAATTAGAGGAAAACCCACTAAAAATAAATTAAATAAAATAAATTGGGCATTCTTTTCCCCTTCCCCGATATTGAATTTCGTTTATGTGTTGGTTATGAAAGGGGTTTTTAACGAAGCCCTATCTTTTATAAAAAAAATTATAGCAAAATTGTCTATTTTTAGTCGAGCCGAGCCTGACGAGCTTCGAGCCTGAGCCGAGCCCAATAATATTATTTCCGAGCCAAGCTCGAGTCTAAAATTTCGAGCTCGCCGAGCCTCGAGCCGGGCTCGTTATCACCCCTACACAGGAATATGATCTTCAAAAATCCTTTAAAACAGTGCTTGTTAGTCTAAAGATGAAACAAAGGGATATTTTATAATCAGCTCTCCAAATACATTTTAAGGGCCATAAACCAAATTCAAACCTCAAAAATATGAAATATATGGTTTTGTGGATTTTGTTCCTTCAAGTTGATGATTTCACATAAAACCATACACATTACACTGTTGCTTAATATACACACTTTGGACAATGTAGGGATTAATGAATCTGAAAATTGCAGTCTGGGTCATTGTCCTTAATATATTTTCATATGCAGGTATCTTCAAGGAGCTCGGCTCCTAATAACCTGCATTAGTTTGAACCTTAAAATTAATATATGCCAAATTATGACCATTGCACTGGAAGGCAGTGAGGCGACAAACAATACCGCTTGCCATGAACAAGGCCGCTTACAAGTTACAAAGGGGGATCGTTGAAATTCAAAATCAACAATGCCTTCCTCATGATAGAATGGTTAAACTACTAACTGATCAAAGATCCAGTAACCATAAACAGTGCAGTTAAAATCTGGAAACCAAATTAAAATGTTTACATTCACTCCCTGTTCCCTACAGAATTTTTACAGAAGTCCAACTTGGACCTTTTTCTTAGCTGCAAGGCTACCCCCAGACAGTTCAGCTCTCAAAACAAAAGGCAAAACATGAACATACATGAAACGAGTTCAGTTCAGAATGACAGAAGAGCTACAGCTAAATGTTGGTTAGGCAACCAATGGCCAAATATGGAAAAAAGAGGTCAGCTAGACTTCACAAAGTGGCTGGATAGCATTTTCCCAATCTCCAGGAAACCGACCTTTTCTTTTCCATCGAAAATGGTCTTAAGCTTCTCGTCACAAAAGATCTCCCTCTTGTTATCGGGATTCTGCAGGTAAAAGTTTCCATATATTTCAGTGCATGTTACTAGAGAATATCCTCGTACAAAAATGCCAGTCATTGAAAATATGATATCTAAGCAAAATCTATTAAACACAAAGTAGTATAAATCAGCAACTTTGACGTCATAACATGCAGCATATAAAACAATAATGACAATAACCACATATATGATATATTCCACATATATTTCTGTTAACAGAATTACCATTTCTGCCTTAGGTAGTCACATATATACCACATAAATTTCTGTTAACTCAAAATATGAAATGAATGAGGTTAGGAGGATCCATAAACACCTTAGAGAGACTTATCTCAACTATTATCCCATAATTACTGCCATTGTTCACTCATGATCACTTTTCTACCGACGATAACTACTCCATAGTAAGCACCAATCGAATTCCCTAAAAACGGCCAAATTTCTAAATCGTGCGCACAAAATGCACATTGCATGAGAGAGATGTGGAAGAATGTGAATTCACCAATGGAAACTATTAAGCAAGCATTAAAGATGGTGAAAACATTGCCTAAGAGGTAGAAATCTTAAGAGAGATATCAAACATAAAATAGAAATTGCATTTAGAAAACTCAAATCCCCAGCCCGCATTTTAATTGAAACTGTGAAAAAGTTAAATGCCGTATAAATTAATACAACATTTGTCACAAGAAACAGGGAAAATCCCATTACAGTGCTCCAGTCTCAATTTTTTCTCTCCAAAATCCAAGCAAGAATTTAGTTAAAGAACAGAACCCAAAGTTTTTAAATCACTTTTGGAACAATCCATTCTTTCCTTTCAGCTTTACCCCACTTTCTTACATGAAGTAACTGATATGTCTTCTAGTCACTTCCCTGAATTATAACAAGTTTTCTCCTATAATTGTCACTTTAAAAAACACAACAGGGGAAAATCCTTTCACACTGGCAATCCAAGCATAAATTCAACACCCTTAGAAAGAACTTAAGTTAGATTCATGAACAATAAGAATCTAATCTCCCTCAATGAGGCCAACATTCGCAAAACTAATCCTACTACAGCTGCCAGCTTAACTTCTCTTCAACAATAAACAAAAACCAGAAACCCATCATTATAAGCAATGCAGAGAGTGGGGAGAGGAAATAACCTCAGAAAGCCAGCAAGCAAGAAACTTGGAACAAAAATCATCAATAAATCAAACATAGAAAACACCAAAGTTAAAAGCATTTCTTCAGACATTTACTCAAGTCCACATTCATCTACATTTTCCATCATTCATTAGATACTAATAAAGCAATTCCAGTAAACATAATAAAAAAGAAAATAGGTCAGGAAAAGAAAGCAAAGACAACCCAGAAAAAAAATCAACCGAATAAATAAACAATAACTTTACCAGGGAAGCAAAGAAAGACTACAGAGATAGAGAGGACCTGCAGGTTGTTTGATTTGATATAGTTCCAGATCTGCTTAACAGCGTCGGTACGGGAAGCCTGTTGGGCTCCAAGGAATCGACCCAAAGCAGGGGAAACAGGGGTAGCTTTAAAAATCCCGGACGGTCGAGTCGTGGTTCGGGGAGTAGCTGGTTTTTCAGCCTTGGGTTTTGGTGTGGTCGGCTTCTTCGGAGCTTTCTTTGCCGCTTTTGAAGTAGCTGATTTGGCAGCAGCAGCGGTCGAAGCTGAAGAAGAAAACTTGGCTGCTGCAGCTGACGACGACGACGGGGATGCTAACAGCGCCCTGAACCTGACGAAAACCCTAGACATTGTTGACGCTAGAGGGAGAGAGAGTGGCTCGCCTTGAACCTTGAATTTCTAGCGCGACCTTTTTGGAAAGAGGGTTGAAGAGGAGGCCTTGGATCCTGGGCGGGTTAAGAAACAAACCTCTATGATTAATGGAATAGAATAGATAAGTTTAGGGACTAAAATTATTATTATGTTAAGTTTTTATTTCAATTTTAATGATAAGTGATTTGTGTGTCATGAAGTTTTAATTAAATAATATATATTTTTTAAATGTATAATTAAGTGATTAAATGATATTTTAAAAAAAATATGACATGTTTATTCTTAAATTTATAATTGAGAAATGTAGTTGTTACTTTAAAAAAAATGAGTGGCATATTTGTTATTAAGCAAATAACTAAGTGATTTATGGTGTAATTTATCTATTTTTGAAAAAAGAGTGATATGTTTATTACGAGCTCATCGTATTATAAAAGTAGTTAGATAATGATATTTTGTCATAAAACAACAACAACATGAAGTAATATGAGAGAATAAAGATGAGTAACAACATATTATTAAACTATTCGTATACCAAAAATGTAATATAATATTTATAGGAAAAGGAAAAGCGAATTAGGTGAAGAACAAAGACTAAAATAATAAAAATTTTAAATATAAAAAATTAAATTCATTAAATTATTTCATTAGATCAGATTATTATACTGATTAAGTTTTAAAAACTAAAACTGTTATTATACTATATTACGTCATTATTCTCATCTAATAATTAATGGCCAATGACCTATTTATACAACCACCATCTGCTTTAACTGACCCTCATTGTTTTTCTCCACAATTTTGTATCATGGCCATCTATTTTTAAAAAAAATTAAATTAAACCTCTAAAGCTTTAAAAAATTGATTATAAAATTTTTTCGTCAAGTCCCCTCACTATTTGAACATCTTTCATGTTTCTATAATTTTGCTGCAACAGCTATTATAGCCGCATCAGGGACGAAATTAGGATTTAGAATTAGAGGACAAAACATAAATGTTTAAAAGTGGGAGATAATTTATAAACAATCAAATTTTTTAAAAAATTATATAAGGGGACAAATATAAAAAAAAAAATCTTGGAGCGAGGACAATTGCCTTTCCCCGCCCCATGTAGCTCCGCCCCTAGGTCGAATAGTAATGGTTTAAGTTAGATTCTAAAACAATAATAGGATGATTGTATTTATTTATGGATAGGTTTCGGGAGTTAATCCATTATGGATTAGAATTATTATATTACCGGGGAGGATGCAACTAGCTCTTTAGGAGAGTAGCTGCATCCTTATTTTCTCGAAACATATGTAAATTAGTGTGCATTTTTCTAGAATATTTAATTAAATGTGTAAAAGTAAAAGAAAAAAATTGTGTACACTTATTTAAAAGAAAATATATTTTAGACATCATTCTTAAATTCTTAGATTTATCACTGCTATATACTTACCTAGCTTTAGCCTGGAAATCAAGTTTTGGTTCTATAGTTTTCAACTTCTAAATGTTGAGGTTTCAAAATTGAAGCAGGTTTAGGATTTTCAACCTCCCTATTTTTTAAAATAAATATTAATTTGTTTTGGATTTGTACTTGATGAAATGACTATGCATATTATTGATATATTTTTGAACAGATTTATTGATATATTTTAAAAAGTATTTAATATGTTGTTTATTAAAAGGTAGGGTAAACTTTAACGGAGGTTCTTTATGTTGAGGGTTTGTTCTATTTTAGTCACATATTTTGAAAAAATATTATTTTTGCCACTTATATTTTCGTTTGTTACTGTTTTGGTCGCCCGAGCATTAACACCCGTTAATACAATGACGTGGCACGTTAATAAAAGAAATTAATTTCTAATTTAATCCCTAAACTTTAAAATTTTTATTTTTCACCATCTTCCAAAAGTTTTTGACAGAATGCTGGCTTAGAAAGTGAGAGGAAGTTGTTAGTTGCAGACTTGGGTTTTAAACATCACTAAGGGTTTTCAATTCGGAGAGCTTTTTTAATAGATTGCTTCACGATCTTGCTTTTAGATCCTATATTTTACTTTCATAGTTCTTTATTCACTTTTTCTCTATCCTCAAACCATTTTCCTCTTATTTATCATTTTTTCCATAAGACAACATTTGAGGATGTTTTCCCTGTTGAGGAGTATCTGCAGCAGGTAGCGTTTGCCTTTCCAATTTAATGCTTATAATTTCATTTTCATTTACAATTGTCCTATGTTCCCTGGCTAATCACATTTCTTTGGCGTTAGAGTATGCAGCAGTTATGCACAAGGGAATTATTACAATTTGACTTTTGAGTTCAGTATGATCAAAACAATGAAATAGAGCATGAAATTATTTAAACAGCTTGAACATTTGTATCCTTCTTTTGCATGCAAAATGGATTTTTCATCATACCTTTTCCCTTAGGAGGAAGGATTTCTGCATGGCTGGGGTTGTAACCGGAGTTCCTGACCTCCTGCCATTTCTTGGGGTTTAATCCCCTTAAATCCACAAACTGCGAAAAAGACTACTTTTTCTTACAAAGTTGGCATCAGGTGTTTGATAGTATTTCGCCTTCTTGTAACTTGTTAAGCCTTTCTCTAGTTTTTGTTTATATGTTTTGCTGCATAACTGGTGCATATTTAATTTGACTGTCATTTCATTGCAGTGCTGATAGAGTGCTTTTGAAAAAGCATTCTTCTTGCATATTTTTTTAATCAAAAACTTTGGTAAGACGGTGAAAAATAAAATTTTGAAAGTTTAAGAGTTAAATTAGAAATTAATTCTTTTTATTATCGTGCTGCGTCATCGTATTAACGGGTGTTAATGCTCAGATGACCACAACAGCAATGATCGAAAACACAAGTGGCAAGAATAACTTTTTAAAAAAAATGGGTGACCAAAATAAAACAAACCCTAAGCATAAAGGACCTCCGATAAAATTTACCCTAAAAAGTACAATAAAAGAATTCCAATGATACTAAACTTACTTTTAATTTACATTAACCGACTCAACTTTAAACTTAATTTAAATTATATTAACTATCAAATACAATAGTCTCAAAAAAAAATAATTCAACCTAAAACTTTATAACTTTTTAGTAGTAAAAGTTTATTACGTTGCTTCTTTATCAAAAAAAAGTCGTGACATGTCCAGTTATTATGATATTTATATAAAAGTTAATCTCAGCAAACAAATTCGTTATAGTATAGTGGTGAGTATAACCGCCTGTCATGCGGGTGACCCAGGTTCGATACCCCCGGCAACGGCGTTTTTAATCATTTTTGCATTTGTTGTAATTGTGCTATATATTTTTGGTTTAATTCTGGTTTTAGTCCCTAAACTTTTACTATCTCTATGTAGTTTATGTTTTAACTCTGGTTTTAGTCGCTGAACTTCACTGAATTTTGGAATTCGATCAACATACTTTCATTCCCCTTTTTATATAATATTAAATTTAGAACCAAATTACTTTTTTCCCCTAATTGTATAATCGAATGTCATTTAAAAAATCACTTTTATTACATCAAATTCCGATGTTACAAATTTGAACTTGGTAATAATATTATAAAAATAAGGGATAAACTTTTGCCAAATTAAACTAAAGAAATTATTTTTTGTTAAGTTAAAATATAGATTAAATGTTAGATTCAACACTTCTTATACGGAGACTTAAAACCACTATTCGACCTATATTGTGTTACTGAACACCAATTTTGACGGCAAGGGCTCCTCTCAATGCTAAATATTTTTCACTTACTTATAAGGTCTAATAACATATTTTACCCTCGATTTTTTCTGAAAAAAATTAATTTAGTCATTAAACACTTTATCCTTTTTTGACCTTGAGCTTTTATTTTTTGTCAAAATGAACAAACGGATGAAAAAGCAACAAATTTGTTAAACTAACGCCCATTATTTTTCATTTCCACCATTTTTAAAACTTTTTACAAATGTTATATTTTTTAATAATTTAACCTTATATTTAAATTTTTATCATTTTTAATTTTCCATTTAACAATAAATTTTGAATGTTATATACATTGATTTAATTTACAAAATATTTTAATATACTTATGATATATATTTAAAAAGTAAGTAATACATTAGTTTTATTAAAAAAACATAAAATAAGATGTCCCAACATTACACAAATGTAAGATTTTGTAATCTTGCAATGGTAAAAAAAGCGTTTCCTCTACTATGTACTACGTTGCTTCTATTTCTGTATCAAGTAAGAAAAACCAATTATGCTTAAGGTCTTATTAATATTTTTAAGGCTTTAAAAGCATGGGTTGTTGTAGTATAGCGGTGAGTATACCAGCCTGTCACCCGGGTTCGATCCCCGGCAACGGCGTTTTGCTTTTCTTAGCATTTGTGTAAGGCGCTTACATACTTTTGGTTTAATTATGGTTTTAGTCCCTGAACTTTTCTGTCTTATCCTATTCCATTTTTTTTTTGTATTTTGTAGCGTTTCTCTTTCCTTTTCTTGTATTTGTTGTAATTATGCTATATAGTTGGTTTAATTCTGGTTTTAGTCCCTGAACTTTACTGTCTTTTTCTTTCCGAATTGTGTAAACGAATGTCATCAAAAAATCACTTTAATTACTTCAAAAGGGTTCATCACGTCGCATGCTAAAAAACAGTGCATAAAAAACTCTGATAACACTAAACTTGCATATAATTTGCTTTAACCGGTTTAACTCTGAACTTCATTTAAATCCTATTAGCTATTAATACATGAGAATTTTGGGAAAAATTATTGATTCGACCTATAATTTTGTAGTTTTTTTAAATAGTAAAAAAACGTTTGCCTTTGTTAAAAATTTCCAAATAGTTTCTCTTTGCTCCTATTTATGAGGCTCCAACAAAGCATTTTTTACGAAAAATTATTAGATGGGTCTGTCTTACCACGTCATCCATGATCCAATCCAATAACAATTTTCTATCTCATTTTTTTCCAAAGTGAATCTTCACCTCTTTTCTACATGTTAAAAAGTGGATAGTTACTTGAAAGCTACGTTGAAATGGATAAATCTCATTGGATGAACCATGGAAGACGAATAATTTCTCCTTTTCTACATCTAAGATTTCAAAGAGGAAAAGATGGAGGTCGGAGGTATAAAAGTGAGGGGGGGGGGGAGATAAAGCAGAAGAATTATGTTTTCGAATATGTTAAGATGACAGTAGTAATAAATATCTATATTATTTATAATACTAGATTTGAAATGAATCGACACTGAAAAATTCAAAAAACAAATCGAACTAAACGATAGGTAATTGGTCATGGAAAATTTAATCAAAAAGGTACGATAATCGTAAAGGTAAAAATAGTGGTTAAGTAAGATGGTTACGGTTACTAATTTTGTTGAAAGGGTTAACTGGAAAAAACCATTTAGAATAAATTAATAGTAATAAATATTTATATTATTTATAATACTAGATGTAAAACGGTAAAATTCGACTCAAGCCTTCGTTATTGTATTGTTGGCTTTCTATTATAAATATTGAACGCTTTATTTGAATTTTTTTATTGAAAATATAATACATCAATATTTAAACAAAAAAAATCATGTTAGCTCTTCTTTGACTAAATCAACCCGTCTGATTTTATTTAAAGGGTAAATGTCATGTCATGTCAAGTCTGTTAGTTTTGTTTTTTATTCAATTTAGTCACTGAAAAGTCTATTTTTACCTAAAATTGACCATTATTTGTTTCTAAATTTTATAATTTAGTCCAACATTTGTTATTATTAATAATGTCATTTTATTTCAATGTTAATATTTAATAAAAATATATTAAATTAATAATATTTTAGATAAATTAAATTACCTAAAATTGACCCCCAACAATTGCTTATTTGAATTATATATATTTTTTAGAGGAGTCAAGCGTAGGAGTGAGGATGGGTGTTGCCATATACTGTTCACATAACTTAAGATAAGGGTGCTTATCGAGCGAGTCAATTGCGAGTTGAATAGTGCTCAACTTGACTTGATATTCGATAAGCTCGAAAAAATTTTGTTCCACTCGTGCTCGTTAAAAAAAATTCGTTGCTCGTTAAGCTCGGTAAATACATAAAGTTTTTAAAATTTGAACCATGAATATTTTATGTGTAAATTAATTAGTAAGCCACTAAACTTTTCTAGAGTTTTCAACTGATATTCGAACTTCTTGAAACATAATATTTTTTAAGGTAGCCATCAAAAAATATAAAAATATAAAATAAATTAACAAGTTGCTTGTGAACTTATCGAGTCAAGTTAGACCTTGCTCGACTCAACTCGTTAAAATCTCGAGTCGAATCAAATCAAATCAAACGTAACTAAGTTTTGACGAAAACTTGACCGAGTCGAGCTCGAGCTGATCAACTCAATTAACACCCCTAACTTAAGAGGTATAATATGTTCCATTTAATTAAATATAGCATATAGTATCAAAGGGACTAAAACCGCTTAATTGAATCTTGTCCCTTTTACCAGGGAATTCAAAACATGTTCCATTTAATTATAATATAGCATATAGTATCAATTTCTATCAAATATTGAAATAATTATTTCGTTAAATGTAATTTAATTTAATGAGAAAATATTTCAATAATACTTATGAGATATATTTTAAAAAGTAACACGCGAGTTTCATTAAAAGAGTATAAAATAAGATATCCCAACATTAAACAAGCATAACAATTACGAGTATAATACTTTACAAAAGACTTGATATGTACCAAATTTCTAAAAAATGGTGTATAAAAGAACTCTAATAACATTAAACTTAGTTTTAATTTGCATTGACCAACTCAGTTATCAACTTAATTAAAATCCTATCGACTATCAAATACACGGTAGTGTCGAGAGAAATAATAATAATTCACCCACAATTTGTAATTTTGTAATAATAAAAAATGTTCGTCTACTGTGTACTAATATAGGTCGTTGTAGTATAGTGGTGAGTATATCCGCTTGTCACGCGGGTACTCGGGTTTGATCCCGCGATGCTTTTTTTGGTTGCTATTTACTATAATTATGGTTTAATTCTGATTTTAGTCCCTGAACTTTAGTGTCTTTTTCATGCAAGAAGAAGTGGAAAAACATATGAATAAGAAAAGAAATTGCAACCCTCTACACCGGCCTATGCAGAAGACACGACATAGTAAATCACATTTGCCTTTTTAAAAAAACTTTCTTATATCGATTATAGAAAATTTTTGGACTTTTAAGGAATTTAGCCATAATTTCAAGTTTAATAAAAATGACCATGAGTGAAAATGGATAATAGTAATCATCAAAATAGAAATATTGAAGTATCGCCAAGCATAAAAGTTAACAAAATAAACCCAACCAAAATAAGTTATACATCTCAAATAAATGGCACATGTCACCGTGGTAATAAATGGTATATAAGAACATTACAATCTAGTAGAATCCAATGTACCGATCCCCCAAGTATCGGGTACAAGTGGCCTATCAACAACAATCTGAAAAGAGAAGTTCAGCAGTGAGCTATAGAGCCTAGTGTGCTCCAAAAAATGCAACAATAAAAACATTTTCAATATATCAAGTATGCATAAAAGTATCATCATGAAAAAGGGCAACCAAAGGTATACATACAACCTATCTACCCTCCAACCGTACACCAATATGCAGCTCCCCACTGAGCTACATCCGTAAGGACTTACCCTAAGCCCGATAGGCATTAGGAGCCACCCTAAGGGGATACCTTAGGCCCGTAAGGATTTACTCGGGCAGAAGCCGCGACACCTACCTAAGGGGATACCTTGGGCCCGTAAGGATTTACTCAGGCCGTAGCCACGACACCTACCCAATGGGATACCTTGGGCCCGTAAGGATTTACCAGCTTGATCAAGGTTGCACCTGTATACACTCCATATAATATCCCGTATATGTCCCCATATATCATGTCCATGTCATTAACATCGTATCATGATCAACCATATTACATGTCATATTCATGTTAACCCTATCTGTATGATGTATGTTGCATGTTATGCGAAGTCATACACGATATGCATATACAAACATATTATAATTATGGTAACCATTTTTTACGCATACTTATAAAAATATTTATTTCGTATTTGAAATCGTATATAGCACATAGAAGGGAACACACCTCAAAAAGTGGCGTCTGAGTGATCTAATGACCACCAACGTCTCGCTTAACGGTGTGGAAACAAGTAATAATAGGGTCTCGCGGCTAGACTGACCGGGATGAGCTAGGTTGATCTGCGGTACAATCATGAGAATCATGATAACCTAACCGCAAAATATCCTTAATTAGACCTCTCATAAACCATTAATAATTATCAACAATTTAACTTATTACAAATAATGATGCTTGCGTTTCGAGTTCGATTTGGAGGCCTTTGGGTTGAAATTTCGTAAAAAAAGCTTCAAAACGGGTTTAGGACGTCGAAAAACATAAAATAGGACCTTTTCGAAAAAGTTAACTTTTTGGTCAAAAGTCAACACTAACGTGACATGCTGACATCAACAGTCAACACTAACGTGGCATTCAACGATGACATGGAAGCTGACTTGGCATGCCTACGCGGCATGCTGACGGGTGGTCAGCGGTTGACTCAGGTTGGGTCAACTATTCGAGTTAGACCGATTTAAACTCGGGTTAACGAGCCAGGTCAGTTATAGATCGGGTTTGAGCCGAATCGGTTATTGGATCGGTTTAACGATTTAGGCCGATAGGGTTTGGGCAATATCCTGCCTGGGCTCGAACCGCTTTGAACCACTGGACCTGGGTTGGCTTAACCTGTTCGGCCTAGTAATAATAGACCGGCCCACTCTCTCGTTCTAGACTCCGATCACCGGAGGCTTACCGGAAAACACTCCGACGACCTATAGTGACGCCGATCCCAACCTAAAAACGAAGCTCATCTCATTACCAATCCAACCAAACCATCCATACTAATATCAAGTCAGAAACAGAACGGAAATGACCTATAAGGTCACGACCTTACCAAAAAATAGCACAACTCCGATGAAGGCTCTCTCGGCGGCTAAACGATAATCGGTGACTACGGTTATACTCGTCTTGAGGAGGAGAACACGATGGGGCCTTAAACATCGGCTAAAGAGGACGAACGGTGGCTGAATCAACAATTGTAGCTTTTAGGGTTCTACCAAACCTTCTCACCGTTTCCTGCGACGAACGACAACCGATGGATGCGCGTGGATAGATGGTAAACACTCTGGAGAAGAAGACAGTTCTTTTGGTGTCAGCGGTGATTCTCACGACGCGGCGGTGAGGGATGAAGCACGGTGGTCAGGCGATATTTAGGGAGAAAGATCGAGAGATGAGAGAGAGAAGGGGTTGTAATAAAAGCTGGAATAAATGTGGTATATGGGTTTGGTTGGTATATTAAATACCTGATTTCTTTAGCCAGAATTACTCAAATGATATATGTTGTAATCCCATATCAGAAATAGGGCTTAGCCCAATGGTTAACACACGGCTTAGGGTGGGAAAGGTCTTGGGTTCGAGCCACCCCACCCCTAGAACCCCCTTTTTAGTGTTATAATTCATCCCTCCTTAAAAAATTTCATCCTCAAAATTTACCCAAGTCAAAAAGATGCGGATATTGCTCTCTCGTAGATTCCTCTGTCTCCCAAGTAGCCTCTGCAGGACTACGAGTACTCCATTGAACTTTAACCATCAGAATGTGCCGATTTCTCAAAACTCTTTCATCTGAATCTAAAATCTGAATAGGTTCCTCCTCATATGATAAATCTGGTCTCAGGTTAACATCATGAATCTGAATAACATGCCCTGGATCTGGATGGTATTTCCTCAGCATAGACACATGGAATACATCATGAATACGGCTAAGCTGGGGAGGTAACTCAAGCTGATAAGCAACTGGCCCAACTCTCTTCAGGATACGGTATGGCCCATTGTATCTCAGACTCAGCTTACCCTTACGTCTGAATCTCATGACTTTCTTCCATGGGGATACCTTCAAAAAACTTGATCTTCTACCTCAAACTCGATATCATTTCGCCTTCGATCTGCATAAGACTTATGACTATCAAAAGCCTCTTTCAGTCTGCTCTGAATCAATGTAACTGTTTCCTCTATTTCCTGAATCAACTTAGGGCCCAGAGTCTTTCTATCATATAACTATGTCCAGCAAATCAGAGTACGACACTTACGACCATACAAGGCCTCATAAGGTGCCATAGGAATACTAGCTTGGTAGCTGTTATTATAAGCAAACTCAGCAAACGGTAGAAAATCCTCCCAGCTACTACGATAATCAAGCACACAGCCCCGAAGCATACCTTCTAAAATCTAAATAACCCTCTCTGATTGTCCATCAGTCTACGGGTGGAAGAAAGTGTTAAAATTAAGACGAGTACCCAAGGTCGTCTGCAATGCTGTCCAAAATAGGAAGTGAACCTCGGTTCACGATCAGAAATGATAGATAGAGGAAATCTGACAATCTCGGCAATATACAGCTTGGCCAGCTGATCCATAGAATAATCGATTCGAACTGGAATAAAGTGGGCAGACTTTGTGAATCTATCAACAATCACCCAAATAGCATCATTTTTAGAGGGTGTCTGGGTTAATCCTGTAATGAAATCTACGGTGATACGCTCCTATTTCCACTCGGGAATCTTAATCGGCTGCAGCAACCCATATGGGTATTGATGCTCTGCTTTTACTTGTTGCCATGTCATACATTTGGCTACAAAATCAGATATATCTTTCTTCATTTCGACCCATCTGTATCTCTGTTTCAAATTCTGGTACATTTTATCTCCTCTGAGATGCATGGCATAGGGGCTGCTATGAGACTCACTAAGAATAGTCTGCTTAAGGTTGGCATCATCAAGCACACAATATCGACCCATGAAGCATAAAACACCATCCTGGTCAAAAGTATAAATAGATGTGGATCCCTGCTC
The DNA here is from genome assembly GCA_019671005.1 of Hibiscus mutabilis. Lineage (NCBI taxonomy): Eukaryota > Viridiplantae > Streptophyta > Magnoliopsida > Malvales > Malvaceae > Hibiscus > Hibiscus mutabilis. Next base: position 9,499,528 of record CM033737.1, on the reverse strand, counting down.
AACCTGCTGTATAACCGGAAGTAAAGAACTGTTCTGGCACTGCTTGGCTTTAATCTCCTCAGCTAAGGTCGGTTTAACCTGTAACTCTGCCAGTAAGCTACCATTATCATAAATACTTATCCTGGCAAAAAGAGATATCAAATCAGAAATAGTCTTACAGCTCAAAGCATTAGCATCTACATTGGCCTTTCCGGGGTGATACTCAATTACACAATCATAATCCTTAAGCAGCTCCAACCAACGACGCTGTCTGAGATTAAGATCCTTATGGGTGAGAAGGTATTTTAGGCTATTGTGATCAGTATATATTTAACATTTCTCTCCATAGAGATAGTGTCTCCAAATCTTCAGAGCAAAAACTACTGCTGCCAACTCCAAATCATGACTAGGATAATTACACTCACGAGGTCTCAACTGTCGTGACGCATAGGCAATCACCCTACCATTCTGCATCAGAACACATCCAAGACCCGAGTGTGAAGCGTCATTAAAAACTGTATAGTCTTTCCCTGGTTCAGGCTGAGTCAAGACTGGTGCTTGTGTCAATGCAGTCTTCAACTTTCCAAAACTCCCTTGCTGTGCTTCAGTCCACTCAAAGGGAACACTCTTCCGTAGCAACTTCGTCAAAGGAGAAGCAATAATAGAAAATCCCTCGACAAAGCGTCGATAGTATCCGGCTAAACCCAGGAAGCTATGAATCTCAGAGACATTCTTTGGTTGCTTCCAATTTACAATAGCCTCGATCTTACTAGGGCCAACCTGAATACCCTGAGCTGATATCACATGTCCTAAAAATGTTACATGAGATACCCAAAATTCACATTTACTCAGCTTAGCATATAACCGGTGTTCCCTAAGAGTTTGCAGCACAATCCTCAAATGTTCTGCGTGCTCAGCCTCAGATCGAGAGTACACCAGAATGTCATCAATGAATACCACCACAAACTGGTCAATAAATGGTCGAAACACCCGATTCATCAGGTCCATAAAAGCTGCAGGGGCATTAGTTAGCCCAAAAGGCATTACTAAGAACTCATAGTGCCCATAACGAGTGCGAACAATAGTTTTCGCAACATTTGTCCCATTCACCTTCAGCTGGTAATACCCGGAGCGAAGATCGATCTTGGAGAAAACTGAAGCTCCCCTGAACTGATCAAACAAATCATCGATTCTGGGCAGAGGATACTTATTCTTGACAGTGGTCTGATTAAGCTTCCGGTAATCCATGCATAATCTGAGGGAACCATCATTCTTTTTGACGAAAAGGAGTAGAGCTCCCCAGGGTGAGGAACTGGGTCGAATAAACCCTCAATCAAGAAACTCCTATAACTGGATCTTCAGCTCCTTATATTCTTTCGGAGCCATACAATACGGGGCCATAGAAATCGGTGATGAACCCGAATAAGTCTCTATCTCAAACTCAACATCTCTGTCATGAGGTAATCCGGGTAACTCCTCAGGAAATACATCGGAGAACTCCTTCACTACCGGAGTTTCTTTAATCTTAGCCAAAGAGCCCTTGGTGGTTAAGATATTAGCAAGAAATGCCTGATATCTTTTCTGAACTATCTTATCAGCAATCAAGTATGATACCACATTGGAAAGATAACCCCGTCTTTCACCCACTAGAGTAACCATCTGATCATCCGTTTTTTCAAAGTTGCCATCTTAGACTCACAATCCAGTATGACTCGGTGCTCGGTTAACCAATCCATACCGAGAATTAAGTCAAATTCTTCTAGAGACAATTCTATAAGATCGGCCAGAAATATCTCTCCCTGAACCTCTAACGGACAACTGCAGAATATCTTGTTCACAACCACTGATTGTCCAAATAGACTCATGACTGTAACTGAATTCTCTGTGATATCGGCCAGAATCTGAATATCTCAGGTTACGGATCTCGACAAATATGAATGTGTAGAGCCATTATCAAGTAAAGCAAAGTATGGAACATAATAAATGGTAAAGGTACCTACAATCACATCTAGCTCATCTCTGTCTTCTCGATGTCTAGTAGCATAAATCAGGGCAGCCTGCCTGGCATCAATCATAGAAGGTTCTCCACTCTGAAAAGATCTGCCTCTGCTATCAGATCTAGAAACGGACCCCGAAGGTCTACCTTGTGATCAACCTATGGCTGGAGTGCGACCAGATACATGTGAACGAGCCAGAGTCTAAAATCGGGTAAGAGTCTGAGTCGACATCTGCTCAGTGGGAAGAGGGTGTGGGCAGTCTCTCTTGAAATGATCTAGAGACCCACAATGGAAACACGCTCATGTCAGCTTCTTGCACTCTCCTCTATGTTGGAGCCCACAATGAGTACAATGAGGAATAGAAGAAAACCTAGATGAACTGTCTCTAGTAGCTGCTGAAGCGGTGGGCGCTGTCTGTCCTGATCTATCATTGCTCTTCTGAGAATATGCATGTCGGGCCTTTTTGCCCAGATGTGACGACCCAGAACCAGATAACCTACCAGGTCAGTCTCGTCCTCGGTCTCTGTTGCGGTTCGGACTCTGGCCTCTACTGTTCTGACCAGCCTCAAGCAACTCGAGCTCCTCAGCAGTCTTGGCCCGATTCACTAGGGCCTCAAAATCTTTATCATGATGTGTGGCAATCCTCTGACGTATTTCATAATTAAATCCCGCCAGGAACTTACAACAACGGTCCTCCTCAATGGCTACTAGACCTGTACCATATTTTAGCAGTCCCAAAAATTTTATCTCATATTCTGTCACAGACATAGATCCCTGTTCTAAGTCCTGGAATACCTTATGCCCCTCATTCAGGTAGCACTCTCACAAGAAACGGCTCATGAATCTCTCTTGACACTACTAACGATCGACTCCCACCAGGTGTGGGCATTACTATTCAGTATCGATACAGCTCCCAAATACTTCTTAGATGGATCTAATCCTAACTGATCCATCCGCCACCAGTCTTCAATTGGAGTAGGTGGCCCACTAAGAGATCCAGAAAATGTACCGACTCCATGAGATATCAAAGTCTGGGTGAGGGAAACTTCCGGTAACATGCCCAATGCTCGAATAGCTCCTCGAATCAGCTCTAAAAACTGCCTACTAAGGGCATCATTAGTAATCCCAGTCATAACATCAAGTCTGGTGTCAGTAGCTCCTCTAACGGGTGCAGTCATATCAACTCCAATAGTCGGCAGTGGATCAAATGAAACATCAGGACCACTATAACTGGAAGGCCCTACAGGAACAGAAAGACCAGCAAGAGCAGGTGGATTAGCCAGAGTGGGTGGATCTATAGGAACACGTGGATCTATCGTAGGCTCATCAATAGGGTTTGCGAATAACTGGACGACCTCGCCTACGGACCCGTCGACTACCTCTTCTGGTACTCATATCAAATGATCTAAAGATAATAATCTACAAATAGAAAGAGTATGGAATCAATTTCGACGTTGAAGAATCGGACACAGTAAAACACACATATATATATAATTCAGTGACATGGCCTCATATACAAATTTATGTTTAAAACCTTTCAAATCGGTGCTTGAATGTAGGACCCTTTTCACAGTCCGAGGTTATAAAACCAAAAGCTCTGATACCGCCAAATGTAACCCTCTACATCGGCCTGTGCGGAAGACACGACATAGTAGATCACATTTTCCTTTTAAAAAAACTTTCTTATATCGATTATAGAAAATTTTTAGACTTTTAAGGAATTTAGCCATAATTTCAAGTTTAATAAAAATGACCATGAGTGAAAATGGATAATAGTAATCATCAAAATAGAAATATTGAAGTATCGCCAAGCATAAAAGTTAACAAAATAAACACAACCAAAATAAGTTATACATCTCAAATAAATGGCACATGTCACCCTGGTAATAAATGGTGGATAAGAACATTACAATCTAGTAGAATCCAATGTGCCGATCCTCCAAGTGTCGGGTACCAGGTAGCCTATCAACAACAATCTGAAAGGAGAAGTTAAGCAGTGAGCTATAGAGCCTAGTGTGCTCCCAAAAGTACAACAATAAAAACATTTTCAATATATCAAGTATGCATAAAAGTATCATCATGAAAAAGGCAACCAAAGGTATAATGTAACTTATCTACCCTCCAACCGTACACCAATATGCAGCTCCCCACTGAGCTACATCCGTAAGGACTTACCCTAAGCCTGATAGGCATTATGAGCCACCCTAAAGGGATACCTTAGGTCCGTAAGGATTTACTCGAGCCGAAGCTGCGACACCTGCCCAAGGGGATACCTTGGGCCCGTAAGGATTTACTCGGGCCGTAGCCACGACACCTACCCAAGGGGATACCTTAGGCCCGTAAGGATTTACCAGCTTGATCAAGGTTGCACATGCATACACTCCACATAATATCATGTATATGTCCCCATGTATCATGTCCATGCCATTAACATCGTATCATGATCAACCATATTACATGTCATATTCATGTTAACCCTATCTGTACGATGCATGTTGCATGTCATCCAAAGTCATACATGATATGCATATACAAACATGTTATAATTATGGTAACTATTTTTTTACGCATACTTATAAAAATATTTATTTTGTATTTGAAATCGTATATAGCACATAGAAGGGAACACACCTCAAAAAGTGGCGTCTGAGTGATCTAATAACCACCAACATCTCGTTCAACAGTGTGGGAACGAGTAATAATAGGGTCTCGTGGCTGGACTGACCGAGACAAGCTGGGCTGATCTACGACGCAATCAGGAGAATCTCGATAACCTAACCGCAAAATATCCTTAATTAGACCTTTCATAAACCATTAATAATTATCAACAATTTAACTTATTACAAATAACAATGCTTGCATTTCTGGTTCGATTTGGAGGCCTTTGGGTTGAAATTTTGTAAAACGGGCTTCAAAAACGGGTTCACGATGTCGAAAAACATAAAATAGAACCTTTTCGAAAAAGTTAACTTTTTGGTCAAAAGTCAACACTGACGTGGCATGCTGACGTTAGCAGTCAACGCTGATGTGGCAGTCAACGATGACATGGCAGTTAACTTAGCATGCCTAGGCGGCATGCTGACGGGTGGTCAGCGGTCAACGGTTGACTCGGGTCGGGTCAACTATTCGGGTTGGACAGATTTAAACTCGGGTTAACGGGTCAGGTCGGTTATTGATCAGGTTTGGGCCGAATCGGTATTGGATCGGTTTAACATTTTGGGCCAACTAGGTTTGGGCAATATCCTACCTGGGCTCGAACTGGTTTGAACCACTGGACCTGGGTCGGCTCAACCTGTTCGGCCAGTAATAACAGACCGGCCCACTCTCTCGTTCTAGACTCCGATCACCAGAGGCTTACCAGAAAACACTCCGACGACCTATAGTGACGCCGATCCCGACCTGGAAACGAAGCTCATCTCATTACCAATCCAACCAAACCATCCACACTAATATCAAGTCAGAAACAGAACGGAAATGACCTATAAGGTCACGGCCTTATCGGAAAATAGCGTAACTCCGATGAAGGCTCTCCCGACGGTTAAACAATAATCGGTGACTATGGTTATGCTCCTATGGGGCGAGTAAAACTCATAAATTTTTTACTCGAATCTATACGAAAAACTCTATTTAATTTTTTTAAATCGAGTTTGAGTTTGTAACATGGAAATTCGAATAAACCGAACAACTCAAAACTTTTTGTAAATGGTAGATCGGTTTTCAAGTTCGAATAAAGTAACTTAATTCTGCCTGAGATATATATATACCACATATGGAATATATATATATGTGTATTGTATATGGATATAAAAAACCGCTTAAATTAAAATCAATATGTAATATGATTTTATAAATAATTACAACTGAATTTGTACAGAAGCTCAAAAACTCGACTCAAATTTCATAAACCCGAATTGAATCGAAAAAAATTTCAAATAAAATTTGAGTCGTAAATAGGACTCATACTCGAATAACTCGGAATTTTTTAACTCGACTCGATCGAATATTCACCCCTAAATTCCTCTGCGACACCAGCTTCAACGTAGTTCTGCTTAAGTTTAAGAAATGTGCATCCTGCATAGATATGATCATTTTTCCTATCCAATTCGAGCTCATACTTCCTATACACATATGCACACTTCTTATGCGAATAACCTTAGAAAGTTGAGGGAAAAAATGAGATGGTGCATGGAGGAAGGAGGTGGAACCCCTAGGGGATTGTATAGGAAACGTTGCTTTGAATACTGTAGCAAAAATTCCTTTCTTCTTTCTTGGATAATAAAATAAAACAAATTATCCAAAAAAAACTTTTGATTATATAGTTTTTCAAACTTCTAATTGTCGAGGTTTCAAATTTAAGTCGGTGTAGGATTTTCAACCTCCCTATAGTTTTTTATATAATTATTAATTTATTTTGGTTTTGGATTTGGATTTGATGAACTGATAGTGTATATGATGTATAGAATCATCGATATTAAACTTTTTAAACTAAAAATAATTAATTTATAAAAACATTTTAAACCATATTTATGAGACATATTTTTAAAAAGTGCTCACCATATAACAATGCGTAAAAGAACAATAATAATAGAACCCAATATAATAAAAAAAGATAATGTTTTTCTTAAAAAACTAAGGTTCGAACATAAAATTGACATATGCTATAAAAAAGTTTATTACGTTGCTTCTTCATCAAATAAGAAAAAACTGTCACGACATGCCCTGTTATTAATTGTTAAGTAAACGTTTGCTCCTAAATCACAAAGTTGTTTTAGTATGGTGATGAGTATTCCCGCCCGTTACCTGGGCGACCTGGGTTTAATCCCCGGCAATGCCGTTTAGCTTTTTCTATAGTATTTGTTTTCGAGGTATAATAGTCAAATAAGTACTAAAACTATACTTGGTGCTCATTTTTTTTGCTTAAACTATTTTTAGCTCGGAATAGATACTTAAATTTTTATTTCAGTCATTATGGGTGTCTGACCGTTAAAAAAATTGTTAGCAAATTAAAATGTGACATGTGAATTGTTTTAGTTTGTAATTTCTTTTAATTAATTTTTAAATAAAATTTAGAATTTTAAAAATTAATAGTTTTAAATTTTTACAAAATAGTCCCAAAACCCAAAATCCCCAAATTATCGTCGATGTCCTCGTTGACTGTCTCGTCGGAGCCCATTACTATCGTCGCCGGACCACCACGACCATTTCTCCCAACCGCTCATCGATGGTAACTGACGGTAGGTGTGCCGACGATGGGTGGTTGGGAGAAATGGTCGTGGTGGTCCAGCGGCGTGACCATCGCCGATGGAATCGTCTGGGGAAGTTAGGGATTTTGAATTTATGGGTCATTTTGTGAGTTTTGGTAAATTTAGGGTTTTTCCAAAAATTCAGTTAAAAATAAAATAAATGAAAATTATTTTTTAAAAAAAGTAACGGTAGTTAACAGTCATGCACCTAAAATGACCGAAACAAAATTTTAGGCACTTATTTTGAACGAAAAATAATTTAGGCACCAAAAGTGAACAACATGTGTAGTTTGGGCACTTATTTGGCTATTAAGCCTTGTTTTAATTATGCGATACAGTTTGGGTTTAATACTGGTTTTAGTCCCTGAATTTTGGAATTTAATCTAATATACTTTCATTCCCTTTTTCTATAATCTTAAATGTAGAACCTTTTCTCAAAAAAAAAAATGTAGAACCAAATAATTATTTATGCAAATTATGCAATCGAATATCATTTTTGGAAAACTCACTTTAATTACAACATGTTACGAATTTGAGTTTGGTAATAATATTACAAATGAAGGTATACACCGTCAAATTAAACTAAAGAATTTAAATTTTGTTAAATTAAAATAGGGATATTAAATCTTACTTTGAACAATTTTTATAGACAGGCCTAAAACAATAGTTACACCAATATTTTCTTTCCTGAACTCAAAATTTGAGGACAATACCTCCTCTCATTTCTCAATTATTTATTTATAAGGTTTACTAACATTTTCCCCCAAAATTTTCTAAAAAAACTATTTTATCCTTTAATTTTTTTGCTTCTTTTTGACATTTGAATTTTAATTGTTTTTTTGTCAAATTGAAGCAGCTGACGAAATAAACAATAAATATGTTAAACCGACGCTAGTTATTTTGTCATTTTTACCATTTCTTTTTAGGGGTGAGCGTTCGAGCGAGTCGAGTCGAATTATTCGAGTTGACGAGTCTAATTTTATAACTTGAACTTAATTTGAAATTTTTTCGATTCGAGTCGAGTTTAGCGAGTTCGAGTCGAGTTTTCGAGTTTATGTAGAAATCTTAATTGTAACTATTTATAATATTATAGTATGTTTTGGTTCAAATTTAAATGACTTTCTCTAATAATATGAGATCTACATACATATAAGTTCGAGTCATTTCATTAAATTACGAGCCTCGTTAAAAACCTCCTTCTTATCTAGGTAAGACCAAGGCGAGACCAAAGATAGCGGAAGGAGGAAAATAGTGCCTCAAAATATATTTTCTAGTTTAGGGTTTAGGGAAATATTTGATAAATTTAAAACGCACCGTTGTAATAACTAAAATTTTGAGGTATAAGGGTTTTTTTATGGCGGGTTTTTTTTATTCGAATACATTTTGTAAATGTTTAGGGAAAATAAATGCGTAAATTAAAATATCCGGAAAGGACCGGATTAACGAAAATAAAATACATAAATTAAAATTTCAGAAGCAGATCGGGACGAACAAAATAACATACGTAAATTAAAGTGCAAAAATTTAAATGCGGAAAATTAAAAGTGAGGGAAATTAAAAGTCATAAATTAAATACGGAAATTAAAAACATAAAATAAATAACATAATATAAAAGATAAAAATAAAAATTGCATTAAATAAAATAAAAAATAAATTTGGAAAGTGACCAAATTGTAAAGAAAAGAAAATTAAAAGGCAAAAATACAAAAATACAAAAAAGAAGACCGAACTGAAATAAAACTGAAAATAAAATTACAGGGGTTAAATGTGCAGTTAGCCCTATAATTTAAAGGGATATTTTCGAGTTATTCGAAAAAGCGAATAACTCAAAATTTGAAAATTTGAATTCGACTCGAAATTGAAATTTTTTCGAGTTATTCAATTTGACTCGAATAACTTAACTCGAATAACTCGAAATTGAAAAAAATTGAGTCGAGTCGAGTATTGCTCACCCCTATTTCTTTTATAGTTTTTAATATCTTTTATTTTTTATTAATTTAACTACATTTTTTTTTATTTTTACAATTTTTTTTAATTTTTTTATTATTTTTAGATTTTTTTCATTTTTAAATAGGTTTTGATAGATGACGTCAAAGATAGCAAAAAATTAAAATAACTTATGTCAACTTGACGTGTCTGTTACGTTTTTTTGTTAGTTGGTTTGTAAAACTTATATTCGATTTTGATATAACAAATTGCTTAAGGACCAAATTGTAAAAGAAAATTAATTTTTAAGTATTCAAAAGTCTCATAAAATGACAAGGAAAAGTTTTTCTAAGTCCAAGACTTAAACCCAAAATTTTTTTTAAGTATTTCAAGCCAAATTCAACAAATACGCCTATGCATATCGATACGGCTATGCCCGTTTCGATACGGATTTTAGCTAATGGAATTTTATTTTGCAAACCGTTTAGATACGGCTACGCCTGTTTCGATACGGATTTTAGCTACTGGAATTTTATTTTGCAAACCGTTTAGATACGGCTAAGCCCGTTTCGATACGGCCTTCATCTTGGCTGTTGTTTTAAAGCTATGCGTTTCGATATGGTCACAATCGTTTCGATACGACATTCATCTGGGTTTAAGTTATTGCTTACCCGTACCGATACAGTTGCAACCGTTTCGATACGGTATGTCGAGATCTTCAAGATCTTTGCATTAAATTTTTCGATCGTTACCTTGTCAGTTATTGGAATCATAAATTTTTTATTTTCAGTTACCCGTATCGGTACGCCCCTAGGCGTACCGATGCATTTTTTCAACTCAGATTCGAGTGAGCAAATATCGTACCGATACGGCCTTGCCGTTTCGATACGCCCCCATTTTTACTCTTTGTCCTTTTTGATACGCTCATACGCGTATCGATACACTATTGTACAACGACTTTTTCTTTTTTTGACAGGTATCGATACGGCTCTTCGCGTACCGATACGGTTGGTCACCAGACAGCATTTATTGTGGGAAAAATGGTCCCCAACAGCTATATTGATGACTTCAACCACCCAAACGGTTAGAATTCAATGAGAGGGTATAAATACAAGTCTCCAAAGCTGCTACAACAACTATTGAACATCCATTGAACAACTATCAAGCATTCAAGCAAAAATCCAACCCTTGAGCTATTAGAGTCAAATTCTTTGTAAACCCACTTGAGTGAACAAATTTGTATTATTTCATTTGTCAAGTTTGGGTTGTGTGATCTTGTAACTTGGGCAAAAATCTACCTTGTGAGGGTTTTATTCATTTGCCATTTTCTTACTTTGTAAAAGAGTGAATCTTTCAAAGCTTTGGGTAGAAAGCTTTGAAGTTGTAACGATTGCCTCCTAAGCCTAGAAAAGGGGAAGATTTCATAGTGAAATTGTTGAAATACTTAGTAGGAAGCTAAGGTAGTGGACGTAGACCTTGTTAAAAGGTTGAACCACTATAAATCCTTGTGTCCCATTGTCTATCTCTTTCCAATTGCTTCTAAATTTTTAAATTTCCAATTCACCCCATCTTGGCCACTTTCTCAATTGATTGATCATCCCAACAATTGGTATTAGAGCCACACTCAATAGAAGGTCTAACAACCATTGAGGTGATCCTAGAAGGTGATTCAATCAATAGAAGACCAAGCTATGGTATCTACTTTCGGCAACTACATGTACGAGTCTCAATGCATCTCTAAGCCATCATTCTTCAACGAGGACAACTATCTGTATTGAAAGACCGAATGAGGCTATTCATCAAATCCAATGATTATGTCATTTGGGATGTAATCGAAGGCGGACCATCTATCCCGATGAATGAAGAAGGAGGAAGGCAAGTTCCCATGGTCAAGCAAGAGAAGACCGATGAAGAAAGAAGAAAATTGCAAATAAACGACAATGCCTTGCACATGATCTTTTGTGCACTTGGACCCGATGAATATTTGAAGATGTCCTCATGTACAAGTGCAAATGAGGTGTGAGACAAGCTAGAGACCACCTATGAAGGCACCAACGATGTAAAGGAGACCAAGATTGGACTCCTCAACCTAAGCTATGAAAATTTCAAGATGGAGCCCGATGAGAGTGTCACCAAGATGTTTAATTGTTTCTCCGTAATCATAAATGTCTCAAAGGCTTCAAGGAAATCATCCCCGAAGATAAACTTGTTCGAAAGCTCTTATACTATCTTCTCGAGTCATGGGATGGGAAGAAGACCACCATCATGGAGGTAAAGGACTTGAAGACTTTGAAGCACGATGCTCGTATGGGTTCTCTTCGAACTCATGAGATCATGAAGCAAAGAAGAGAAAAAGGTCAAAAAGAAGGAAGTGGAGAAGAAAAAAATTAGAATTGCTCTCAAAGCTTTACAAGATGAGAGCGATTCGAGCGAGTATGAAGATGAGGAATTGACTATGATAGCCAAACGATTCACTCAGCTCATGAGATCCAACTGGGGAAGGAAGTTTAATCGAAGAAGGGATTTCAAGAGTAAGAGCAAGGAAGAAGAGAATGATCTTATTGTGTGTTATGAATGCAAGAAGTCAGGACACATCAAGATCGATTGTTCCCAACTCAAGAAGAAAGACTTCGAGAAGAAGAATAAGAAACACATGGCCTATGTAGCCACTTGGAGCGATGAAGAATCGTCAAATGATGAGGAGCAAGAAGTTGCAAACTTATGTCTCATGGCCTTTGAGGAGGATCCTAAGGTAACCTCCAACTCATTTAATGATCTTACTTACGATGAATTATTTGATAATTATAATGAGTTGCAAGAGGCTTATGACGAGTTAGTTTTGAAGTACAAAGAATCACATTTGAAAAATAAGAAAACTATTTTCGATTTGAAAAATCAAAATGATTCTTTGATCAAAGCTAATTCGGAACTTGAAAAGAAGGTTTCTGATTTACAAGAAAATCAAAAATATTTTGAAAATGAAAATGTTGATTTAAATAACCTTCTTTCTGAGCTTAATGACCATTACCACAATGAGGTAAATGATCTCAAAGCTTCCTTGAACAATGTTGGGAAATCTAGTTTTGAAAAGAGACAATCTTCAAAACTCAACTATGTGAAAATGAACTTTGGTAACCACAAACAAAGAGGCCTCCATAAATCCTCTAAAGGTAAGAGAATTAGGAGTGTTTGGGTTCCTAAGGAACTTGTTACTTCTAATAATCTTAAGGTTATTGCTTCTTGGATTCCCAAGGGAACCAAGTATTTGGGAGCTAATACTTATGGACCCAAAATGATTTAGGTACCAAAAATCAAGACCTAATCTTTGTTTGTAGGGGGGATTGCTACAAGGCCAAAGCTTCAAGTGCAAATTCGTGGTTCCTTGATAGTGGATGCTCAAAACATATGACCGGAGACAAGAGTAGATTCTTGGAACTAGATCTAAAGAGATGAGGATTAGTGACATTTGGTGACAACTCCAAAGGTCAAATTGAAGGAATGGGTTCCATTGGTAATCATTCTTCCATACTTATTGAAAATGTTTTATATGTCATTGGTCTTAAACATAACTTGTTAAGCATAAGCCAACTTTGTGATAAAGGTTTCGTAGTAATTTTTTATATATATGGTTGCAAAATTATAAATGTCGAAACCCACAAAATTTTGCTTTTTGGTCATCGCATAGGAAACATATACATAGTGCATTTACATGACATTCATATTTCTAATACATGTTTTGTTGCAAATGATGAACATGACTCATGGCTATGGCATAGAAAATTAGGGCATGCAAGCATGAGTGTTTTAGAAAAATTGGTTTCAAAAGATCTAGTAAGATGTTTGCCTAAAATTAAGTTTTCTCTTGATAAAATTTGTGATGCGTGTGCAAAAGGCAAACATAAAAGAATTTTTTTCAAACCTGTTAATGATGTTTCAACTAGTAGAGTTTTACAATTGATCCATATGGATCTTTTTGGTCCTATTAGAACTACTAGCTTGGGTGGAAAATCATATGCATTTATTTTAGTTGATGATTACTCTAGATACACTTGGGTTCTATTCTTAAGTAATAAAGATGAGGCTTTAGAAAAATTCATCACATTTTCAAAAATTACTCAAAATGATGTTGGCCAACTTATTTCTCATATTAGAAGTGACCATGGTACCAAATTTCAAAATTTAGGTTTTGAGGATTTTTGTAACTCTAATGGTACAAACCATAATTTTTCAGCCCCTCGAACACCTCAACAAAATAGGGTTGTAGAGAGGAAAAATCGTACTTTAGAAGAAATGGCTAGAACCATGCTTTGTGAAAACAATTTGCCAAAGTATTTTTGGGCGGAAGCCGCTAATACCGCATGTTATATTATAAATAGAGTAATGATTAGGCCAATTTTAAAGAAAACTCCTTATGAGATTTTAAAATCCAAAAAGCCTAACATTAGCTATTTTCATCCATTTGGATGCAAATGTTTTGTTTTAAACAATGGAAAAGACAACTTAGGCAAATTTGATGTTAAAAGTGATGAAGCTATTTTTAGGGTATTCTTTAAACTCTAAAGCCTATCGATTATTTAATAAAAGAACTTTGGTTGTTGAAGAGTGAATACATGTGATTTTCGATGATAACCTCATTCCGAGGAAGGATTCTTGTGATACTGATGATGAAGGAATTTTTAATGCCATTGATAGAGGACAAACATCAAAGGTGGATGAAGTTCCAACCAAAGAAGAAGAAGCACAAGATCCACCTCTAGAAGCCTTGAGAGACATGAATCTAGAGGAAAAGGAAGTGAGCTACCCAAGGGAGTTCAACTATGTCAAAGATAGTGAGATTTTGGGTGATCCATCCAAAGGGGTAACCAATAGACTTTCTCTTAAAAATGTTTGTAATGTTGCATTTCTTTCATACATTGAGCCTAAGAATATCAAAGAAGCATTAAAAGATAATTATTGGATATTGGCTATGCAAGAAGAATCAAATCAATTTGAGAGAAGTCAAGTATGGATATTAGTTGATAGGCCTAGTAATAAGTCTACTATAGGAACTAAATGGGTTTTTAGAAATAAGCTAGATGAGAGTGGTAACATAGTGAGAAACAAAGGCTAGACTTATTGCTCAAGGTTACACACAAGAAGAAGGAATCAATTTTGATAAAACCTATGCACTCATAGCTAGAATGGAAGCTATTAGGATGCTTCTTGCATTTTCATGTTATCATAAATTTAAGATTTTTCAAATGGATGTTAAAAGTGCTTTTCTAAATGGTTTTATTAATGAAGAAGTGTATGTAGAACAACCACCCGGTTTTGAAGATCTCAAATACCCAAACCATGTTTTTAAACTTTCAAAAGCTTTATATGGTTTGAAACAAGCTCCTAGAGCTTGGTATGAAAGATTATCAAGTTTTTTAATTGAAAAAGGTTTTAACAAAGGAAAGGTGGATACTACACTATTTACTAAAAAATGGCAAAGACATTTTAGTAGTTCAAATCTATTTAGATGATATAATTTTTGGTTCTACTAATGAATTGTTTTGCCAAGATTTTGCTAAGTTAATGCAAGGTGAGTTCGAAATGAGCATGATGGGGGAGCTCTCATTCTTCTTGGGACTCCAAATCAAGCAAAGGAATGATGACATCTTCATCAATCAAGCAAAGTATATCAAGGACATGCTTAAGAAGTTTGGCTTGGAGAATGTGAAACCTCAAGCCACACCAATGAGCTCTTCTACAAAGCTTGACAAAGAGAAGGAGGTAAGTGTGTTGATTTAAAGCTTTACCGCTCTATGATTGGATTATTGCTTTATATTATCGCAAGTAGACCCAACATTATGTTTAGTGTTTGCTTGTGTGCTAGATTTCAAGCTAATCCTAGAGAATCACACCTTATAGCCGTTAAGAGAATCTTTAGATACCTTAGAGACACACCTTGTTTAGGCCTTTGGTATCCTAGAGATTCCTCATTTGGTTTGCATGCTTATTCGGATGCGAATTATGGAGGGTGCAAGATAGATAGAAAAAGTACCTCCGGTACTTGTTAATTACTAGGTAGTATGCTTATATCTTGGTTCTCTAAGAAACAAAATAGTGTAGCACTATCTACCACCGAAGCGGAATATATATCGGCCGAAAGTTGTTGTGCTCAAGTCCTTTGGATAAAGCAACAACTTTTAGATTATGAAATTAATGTAGGAATCATCCCTCTTAAGTGTGACAACACTAGTGCTATATGTCTTACTAAGAATCCCATCAAACATTCTAGAACCAAGCACATAGAATTAAGGCATCATTTCATTAGAGATCATATCTTGAAAAATGATGTTGTTCTAGAGTATGTAGACAGGTTGAATCAACTAGCCGATATTTTTACCAAACCCTTAGATAAAGAGCGTTTTTGGTCTCTTAGGAGAGAGTTAGGTTTAACTAGCTTATCTTAAGCCTTAGAGCCTTTTAGGTCTTAAAATTTGTTTAAATTTGATTGGTTGCATTGCTTATGTATTTTTGCTCCTTTATGCATCTATGCTTGTTGCTAGGGGGAGTATGCATCTATTTATGCTCATACATGATGTTCACATATCATATATATGCATTTTGATTCAAGTCCAATCGAATTTTTGAGCAACTTGCTACCAAAAATGACATTTTTGGCACAATCATATCGAAACGGGTTGAAGAACAAGTTTTGGTACAGTTTTACTTGTACCGGTACGGGGTCGCGTATCGAAATGGATGTTAAGCGTTTCAGTAGTACGTTTTGATACGCCAGGTGGCGTATCGGTACGCGTAGTCGCTGGGCAAATTTAAGGGCTTTAAAAAGGGTTTCCAACTTAAAATCAAACTCTTATCTTTTTCTCTCAAACCCTAGGCCGGATTTTGGCTATAAAAACCCCTCATTCTCTTCTATTTTCTCACACAAAACCTAAAATCTTTTGAGGGCTTTTGATTTTCTCTTCAAACCCTAAGCAATATCATCAAGTTGTGCATCATCATCTTCTCATTCATCCTAAATCCATATTCAAGGTATAAACCCTAACTTTCTTTTCTTTTAATTTTCGTTCATATCTATACTATGCTTTTGAATCAAAAATAGATATTTAGAATGTAAATAATCTTGTTTTCAAAGTTTTTGTAAAAAAAATTAAATCTAAATTTTTTTGGTTCGAATATAAAATTATACTATATATTTTTCAAAACTGTTTTTCAAGTTTTATTTTACCAAATATTTCTTTTTATATTTGTATAATTTTTTAAACTATATTATATAGTTTTTTAACAATACCTTGATCATTGGATTAATTATTGGATTGGATGTGTTGATTTATGCATACATTGTATTTTGGTTGATTTTGTTTTTACATAATGGTCCCTAAGAAACGAGCACGAAAAGATATGGCCTCTAGCTCCACTCCTCCTCCTCAATATCCCGAACCTAATGGTAATCGACTCGATCTTGCCTATATTTATCAAAATTATTTTAATGAACTGAGATATCCAAATGCCATGGATAATTTTAAGAATTACCAAAGTTACAAAATTCGTCAAGAGCGTACTGTTTCAATTCCTTTTCTATCCTCGAAAATATTTCAATTCAAATATCTTGATTTAATGCAACAATGGAAGTTTATGCAATTTTTGAGTTTACCCGGGATTTTATATCATAACCTTGTTTTGATTTTCTACTCTAATGCCCTGTGCATCTATAATGAAAACAAAAACGAAGTTGTTGCTATTGAATCTTATCTCATGGGCAAGAAATTTAAAATTTATTCATCCGTTTTAGCTCTCTATTTGGGTCTTAGGGATACGTGGATTGATAACGGGGACTCTTTAGGCCATGTTCTTAATGGCTCCGTGACTGTGCTAGATGCCTATGATCGCATCCTGCACCTCATGATCACTTGGTGGTTCTATACATCCTGGGGCAAATTTTCTATGATCCAACAAGTCGATGACTTTTGGATCCGGTGTTTTCGTGAGGGTAAGTAACCAAAACTTGCTCAAATCATGTTCGCGGAGATCGTCTACCTTTTGCAACATCGCCACACGACTCTTGTTACATCCTTTACCTATGGTACCACCTTGAGCTTTATCTTTCACAAGATGGGAGTTGATTGTTCTTATGATTTTCCCGAACCGCTCACCGATCCTATTGATGAGCGCTCCCTTCACCGAGCAAAGTTCACATACTACAATAGAGAATGTGTTCAGAATATCGATCTTCCCGGTAGTGTTCAACCTGAACAACCGGTGGCTCCTCAAGAGGTTCCGGTTCCAAAAGCTCCGGTGGTCCAACCTAATCAAGATGTTCTCATGGCCTACCTCAATAAGCAATTTTCATCTTTGGGTACCTTTATTGCCTCTTGAATATGACCATGAATTTCGGGTTTGCCGTGATTGACACTCGGTTCACTTCTTTGGAGGAGAGAGTGATGGCCATTAAAAATCGCCAAAACTCAATGGATATCACTCTTACGGCTTTTCATGGCAAGTGGCGTCAATCTCTTGGCACCCACATAGATGATGAAGATGAAGAGGATGAAGACGATAGGGACGATAGAGATGCCCCTTAGGCATATTACACTTCATCTCATATCATATTAGGATTAGTTTGTGCACCTTTATTTTTTTATGTTTTTATGGACTCTGTGCATTGATTTCTTTTGGTTTATGTTTTAGGATTTGAGTTGGATTTGTTTTATTATGGTTTGAATTATGCTTAATGAATATGTTGTTTGCTTTAAATTGCTTGGAGTTTATTCATTGCTTATATCTATTGCCTAAAGTTTTATATCCCATTGATTTTCATCTAACAAAAAGGGTAGAAGAAATTGAGTTAATTTTTTAAATTTTCCAAAGTTAAGCTTAAAGTAAGGGGGAGTATTTTCAAACTTTTCAAAGATACTTAAAAATTTTACTTAGGTTTTGTTATATCAAAAAGGGGGAGATTGTAAAACCTATATTCGATTTTGATATAACAAATTGCTTAAGGACCAAATTGTAAAAGAAAATAAATTTTTAAGTATTCAAAAGTCTCACAAAATGACACGGAAAAGTTTTTCTAAGTCCAAGACTTAAACCCAAAAATATTTCTAAGTATTTCAAGCCAAATTCAACAAATACGCCCAGGCGTGTCGATACGGCTATGCCCTTTTTGATACGGATTTTAGATACTGTAATTTTATTTTGCAAATCGTTTTGATACGGATTTTAGCTACTAGAATCTTATTTTGCAAACCGTTTTGATACGGCTAAGCCCGTTTCGATACAACCTTCATCTGGGCTGTTTTTTTAAAGCTATACGTTTTGATACAGTCATACCCGTTTCGATACGACATTCATCTAGGTTTAAGTTATTGCTTACCTGTACCGAAACGGTCACAACCGTTTCGATACGATATGTCAAGATCTTCCAGATCTTTGCATTAAATTTTTTGACTGTTACCTTGTCAGTTATTGGAATCATAAATTTTTGATTTTCAGTTACCCATATCGATACGCCCCTAGGCGTACCGATGCATTTTTTCAACTCAGATTCCAGTGAGAAAATATCGTACCGATATGGCCTTACTATTTCAATGCGCCCCCATTTTTAATCTTTGTCCATTTCGATATGCCCATACGCGTATCGATACGCTATTACACAACGGCTCTTTCTTCTTTTGACAGGTATCGATACGGCTCTTCGCGTACCGATACGGTTGGTCACCATAAAGCATTTATTGCGGGAAAAATGGTCACCAACGGCTATATTGATGACTTCAACCACCCAAACGGTTAGAATTCAATGAGAGGGTATAAATACAAGTCTCCAAAGCTGCTACAACAACTATTGAACATCCATTGAACAACTATCAAACATTCAAGCAAAAATCCAACCCTTGAGCTATTAGAGTCAAATTCTTTGTAAACCCACTTGAGTGAACAAATTTGTATTATTTCATTTGTCAAGTTTGGGTTGTGTGATCTTGTAACTTGGGCAAAAATCTACCTTGTGAGGGTTTTATTCATTTGCCATTTTCTTACTTTGTAAAAGAGTGAATCTTTCAAAGCTTTGGGTAGAAAGCTTTGAAGTTGTAACGGTTTCCTCCTAAGCCTAGAAAAGGGGAAGATTTCATAGTGAAATTGTTGAAATCCTTAGTAGGAAGCTAAGGTAGTGGACGTAGACCTTGTTAGAAGGTTGAACCACTCTAAATCCTTGTGTCCCATTGTCTATCTCTTTCCAATTGCTTCCAAATTTTTTAAATTGCCAATTCACCCCCTCTTGGCCACTTTCTCAATTGATTGATCATCCCAACATGGTTTAATTTGACAAAACAATTAAATTTTTGCTTGGTATAAATAATGAAAATGAACAATAATGAAAAATTAATTAACCAAATGGTTAAGATTTAAAGTAAGAAAATAATTATGAATCTTAACCATTTGATTAATTAATTTTTTTATCCTTACTTATTTTCATCTTTCGTACCAAACAAATAAAAGTTTGAGAACTAAAAGAAATGAAGAAAGTTTAAGAACAAAAGCTTGTGTTTAAGAAATTTGAGAGCCAAAAATATCATTAAGCCTATTATTAAGTTCTGCCCAATCTGTGCCTTAGGGCATAGGTTAAGGTGTATTTAATAATATTAATTAAGTAGAAAATTTTATTGTTGCATTTAATAAGAAACTCATTTAAGATGATTCTTTGATTATTTAAATCATTTAATAATATTAATTCTCAAATTGAGTTGTTTAAGAGTTTAGGGTTTTTAGAAATTATAGTTTAGAGTGTTTAGGGTGTTTAGAGTTTGGTGTTTAGGGTTTAGATTTAGGGTTTAGAGTGTTTAGGATTTTTTAGAGTTTAAGGCTTATGAGTTTTAGAGTTTAGGGTTTGGGTTTAGTTTTAGGGTTTGTGGTTTTAGATTTTAGAGTTTATGGAGTTTAGGGTTTATAGCACTTATGGTGTTTAAAGTTTATGGGTTGTAGAGTTTATGGTTTAAGACTAAGGTTTAAAGTTTATGATGCAATGGTTTAGTGGTTTTAGAGATTAAATAAATGACATTATTAAATAAACAAGAAAAGATTCTTATTAATTGTTTTTATTAAATGTTAAAAAAATCTTTAATTTAATTAATAATATTAAATGCACCTCAACATTTTCCCTATGTTAAACAAAGCCCTTATAATATCTCAATTGTTTGCTCACAAATCGAAATTAAAAAATATTTGTTAATTAGTTGTCAAATGAAAAAAAAATGCATATTAAACTCCGATGACATTTAACTTGCATTGACCAGCGTAACTTTGAACTTAATTAAAATTTAAGTGTAATTACTTCGTACACAAGTAGTGGAGACAAAAATTTCTATAAGCATATTACTTTTGAGGTTTAGGGTTAAAATTTAGGGTTTATAGGTTATGAGTTTAAAATTGAGGAGTTGTGGTTAGAATTTAGGGTTTGGGCTTAGAATTTAGGGTTTGTAGCCTAAAATCTAAATCTCTAATTATATTACCCTAACTTCTAAGCTCAAGGGCGGTTCAAAGATTTTGGGAGCCTTGTGCAATTTTTAAAATGCGGCCATTAATTTATAATCGGTAAGAAATATACATTTTTTCTTCCAAAAAGTTACCTTAATAGAAAAAATATTATTATATTCTCCTCTTTAGCAACAAAAAATTGACTTATAAACATTTAAAAATCAAACATTTTTACTTAAAATGTGTTATTCTTTTTGCATGTTTAAAGTTTTAGATAATTGTTATATATATACACATAATTATATATAAATTTATAATTTTTTTACAACTATTTAACTTAAGTTCTCTATTTTTGGGGCCCCTCTCTCTCGGGGACCCTGTGCGATCGCTCCTATCGCGCCTGTTCAAAACCCCCTCTGTCTAAGTTCTAAATTCTAACCACAACCCCATAGATTCTAGACCCATAATCTCTAAACCCTAAAATTAAGACATTTATGAAAACTTTTTATTTACACCATATGTGTATCGAGTACAAATCCTTTTTGTCTTAAAAAAAACGTTTCCTCTACTGCTTTCCACTTTTTTTTTTTGAAAGTACTGCTTACCACGTTGATTCTATAATCTTATACTAGCAAATAAAAAAATTGATCATGACATGTCCAAACGCTTTTTAATATACAACTTTGACATACAAAGCACCAGTCGTTGTAGTATAGTGGTTAGTATTCCCGCCTGTCACGCGGGTGACCCGGGTTCGATCCCCGGCAACGGCGTTTTATTTTATTTTTAGGTTCAATTCTGGTTTTAGTCCCCGAGCTTTACTTTCTTTTTCTTGCTGAATTGTGTAACCGAATGTACAGTTTCACAAATTGCACTGTATGATATAAACAATGGGAGAAGTGAGGAAAAAAATTCAGCATATACTTTTATTGAAGACAGAACCATGAAATTTCTTGGTCAAAACCAAGAACTTAGGACTAGGTAGTTTTGTCTGAACTTTATGATTCATTTACAAATGGACCTCCTCCTCATATAATTCCAACCCTCTGAGTCTAGAGGGAAGAACACAATAACCCTCACACTTTTGCTGATAATATATGATTGCGGCAAGCAGAAGCAGCCCCCAAAACATAGTAACATCCCAAGCAGCAGAGACACCGCATTGGTCGAGACTCGCAGAAACCTGTAATAACTTGTTGAAAACATTGCTGAGATTGCAATGAATATCATACGCATGTGGCAGCAATCGAACAAGTGTGATCCCTATAAAGAATGAACCGCTGAGAGCCTTCGGTTTCGAGTTCGAGAACATGTTGAATAGTATCTGAGGCAAAAGAAAACTGTCCAATATTAAACCTGCATAGGATTTCAAGTAATTTCACATGGAATGGTGCTGGTAGCCAACCGACGACGAGAGGAGCAACGCAATGTTCGGTCTGTGATTTTCCCAGGCAACAAGAAGCGTAAATTTGGCCCCAGAAGCGTATAGAAACGTAATCACAAGCAGGGTCTTTTCTTCCGCAAACCGCAAAGCCTTCCGGTTTCTGTCATGCGATCTAGCTGAGGCTGTTAATTGGAGAAGGCGAAATACTAGTAAGAAAGCAACCACCTTAACTACCGTAACAGTCACTTCATTTAATTCAACCGATCCACAATTGTGACCCGAAACTCCGTTTTGGTCTCGCTCGTTTGAGCACAAGGTTTCAGAGTCCTTTGCAAGAGGAACCATGTGGCCCAAGTTAAGAATCACAAGCATGACAAGTGAAATGGAGGGCATTACTTTTGGGTACTTCTCCACATGATAAAGCTGCAATCCTTCAAAGATGCACATTAGCGTGTTAGATAATAGAACCTGTGTAGTCTCAACATCCATTGTCCAAATTGAACTTTTTTGTTGATCGGTCATATAGTTAGCTGAAGACACATCCAGATGATGAAAGTATAGAGGATCAGAGCTTTCCCGGGTGTATTCGATGCTTCCCACGATATACCGTCCCTTTTGATTCGGTTCTAATGGAGCAAACTGAAAGTTCAAAAGAATTTCACAGTCCATAAAAGCATTTTCGAACACTTGATTATCGGATCCCAACTTTCTGCAACCAACCATACACAGGTTTCCGATTTCAGAATCATAAACCCCTTCGGCTGTAATCTCCAGTTTCTCTTCAGTATAAGGGAAATAAACTCCATTAACTACATCTGTAGGAGTTTGCAATGTGATGCTCACTTGGTAGCTGACATTGATAGGCCTTGCAGTTGCAGGCAATATTCTTTCAAATTTGGTGCTAGGAAGATCCCTTGGGTACAACACGGGCTTGTATAACTGATCTTTGATAGCGGGAGGATCCGCGGAACCCCATCCATGTTTGTTCTCTGAACTTTTAACCAACATGTCAAATTTCATATCTGTCGAATGCACACTTGGGTATCTGTGTCCCTTGCTTCTTACCAGCTGCACATTTCTCCGGCATAGATTCTTTACTCTGTCAAATTCAGTGTATTCATACTTCAAACCAGGAACACCCTGCATACGATTCCAAGTACTTTGGAGTGTGATCCTACTAAAGTAACCGACATCATTTGCAGTTTTCGTGGTCCAAATTTGCCCGCTCGCACTGCTAGTGTCTCAAATAGACAAGATAGAAGGGAACCTGAAGCTTCACCTTATTGTGCAATCACCAACATGAGCATTAGACCAAGATCCTCCAATGTCTAAAAACCGACAAACAAAAACAAACAGCTGGTTTTTCTTATCATCCCATGTTCCTTCTCCAATCAATGTTGTGTTGGGATTGAAAGAAGGGTACTTTCCAACATGGCTAGTATTTCTAAATTCTACCAGAACCCGAATTCTCCTTTCAACCTCTGAACAAGCAGTGCTTGAAAGTGACAGAAAACGAGGCGAATAACCGTCCAACCATACAAATGGAAGGCAATTTTGCTTTCCAGAAGTGCAGTCACTTGTGTACTGCAACATAAATTCATTGACATGGCCCAATATCGTTGAGCAAAAACTTTTACTTGGAAGTTCGTCGAATGGCAAATTCTTCCGGGCATCACTTTCAGCAGAAAACTCATGTGCAAACTCTCTAAACTCAAAAGTACAGTCATAATTCAACAATGGAAACATGATCATGGAAATGGGTCCAAAGTAGTTCACCCCATCACTACAACTTAAGCTCTCTAAAGTTCCGGTAATCAACGTAGTGATATTATTCGAATTCCTGAGATTTCTAAGCTTGAAAACAGCTGAAGGAGTTAGCAAATTACCTTGTTTAGAGTAAGCAGAACCTGTTCCAACCATACAAAGATTCCCAGAAAAATCTGACCAGAATCCATGGAGATTGAAACGAAACAATCCATAAAATGTAAGGACTCCCTTAATCTTCCACACGCCATCTGCAACAGTTCTAGAAGCATATCTGGTTTCAAACGAGAACCGATTCGAGATTCGAGAGATCTTTGGGTTGAGAATTCCATTTCCACCAATGAAATAACCAGTTTCATATGCATCAAATGATGCAAAACTCTGGGTGTAAGCTTTGGAGTTGGGGACAGATTCAGGAACAACAGAAGAGCAGTAATCAGAATAAGAGACTTCACTCTCATGCTCAGTAGATTCTTCAAATACAATCTCAGCAGATGACACAGATTTTGCTGAAAAACTAAAGAACAGAAAGAAGAGTGCGAGTTTACAAATGTTTACCATTGTAGAAGGTTTCACAGACATTGTAGCATCAAAGACAAAGAAACAATCAGAGCTATGCAATTGCAAAGCTCTAATTTGTTTTTGGGATTTGTCTTTAAGTGAATTTGTCTTATTAAACATTGTGCCGGAAAAACTCAAGTGTTTGCATGGAGTAGTCCGCCCGATCTTGCATTAAAGGGAACGCCATCATAGTCTATGTGATCCGGACACAACCATGTCTGTCTTTTTCAGTTTTTGTGTGTTTGAAGATTCATACATAATACATGTACTCATGTTTGATAAGTGTAAAACACAAATGCTGATTCGAATTCATATATTTGGTTACTAACAAGTTTTGGTTAGAAATACTTGAGCATCTAATATCAAAATCTGTATTGATTTTTATTCAGATAGCGTCGAATCGAATCTGTTGCCTTAATCCTTTTACAAATAACAAATTTGCACATGAAGTTCTTGCAGCCAAGCATTTATTCAAGTTTGTATTACAAAATCTTTTTGGTTCAGTTTGCAAGTGCTTTTGAATAGCTGAAAGAATAAGCCTACTTCAATTATCCAGGCTCTCTAGTTTCATAGAACTCCATTAACTAGACAACAATGAAGCAGTCAAGTATATAACATATCAACAGCTATAATACAACACCGATCGGACATCACTGCCCTAACATGCTCGTCGTAGACAGTCGAACTTTCATAAGCAGGAGTTCCATCCAAGCATGTGCAATCCTTACTACTGTCTAACGGTATATCACACAAACTCAAAAAGATTCAACATAACTCATCTCCTGCAATCATTCTCACATTCATTGTCATGAACACATAAGAAATGAAAATCCTACTAAACCAATCTAGTCTAGGCAGCCTCTTGAATTAGCACACGCACTGCTAGTTCGGAAATGTACTTTAGATATACTACACATCACATACATAACTGCACTAGCTAAACACAATCCAATCCACGGAAAGCACTCAATTTCATATTCACATTGGTCTACCAATCCAAGTAAACATTCATGGACACCATCCTCCGCCTTCTTTGACTCCGGAATTAGCATGAAAGTATAAAAAGCTTTCTTAAAGCTTCCCCATCCTCTTCTGGTTCATATCAACATAGACATATGACCTATCATCTGAAATCAGGTTTGAGCTTGTTTTACAGTAGTAGAACAAAACTGAGTGAAAGATGATGGATATGTAGTTAGTATCCAAGGAATTTTCCTTTGCAAGAATGGCATGACCATTGAAAATAATAGATTAAAATGGCCATTCAATGCTTACACCATGCCAATTGCCAGCTACTTACAATAGTTCAAGTTGAGACAGTGAGAAGTAGAACTAACAGATCAATTTATATGTTTTCAGAAGGTGGAGAAGGCATTCCTTTACAAGGAAATCAACTTAGAAAATGGTAAATTATATATAAAACCATACACCAAAGAATGCATCAAAAGAATCCACTGCTCAACTCTTATCCAGGTTATGGCCAAAAATGAAGTTCAAAATCTTTTAAGAATGTAGAATTACAAAGGTAAATACATCACTAAGTAAAGAGAATATCAGATATGCCGGTATTTAGCAAAAATAATTAAACAGCTTTACAATGTAAATTCATCCCACAAAAATAATTAATCTATTTAGCAAAATACTATATAATCTATTTAGCATTAGATTTGGTGATTATATTCTTTAGGTACATGTTTTGCCATTTTCTTTACACAACGGCTTTTGTGAAATTCAAGACCGTTAGTAAAATTCCATCTCAAGAAGCACAAGTTAAAGCCATTAAATTAATATTTGTGAAACTAAATAATGATAAAATATTCCATGCACTGGCGGTGGCCGATAGAAACAAAAAAAAAATACAAGCGCCTTAATTTTAAGGTTTAAAAACCTAATTTAGGGTTTATGGGTTTAAGTGTATGGATTTAAAATTTAAGGTTTATGGGTTAAGTTTATGGATTTACGGTTAAAATTTAAGGTTTAGCTGTTAAGGTTTATTTTTTAAGATAATATGATTAGGGATTTAAGTTTTAACCTATAAATCGTAAATTCTAACCCTAAATCCTAAATTCTAATCATATCCCCTAAATTCACCTCTAAACACTAGACCCTAAATAAAATCCCTAATTCCTAAAACTAAAGTACTTGAAAAAACAAAATATACACAAACGCTTGTGCATGGAAAAATTGCCCATAAATAATTAATACATTGCCTTATCTTCAATTCAATAATAATAGTAAATCAGGGGGCGGAACACAGTGAGGACTAAGGGGCACGACCCCTAAAATTTTAAAAAATTAAATTTTAGCTCTCTAAAATTTTAAAATATTTAATTTAGTTCCCACAAAATTTTGAGAGATTCATATTAAACTTTAATTTTTTTTGAATTTTTTTAATTTAATTCTTTCCATAATTTTTAAAAGTTCTCACTATGCTTGACCCAAATTTATTGAAAAATTGTAACTCTTCAATTTTTTAAAAATTTCAATTCTAATCTCTATATTTTGAAGAAAAAAATTAGCCCCTACAAACTTTTTTGTCAAGTTCCGCCACTGATGGTAAAAAAACCTTTTTTATTAAA
Organism: Hibiscus mutabilis; assembly: GCA_019671005.1. Taxonomy (NCBI): domain Eukaryota; kingdom Viridiplantae; phylum Streptophyta; class Magnoliopsida; order Malvales; family Malvaceae; genus Hibiscus; species Hibiscus mutabilis. The sequence continues at coordinate 9,472,635 of CM033737.1, read as the reverse complement.
TGGTAATCAAATGTTCTTTAATTGGTACATATGGGCACCCGCTATCCTGAGCCATAAAAGCGACAATCTCAATTTTCATAGAGCCATCATTCTCCATGAAGCTGGTTGTGATTTGTGAATTCACTCAGCTCAAAGCTCTAACTATTATTTCCTCTTTCAATAACACAAAATTTGAATAACATGATATTAGAAGCATTACAATGTCTCCATTGCTGTGTGTTCATGTTTAACACATCCAGCAAAAATGGTAGAAATCATTTCTCTCCTCAAATGTCGGCGGGACTGTTGATCTCCTGAACAAAACAAACGAAACATGTTTGAGTGTCAGACACAGGTGAAGCCACAATCTTCAAGCAGTATCGAGATTTTTTTTTTAAGAATTACCTCATCCTCGAGCACAGCTCCATCAGGAATTCGCAAAGGCAGTCCAGGGTTTGCGTCGATTATAACTTTCCCCTTAAGAATACAAACCATCAAATGACAGAAATGAGTTAAACGGCTAAGTTCAGGACTCGCTGGCAATACTAAAACAGTAGGCTTGAAAACCACAAAGAAAGGAAACCCATTCATTTTTACCCAATCCCAACATTCTCCAAATATATGTCATTGCATGTGTATGGTACCCTGTAAACCTTCATGCAAAGCATATTTCTTACCCGACTTATCAATTTTTCTCAAGTACCAATGTCCATCACTTTTCTAGATATAGGTATGAGGGGGACATGATCTTCCATGGACAAACCCAAATACATGAAAATCTTAAAAAAATATTGAACATACTCTTGATTTGTTTCAAAAATCTAGTCAACAATCCACACCAAACATTGAAGATAGTAAATATTAATTTGAACCAAAAATAGAAGAGAAAAATTTCGATAGAAATCAAATAGCATAGATGAAATTCCTAAAGTAAAGGACCAATGGCATTTTTTTTTTTCATTTTGTGGGAAAAGGAAATTTTATGTGATGGATAGCAAAGAACCTTGATAACAATTTACAGAAACTTCCGTTGGACACAAATTCCCTATTGCACAATTTAGCCATCAATCAATAATTAATAAACACTGACAATCAACGCTTATCTGCAACTTCAGTACTGAAAATATGATAGTATCAAGTTCAAATGTAATACATGAGGAACAGATATGTTAACAAAGAAGTAACAATTGATGCTGGGGAAATAATATGCACACCTTGAGAACTACATCAGCTCCAAACCAAACATCACCTGCCACCTCCAAGCTATCTAGCTTGACAATGCTAGGAATGGTTGTAAAGCGACGTTTGAAATCGCTAATCTGATGAGGAAAGCAGAGTCTAATAACATATTCAAGAAAATAAATGCATCCAAAATAAAGATAATGCATTTGTGAGTCCATAACCCTCACCTTTTTGAATTCAGGTCCTAAAGCAATGTGAGGGTCGCTAGGACTGACCCTCTCATCATTTCGAACTAAAATGCCTTCGTTACATGAGTAAAGGTTTGACTGTAGAACACATAATTGATGCTTAGAAACTTAAGTCAGATGAAATAATAATTTCTTTGGGTTGTAGCCTAAAATTATAGTTTATAAAGTGAATCACCTGGAGAAGAAGTAAGTATGATGTAGAATTCAATGGAAGGAAACGAGATTGTGGAATGGAAATGCCAACTGATTTTTCAAATATCTGCCTCAATGACAAACCAACCAAAAAAAACTTCATTAGTTTCTTGCTTGATGAATCGTGTAAACCTGTCTAGGAAAATTTCAAGTAAAAAGCACCTTTGAATTAGAAAGGCTATTCAAACTCAGGGCAGTAGTACCTAAAAGCCTTTTAATGGCTTTCAAATCTAGCCACCTGAGAAAAATGAAACCACAATTTAGCCATTTTTGCGTTCTTATTAGAACAAATTCACTAGGCACAGCAGTTCACTTACAGGTTTCTTGTATCAATGAATTTGAACCCTTTCATAAACTTGTTATGACCATGACAAAACAGAAAGGAATACAAACAACCAGTTAGGTTAACAAAACAATAACTGAAAGAAATTATGCACTTCCACTATTGTTCTGTGCAATTTGACATAGAAGTTTGGACAAAAAGTGTATACATACACATTCCCATGCCTTTTTCTTCTTTGAATAAGTATTATAAGCAACTTACCTTTTGAGTATGATCGGAAGTAAAATCTTCAAGCTACATCATAATGAAAGCAACAAAGTTAATTAAAGCTTTTTCAAAATATACTTAGATATCAAATGAGTTTATCAGACATCAACATATTTCATGAAATCACTTGCCTTGAACTTTCCTTGGAGTGAACTAGCCATAAAGTTGATTAAACCAGTTGAGGTGGTTGGCATCACCTGAGAATAGTAGAGACTTACAAACAAATTTTAGCCCAAGCAATAGAATATATGGAAACCATCCTTGCATACCTCCGAACAATATTCAATACTGTTTTGGGCCAAATGGTTCAAGATTTCTAAATACCAAATCAAGGGGAACAACTACAGAATTTGAAGGTCATTAAACACACAAAAAAAATCAACAAAAACAATGCAAGGATACTGGGGTCAACAACACTGGCCACATTGTCTGGGTTAACCACAAGGGCATACTCCTTACCCTGGAAACAATGAGATTAACAGTTTGCATCAGGATTCCTCCTGGCATACGTTTCATTTCCGTTCTCATGGATATTTTCTCTTATAGACATGGGAGAAACAAAAAGAAATATTTTACAGATCACAAATACCTGGGAAAGTAATGCATCAAGAGTTGAGCCATTCATGAGGGAAAGGAATTGATCGCCATGATTAGAAGATTGCCTTTGCAAAAAAAAATTAAAGGAAGCATTGAGAAGAGCTTTCAGCAATTGGTGACTTAGATCATAATGTAATCCCATAAAATTTTGGACACACTGATGCTACACGGAGAGGAAAAAATCCCTAAGATACTACAAGTTCTATGGCGTTCAATTGAACATCAAACTATGATTTTCCAGAGAGAAATAGGATATTGACACTAGACTAGGCATTTTCCTGTTCATCAAAATGAAAGGTACTTAAAATGCTAAAATCAGGAAAGCATACATCTAGAATAGAACAATCAAAAGGACCAGTATTTCATAAGAACAATAAGAAAAGAAAAAGGAAATATGAAGAATAAATTCAGAGTAATAGCTGTGGAGCTACCCTTATTTTTGCATTCAAATTTAAGGTTGAGTTCCAGAGCCTACTATGAACTTTACCAAAACTTGCAGAAGTTGCTAAATATCATTATCATAGTTTATTAATACCATAAAATCTTCTACTAACCAAAAAGAAAAGAAAGAAAAGAAATAATGAAGCTGTGCGAAAGTAAGGATGCAAAATTGGATACACCATTCATCATCACAAATTTACGGTTGAGTTCTAGAGCCTACTATGAACTTTACCAAAACTTGCAGAAGTTGCTAAATATCATTATCATGGTTTATTCATACCATAAAATCTTATACTAACCAAAAAAAAAAAGAAAAGAAATAATGACGTTGTGCAAAAAGTAAGGACGCAGAAATTGGGCATACCATTCATCCTCATCTCCCTCGCCGAAAATTGATTCATGTTGAGTTTGTTCACCCTGCATAAATCCAATTATTTTATCAAGAGGAAGTTACTAATTTATGGACCGTAGAAAAGAATTCCATAACCAGCTATGCAACAAGAAAATACTATCTAGGATTTCAAAACTGTTCAAAGGGATGTATATCTACTATCTAGCTAGGTTCTGAAATTTATCAAGAGTAAGTCGCAAGTAAAAGGACTGCAAAAAAATCCAGAACCAATAACACAACAAGGAAAGCTAGATTCTCAAACCTGTTCAAAAGGATGTATATCAATGTCTGAGCTGGAATACTTCTCCAAAACCTACACATGACAACTTGGCTCAGTACCTTTGCGGAGATACAAGGTTAAGAATAATAGTATGTCAAAAAACTAAATCACCTTTAAGATATCATTGTGCGTTCTCTTTGAGTTCATCAAAAACAGAGGAATATTGCATCCATACTTGGAATTCAGCAACTACAATTGAAAATGTTAAACTAGTGAGCTCCAATGCTATAGAACAACTATACATACAACCAAAGCTCGTAACCAACCTGAATTTGGTTAACAATTAAGTCAAGAGGTGTAGACCCATTTTTAACTTCCATCAAAGACCTGCACAAAGGAAAAAGGAATTGCACAAATTCAACTAAACGCTCAGATGTTTCTATGATAAGAATGACCCATACATCAAAAGACTAAAGTAAAGAAAGCTCATCGTTTTCTCAAATAAAAACTGTACAGGTCTTAAATTGTTCTCAAATATTAAGATCACTAAGGAGATTAGTAGTAAAGAATCATTACTTGTACAAAATAAGAATGTCTCGTCTGCGAATGCCAAATATAATAACAAAAAGGACTCATCCACAAGGCTGGTAGTCCAATACTTTGAAGCAAGCCAACACAATATTACAAGAAGATTTAACCATTTATATCAAAAAGATTCTATTCAATACTATAATATATAAATACGGACTACACAAGAAATGCTCACTCTTTTATTGGAAAGAAAAGCAGTATCAATTTCCTGAAGGTTAGAATATTGCTTACTTGGGACCACCGAAACCCATACTCTTTCCAGAAGCTCCATTAAACTTCACCACAACAAGTTTATCCAAAAGCTGCTTCGATTCAGCAATATCTGCATCAGGGCAGAAATAATACAAACAAGTTATACAAGCTGAAAATCAGTGTACTGCTAAACTTTTTTGCCGTTGCTATATCTGGAATAAAATAAATTCACAATGGATAAAAAGAAAAATTACCATCAGAAAGAGGTGCTAAGTTATCATACGGAACAACAAGCACTTCATCACTTGCAGTGCCCTCGCTCTCACCTGCGCTCTCTACTTTGTCCCTTTAGTCAAATATTAGATTTCATGTAAGCCAGACAACTGGAGATAATACCAATATAGAAACAAAGAACAGATGAAGCAAGGCAAAGCAAACAAGGAACACTCAACTCGTATCAAATAGACAAACTTCTCAGTAAGAATTCCAAAATGACATTAGAAAATAAGAAATAAACCTATCATTTGGCAGATTATCAGCTGTAAACCAATCAGAACCAAAAATAGAAATTCTCTCTATACTAAAATCCTCACCCAAGCTACTTAAGGAAGGAACAACACAGTAATAACTCAAAATTATGTCTTAAACATATTGAGAAACTCACATTCACAACCCAAAATCTCTCTTAAATCATCCATCATGCACATCCTAACTTATAATAATCACCTATGCTTTTTATACTCAATTGTGCTTACAGCATACACATATCAGAGATAAAACCCACTCAAGACCCAAAATACCTCCATATCCATCTTCTACCAAAAAGCAAAACATTCAAATTTCAACATCCATGATTCTCATTTCTGTAGAATCCACAATTCAGTAGCAAAAATCACTCTAAAGCACAAAACCCTTCTATCCAAACCGATGTTCCACCTAACCAGAAAGCCAAGAAAGACAAAATCTATTCAACCACACCCAATCCCCCAAAACTATAAATAAGATCCCCCAAAACTATAAATAAAGTGTTCTACCTTATCACATCATTCAAATTACTATCTGAGATCAAAGCACTGAAATTTCAAATCAAGAAAAACAAAATTAAAAAGAAAGAAAAAACATACTCGCTGGTAGCCTTCGTGCCAATCCCCTTTGCCCCATCTTTCTTCTTCTTCTCGAACATAAGACACTTGGCGATCATATTACACACCAAATAAACGAACTGGACAGAATCATTAGCCGGTATCGGATAAGTAACCTTCTTATAATACTCCCACGGCATACTGGAATCAACCAAGGCAACAATCGGAATCCCCAACCTTTCCGCTTCCAAAAAGACGGAACTTTTCCTCTCGGTATCGAAAATCACAACACAATCCGGCATCTTAGTCAGCGCAAAAACCAGTTTCTTGTGCCTAGACCGAAACTTCTTTGGACTAAAACTGTTGGTCAAAAACCCGCGCAGCTTCCAGAGGCTGCTAGCCCTTTCGGGGCTTAAGCTCGATACCCTGGTCGTCATCTCGTCGATAATGGGTTGGAAAAGTGGGTTGGTGTTGATGAAGAGGAGCGAGGACGAAGGGTCACGCGAGAGGTAGGAGAGGAAGTTGAGAGCATTGCGGAGACAGATTAGGGTCTTGTCGGAATCGATAATGGCTTGTCTGTTTCGGAAGCCGTAGGTGAATTGTTTGAAGTGGTGGGTGGCAACTTGTCGGCCGATGTGAGCATTTGTTGTTAAGAGTTTTTGGATTACAACGGAATGGATTGTCATTTTTATTCAAAGGAAAAGTTTTGAGGTGAGCAGAAGCTAAGGTTTAATGGGTGAATTGAATCTGCCCCAAAATCTTTAACTTTAGTGAAGCATTTTAAGTTCAGAGATTTTGGGAATTAGGGTTTAGTGGGGTTTTGCAGATTTGAGGAACGCTTATATACGAACAAGATGGTGTTTGGATCGGTTCGGATCCAGTTGAATTATTTTCCGAAGCAAGTTATCTGGTTAAATTCGAGAAAAGGGTTATTTTCTTTTTTTAAAAATAGAAAATAGTACATTTGAAAAATTATTTAGGAAATATTTGAAGTCTATAATATTAAAGGAGAGTCGTCACTAGCGGTTGTCTGATTTTTATAAGTAGGGTAGCAGTTGTCGGTAGCTGTCGACCACTTTGATCTAATTTTTATTTTTTGTGATTTGGACTAAAATTTAAAAAATATGAAATTGTATGGATAAAAATGAAAATTCTAAAAACTTGATATAAAACGTTGCTTGTGGAATTTAATTTAGATTAGTTGATTTTTTAACTATAAGTTGAATCAAGAACTTTGGAAGGGTATAACTTTATGTTCGAGTGCTCAATTAAAGCGATTTTTTAATCTATCTAACATTTTGATATCTACATGTTGACAATGTTGTAGTCGTTTTCATCTTGAAAAATATCATTTTGGCTTTCAATTTTAAATTTTTTGATTATTAACGAAAATTTTAAATCTTTTGACTTTGATATTCTATAAGTTGTCGAGCTTAAATGTTTGATTTTTTGAACAAAAATATATCATTATTCATAAGGATCGTAAATTCACTGTATTATGGTCCATGTCCCTGTGGTAGAACTACATGGACCTAATTGAAAGGAAATTAAACTTATAAGAACCAAATTGAAAGGAAATTAAAATTATAGAGACCAAATTCTGAAACCTGTCGATTTGGATTCAACATTGAATCGTGTGTTTTCGCTTAAGGGGAAATTTTAATTTTTTTCTTTTTTAATATTTCTTATATGACCCATTTACCTTTTCTTTTTCCTTTTTTTTAACCTTCTTCTCTAATTAAGCCAACTTACCTTCTTAGTTGCTCAACTTTCAACCTATTTTATTATGTTCATCTAACTAAAAATAATATTTTAAGAATTAAACTTTTGAAATTTGTTTTTTAGTCACTACATTCACATTGATAACTCTTTAACGTGTTCTAATTTTATACAAAACCTCTAAAATCTTATGGGTAAAACTTTGATACACAGGTTGTATAAAATTAATTTTACACAAGCCTGTGTATTTACACTATAAAAACTCAAATCCTAAATTCCTAACCCTAATCCTAAAAAACTAAACCTCACACACTAAACCCTAAACCCTAAACACTAACCTTAAATTCTACACCCTACAACCTAAATCCCAAAACCTTAAACCCTAAACTAAAACCCTAACTCCTAAAACTAAAAGGCGTATATCAAAATTTTTTCCAAATCTTATTATAAAATTATAAAAAAACCTTAAAACCTTATTCTCTCAAAATCTCAAACCTAGATTTTCGAAGCCTCTTTGGTTTACTAATATTAAAACATTTTCTTCTAAATTCCAACGACGGAAAAGTGAAGAAGGAAGATACAATCAGAAATAATCTCATCACTTTTCTGTTGACATTACGTTAACCTAAATAGAGATATAAAATGGAAATAATATAATAAAAACAACACAAATATTACGTAGAAAACACTTTAATTGAAGAAAATTTTGAAGCATTGTATCAAAAAAAAAAATGACATTCCAAGCGGACTATACCATAAATTTTAGCTTTTCCGACATGTGCCAAAAAGTTTTTCCCAAAAAATGGGGTTCCGCCCCTGAATATAACCCACTAAATTAATGAATAAATATGTCATTTTGCCCCTCGATTGTAATTAAAATATTATTTTGATAATTTTCTAATATTTTAAAAAATAATTCCAAAAGGTTAAAAAAACAGATTTTCTTAAATATATGAATAATTTATTTTAAAATTATAAAAATATTTTTTGAATTATAATTTTAAATTTTTAAAAATCTTAAAATTCTTTGTGATTTTAATAACTCAATCTAAATACTTCGTAATTGTTCTATATAGGGCTGTAAATGAGTCGAGACAGATCGCGAGTTATTCGAGCTCAACTCGGTCAAAACTCGATCAAAGCTCGACTCGATTAGACTCGACTCGAGCTCGAACTCGACTCAAGTTTTTAACGAGATGATCCGAGCTACTTGATACCCGACTCGAAAAGCTCGCGAGCCACTCGAAAATATAATATACTAAATTTTTAATTTTTTATAATTTAAAATCTAAATTCCTATACATAAAACCCTAAAATCTAAACCCTAAACCTAAGTCCTAAACCCTAAAATTGAAATCCTAAATTATAAACCCAACAACATAAACCTCTTATAATACCCATTTTTTTGTCTGGGCCCCAAATTATATTCGAACCATTTGCCCTATTTAAACCAAATTTAAAATAAAAAACAAATAGCAAAAAAAAAAAAAGAAAAAGGGCATGCCGCCCATATCCTGCAAAGCAATCCCCTCAATTCGCTCACCATGCCGGCACCCCATTCCCTATGCAGGGCTTTCCCACACTCCACGCCACCTCACCCTTCACCCTTCTTTCATTTTTAAATCCCCTAATCCACTCACTTTACAAGGGGGGCCGGCCATTTCAAGCACAAGGACAAGGAGAGCTCTCGGCAAATTGAAAAAAAAAAAGAGAGGCTCTCGGCAAGTAGGAAAAAAGGGGATTCACTCCCATTTATGTTTTATTAGTAATCTTTTTTATTTATTTTATTTCCATTTCTATCATCATGTTTTTTCGTCTTTTTATGTTCAATATATGTGTTGTTCGAATACTTTTTTAAATGTTGTAGCATCATGTATGTATCTTTTTTATTTCATTCGCTTTTTTTATTTTATTAGGATAATAATAGGAGTATTTTGTATGTATCTAGCATGCATGCATAGGTATAGTTTGTCTTTGATTGCATGGTTACTCACATGTTTGAGTTTTTATTTGTTTATTTGCAACATGTGGGGTATGCATGTTCTCCTTTACCGTATGTATGTTTGTGATATGTACATAATATGTGGTTTTGCTTTGTTTGTAATAGCATATGTTTAGTTCGTGGTTTTACCGTTTAATGTTCATTTCCGTTTATCTATATTTTGGATATCTAATATATGCGTATGTTAGACCTTTGTACGGTATGTATATTATATATATATATGTATTTGTTTATGTCTTAATTATTCACGCTTTGAATTTATTTTATTTACACATTCGAATAATTTGCCATGCATGCCACGTAGTTTAATATTAATATGTTTTAGTCCTTTTTTGGTTATGTATTATATGTGTATATATTTTACATATGTATTTGTTATATTATATATTATATATATGTTGTACATATTTTTATATTTTACATTATATTATTTATTAAATATTTAGCATATTATATGTTATTTAATATATAGATATAGTGTTATAATAGGTATATATTACTTTTGTTACGTATGTACTTTATTATGTAAATACGTTTTATGTTATATTATTATATATATATATATATTTTTTTCTTCTACAACCCATATTTTATGTATAACTTTTTATATTTTCTATATTTTTACATCATATATATATAAGTTTTATGCACATTGGTAAAATATGTATAATATTTTATTTATGTTAGATTCATTTTTATGTGTTAGATTAATATTTATGTTAGATTAGTGTTTTATTAGTATTTATTTATATTTTTATCGTATTGTATTTATGTTTGCCATGTTTTAAGTTGCATTTCGGATATATATTTCGTTAATGTGATGCCCTTTTATCCGAGGGTAAACGGGGCCAGTATCAGGTGTAGTGATGATGGTTGGACGTTTATTTTCGGATAACAGGGCCTTTAAAATCTACTCGCACTATAATCAAAATTTTAATTTAATCGTCACTTTAATATGGAAAGTTTAATATTAATAAAGTGGTAATTATTAAAGTACCAATTTTGGGCGGTGTGGGGGTGCTAATCCTTCCCCATCCGTAACCGACTCCCGAACCCGACATTTTGAAATCTTTGGTTTTTACGGTGTCTGGTCCACCTTGAGTAGCCGGTGGCGACTCCATTTTTAAATAAAACACGGGTTTTATAAAACTCCACGCGGAAGACATTATTTTTAAAATAAAGTAAAACAAAATAAAAAAACCACATTTTTTAGCGAGAGGGACATCGCTACAGATGGTGACTCCGTTGGGGATATTTTTTTGGTTTTCAAAAATAAAAAAGAGTCGAGCTTTTTAAATAATTATCAATTTACTAATATTGGAAATTCCGGATTAAAGTGACTATTAAAGTAACATTTGGTTATAATTGCGCGTTTATTTTAACGCATTTAAAATTTGGCATATAAACCCATCCTTTTAAGTGGGGGAAAACGCTAATGCTTTCGTGAGGATATTGTTCCTCTGTGTAGGCCTAGCAAGTACCTTCGGGGCTCGAGTACCTTATGTTTTCGTAAGGATATCGTTCCTTCGTGCAGGCATAAGCGAATGGGTCCCCCTAAATTGAACCCAGTTGAAAGGAGTCTATAATGGGTGATGATCGGGGACCTTGCTACTCTTAGTAGGGGACGGCAAGGACAATTTGGGTACCTCTTAGCACCAAAACTGCATGTAGAGAACATATAGAAGCCCACACTTTTAGAGCCATGCGGATAACCTAGGTGTTTTAGACGGGATGTAAATAGGGTTGTTTTGCCCTTTTTATTTGTTTATTTATTTTATTCGGTACTGACTCATTTTCTTTTTTGCTTTACTTTCTTTTTTGCATACATTATTGCATTTGCACTACATGAAGGTGTTGATTCAAGTGGTTTGCCCGAGCAGAAATGCTTATTCACGACTGGTTCTCAATTTAAAAAATTATCATCGGGAGAAAATCTAGTACTCAGATATCGAGGCAATATTCAGAGTTGCAAATGAGTCCCGTGAGTTCGAAAGTTGTGCCACGAGAACCATTTTTGAATCAATACTTTCGCATCTAAGACATGCACCTCACATTTACATGCATACATTTTGAAAATTTTAAAGTCGGTCCTCGGGTTGCCCCATTAAATACAACGAAGTTGGTCGATCTAGCACCTTACAGAGCCTCTTACAAAATTTTGGTCTTGGGGCATGTCCAAAAGCACCCCCACATCTTTTACAAACATTATGCCTTTAACAAGGCCTCAGTCTAGGGGCATTCTTTGCCAAGGTCTAGCCTTCATTGCCGAGTCAAACCCTTGCACCCCTGAAATGTCTACATTGACCACAGTCTGTAAAACTGCACCTAATCCAAAAAATAATTATCTACCATGAACCAACACAATTTTATGAACCCAACTTAGGGGGCAACAGAATCCACACTCAAAGTGTCAAATTCAAGATCAGTTTCAGACGATGGTATAAGAACGAATAAAATGTTGGGGCATGCACCCAGATGACTGATCGAACCCAAGAAGAGGTTGGGGCACCGTCACATACAAAAGACCAAGATCCTGACGGGACCAGTGAGGAGTCAGGGGCATCCTTTTGAGGATCAAAAAAAATCATGTCACATTCATGCATGTAGTTGCATTTATCTTGCATGGAATCATTTTTGCATACGTCATACATTTAGATTAAGTGCATACACCAAAATCACCATGCATTTAGGGTAGACACATGCATTTAAACATAAAATTAGATACATTCATGCAATCTTGCTTGTACATAACAGGTCTACGGAAAAGACCGAGTACCCTCAACATGAGGGCAATGACAAGAAGGCCAACCCTAGTCTTGAAGGAGGCCAAACACGAAGAAGATGCTGAAACACCCAAAATAAAAGGTATCAGATATAAAATCTTTGAACAATTACTGACAAATGTTTTTCCTTTGTAGGATTTTATTCCTCAGACGATGGTGTGACGGACGTCAACATTCTCCCGATTTTTACTATTGCCAATAGAAATTCTTTTCAGACCCTGCCCTCTGTCGATAGAAAAGTAACGTAATTTTTCTAGACATTGTCTCGCTGTCAGTGGCACAGTCATCCAACATCTTGCAAATCATGCCTCCGTCAGTGGTGGTACGCCAACTTAATGTAGATCTTACCTCTGTTGGTGGTGTTGCAGATCATATTTTCCATTCGGTCATGTCTCTCTGTCAGTGGTGTAGCAGGTCTCACATTTTGCTGATCTAGTCTCTCCAGCAGTGGTGTAGCAGATCAAATCCTACCCAGATCTTGCCTCCATCGGTGGTGTTGCAAATCAAAATTTCCATCCGGATCCTGTCTCTCCGTCAGTGGTGTAGTGGGTCTCACATTTTGCTGATCTAGTCTCTCCAGCAGTGGTGTAGCAAATCAAATCCTATCCAGATCTTGCCTCCGTCGGTGGTGTTGTAGATCAGATTTTCCATTCGACCCTACCTCTCCGTCGGTGGTGTAGCGGGTCTCACATTTTGCTTATCTAGTCTCTCCGTTAGTGGTGTAGTAGATCAAATCCTCTCCAGGTCTTACCTCTTCGACAGTGTTACAGCTAGACCAAACTTTTCCTTAGAATTTGTTTTTTAGTTACAAGAAAAAGATCAAAAAATCAAGAAAAAATAAAAAAAAGAAACAAAAAAGAAAAAAAAGAAAAAAAAGGTCGAAAAAGAGAGAAAAAGAAGAAAGAAAAAATATTCAAGTGTTATTTGATCATGTCCCTCCGTTGATGGTGTGGCTGTGTTCAAATTGATGTCATCCGATTCTACTTTTTCGTTGAGGGTCTAGTGGAGTCCAAATGCTGAAATACGATCTTATCTCTCCGTTGATAGCGTGGATAGATCCAACAAACATAAATCTTCAGTTCTACCTCTTCGTCGGTGATGTAGCTGGACAAAATTTGCCAAATTCTGATCATGCCTCTTCGTCAGAGTCGTAGCTTGATCGTAAAGAAATCAACTATTCGATCATGCCTCTTTGTCGGTGTCGTTGCTGGATCAAATCTTTAGACCTTGCCTCTTCGTCGGTGTTGTAGCTTGGTCAAATATAACTTTCGGTTCTGCCTCTTCGTCGGTGTTGTAGCTGAACCAAATTTGCCAAATTCCGATCATGCCTCTTCGTCAGAGTCGTAGCTTGATCGCAAAGAAATCAACTGTCCGATCCTGCCTCTTCGTTGGTGTCGTAGCTGGATCAAATCTTCAGACCTTGCCTCTTCGTCGGTGTTGTAGCTCGGTCAAATACAACTTTCGGTTCTGCCTCTTCGTCGGTGTTGTAGCTGAACCTAATTCACTAACTTCCGGTCTTGCCTCTTCGTCGGTGTTGTAGCTAGAGACCAAATTCACTAACTCTTGATCCTGCCTCTTCGTCGGTGTCGTGGCTGGATCAACATTACTAACTTTAGACCATGCCTCTTCGTCGGTGTTGTAGCTTGGTCAAAATTTACCAACTTTCAAGTTTTATCAATATTGTATCTAAAAAAAAGAAGAAAAAAAGAGCAAAATGAAAAAAGTAGAAAAGAAAAAGGAAAACAAAGAAGAAAAAGAAAAAAGAAAAAGAGAAAATGAAGAAGTTGCCAGTTTTTTGGTCTTGTCTCTTCGTCAGAGTTGTAGCTAGATCAGACATCAGGACTTTCATCCATCGGTCTTGCCTCCTCGTCAGTGTTGTAGCTGGATCGAATTTTGTAGACCCTGTCTCTTCGTCGGTGTTGCAGCTGGGTCAAACTCTCTTTAGGTATTAGCTTATTATCAATAATGTAGCAAGTTGGACTTATTTTGCTTCCCCAACAGACAACCCCCTATTTTTAAGATTTTGCTTCCCAAGAGTGACAAGGTAGATCAACCAAGACAAGAAAAAAGACCTGCATCAAAGAGAAAAAAGATCTACAGAAGAACGAAGACGTGCATCAAAAGGAGAAAAGTTTAGCCAGACCAGACAAAAATGGTTATTCTTTTGTCTTTGCTCTCTTCCTATTACACAGCAATGAGCAAAGAGGGGCAGATGTAATACCCATTTTTTGTTCGAGCCCTAAATTATATTCGAACCATTTGCCCTATTTAAACCAAATTTAAAATAAAAAACAAATAGCAAAAAAAGAAAAGAAAAAGGCTATGCCGCCCATACCCTGCAAAGCAATCCCCTCAATTCCCTCACCATGCCGGCACCCTCATGCCCTATGCAGGGCTTTCCCACACTCCATGCCACCTCACCCTTCACCCTTCTTTCATTTTTAAATCCCCTAACCCACTCAATTTACAAGGGGGCCCTGCCATTTCAAGCACAAGGACAAGGGGAGCTCTCGACAAATTGGAAAAAAAGAGAGAGGCTTTCGGCAAGTAGGAAAAAAGGGGATCCACTCCCATTTATGTTTTATTAGTAATCCTTTTTATTTATTTTATTTCCATTTCTATCATCACGTTTTTTCGTCTTTTTATGTTCAATATATGTGTTGTTTGAATGTTTTTTTAAATGTTGTAGCATCATGTATGTATCTTTTTTATTTCATCTGTTTTCGTTCTTTTATTAGGATAATAATAGGAGTATTTTGTATGTATCTAGTATGCATGCATAAGTATAGTTTGTCTTTGATTGCATGGTTACTCACATGTTTGAGTTTTTATTTGTTTATTTGCAATATGTGGGGTATGTATGTTCTCATTTACCGTATGTATGTTTGTGATATGTACATAATATGTGGTCTTGCTTTGTTTTGTAATAGCATATGTTTAGTTCGTGGTTTTGCCGTTTAATGTTCATTTCCGTTTATCTATATTTTGGATATCTAATATATGCGTATGTTAGACCTTTGTACGGTATGTATATTATATATATATATGTATTTGTTTATGTCTTAATTATTCACGCTTTGAATTTATTTTATTTACACATTCGAATAATTTGCCATGCATGCCACGTAGTTTAATATTAATATGTTTTAGTCCCTTTTTTGGTTATGTATTATATGTGTATATATTTTACATATGTATTTGTTATATTATATATTATATATATGCTGTACATATTTTTATATTTTACATTATATTATTTATTAAATATTTAGCATGTTATATGTTATTTAATATATAGATATAGTGTTATAATAGGTATATATTACTTTTGTTACATATGTACTTTATTATGTAAATACGTTTTATGTTATATTATGTATATATATATATATTCTTCTACAACCCATATTTTATGTATAACTTTTTATATTTTCTATATTTTTACATCATATATATATATAAGTTTTATGCACATTGGTAAAATATGTATAGTATTTTATTTATGTTAGATTCATTTTTATGTGTTAGATTAATATTTATGTATTTATGTTAGATTAGTGTTTTATTAGTATTTATTTATATTTTTATCGTATTGTATTTATGTTTGCCATGTTTTAAGTTGCATTTTAGATATATATTTCGTCAATGCGGTGCCCTTTTATCCGAGCGTAAACGGGGCCAGTATCAGGCGTAGTGATGGTGGTTGGGCGTTTATTTTCGGATAACGGGGCCTTTAAAATCTACTCGCACTTATAATCAAAATTTTAATTTAATCGTCACTTTAATCCGAAAAGTTTAATATTAATAAAGCGATAATTATTAAAGTACCAATTTTGGGCGGTGTGGGGGTGCTAATCCTTCCCCATCCGTAACTGACTCCCGAACCTGACATTTTGAAATCTCTGGTTTTTACGGTGTCCGGTCCACCTTGAGTGGCCGGTGGTGACTCCATTTTTAAATAAAACACGGGTTTTATAAAAGTCCACGCGGAAGACATTATTTTCAAAATAAAGTAAAACAAAATAAAAAAACCACATTTTTTAGCGAGAGAGATATCGCTACACCTATAAACCCTAAACTAACACCTTAAACCCTAAAATTAACAAGTTTGAGTTTACACAACTTATGTATAAAAGTTTTTTCTTGATATGGTTTTAAATGAGACGTGACATATGGCGAGCTACTCCAGTCCGACACGGTTAAAGATCGGTCAACACTTAACTTGATTGGGCTTGAATCAAGCTTGAACTCGACTCGAATTTTTAAAGAGCCAAGTCGAGCTCATATTTCTAAGGCTCATTAAAAATCACTCGAGCTCTTAACGAGCTGAGTCGAGCTCAGCACTACTCGAGCTCTACTCGACTCGTTTACACCCCTAGTTCTATATTTGTTCATATTAACATTATATGTATAAAAAGTAAATATGTTTACGAAATACTTTAAGGAAAATATTATATGCACTTGGTGGAAAAAAGTTTCCACAATCGCTTTAGTTTTAGGTTTAAAGATTTAGTTTAGGGTTTATAATTTAGGGGTTGTGGTTGGAATTTTGAATTTATGGCTAAAATTTAGGGATTAGAGGTTAGGGTTTAGGTTTTAGGATAATATGTTAGGGGTTTGGGTTTGAACTTATACACCCTAAATTATAAACATGAAGCCCTAATATAGGGATGAACATTTTACCCGACCCGGCCCGATTAGGTCAGATTTTTTTTATAGAAAATTCAGGTTCGGGTCGGGTAGGATTTTTATTAAGTACGCTTTCGGGTCGGGTTCGAGTTTAGGGTGGAAAATACCTGACCTGACTCGACCTGAGACTAATAGTGTAATTTTCCCATATATTTTTAGAGATATTGGCAATAATGCTCCATATTTATATATATATATATATATTAGGTCATTAAAATTGATTTTTTTACAATTAGGTCCCTAAAATTTAATTTTTTTAATAGCTCGGGTCAGGTCTGGTCGGGTTCGGGTTTAAGTATATAATTTTCGGGTCTGTTCGGGTTTTTTTAAGTATGAGGTCGGGTCGGGTTTGAGTTTAGGGTATATATTTTCGGGCCGGGTTTGGGTGGGCCAAAAACCCGACCCGTGCCCATCCCTAGCCCTAAAACATAAAATCAAGACGCTTATGGAAACTTTTTGTTACCACCGGTAGTGCATAAAATTACTACTCATACTTTAATCTAAACACTCATTAACATGATTTATCTCATACATTGGCGGTGAAAAAAAGTTTTCATAAGTGCCTTAGTTTTAGGGTTTAGGTTTTAATTTAGAGTTTAGGTGTTAGGTTTATGGGTTGTGCTTAGAATTTAGGGTTGATGGTTAGAATTTAGATTTAGAGGTTATGGTTTAGGATCATGGTAACATGTTTAGGAATTTAAGTTGTAACTTTGAATCCTAAATTCTAATCATAACTCATAAAGTCTAAAACCCTAAACTAAATCCTTAAGCCTTAAAACTAAGGTGATTGTGAAAAAAAATTCCATCGTAGTGTATGGAATAACTAAATGCTTTTTTATTCCTTTATTTTACCAAACAAAACCATGAAGGGAGATTGAAGTTATACGTAGTTTTTACTCTTAGCGGATTCATTATACATAGGGTAATTATTTAATGCATCGTTAGTAGAAAGTTTTTTTTTCACAACCGGACTTGTAAAGTTACTATGTATTCTTTTTAGGGGTCTTAACCCCTAACCTTTAAATTATAAAATTTAAACCATAAAATATATTCTCAAACCTTAAAACGTAACCATAAAATTAAAGCTCTAACTCTAAACTCTAAACCATAATCTATAAACCCTAAAAATTAAGCGCCTATGAAAAACACATTTTCCAATGTCGGTGCAAAGAATATTTTACCTTCTATTAAAGCAAACAAAGATAAAAAAACAATAACCTTTGATTAAAACTGAAAGCACCATTTACCCATTAAATACAATTTTCTTTTGCCTAAAAAACATATTTGTTGCTATAAAACTATATCTAAATTCACACTGAGAATAATTTTCCCAACCTAGACAACATTAATTACACAATTAAATTCCATGTATCATAAGCAAAAGATCAAATTATCGCTCTCAAACTTGTAAAATTGAAATGATAGTTTAAAATTTGCTTATTTACCTTGGCACCATAAATTCAAGACTAAAATCTATAAATCATCCAAAGCTTGATTGTTTAGTTGCAATCCATTAAATGTTCAAGTACTTACTTTTACCCAATTGACCCTTCAAGGGATGTAATTCGGTTAAAACTCACATTTAAAAAAAATAATTGGTTTTGTATGTTTTTATATAATTTCAAAATGAATAAATATAAACAATATTGAGTATTTAGATTAGGTATTAAAGTCATAAAGAATTTGTAACACCCAAAAACCGGCCTAGTTGTAAACCAGATTCTGGTGACCAAAAATTTAAATTTCGGCAAGTCAAAATGATTATTGACCATTGACCATGTGGTTAATTTCACATGTATTGATGTTCAGTTAGGCATTGCCATTGACTTTGGGCCATATTGTAAGTATTGAAAACTTAAGGAATGTTGTATAGTGACTAAAATACAAAGATTAAGTCTTAGGTAGCCAAAGTTCAAAGAGTGGGGAGTTGGAGGACTAATTGAGTGACTAATCCCTCGAAGGATTAATCACCCATACGTGCACCATAGGGAGGAGATTACTTCACACAAAGGTTTCCTAAATTATTTTAGTACTTTAACCAAAAGGATATAGGAAAGAAATAAGACACAAACTACTCCATTGGGTAAATGCTAACTGTTGGAAAATAGACTGCTGCAAAACAAGGGCGTTAGCACTGACTGAGCAGAATAATATAAAAAGAATCAAAAGAACTAGTAAACCATGTCGTGCTGAAAACCATTGTCTTAGAAATGAATTCGTCCCAATGTGTGTAATTGCTGCTACAGGCGGTTCACCCCCAAGGTTAGCACAGTCTCTCTAATATTTGTACACCCAAATATCAGAGCGAAAATCGGTGGTACTGCTCTTCTCTTGTAAACAACCTAGGAAAATACTTAAAAAAAACCTCAGAGAGTGTTTAGCAAATAATTCATCGTGTGTACTTAAAATAAGCTACAGAAGCTCTTATTTATAGCAAAAAGTATAGGGGTAAAATTGTCATTTGCACTCTCTAATTAAAATCAGATTAATGATGAATTTATATACATTTAAAAACAAAAATTAAAATAGCTTTGAAACCGCTGCATCCACTTTATAATGAACGAATCTGGACATAAAATAGTCCAGATTCATCCACTCTGAAAAATTAATTAATACATAATCAATCAGGTATTTAAACATTGTATTAACGGTTCGAATTTCAAACTATTCCAACGTCTTATAAATACAATATTTTTTCAGAAAAATAATTTTCCAGTGTTCAATATTTTACCAATAAATTCTTTCAATTTTTTTATAAAAAGATAAAACACGATATGGGCTGGAAGGACGACTGTGATGGCGCGTTCATGCAGGGGCCTTGTCTATTACTCACCCAACAATTAAGGCAACAAGTGGTTTTATATAAACCAAGCCCAAGGTATTTTTCCACCCAATGTGGGATACTTGACTTGAGCATTCTCCAACAATCCCTCACAAATGCGAACGAATTTTTGAAAAACAGAGTGACAAAATTTGAGTTTAAAAATGCGAGAAGAGCAATAACGAGATTAGTTGCTTAAGCACTAGTGAACGTATCTGGAACTAGCACATAGTGAAATGAGTAATTCTTCTATTAGATAAGTGAACGAATCTGGAACTTTCTAAGATAGGGGTGAACTCATAGCACACAACTAACCCTTTCATCCAATTAAATCCTAGATGTGTCAAAAAATATACAAATGTATATAAATATATATAGCCATCTGACCTCAGGATTCTAGTAAGTGTACTAGAAAAATATCCCAATATTTTCTATAGAAGGTGGCTAATCCTTCTCACTTACATAGGTTATTTCATCAGGTTTATGAGCTATGAAATAATTAAGAGCTTTTTCCTCATTCTCACCCTCTCAAATAAATAGGTGAATTCTTCAAGTTCATTTATAAAATAAACCACCCAAACTCTGGGATAAGAATTCATTAAGAATAAAAACTCAACCTCTTTAATTGGTGAATTCAATAAGTTCATCTCAATAGAACAACCCAAACTCTTTGTGATTAAATTCATTAAGAGTTTAAGAAAACTCATCCTTTCTAACGGCAAGTTCATTCAGTCCTTTGCGATAGGACTACACACTCAACACTGGCTATGAACTTATTAAGAGTAGTTATTCAACCAAAGTCGGTAAATTTATCAAGTATTTCTCACTAAGACCACCCAGAACCTGGGCTATGAATTTATTAAGAGTAATAAAACTCAACCTGTGCATGTACATTGTTCATCATAGGGATAGGTAGTAAAAATGTACACTATGAGTACTCTCCATGGTTTCGTTTGACCACATTAAACTTAGATAACTAAGTTTTGTATCCACCATGAATTCCTCAACTAATGGGCTTTAGACCTATCCCCCTCGACGAATCCAGAACCAAATTCTGACTTAACTCTTTGGTAAGCGAATTAGCTAGGTTCATTTTTGACTTCACATACTTTAAAGAAAGTACTCAATTCCTTATTAAATGTCACACTGATTCATATCTTATGCGAATATGTCTCTGCTTACAATTGTAAGCTTGGCTTTTAAGCCACACATATCGTGGTTCGTGAATCACAAAATAAGGATACCCGAAGTAGTCGATTTTTTCTCAACAATGGAATATCTGCTAATAAATTTTTGAGCCACTCGACTTCTTGCCTAGAAAGTTTAAGAGTGATAATTCTTACTTCATGGTAGTGCGAGTGATACAAGTCTGCTTAGGACTTCTAAAAAATTGCTTCACCATTTAAGGTAAGATATACCCACTCGTTGAGTTTACTTCATCATTATCGGTAACTCAGTTGGAGTCACAAAATCCCTCTAAATAGAAGGAAAACCAAAAAACTCGAGTTGCCAATCTATAGTACCTTAACAATATTACAATAAACATTTTGAGTGTAATTTAGTGCTCATCACTAGGATTATAAGTATATCTACTTAACCTACTCACTCATTAGGCAAAATTAGGCTGAATTAAGAACATAAGGCTTCTTTAGCATTCTCAACCATGAAAACACTACTTCCTTTACTCTTAAAGAGATGTAATATAGAGTCATAAGGAGTTTTAAACATGGATGACAGCAACACTATCAAATTTCTTTAACACCTTTTAAAAAATAGAGTATTTTTCTAAAAAAACCTTTTCTATTTTTTTAGGTACCCTTAACTCCTAATATCACTTTATCTCTTTCAAGTGTGATTCGACATTTATTGATTCCATTTTATCATAAACTGGACTTATTCAAAAACTAGTATCAAATTGAACATTATAGCTTCATTATAGGTCTTTGGATCCTTACCTATCAGGAAAGATCGGGCTATAGGATCAGATTTAAAGTCTAAATCACTTATTTCTGTAATAAATGAAGTTTTATAACTTTGATCAAAAGGTAGTAGCTACCTTTTATCTTTTACTTCTTCTAGGCTCTAATTCAAACTCTAGAGCATCCTTGGCAGTAGTACTAGAAAAGACATGATTCTCTTGATATGTTACAACTTTTAATTTAGGCTTCTTTAAAGGAAAAGAGTCCTCACAACAACCCTAGATTCACAAATTGAGAAATCATGTAAAGACATGAACCAATATGACACTATATGTAGCATACCCTACAAACACTGCATCAACTATTTTAGGTTCAATAAAGGTTTTCTTAAAGTCAGGCTAAACAACTTTTTCCATATACCCCCACACTTTCAGGTAATGCAAACATGTTGCACAATTCTTATGGGGTATAGTCTAATTTTATGAGGTACTCGGTTTAATACATGATTAACCGAGAATGGCTTTCTCCTTAAAATTAAGAATTCATTATCTCTTCTTAAAGATTTATTTTTCCTTCTTAATAATTATATACATAAAAATTTGAATGGAGTTTTTCCTTCGAATTACGCCATTTTTCTTACACACGTCTTTAAGAAAATTAGACTATATCTACTACCTCTATTGGATCTAATACGTTTTATTCTCCTATCTAGCTGATACTCAACTTCTATCTTAAGAGAGAAGTTCTCAGCTTCATCTTTTAGTCTAAGGAGTAAACCTTTGTATATCTATAAAGGTGATGTATCAGTGTTTTCCTTCCTTACACACACAGTTTCTAAAATTTGCTAGATCAGAATGTATAATATCTAAGTTTAGAAACTGTTTTTAAGAAGGTTTAGTATGCTTAGCTTATACAAAACTCATATTTGTTAAAGCTATTCTTTTCTAGATTAGTTATTATTTTAAACCACTTGCCATAATCTAGCATGTCATACCACAAATGTTTTTTATTTAATCAATATATGTCAAAGTCTGCATTCCTTATTTTACTCAATCACACTAGAGTCAATGACATATTTAAAGATATTTCATCTTCTCCCTAAAAAGAATTTTACAAAGAGATTTCAATACACTCCTTGTATAAGCAATTTTTCTCTTCCTTCTTAATCCTCTTATTAAGAGAAGGATTAAAAGCTACAAAAACACTTTTGAGTAGCACTAATGTCTTATAAAATTCTCTTCATATTAGTAAAAAAAATTGACTTAAAGAGACCATAAAATTTTATCTACTATGACTTAAAAGAACCTTTCTTTGAAAGATTATTTGTTTATTACTCTAACTTCTGCACTAAGTTAGAAAAAGTTATTTGGTCATAATCTTATAAATTGGAATAATAATGCACCAGGTAGGTTTGAAAGAGAGGTGGTGCATGAAACACGCTTAAATACCAAATCTTTCATTAAACCAATCCTAGACATGCATTTTCATACTATCTCACTTCTTTTCCAATTAGTCACTTATGAAAATTTCTTTTCTTTATTTAGTTCTCTTCAAAAATTATACTTTAATATTTTTACTTATAAAAGTATTTTATTAAGCATACACATGATGAGATTTTTTACTCAGAAAGGTCATCTAGCCTTAGAGTACAGCCTAGTCTAAAACATGCTCACAATGTTTACAAACTAGTTTAAAGGTTGAACATAAATTTATGTATTATAAAGCATTAATTGACCGATAACAAATCTAAATAATCTGACCTTGTGGGTAAAATCGTAATTTTCAAGCATATATGCTTACTCCCGCCATGTATGTAACTTCAGTACCATGATTTGGTATTTTTCTGCAATAGATACTCCATGTGAATTAATTCTCTTTAAAAATCTTGTTAATTCTAAAATCAGAAACAAATTATCTTTGTTAGTTTAAAAATAATTACTATCAATAATAAACATTCTCAAAAGTAATTACTGATAGTAATTAAAATTCTTATCTTTGAGACTCCCTTTTATATTCAATAGATTGTGGGAATCCGAACAAAATTTGGACGATTCCTCGATAAGAGTATTTGTATTTAAGAACCATTCCAACATATATAAGATCTGTTCATCTTCTCCAATGAATCAAACTTGGTCATTGACACATTTATTTTTGATAAACAAACATCCATTCCTCCTGTTAACTTATAAATTTTTCAAAAGAAATTATTAGTACGACAATTATGGATATATATATATATATATCCAAAGTTTGAATTTGTTTTATAAACAAATCTCCAGCCGTCATTTCTTATTTTCAATTATGATTCTAAAATATATATAATTTATACATAAAAAATTAGAACCAATATGAGAAGCCAAAATGATTCCAAATTCTCAGAAATAACAATCATAAAATGATTATTAAACCATCAAATTCGTGGCCCCTTTAATACTATTCTCTGCATCAAATTTTCCTGGGCCAATATCATTTCTTGCAACCACCCATTTTCATGCATGGTGCCACGAAAAACGTAGATTTTAAAATTCTAAAATCTATGAAATATAAGCTCCACATTTAATAATAAATGTAAATTAAAAACTGACATCATAAAAATTCCAAACATTATGGCACAATATTAATTAAGAAAAGCGTTTAAAAACGCATGCGCCATTATTACCAGTTTTAAATGCATGGTTAATATATATCAGTTTAATATAAAACTCAGCACAACAAAATACTAAAATAACGGTAAAGTATGTTTTCTAAGCCATAAATTTATTCAATGCCTTTTAATACATACTTATTCCCAAACGTAAACACATGTTTATTAACCATGTAAACATGTATCACATTAAAAATGACATTCTGCCATTTCAAAATTCAATTATTTTGATGAAGTTTGCACTTAAAGCCATTTAATTAATAAACGGTTTTGTAATAGTTTCATCAAAAATCATCATCACAAATATTTATAATATTTTAATGAAAACGCATGCAAAGTACCTCAAATTTATTTGAATCTGCGTTTACATGGATGATGATGCATTTCCCTTAAACCGATTAATTTGGAAAAAAAATATGATCGACCTCTACCATCTTGTTTTCCAAAGTGTGTTTTAACAGCACGTTTCTAAATTGTTGGAAAATAGACTACTGCAAAACAAGGACGTTAGTACTGACTGGGCAAAATAATATAAAAAGAATCAAAAGAACTAGTAAACCGTGTCGTGGTGAAAACCACTACCTTAGAAATGAATTCGCCCCAATGTGTGTAATTGCTGCTATAGGCGGTTTGCCCCCCAATGTTAGCACAGTCTCTCCAATATTCGTTCAACCAAATATCGGAGCAGAAATCAGTGGTACTGCTCTTCTCTTGTAAACAACCCAAGAAAACGCTTAAAAAACCTCAGAGAGTGTTTAGCAAATAATTCATCGCGTGTACTTAAAATGAGCTACAGAAGCTCTTATTTATAGCAAAAAAGATATGGGTAAAATCGTCATTTACACTCTCTAATTAAAATCGGATTAATGATGAATTTATACACATTTAAAAACCAAAATTAAAATAGCTTTGAAACCGCTGCATCCACTTTATAATGAACAAATCTGGACGTGAAATAGTTCAGATTCATCCATTCTGGAAAATTAATTAATACATAATCAATTCGGTATTTAAAAATTGTATTAACGTTTTGAATTTCAAACCATTCCAACGTCTTATAAATACAATATTTTTTCAGAAAAAATAATTTTCCAGTGTTCAATATTTTACCAATAAATTCTTTCAAATTTTTTATAAAAAAATAAAACACGAGCCGAGTCGAGCTGGACGAATGACGGTGATGGCGCGTGCGTGCAGAGGCCTTGTCTATTACTCACTGAACAAGGAATGCAACAAGTGGTTCTATATAAACCACGCCCAAGGTATTTTTCCACCCAATGTGGGATACTTGACTTGAGCATTCTCCGACACTAAGCACACACCTCCCCATCTTCTTCCTCCTATTTGAACAAGCAAGCTCCTCCATTAGAGCTTTGGCCAAGCTTTGATTTTCTTCGATTAATCAATTCTAGTTAGTTTCTATCAATTAAGAAAGGTAAACTCATTGAATATCTATTGATTTCCATGATGAATTCATAAAGAAATCATAAAATCGAACCAACCAAAACTCTAGCTAATTTCCATGGATTCCTAAGCTTGTATGTTGTGTTTTGTAGTTAGAAATAATTATAGTTATTGTTAATAATCATTAAATTCATAGAAATAGAATTTGATAAATTTCCATGCATTCTTATATAACTCAATCCATTGGTGGGGAAGATTCACCAACATCTTACAAGCCTCTTAGCAAAGGAATCAAAATTCGGGAGCCCCAATAGCTTCGGAATTTTCAGTGAGTGTAGTTGTGTCATGGGAATGGCTAGGTGCCATCCCTTTGCATTGTCCATTGTTATGGTAAGCATTGCTCACCATTGTGGTAAGCATTGGTAAGTTATATGCCTTAGCTTTTATTGACATTGATAATATTGAACAAGGTAAACATTGATTTACATGGATATTATTGGCATATATATTGAATCCTTGGATACGGGTAGACATTGGATATAATTAGCATGCCATAGAATTCATTGAGCTCATGTACGGGTGGACTAAGGTCCTTAGGTTAAAACCCTTATTGGCGATATTGGCAGGATGTATGTGTTTTGGTCATTGGCGATGAGGAGGGATAGACCGTTTATTGACTTTTTAGCTTGGCGATGTTGGATGGGAATTCGCGTATCCATTGGTTACATCGATCCAAGAAAAATGAGTATTTTGAATACAAAATTCATAGTATGCATGTGCATTGGTAAATTATGTTTATCACATGCCTAATATGTTTTAATATGGTTTTTACATTGACACTTATAGCATTGGACTCATTGGCATGCATTACCATTTAATTTGTTATTGTTGATAACTACCTCACTAAGCTATGTAAGCCTAACATAGTTCATTGCATATATTTTCAGGTTCTATAGATTCGTGAAGTGGATCGTGGTTAGCCGGTTGCAAGTCACCTCTGAGTCACTATTTTGTAAAGTACATTTACCCTTTGAACTCCTAAAATGGTGGCGTATGGCTCTAGTATGTTAAAGTGGCATAATGGACATGTATTGAATACGTAAATCTAAAGTATGCATATATGGTATGTTTTGGAATTTGGAATGGCAATAGAGATTGCGCTTATGGTTAAATTGCACTTCTACAACTTTAACATTGCTAAAGAGGTTAAAATGAGACATGAGTATGTAACATAGGTCATATGACATGTTGAAAGGCATAGATATTGATTAGTGAGTCATAGGACACATTTTAGCTGGCAGGACGTACATGTACGATTAGGTGCGTATCGGTACAAGTGTGCATATTTGGACCAAATGGTTAAATAGGGTACCGATACAGTACCAAGAGTATCAGTACGGAATTTTATTACTAGAATTTGGGAAATAGGCTGGGTACCGGTATGGTTTGGACTCGTATCGATCCCCAATCTTGATTTTAACCAGGTACTAGTACGATATTGTTTGTACCGATACCAATTTTCGTCACTGAAATATAGTATACAAACCAGGTATCGGTACAGTGGGCTTTTGTACCGATACCCATATATGTGCATAGGTGTATCGGTACGACCTATTCGAGTACCAGTACCGAGGTAGGTAATTCTGTTATTTGCCTGAACTACTTTTGTAAACTTTATAAAACAGTCCTTAATAATGTCGGGATTAATTGAGCAGGATATAGACCTCAAAATTTAGTGAAATTTGGTATGCATGTATAATATGACTTTAATTTAACATTTCCATTGTCAATCACTGGAAAGGACCTCAACTTCCTAAGTTTTACGATTTGGTCCCTAAACACTAATTACATTACGTTTTAGTCCATATTGATTAATTAATTAATTAACTGAATATCTTATGGTTATGTTTGATGAAACTTTGCAATATTGGCATCTATTGATTGAAATAATTGTACATATAGCATCGGTTTTCACTGTACATTTATCAACATTGATCTTCGGCGGCACCTCTAGCCCGATTCTCTACTAGATCGAGAAGGAGTGTTATATTTATGGTATTAGAGCAAGAGTTTAGTCGATTATAGGACTAAACTGTGACTTATTGCATTATCTGTATTGCATATGCCACCTACTAGTTATTGATGTATAGTATATGTGACTTGCAGTTGACACGATCTTCTTCCTTTCTTATAGCATACAAGATGTCTGGTCAGGATCAAGAACCTAAGGATATCAACCACTCTCTCGACTCCTCAACTTATGGAGGGGAAATTAGGAGGGATGACCCTCCGAATCATCAAGAAGCACAAAAATGAACTACCAAATCCACCATCGATACATCCTTCCCAGTAAGAAAGCTTTACGAGTATGGGAGAGATGTTTAAATAGTTTATGGTCTCTATAAGGTCTGAACAAGTGGCTTATCCTTCCATGGCTACCTCATTGCCGAGCCCCTATTGATAAGCTGGCTTAGTATCGAGTCTATACCTTCACTGGTAGGGATGATGATAACCCTGAGATAATTGAGTATTGGTTAGATAATACTTTGAAAATTTTGAATAAGCAACTTCAATGCTCCGATGAGTATAAGATTGAGTGTGCATTGGCCTTAATCGTGGATGAAGCCCAACATTGGTGAGAGACTACCACACTTACTGTTCCTGAGGAGGCGGTCGCTTAGGAATTCTTTTTAAAAGAATTTCGTAAGAAATATATCAACGAGTACTACTTAGCTAAAAGAAGAAGGTGGAAGGCCTGTTGACTAGTATATTCTTGACTTTTACAAGTACTGCAAATACGGGGCCGAGTACATAAAAACTGATGAGGAAAAGTGTCGTATATTTATTGATGGTCTGTGTTATGAACTTTGCCCTTTGTTCGCTGTATTGGGGATTACTGATTTTTAGAACCTGGTCAGCCGAGTCATTGCTACTAAAGTTACTCAAAAGGCTAAAAGATTTAGGGGTCAATACGTTATGATAAGAGGTCTCAAGATGAATCTCGTCCTCCTTTACCCCTAAAAAGGTGAAATATCAAGGGCCTAGGCAACCTGTATTGCAACAATCTCTTGGATCTAGTTATTGTAACGCCCTAAAATTGGGCCTAGATGTGGACCGGATCGGGTAGGTGGTTTGAAAGAACCAGTTTAGGCAATTCGAATAGTTTCAAGAATTTAATTTTATAAAATTAATTTTTGGTCCTTTATGTGACTCGTTGATAAATTGGACCCTGATTTGTATTATAATCTAAATGTAACGCAACCGTTGAAGTATGCTCACATAGGACATTAATGAAATGCATCTATAAAAGATAAAAAGAAAAAAATAGGGCTCAGTTTAGGGTTTTAGCTCGAGTTTGCTTCGGAAAATCTAATGTGGTTCTTTTAGTCCAGTTTCGGCTAGGCCGGGCTAAAAGGGTTACAGTTATATTGCAAAACCTCAAAGTATGGTTCATTATTCTTCAATGACTATTTCTGTTGAAAGCACTAGTGGATCGGGTCGAGAATCACAATATCCTACATGTACTTATTGTCAGAGAAAGCATTCAGATAGTCAGTGTCGTAAGCAAGCTGGAGCCTATTATTAATATGGAGAGTAGGGCCATTTCATTAGAGATTGTCCATTGAATTCCTCAAGGGCCTGCTACACCGGCTGCTACTGTGTCGCCTACCCAATTACCTAGGGTCAAGGGACACAAACTTCATCAGGATTCTAAGGGAACACCCGTGGATCTATAGGTGCATCGAACAGGCAAGAATCAAATGCATCTACCTAGGTGTATCATGTGAGAAGCAGGGAGGAAGACGATGATCCTGATGTCATTTTAGGTACTGTTAAACTATTTTCACATTCAATTTATGCATTGATTGATCAAGGATCAACCTACTCTTTTTTTAGTACTGCATTGATTGAAACTTTTGAATTGAACCCAGAACTGACTACATCAGAAATTATAGCTACGAATCCCCTAGATGATAGTGTGTCTATCAACCTAGTTTATAAGAACTGTTCGTTATTGATTCAAGGAATTCTATTCCCGACCAATTTGATGGCCTTACCTTTCTATAAGCTTGATTTGATATTGAGCTTGATTGGCTTAGCAAGCATCAAGCCTGGGTAGATTTCTCAAAGAAGAAACTCTACTTATATGGGGTTGGTAAGGAGAGTATCACTTTGATGGATGATAAACATAGAATGATATATGACACTGTGAGCGAGACTAAGAATGATCTAAAGCCAGAAGACATCGATACTGTAAATGAGTTTTTGGATTTTTCCTGATAAACTTCTGCGTTTACCACTGACCTGTGAAGTAGAATTTGGGATATAAGTGCAACCTAGAGTTACCCCAGTCTCCATTGCTCCATATAGGATGGCTCTAGTTGAACTTAAAGAGTTGAAAATTCAAATACAATAATTGCAAAACAAGGGCTTTATCCAACCGGGTTTCTCACCCTGGGAGCTTCAGTACTTTTTTTCAAGAAAAAATATGGCTCGATGTGCTTATGCATTGACTACCGACAGCTGAATAAACTTACCATTAAGAATAAGTATCCTCTTCCAAGGATAGAAGATCTGTTTGATCAGTTGAAAGATGCAGTTGTGTTTTTCAAGATTGATCTTTGATCGGGGTATTATCAAATGAAAGTTAAAGACTGTGATGTGCCCAAGACTGCCTTTAGAACAAGATATGGTCATTATGAATTTCTAGTGATGCTTTTTGGACTAACTAATGCCCCTATTGCATTCATGGATCTTATGAATCAGGTTTTTGGACCATATTTGGACAAGTTTGTAGTAGTATTCATTGATGACATATTGATTTACTCTAAAGATGAAGTTGAACATCAGAAACACCTTCGAATGATGCTCCAAACTCTTTGAGAAAAACAATTGTATGCCAAGTTCAGTAAGTGTGAATTTTGGCTATCAGAAGTTTTCTTTTTGGGACATATTGTATCATCGGCATGCATTCAGGTTGATCCGAAGAAGATTCAAGCTATTATTGATTGGAGACCTCCAAAGAATATTAAAGAGTTCAGAAGCTTTTTCGGTCTTGCTAGCTATTATAGAAGATTTGTTAAAGGATTTCTTTATTAGCAGCACCATTGACTAGATTACTTTGAAAATAGGCTTTCTTTGAATGGACCGAAAAGCAACAATGAAATTTTGATCAATTGAAACAAGTATTGACTCATGCTCCCGTCCTAACCCAACCTAAGTCTAGTAAAGACTTCACTGTATACAGTGATGCATCGCATTTGGGACTAGGATGTGTTCTCATGTAGAAAGGCAAAGTTATTGCTTATGGTTTCATATAACTTAAGCCACACGAACAAAATTATCCTACTCATAATTTGGAATTGGCTGTAGTTGTCTTTGTACAAAAAATTTGGAGGCATTATCTTTATGAAGAGAAATGCTATCTATTCACTGATCGTAAAAGTTTAAAATATCTCTTAACACAGAAAGAATTAAACCTCCGTCAAAGAAGATAGATGGAACTCTTGAAAGATTATAATTTGGTCATTGATTACCATCCGGGCAAGACCAATGTTGTGGCTGATACACTCAGCCGCAAACCATTGCCTGTTACCTGTGCTATTAATGCTCATTTCAAACTCAAACGAAACCATAAGCTTGTAGCTGAACTGCAAGTTTAGTCTACCATTGTGTCGAGGATCAAAGAACTTTAAGAACAAGATCAAAAACTCCAAGTCATTGTCTTTAAACTATAGAATAACTTCGATCCTAACTTTTTCGTTAATTTCAAAGATTTTTTTATGTTTTTGCGGTCAAATTTGTATACCGAATAATGAATCCCTCCGATCAAATATTCTTAAAAAGCTCATAGTAGTCATTTCTCCATTCACCCATGTTTAGTGAAGATGTACGAAGACCTCCAAGAACTTTGTTAGTGGCATGGTATTAAACAAACCATTACCGACTATGTTTCCAAGTGTTTGACTTGTCAGCGAGTCAAAGTTGAACACCGTGTCCCCATAGGACTTTTGCAACCTATCGAATTGCCTCAGTGGAAGTGTGAACATATTATTATGGATTTTGTAAGTGGTCTACCTTTGACTCACAGGAAAAATGATGTCATATAGGCCATAGTTGACCAGTTTACTAAATTAGCCCATTTTTTACCAGTAAGGATAGATTTTGGCCTCCCTAAACTCGCTGAGTTGTATATTAAAAAGATTGTCCAGTTGTATGGATTACCTACATTCATTATCTCTGATTTGCTTTACGATTTTGGAGAGCCTTACAAGAAACCATGGAAACCAAAGTGAAGCTTAGCAGTGCGTTTCACCCTAAAACTGATGGACAATTAGAAAGGGTGATTCAGGTAACCTCTGAACTCAACCTACAGTAAATGTTGTAGATAATCATTTCCAACATGAATTCTTCCTTGTATATCTTGGGAGATATGCTTCGGGCATGTATTATTGACTTTGAAGGATCTTGGGAGAAATCTTTACCCCTTATCGAATTTGCTTATAACAACAGTTATCAAGCAACGATTAGAATGGCCCATTTTGAAGCATTGTATGAAAGAAAATGTAGAATACCACTATGTTGGTCGAAACTTGGTGAAGGAAAAGCATTAGGCCCAAATTTACTTCGAGAAATTGAAGAAAACATTGCAATTATTCACGATAGACTTAAAGCAGCCTTTGACAAGCAAAAAGCTTATGTTAACCTCAAAAGAAGAGATATTCAGTATTCTGTGGGGTGAAAGCCTTCCTTAAAGTCTCCCCATGTTAGAAGATTCTTCGATTTGGCAAAAAAAGGAAGCTTAGTCCCAACTTCATTAGCCCTTTTGAAGTCACTAAAAAGATAGGTCTAATAGCCTACAGTTTAGCATTGCCACCGGAACTTAGTAAAATCCATGATGTTTTCCATGTATCGATGCTCAGAAAATATCATTTAGATCCATCACACATTATTGAACCTGAGTCAGTTGAAATCTAGTCAAATCTGACATATGATGAGGAACTTGTACAGATTTTGGATAGAGAAGTGAAAAAACTCTGAAACAAAACTGTCCCTTTGGTTAAAGTGTTTTGGAGAAGTCATAAAGTTGAGGAAGCTACCTGGGAACCCAAAGAAACGATGAAAAAGCAATATCCTCATTTGTTTTCTTTAGGTAAAAATTTGAAGAAGAATTTTTCTTAAGGGGGAGAGTTGTAACACCCCAAAACCCGACCTAGTTGTAAACCGAATTTCAATGATTAGAAATTTAAATTCTGGCAATTCAAAATGATCATTGACCATGTGGTTAATTTCACATGTATTGATGATCAAATAGTCATTGTCATTGACTTTGTGCCATATTGTAAGTATTGAAAACTTAAAGAACATTGCACAGTGACTAAAATGCAATGATTAAGTCTTAGGTAGCCAAAGTCCAAAGAGTGGGAAGTTGGAGGACTAATTGAGTGATTAACCCCTCAAGAGATTAATGAACCCATACATGGACCATGGGGAGGAGACCACTTCACACAAAGGTTTCCTAAATTATTTTAGTAATTTAACCAAAAGGATATAGGAAAGAAACATGACACAAACTACTCCATCGGGTAAATGCTAAGCACACATCTCCTCATCTTCTTCCTCTTATTTGAACAAGCAAGCACCTCAATTGAAGCTTTGGCAAAGCTTTGATTTTATTCGATTAATCGATCGTAGTTAGTTTCTATCAATTAAGCTCGGGTCAAGTAAGTATATAATTTTTGGGTCGGTGGGCCAAAAACCCATCCCTAGCCCTAAACCATAAAATCAAGGCGCTTATGAAAACTTTTTGTTACCACCAATAGTGCATAGAATTACTACTCATACTTTAATCTAAACACTTATTAACATGTTTTATCTCATTCATTGACGGTGAATTTGTTTTCTTCATAAATGCCTTAGTTTTAAGGTTTAAGACTTAGTTTAAAGTTTATAGTCTCCTTTAGGGAGTCGCCACGAGAGGAATCATTTTATTTTGGTTGTAATAGCTGTTTAGCCTCATGTTCTTTTAGATCATACGGAGTTGTGGAAGGATTTTATGTGCAACAATCTTTTGGGTCCTACAACATAAGTTAAGTTTCTTGATGACGTATGTGTATGAATCTTTTGATAGGGTACCATTGGGTTTTACTTGTTGTCTATAATGTACCAAGCGAGGATGGATTCTTTCTAAAAAAAAGAATCAGTCGAGATTGTGGTTATATCGTTAGAGGATAATGGTTATAATTGATAAGTGTTGTGAGAGATCAGAGTAGTGCAGCGAGAAATAATTGAGGACGTTGGAGAGTTATATAAGTGTTAGCATCTTCTCTGGTTTACTGGTATAAATTTTAAGGATGAAATTTTCTTAAGGAGGGGAGAGTTGTAACGATCCAATTTTCAAGTTAGTTAATCTGGTCTCGGACTTGGGTTATGGGCCTTTATTTTGAAAGTCTAAGTTATGAGTATATAAGTTTGGGCCCACAAATTTTGGAAGAAGATGGTTATTTGAATTAAAGTGGTGAGGGTGGTGAAAAAGAGGAAAAAATAGGGAGGAAATGAAAAGAGGACAGTGAGAGAGAAAGTGTAGATAGGTTTTAAACTCTAATCTACTGAGATACGATCGTCTGTTATCGATACCTCTACCGCCATTGTGTTTATCTCGCTGATATAAGTTCGTTGGTACCAGCAACACCACCATTGGAGTCACCGAAAGAGGGAGTGAGAGAGAGAAAGTTTCAGGTTGTTGAGTTAAAAGGGTTAGAGTGCTCAAAAAAAGAACAGAGACCACCATCGTGCTCACCGTCATCGAGAAGGTTAATCTGGGCATTCGTTGTTGCCGTTTGGCCATCAAAAGCTGCCGCACGCACTGTCGCCTACGCGTGGGCGACGTCCGGCCGAGTTGGGCTATATAATATAGTTGGATCCTGCTTGGGCCATGTAATTGGGTTGGCTGTTGGGCTAGCCGCTCGAGCTGGCCTAGTGAGCTAGGCTGAGCCAGTCTAATAAGCCAAACTGAGTCGCCAACCACCGTTGATTGTCGCCGTAGCCGTTAACCCTCATTGCTGTTAACCACCGCCGCCGCTGTTGACCGGCATTGACTTTTTTGGGATCCTACCTGGGGTTTTTCAATGTTCTGAGTCCATTGGCGCAATCCATTTTGCCAAATTTGAACCCAGTAAGCTATTTTTACGCATTTGACCTTGTGGTGTAGTTAGTGAATGAGGTTAATTAATATTTGTGGCATTCGTATATTTATGAGGATTGTTCAGGTTTGAATACCAGATCAAGGGGGCGTTTTAGGAGCTCGAGTAAGGATTTATCATTACTCGCTTAAGGTTAGTACACCTCGAACTCCTATTGCTTCATGAGCTTCATAAATGTGATTGCTTTGCGTGTTAGTATTTGCAAAATAAGTAGGCAATAAATATGTATGTTTGGAGACCGATTATATCTGTGTGAGGCAAGATGATGTTGTGAATATGATGAGGTTCGTAGAGGCTTTAGAGATCGTGTAGGGTTGTTTGAGATGCTTATATAATTGCTTGATGACTGGTTGATTGATTGATAAGTATGATGCCTTATATGTTATTCGAAATGAATTGATGTTTTCGATGGAAATTGTGTGTACGGGATAAATAATAGTAATATTTGAATAAATGGTCATGAAGCTGGTAATTAATATTAATTGATTTAATGCTTTAGTAAACCAACCCTAATGAATTTATAAGCTTTAGGGATCAAATAAAGTGTTGTAATATCGTAGTTCAAAGAAATTGTGCGAACCCATAAATAGGGTATCGGTACGAGCTTTGGTTGTACTGGTATACGATTAGGGGTCATATCGGTACGGGTTAACCTGTATCGGTACTTGTGGAAATTAAGGATTTTTAACAAGCTATATCTTTATCGGTACACGTGTGAGTACTGTTACCTAAGGGTATCGTACCGATACTCGTGTTCGAGTACCGGTATCCACTAATTGGAATAAACTATAATGCTAATAAAAGACGAAAATTGACGTGAAATACCAATGAGATAAAATGGATTAATAGAGATAGTTAATAAGGATGATCAATGTACACTTCCATGATAATTAATAACTTGGTAAACTTTGGATGACTTGATCATAATAGCAACCGTAGAGACCCTTGGTAGATCGTGTGATGCTGTGTGCTGCGTATTGTATGGTAGGTGTGTCCTTGCTATGTGCTGATATGGACACCTAGATGGTTGAGTTACATTGTCTGGTGAGATTCAGATACCCAGTGAGAGAAAGAGTGTGTTACAACACCATGGTTAAAGATTCCCGAATGTATGATCCCGATGCTTAGTGGAACCGAGCCTCATTTGAAGATGCTTGATGAGAGATTCCGAGCATGTGTGTATGATATCGTCGCTTAGTGGTACCAGGTATCATCCTAAAGAGTGTATGATCCTGATGTTTAATGGAACCGGGCCTCGCTCAGAGTGTATGATCCTAATGCTTAATGGGACCGAGCCTCACTCCTATATTGTGGTATAATGCTTATATGCTATGGAAGCTTATGCTTTCTTGATAAGCTATATGGTTAGGAAGCTTGTAACGCCCCAGTTTTGGGCTTATGAGTTTTCTAGGGTGATTAGACGGTCCGATAGATCAGATTAGAGGATTCGAGTTAGTTTCGGGATTAAATGGAAATAAATATTTTTTAGTGAGAAAAAAGTATGGAAAATATCCTAAAACCATTATTTAATATGAGAATTATTTTGGTAAAATCAATTTTACAAAAAAAATGTTTTGAAAAGTGACATTTTGGGTCAGTGACCAAAATGTAAAGTTTTAAAAATGTTTTAGTGACTGTTTTATAAAAAGGTCAAAACTTAAAATCTTTAAGGAGCTATTTGGCCAAAGTCTAATATCATACTTCTATCTTTTAATTGGATTTTTTAAAAAAGGTTTTAACTTAAATAAAAAGGCTTGGGGAAATTAATTTCATAATTATCATTTAAAGAAAACTTTATGTAACTAACTTTTCACCAAAAGATTTTCTCTCACATTCTCTCCAGCCAAACACTTTTTTCTACTTCAATTTTCTCAGGTAAATACTTGATTTCAACATTCTTTTGTTTCCAAATGAATCCTTAACGGTTTCCTAACAAAACCTATTTGATTTGATCTTGTTTTCTCAAGAAAATTTATCCATTTAAGAGGAAAGCCAAGTTTAGAGGTGAGCTTCGTTCTTCTCCTCTAATATAAGGTTCTTTACTAAAATTTCCAAGTTATTGGTCCTTTACATATTTTTCTAATGAGTTCCAATGGTTTAATTATGGAAAAATGGTTAAATCAAGGTTTAATTGAAGTATTTAGTTGATTTTTGTATGAACTCTGTTTTGTTGAGTTCTTGATTGATTCTAATCATGGTTTTGTTGCTTAATAATGTTAATAAGCGAGCTATAACATTGAAATCCTGAAACTAGACGAATCTCTAATTTGTTAGGTTGTTAGTTGTGAGTTTTTGAAGAGTTGTGAAGGTTTAATGAATGCTAGAGGTATAAGGGTGATGTTAATGTGATTTTGGATGTTAATTAATGTTAATTGATGGATTAAAACGGTAGGTTTTGGTTGGGTTAAGAAAGTATGACTTTGATTTAGACTTGTAGTAATAAAGGCAATGTGGCCTATTGTGAAGGTTTAATGAATGCTAGAGGTATAAGGGTTGTTTGCTAAACTCCCTAGTTGTGCAAGTTTATGTTGATGTTTTGGAGGTGTAATTGGCAATTTATGTTTGTTTGTCGTTTGGTTTGAGGTTTTTACATGTTTAGTAGGAAGCATGCCTCTAGATGATATAGATGTTTGTGTTAGGCTTGCTAGGATTGTTTAAAATGTTGATATGTTGGTGTTAAGCGTGTTCTTGATGTTGTATGATGTATAGATATGTGTTGAATGTGTTTCGATTGAGCCAAAGTGTCATATGTTGGACCTACAGGTCATTACAGGCTATCGCGTACCGGTACGGGTACCGAAGGATCGGTATGTCTAGCCACCGTATCGATACTCCTTGAGGTATTTTTGTACTGGTGTCGATAGATGGGTTTGCGTATCAGTACACCCCTGCGTTTTTAAAGAGTCATACCAATACGAGGGGTACCGTATCGGTACGCGAATTGGTCGCTGGAATTCTGAGTTTTGAGAAATCACAAGGGGAATCGGTACGGGGTCAAAACTGTATCGGTAAGGGTGGGTCAACACACTGTATCGATACGGTGGTTCGTGTATCAGTACGTGTAGCCGTTATGGTCGTTAATCCGTATCAGTACGGGCTTACCCGTATTGGTACGCCCTATTGTTTTGTGCATGTCAATCTGCTGAAGTTTGGAAATCATGCAATTTGGTCCGTGAATGATAGATATGCAATTACTTGAACTTGGATGATTATTTTAAGCTAAAATTTAACATGTGAGCATGAAATTGTACTAATGAAGGATTGGTAATCCTAATTGCAAATTAGACTTTGTAATTTGTGGAAATTACGTTTTGGTCCCCAATATGCGCGTTTGAGCAATTGAACCCTATTTTGAAATCTGATTTCAATGTAACGTTTCCACTAATGTTTGCACACCTTAAGAATTTATTTAATGCATTCAGACAAGATAAAAAGGAAAAAATATGGGCCCGAATTAGGCTATTAGCTCGGGTTTGCTTCAGCAAACCTAATGTGATCCTTTTAGTTCGGTTTCGGCTAGGCCAGGCTAAGAGGGTTACACGGCTAGAGGTAGCACCACATTTATATGATGTTATATTGCCATGTTATGAGTATGATTAAGCCTTGTGTGCCACGCATGATGATTGATGATGAAAGCATGTGTTTAGGCGACTAGTGGTAGCACCACATATTTATTTACCTCTCCTTATTGATCGTACTAGCTTGCATGCTTATGTTTA
Source organism: Hibiscus mutabilis (assembly GCA_019671005.1). NCBI lineage: Eukaryota > Viridiplantae > Streptophyta > Magnoliopsida > Malvales > Malvaceae > Hibiscus > Hibiscus mutabilis. The sequence continues at coordinate 9,434,067 of CM033737.1, read as the reverse complement.
TGATTAGCATGAAGTATAGTAGAGTAGTTGTGTACCACTAAGCTTTATAAGCTCAACAATCAGAATCGTTGTTTCTGTGCGTAGGTTGATCGTCGGATTGTGGGATTGAGGAGCATTATCGGTACGAGATTCCAGTAGGCGGTGTTCTCCAGAATACGATACTTGTGTTTAGTGGGCTGTGTATTCATAAGACCTTACGTGGTGGAGTTTGTAATTCTTATTTTTTAAATTGTATTAACCAAGTCGAATGTTTAAATGTTTTAAATTAAAATGGAGCTCATTTGTAATGATTTAAATTATTTATCTATGTTTTCAACTATTGGATTTAATGTTTTTCGAAAATACCTTGTTTGGGTTAAACCGAGTTGAATTTTTTTTATAGTAACAGGTTAGGCTTAAAGCCCAAATGTGACAGTCGGGTTTAAGGTGTTACAATCGATACAGTGGGATTTTGTACTAATACCCATATATGTGCACAGGTGGACCGATATGACCTATTCGAGTACCAGTATCGAGGTAGGTAATTTTGTTATTGCCTGAACTAGTTTTGTAAACTTTATAAAACAATCCTTAATAGTGTTAGGAATAATTGAGCAGGATATAAACCTCAAAATTCAGAGAAATTTGGTATGCAGGTATAATATGACTTTAATTTAACATTGACACTGTCAATAACTGGAAAGGACCTCAACTTCCTAAGTTTTACAATTTGGTCCCTAAACACTAATAACATTACGTTTTAGTCCATATTGATAAATTGATTAATTAACTGAATATCTTATGGTTATGTTTGATGAAACTTTGCAATATTGGCTTCCATTGATTGAAATCATCGTACATATAGCATCATTTTCACTGTACAATTATCGACATTGATCATCGGAGGCACCTCCGGCCCAATTCTCTACCAAACCAGGAAAGGAGTGTTGCAGAATTTATATATTTTTTTAAAAAAAGTACAAAATTATAATTTTTGTATATTTTTAAAATTTTTCTAAAAATTTTAATTATTTTGGTATTATTGCTTGAGAATATTATAAAAGTCCCAAATAAAATTTTAGTTACAATTAAAGATTCAAATAAAATATTATCCATTAATTTAATATGTCATGTCATTGTCATTCCCTTATTGTCATTTAACAATAAAATGACTATTTTGTAACAGAATCTAACGATTAATAATTATTTTATAATTTTTGAAATGTTAGTGACCAAAATAATTATTTCATCTTAATTTAATGACATTAATATGTTTTACCCTTGATGATTTTACGTACAATGGAGGTGGTAAGGGGGAGCACCATAAGCGCTCGCTCAAGGCCCCCCTGCTTTCTACCTTCATAACTTCACAGATTTTTCAAGCGACTATTAGTAACTTAAAGGTTGTCCCTTATTGTTTTAGTAGTATTTAAGATGTTTTCTTAACAAAACAATAAAAATAAAGTGTTCAATAAATTTTAATAAATGTTTTTATAAGTTATTAATGAAATATTAAATTTATTGTTCAAAGTAATGGAACATATTTTCGTTCTCTATAGGTCCATTTTATGAGTTTTCGCACAAGACCCAGAAAATGTTGAAGCGGACTTTGTTTACGTGGCTTGCATTTTTCTCATAGCAAGGTTTCAGGTGTTTTCTTTGGGAACGATGAACTCTTAAAATGCATTTGAGAAGATGAAGATCGATCTAATTATTAAAACAAAACAATTTAAATCTAAAAGACAAACAAAACAATAAGAACTAACCGTAACTGAATTTTCTTTCTTTTCTTTCCTGAACCGACACATTTTCCTTGCTAGACACACAATCAATGCCATTACCTGATAAATGTTCCTAAAAACCAGCACCTTTTCGCACCGAGCACGGCTTTATTACCCCATCGGCGACGCTCATTTCACGTCACCGGATGCCTTTTCGGGATCCTCCTCCTCCGGAGCAGAAGCATCGGCTTTGGAATCATCCTCTATCTGAATTGACACAGAATGGTGTCCCGAAGGGCTTGCTTGAGTTGCAAGCTTTAGTGCTTGTTTTTTCTTCACCTTCTTTGCCCAACCAAGAAGACTCGCTTGCACATGGTCGTCAAATATTGCCTTGTTGAATGAGCTTCCCATCTTCAATTCAGTAAAAAAAAAGAAGCAAATTCACATTCCCGATTACAAAAACTCAAGTATCTAAGTTTACAATCTATAAGTAAATGAAGAGTCAGAAAAGCATACGCAAAACTCGACTAACCTGTGTGACGATGGCATAAAGTGGCAGGGTACTATAACTACAGATTACTTGAATGAATATCCTGTAGGAACCAACAGAAGATCGAAGATCGGGAACACGGAAAAAAATGCACAAATTAAAGGGAAAGGTCATTGATTTTTACCCCAGAGTAAGCCTTGGGACTATATAAGGAAGTTCACCCATTAGGCAGGATTTGAACCCGAATTGAACCTACAGATGATGAAGAAAGTGCGTTATGTTCATCCTGGTTACTTACAATGTAGTTCATATTGCAGAATTGTGACCCCTAAAATTTAAGCTTACCCAAATCCAGAAGAAAAACGCAATCTCGAAAGCATTTTGGAAGAGGATAAAATGTATCAACTTGAGAACCAGACGAGGATTGTTGAACCAAAAGAGTTCATCCGATGGTCTTACCACTAAGTCCCCTTCGATGGCTACATGTTTCTCCGCAACATCATGAGCCAAACTGGTAATCACATGCTCGAGCTTTGTCCCCACCGCAAGCAGAAGCTAGCACAACATATAAATATATGGAGAAAAAAGTTCATATCCAATATCCAAATCCGGATGTGTGTTGGATATAGGAAGATTTGCAAGAATATGAGTGATCATTCCATTGACTTTTAGTCTCTTCAATTTCGAATTGATTCGAAACATTTAGTTGTGTTTGCTTCGGTGCATGTGTGTAAGAAACTGTACTGTAACTACTCACAAGTAGAGGAATGCAGGTTATCCATATAAATGTATACCATCCTGCAGAAGAAAATAGAGAAAAATCCATCATTATGGAGCTTTAATTCTAGGTAGTAATTTCAACATATAAAATCTATTACATGCCATTGAAGCAAAACATAACGAAGCATATTATAAGAAACGGCTGCAACCGATATTCCATACCATGAACATTTAGCAACAAGAAGACGATCACGAATGCCCAGAGACGCCAACTGCAAAAATGCAAAAGAAATTAACCACGATTTGAATTCGAAAATGAGTCCACCAGACATATATAGTGAGAAATATACTCTCAAATATCACTTGCCTTATACCGACAACATCCTTAAAATCATCTTCCAAGGCTCGTATCATGTATTTGTGAAAATTAAACTTAGGATTCCCTTTGCAATGGGTCTGCAAACATAAGTGACAAGTATTGACAATTGACTATGTCGAGAGAAATCAGTTTTCCGCAGATAGCTTACCATGATGAAACCTAGCCTTAGTGCCTCGTAATCGGCTTTGGTAACAGATGCATGGAATTGCTTGAAAAACGACGTCTGGGAAGAAGATTAGAGTCATTGTCAGCAAAAGCATACAAAACTTGCTTCAATTTTATTTTAAAAAATAAAAGGTGAGACCAGGTCAGAACTAGAAATTCATGAGGCACAACATCACTTCTTACTGTATTGTGGTTTACTTCCTATGTTACTCGGAATTTGAGTGCCAGACACGGATATGTTCATATTCCCGGACAGGGGTATTGAATATGGTCTTCCAAGGACCCTCCAAAGACATGGAAAAACTTGGGAAAATTGAACACAGCCGAGTCAACGTAACATAGAAGGAATTTCAAGGTCTACCTCTTTCATAAGTTCATACTCCATGCCAATTGTTATATATGTTAATGGTAAAAAGAATGTATCATAAATGAAATAGCAGCTTACCAACCACCCTAGAATAACTGAATGTTTACCAAAACCTCGAAACCGATGTTTGATAAAATCATGCTGCTGGACATGAGTGAATTTTCTCTCAAACGCTGCAATAACACAATGTATAAACCAGAAGCACCAAACTAAGAAAAAGAAAACAAACCAGCACACCACTTTAGAGCAGACATATTCTATAGTCTATCATAAGCTACATTACTCAAACATGTGCACATCATACACAAATACGAGTCTTAACACAAGTAGATCAATATCCATGTTCGGAAATGTCCTGGAAATGAATACTTCAAGAGAAAATAATAAAAGTTGGACCAGGCATAGATAAGAAGTGTCCGGCATTCCAAATGTGCAAGTCCTTATGTGCATTGAATCAAGAAAAGATATCATGGACAAAACAGGGAGCATTTAGATTAGTATTAATCCTTACTATTCTCTTTTTCTAGTTCACAATTCTCTTTCGTAATTTCTTCTTCCCATTGTTTCCATTTTTGTATCTACAACAACAAACAACATCCTTTAGCCATCCAAAAGTTGAAAATTAGGCCAATGAGATATATATGTGTGTGTATATATATATAGACAGATTACCTTTAGCCCTCCAAAAGAAACTGTGAGAACAGAGAATGTGACATGGACAATGGCCAGGATGAAGATGAAAATATGTATATTATGAAGAGCCTCAATCGACATCAATGGTACTTTATTCTAAAGAACATAAAACATATGGAAAGGGTAAGAGTACATCAATCGAAGTATCTGGCTTTTCAAAGAAAAAAAGGAGCCAGAAAATGCAGTAATGTATTAAATAAGAAAGGTCACATACATGGGATCCTAAACCATAATAGTACTAACACCATGAATTTCTATGTACCCAATGACAAAAGCTTTGTTTTTCCTCATTTGAACAAGTAAAGCAACAACCTTAGGCAAAATCAAACATGAATAATCACAGTAAAAGCCATTGTAATTGGTCATGTTTGATTATAGATTACCTTGGCTCCGCAGTATCTGACCGCATTCGATGATCCTGAACTCAGTAGGCGTCGGGTGCCACTGGCCACGGTAGAAGCAAAGTAGATTTCCAATTTAGAACCACCGTGGTGGCCTGCTTCATCATCATCATCAACATCATCATCATGGAGATCACCTTTACAAGGAAGCATGACTTTCTGTAGATCCCTTGACATGCAAATTTTAGAAATTGCACTCTGAAACACTGTCAGCAACAGTGATATAAACCCCAAGAGCATCAACTCTGCCAAAAACAAAAAACAAACCCAAAAATCCCAAGTTTCAAGGTCACAGTCTCGGAAGCTACAAAAGAATTTCCCAATGGAAAACACATTACAAAAAAAGGGTTACCTTCTTTAACTTTTAAAAGAGCCTCGTAGAGTGGTTTCTGGTGTTTAGTCTGCAAAACCTCCCCTAAACGATGAAGTAAACGTTCCATAGCATAAGAAATGGCAATAATCACAAAGCAAACTGCTGCTATAACCCATGTTGGAGTGTACTCCAAAGTTGCCCCTTCTTCTCCTCCCATTGTTTCTCTCTAAAAAAGTTCCAACCTTTACCATTCTTCTCTTCTCAAACTATAACCCATTGTTTCAATTATCTACCGGCCTTTTTAAGCATGAATTACAACAAAAAAAGTTGGTATTTTTTGTTTTGTTCATTTCATGAGAAAGCAAAGATCTTGTCAAGTTTCTGAAATAGTGGGAGATTCTTTGCTGTGGTCGTGTAATTAGGTAACTTTAATGTATGAACATGGGATTTGGTCTATATATTTGTATGTATGAGAATTGAAGCTTCATGCGGAAGTTTGGTAGTCGTGAAGAACTAGAAATTAGGAAGGGGGCAAGAAAAGCTAAAAAAGGTATACTCTGTCTAAGTTAGTTATGACTTAGTTAGTGTTACGGATCGATTTACACCAATTTAATTTTAAAAAATTAAAACATATATTGTTGTGGAACTTTAAATAAATGATTAAAAGTTATTCAAAAAATAAATAAATGATTAAAAAGGCTAAATTCTTCTATTAGTATTTATACCATGCGAAAGTTGTTGGTTTAGTCCTTGTATTGTAATTTGATCATTTTTAGGCAATGTGTGTTTTCAAATTTTAAAACTTCAGTCCTGACCCAAACAATAGTTGCGAAATATGTTAAGTCAAATTTTGTTGTCAGTCCTTGTGTTATGCGTAAGTTGTAGATTTAGTTCATGTTCTCTAGTTTCATCATTTAAATTAGTCCCTATATTTTAGTCATATTGTTTTTGAATTATTTTGGTTAGGATTGAAATTTTAAATTTTAAAAACTAAAAGAACTAAATTGACCAAATTAGAATACAGTGACTAAATTTATAATTTGTGCATAGTGTACGAACTTATACAGGAATTTGATCATTAGAAAAAAGGTGCTTGTTAAGCAAACGACCCTAAAATCTTCAAATGTAAACACAATAGCAAATCCCAATCCTATATTTGAGGACTAAAATTAGAAGAAAAAAAAATTAATCAACAGGGTTGGTCCAAGTAGTAAGCAACTTGGTATCGCTTAAGCATGTCTGAGTTCGAGGCATTGTGTATGCAGAAAATTCCCGCTGAAAGACTCACCCACCAAAACCAGGTGTGCAACGCGGGTCAGTCTAGATTACTCAAGTTAATGTCCTATGAACTGGGAGGAAAAGAAAAATTAGGTTTTGAGAACAAAAGGTAATTGTGATAAACTTTTGCTATAGTCATTGAATTGCTAGGCACTAAGGAATATAAATGGGTGTGAAATCCATGTGTGCTTGTTAGGGTACACTCGAATTTGGAATGAAAATGAATTGTTATACTTTGTTCTTAATTGGGTAATAATAAATAGGAATTACAAATTGAATATTTCCCCCATTTCTTACATTTATTTGAAGGCCAACAACAATTAATTTGGCTGTAAAGTAAATTGCAGGTCATACCATAGATAAAGTACAACAATCCGGTAGCTATAGCTAGAGGTAGGGTTGAATTTGAATTATAGTTTTTGATAGGAGTTAAAATATAATTTTACCTTTGCACTGACCGCTAATTTTACAATTTTTAGGACTAAGTCTCAATTTTATCATTTTAAAGGAGGTCAAAATACAATTTTACCTATATTAACTTATAACTTTAGAAAATTTTAGAGGAACTTGTGTATAGTCTTATAATTTAGGAGGGGCCATGACTCTTACCAAACCTCCTAACTTCAACTTTGGCTATAAAAGATTAAAAAGGAGGGATCCTATAATTTATGCTATTGTTATAAAGGCTTAATACCGAAAATGACCCCTCCATTTTAGTGAAAATTTCACTTTGTCCATATTATTATTATTTTTATCAGTTTGATCCCTCAACTTTCATTTCATCTACACCATTGTCATTTTCTGTTAAAAACTTGCTATAACAATTATCACTACACACGTGACAACAAAAAAGAGTCTGCAGTTCACTTTTTTTCTGGAAAAGTACTTTGTTTTTAGCAATTTTTGAATAAGTCAATAGCAAAAATAACAAACAGATGAAAAGGCATAATCTTTTTTTAATGATTTTGACTTTCAAGTTTCAAGGTTTAACACTTCCACTTCAAACGAAACTAGACTGAAACGAAGTAAACATGCTCAAAGGGTAAAACAAATAATTGAAAGAGGCGTGTTTGGTTGCAGAGAAACTGCGAAGGAAAATTACGGGGTCGAGGCCGGGGAGTGAGAGGAGAGATTGGAACCGAGACTTAGCGGGTGGGCGAAGACCGGACCGTCGGGTTTTCCAAAGTGTTGAGAGAATCTCGTCCAGAATTTCCTCCGATTTTATAGATGAAAGCTTGTGCAGTTGAACATACAACGTGTCTTCCGCCATTGTTTTCTTTGCTTTCCGTCCTCTTGTTTCTGGTTATGAGGTTCAAAAAAAAAATGGACAGGTTTAGGACTTGACCCGTTTTATTCGGGTCGGTCAACAAATATATCCGGTACCAAGTTCTTGGGCATAATCCAATTATACAAAACTAAACAGCGGTTTTACGGATGTTGTGACAGGGGATTAACACTCGTTCGAGTTGAATTAGTTAAAAAAATTTTGAGTTAATTAAATTAATGAGTCTTATTTTATAACTCAGATTTTATTTGAAGTTTTTTTAGTTAAGTCAAGTTGTTTGAGTTTATATTCAAATTTAATTGTAAAAATTTATAATATTATAGTAGTAATTAGTTCTAATTTAAACGGATTTCTATAGCCATATACAATGCACATATATATATATTATATTTTTTCATATGTGATCAAGTAGAATCAGTAGCGAAACTAGAACTTCAATATAGTGAGGTCAATTTAAGACCATGCTATTGACATAGTACTATTGACCACATATCCCAACAAATCAAGTGATATCAATTGTACTTTCTAATGGGTTTGACAGATATTTCAGTGGGGTCAATTGCACCATCAAATTATCATTTACATCCACCCATGAGTAGAATCGAGGATCTACCCACGAGTAGAATTGAGGGGCTCGATTTGAACTTGAAAATTAATCCACTAATTACTAAAAATTTTAAATTATTAAACTTTCTATTTTATAACTCAATCTTTATTTGAATTTTTTAGTCGAGTAATATTTATGAAGATACGAGTTGAGTTTTGTTCACCCCTAATTATCACATTTGGTACAAAGTCGTGGCTGATCAACCATGAGTTTTACATAAGTGATCACAATTTATTAATTTTTACGATATTGTCACATTTGATATATATATATATATATGGGTTAAGATCCACTTAAATAGAATGTAAAACCCATAATCTTCACATAACCTACTGTTAATCTCAGTCATCCATCCAACGATCCAAAAAAGTGTAAAACTTAAAAACTCTTACACTGTATCGACCCAAATCTCAAGTTTTAAGAATTAGGCCTCGGACCCTAGTATTGGGCCTTTAGGATGAGAGCTCAATTAAGAATAATCAATTGGGCCTAGGGGTAAAAAGGGAAAAAGGTATTTAATAAAGTGTGTATATTTATTTGATTGGGAAAAATAAAAATATTTTGGTAATTTGAATAAAGTGGGTTGATGATGTAACAGAGAGATAATGAAGAAAAGAGATATTTTGGGGAGGGAGAGAAAAAAGAGGGGAAAAGAGAAAAATGGAGAAAGAGGGCTTCAGGCCTCGATCTATGGCCATCGGAGCTACCATGCATGACACCGCCAGCACCATTGGAAATGTCTCACCGAAACGAGTTTAACGGTGGTCGCCGCATTGCAGTCTGAGCGGCCGTTCGCTGGAGTAAAGGGAAAAAATTTAGAGAAGTTGTTTCGACACGTTCCAACCGGTATCGTCGCAAACAGAGGCCACCATTAGAACCAGCGGCAAAAGAATAGCATGTCTAAAGCTCGTTGCTACGGTCTAGCCACCGGAGAACATCCCACGCACCACCATGCCCGTTACTGCGGGTGGGCGTGTGCCTGGCCAGATGAGTGCACACTGCTATGGTGTACCATACTACACCGAATTCTAGAACCGGTTTCATGTGGATCTGGCCACACCAGATCGCAGCATGCGGGTGCATGGCTTTTATGGTGCTCTGCGTCGCACCAGATCGCCTAAGGCAGTTGACTAGCGTTGACCGACGTTGAACAGGCTGTTGACTGTTTCTAAGGAACCCTACTTGAAGGTTTCTCGACATTCTGGATCTATTGGTGCAGTCTGTTTTGTCAAATTCGAACCCGGTAAGATGTTTTTATTCGTTTGACCTTGTGAATGGTATAAGAGATGCATAAAGTTAATGTAATTTCGCATTTATTGTTATACAAGGATTATTCAGGTTTAGATATCGAATCAAGTAGATTATTCGAGAAGCGCGAATGAGGATTTTAGCAATTTTGACTTAAGGTTAGTACACCTCGAACTCCGAAATGCTTCATGAGCATCATAAGTGTAATTGCTTTGCATGTAAGTAGTTGCAAATTAGGAGATGAGTAGTAAGCATGTGTTAATACCGGTATTTCAAGACTTGGTAGTTATTGAGAGGATTGGTGAGCTTGAGAATGCTTGAGTCTGTTATGAGCTTTAGACACCGTATAAGATTGTTTGAACATCTGTTTGATTATCTGATTGTATGATTGGTTGACTGATTGATAAATGATGATGCCTTGCGTGCTAGCTTGAATAAATTGATATGGTTGACGGAAATTACGGTTAAGAGATAATACCGATAAATATTTAATTTAATAGATAAAAAGCTGACAACTAATGTGAGTAAATTAAAAGTGTTAGCCATACACTTAAATGACTTTCATAAGCTTTATGGATTAATTAAAGAATAGTAAATATCATAATTTGACGAATTATGTGAACCTATAAATAGGATAACGGTACAAGCTTTAGATGTACTAGGACGCGATTGGGGTACTGTATTAATACTCGTATTCGAGTACCGGTACCAACTGAATTGAATAATATATATATATTATATACAAATTAAGAAAGGAAACTAATGTGATTATTAATGATTGAATTATGCCTTGATAAATGAGATTAACTATGCACTTCTCTATAATGTATTGACAATTCGGTAATGTATAATAAACTATACGTTAACGATTAGCAATAATAGGGAATCATTAGGATCGCGTTGCTTGTATACTGGGTAGGCATTTGATGGGTTGAATCTTTTTGATTAATGGGATTCGGATACCCATTGAAAGAGTGTTGCTACACTATGATTGAGATACCAAATAGTGGTTACCGATACTATGTGACCCGGGCCTCATTCAAAGATACTCGAGGAGAGATTCTAAGTATGTGTGTATGTTTTGATGCTATGTGACCCGGCCTCACCCAGAGTATAGATGCTCGAAGATGATTTCAAACATGGTGTATGTTCTGATTCTATGTGACCCAACCTCACCCAAGGTGTATGTTCCGATGCTAGGTGACCCGGCCTCACTTGGAGTGTATGTACCGATGCTTTGTGACTCGGCCTCACTCTAGAGTTGTTGTTGATATGTGTTTCTGCCTAGATGATCTGATGAGATCTCGGGTATGGTTAGACATAGTGAGCCATAATTGATGATTGTTATGATGATAACATGTGTTTAGACGACTAGTGATAATGCCACATGTTTATTTATCTCTTCTTATTGCTCGTTCTAGCTTGCATGCTTATGTTTATGATTAGCATGAAGTATAGTAGAGTTGATGTGTACCACTAAGCTTTGTAAGATCAGCTCTCGAAATCATTATTTTTGTGCTTAGGTTGATCGTTGGATCGTGGGATTGAGGAACACTATCAGCATGAGATTCTAGCAAGTAGAGGTTTTCAGGGTACGGTACTTGTGTTTAGTGGGCAATGTATTCATAGGATCTTACATGGTAGAGTCTATAAATTCTTATTTTGAAAATTGTATAAATCAATTTTAATGTATCGAATATTTTATTTCAATTGGAGCTCTATTGTAATGTTTTATTCTTTTATATATATATTTTTTAAATTGTGGGCTTTAACTGTTTTTAAAAAATTTACGGTTTTGGGTTAAGGCTTGAGGCTCAAATGTGATATCCGGGTTGAGGGTGTTACATTTAGTGGTATCAAAGCTTAGGTTTAGCATGTTCTAGAAAAACCCAGGGTGATATAGGTGTTTTAGTAATGTGTCTAGTAAATACAAGCCCTTAAATTAAGGTCGTACTCCTTAAGATTGGAATTCTGATGGTGCATCCAATGTTGTAACGTTAAGATGGATACGATCGTGGCCGAGAGGGTCAAGTTAAGTGTTGAGCTGCTTATAGGAGCGATTTCAAGAGACGAATTCACCCTAGATTTTAAGACGCGAGTTAGTTGAATGGTGCCTAAATCGAGGATGCGTCATTCTTCCACCACCTAGATGGTGTCTTTGTTGCGTGTTGTAGCCATCTCGGAGCCTTTAGATATGCTATAAGAGTTTGTGGCAGAAAATCTTTATCGTTATGCATGAATAACGTTTGTGACGCAGGTATGGATGACCCCACTTCCGAAATTGATCAGTGGATGCATATTGGGTGTTGGACCCTTTATTTGCTTAAAATGAGTCTCATGGATTCTTAAGAAGTATCGTTGCCCTTTTCGAATGCATTTTTTGAAGATAGTGGATATGGGATTCATTAGATCGTCAAAGTGTGGTTGAAGCTAGACATTCTACAGGTTTGAGAGAGAGCTACCTTTTTAGGAGTTGTTGCACTGTGAAATTGTTTTGGTTAATCAAGCGTGATGCGAGCCAGTAATGTTGAGAGTTGGGCTCGAGGCTTTGAGACCTCAAGGGACCCAACCTCCAGTAATGATAATGTTGAATCATCGCTCTATTGTCGTGATCTTCGTAGTGGTTGTTTAGAGAATGGCAACGAGATTGTGAGATAAGTTGGATCATTTGATAGATGCTAATGTGTGCAGTTTGATGCTCATAAGTTTTTACACTGGCAAAGAGTTTGTTTATGCTTCATAGAGGAGTTGTTAGGATCTCTCCATATCAGGAACATGAGTAGATGTTGAGGTAAGACCGAGATGGACATCGGTGCCCATCGTTATTGTTAGAGAACATCGACCCAGTTGAGCAGTCAGAGATTCAGTTGCAAATAAGCAACTTCAACGAGGTCCATTTTGTCCAAGTTTCTCGCCCAAAGAAGAGTCGAGCTTGTTCACTAGTGATAAGTTGGTTTATGGAGGTGGTGCTCAAACTATTGATAGTTTGTTAAGTGATAGTAAAAGACCGATACTCGTTTCCTAAGGTGGATGACACGTTTAACCGAATGTTTAGTACCTATGTATTTTTCGGAATTAGTTTGAGAATGAAATGCTTATTGTTAATGTGTTGAGGATAGAAAAATTCGAAAGTGGATTTTAGAATGATGAATTCTCTCTTTAAGTGTATCGTGGTAGCGAGTGTTGTTTGCGGTGACATTGAGGTATTTCAGTGATGATAGGGTAGAGGCCACAATGTTGTTTCTCGAATATAAGTTTAATGCTTGTGTGACACGTGTGAATGTATAAAAATAGAAAAAATATAAATGTCATCAAGATAATGATCATGTGTGTGTGGGAAGGGTTGGTTATCGTGTAATTAGTTATGGAGGCAAGGATTTGAGACTTCGTAAATGCTTTTAATTTGCATCACAGTTTCCATAGGACGACCGATGGACTTTGATGGAGATTCGAGTTACGTGAGACTATTTTGCGGTGACAGTGGTGCTAACCCGATCAGATTCAGATAAGATTTTGAGATCTTCAAGAATGTTTTGTTGTACTGTCAGGGCTATAATTTTGTGCTAAAAGAGGGGGAACGTTGTGTTCTCCCCAACAGTGCGAAAATTTTGGGTACTTGATCTTTAAAGAAAATTAAGGTTTGGATAATGACATAGGTCGAGCAAGTGAGAACTGTTGATCGTATGGTCGGTCACCACCTAAGTAAAATGAGCTAGATAAGTAATAGACCATATGGGGTAAGTTTAGGTTGGGGTATCATGTTGCCCGTGTGGGTCTATCATAGGTAATGGCCATGTAAATGAGTGCTAATACTAGCTCCATGCAGTACGGTACTCGTATGTTCGTTAGTTAAGCTTCGAGTTGAGGATTGGGTAACTTTGGAAGCCGCGAGAAGTAGCGTCTGATTGCATTCAAGGGGATACAATGTTATGATGAATTTAGGTATGATGATTTCTAATGGACTTGAGATCTTGCGGTGGGTGTTTTGGAAAAGATATATCAAGGTAAGAGATTCTTCCTTTATAGTATAGTGGTCAGTATATGGTAAATTCTGAGGGTGACAGTTTGTACCAATTTTAGCTACGTGTTTTGGGAGATAATGCGAAATCCTGTGTTCGAGAAAACAATAGGTGTTTGACTTGAAAATCACTAGAAAGAAAAATAAATAGTTTTTTTGTTCGTTTTGAATTTTTTTAGTTGTTTTTTGAAATTTTTAGGGATATTTTTGAAAAGTTTTAAAAATTGGGGATTTTTGTTTTAAAAATTCATTTTTTTGAAAAATAAAGGATCGTTTTTAAAGATAGACCGAACACCAAACATGAAACCATATATTCTTTTTGAAAATGGGTCTGGGAGTCGGTTATGGATGGGGAAGGATTAGCACCCCACACCGCCCAAAAATTGGTACCTAGTTGAATACAATTTGCCTTAATTGGAAATTTGCGAGTTCAAATTTTAATTTAATTTAAAATTCGTTTAAAAATGCAAGTAAATTTTAAAGGCCCCGTTATTCGAGAATAAAGGAAAGGACCACCACTACGACTGGTACTGGCCACGTTTACTATCGAATAAAAGGGCGTCGCATTAATAGTTAATATAAGTCGAATGCAACAAAATAAATCAAAGCAAATATATATGAAAGAAAAAACATAAATATTAAGGAAGAAATTAAAAATAAAAAATCTAAAAAAGGACAGGATCGAACATAATATAAAGATGCGGAAATGAAAATATCCGGAAAGGACCGGATCGAACATAAGATAAAATCGTAAAATAAATAGAGGTATTAAATACGATAAAGTAAATTGCAGAATATAAATGTGAGAAAATAAATGCGAAAATTTAAATTGTGGTAATTTAAATGCGGGAAAATAAACTCTACACTAAACTGGCCATAAATAATACGGATCATACCTCGTTGCGGGTTACCATAAGGCCGATTCGAACAAAGGAGCGATAATGAAAGATATATACATATGAAATCAGAGAAAAATATAATGTAATGCCCCGGTTTTGGGCCTAGATGCTTTAAGGGTTGGTTCGAAGGTCCGTTGGACTGGTATTAGAGATTCGAGTCGATTTCGGGATTAAATCAAATTAAATATTTTTGAAGGTGATAAAATTGTGGAAAAATATTCTAAAATCATTATTAAATATATTAATGATTGTGGTGAAATCAATTTTGGAAAACGAGTTTTGAAAATCAGACATTTTGGACTAGTGACCAAAATGCAAACTTTGAAAACTGTTTTTAGTGACTGTTTTGTAAAGAGTCAAAACTCTGAATCTTTAAGGAGCTAATTGCCCAAAAATATAATATCAGACTTTATCCCTTAATTTGCTATTTTTAAAGTGTTTTGAAAAATATAAATAGGTTGGGGAGAATTAATTTGATTATTAAATCTTTTACACAAAAGTTTACGTAACTAACTTTCTATCAAATATTTTCTCTCAAAATCTCTCCAGCCAAACATCAATTTCTTCTTCTAAATCTTCAGGTAAATCTTTCTTTTCTTAAATCTTTTGTTTCCAAATGATTTCTTGTTGTTAGTTTACCAAAACCTTATTGTTTTAACTTTATTTTCTCATGTAAATCATCCAATTAATGGAGAAAGTATCCATTAGAGGTAAGGTTCGTTCTTCTCCTATAATGAAAGGTTATTTACTAAAATTCCCAAGTTGTTGACTCTTTACAATTGTTTCCTAATGTGTTTTGATAGTTTAATTAAGGAAATTGGTTTTGTTGTGTTTGGATTGATGAAATTAACATATTTCGAATTGGATCTGTTTTGCTAGGTTTATGATCAGACTAGATCATGATTTTGATGTTTAGTTGAGTTAATAACTCGGTTTTAACATTGTAATCCTGAAACAAGTTGAATCTCTAATGTTTAAGGTTGTTAGTTAAGGGTTTTGTGAGGTTAATGGAGTTTAATCATTGCTGGAAGTAAAAGGATGTTGGGAAAGAGTTTTTAGATGTTAATTGATGAGGTTTGATGTATTGAATCTATATATTATGGTTGGGTTAAGTTTTGAAAATGTTTGAGGATATTTTCGATAAGATTTGGATGGTCTGTAAGTGGGCAACTTGTGAGTTGCGGGCAATTGCTTGTTGGCAATGGTTTGAATGCATAATGATGCATTTTCCCTCTGGTTTTGTGTGGTTAAAAACAGGGGATAATTAAGCGACGAAGCTTGACGTTTATTGTTGCTTGACGGCAGCTCGATTCGCGTTGGTGAGCAAGGCGAGGTGTATCTGTAATATCCCAAATTTTGGCCAATGACCAAAATGTAATTTTTGAAAGTTTTGGGGTTAAAGTAAAAACTTTGGAAAAGTTTAGGGACTAAAGTGTAAATTTCCCTAATAAGTAATTTTATTTAGTATAAGAGTGAATGGAATCGAAATAAGTACCTTGATATCAGTTTTAAGAATTAAGATACAGTAAAAGGTACTGAATTTGGATCGAATAAAATTGCTAAGCGTGCTCAGGCCAGGGAAATGTTAGGATGGGTGACCTTCGGGAAAGTCCAATAAAAGTGTTTCTAATCGATATTTTGGACTCAGTAAAGGTAAAGAATATTCGAATGGATTATCGATAAAGGATTTCTAAGAGAAATTTTATTCTATGGAGATTTTCGATAATTATTGGAATAGTAGACCGAGTTAGGAAAATTCAGTCTAAGACTTTAGGAAAGGAAATTTTTATAAGATGATAATTTTCATTTTTTGAATATGGAAATATGAAATTTTTGGAATAAATTCGATAGCTCAAAAAAGGTGAAATCGCAGTAAAAGTATTTTATGAATATCGGGAGATCGGATCGAATCGAAATTTCAGAGGCTGATCTAAAAGCCATGGAAAAGTCATAAAATACTATTTTATGAATATTTTATTATATTTGGTTGGATTTCAACTAGACTTAGTTGAATTTTTACAAGAATGGCAAACTAGTAAATAAAGACTAGTTGGAGGGCAAATTGGTCATTTGACAAGGAGGGCAATTTTGAAATATTGAGGGAAATTTTGGAAGGTGAATTACACTTGGATTAAATCATGTCCATTGATTTTTGATAAGATTAAGTCTCAGGCTCTTGGCTATTGGATTAAAAGGGCAAATTAGTAATTTCACTAATTAAATGAATTTTAAATTCATTTAATTTTAACATGTGGATTTAAATAAGTAAAAGATGAACCAAATTGTTCATATTTATTAAAATATTTTGAACTAAGGGGAGAAAAAAGGGAGAATTTTTCAAGCTCGATTCAAGCCCCGAAACTTGATTTTCAGGTAATATTTTCAACTACAAAGTTGTTCTACTCTTCAAGCTCTATCTTTTGATGTCAATAATTCATGGAATACATGCTTGAATGATGAGAATTTTGATGAGAAAGAAATTAGGGTTTATGGACTCAATTGGGTTTTTTGAGATTTTATGATTCCATGTTGAAATTCAAGTTGAAATCAAGCTTTTGTGGTGTTAAAATCATGTTATTGAGTTGGGATTTAAACTCTACATGTTTTGATTATTATGAAGATGATTAGGGTTTATGGATTCAAGTTTGATTTAGGGTTTGTGATGTTGGACAAATGATCTAGTAAGCTTGAATTTGTTATTTGGAAGCAAAACCCTAAATTAAAGGTATAGGGACCATTTCAGAAATTCTAAAAGTTAGAGGACTAATATGAATTTTTATGATTTTTAATTTTATTTATGTTATTATTGAAGTTGGAGATGTGAAATTGAAGTTAGAATGCTAAACCGATGTTGAATCGAGTTAGTGACCATTTTGACAAATTGTCAAAGCTAAGTGACCAATTCGGAAATGAGGTTTTAGAGAAGAACTAAATCTGGTTTTAGTTGAAATAATAGAATTCAAGTGGTAATGTTGATTTGAGGATTAAATTGCAAAGTTAAGAAGTTTGAATCCTTATCTTTGCAATTTAGTGACTAATTCTGAAAGAAGGAAAAATTATGGGGGATCAATGTTCAATAATTGTTTGATGAAAAAGGGTGATAAGTTGATGGTTTGAATCAAGTTTTGGGACCAAATTGACAAATAGCAAAGTAAGGAGAAATTAGTATAAAGTTTGAAGTTATTTATGGAAGTTGTGTAGGAAAACTGGATTTAGTAGTAAGTTTAAAAGTTCATCATAAATTCTACAAAATGGTTAGAAGGTGAATTTTATACCAATGTAAAGATTTGTTCGTCTAGTTTTGCCTCCAAAAAACGAAAACTGATTTTGAGTTCCGAGTAAAATGATATGAATTTTTAAGTGGTGAAAGGTCAGAAAATTGTATGACAGCCTGTTCCGAAATCAGCACTGGAAATTGAGTTTGAAAATTCGCCATAAATCGTATAAGTTGAATTTGGGCTATTAATTTATATGTTTGAAAAGCTTATTGAATCTAGTTTCTTTCAGAATAAACGGAATCGAATTCAAAGTTGTAGATTATTTTATAGAAATATTTCTTTGAAGGTAGTGCAATCTGCCAAAAACATGAATGAAAATTGATACATTTTGTATCTAAGGTTAATTAGTAAGCTTGAAAATGGTTAATGGAAGTTCTAAATGGTTATTAAGGACCAAAATGAGTTTTGGACAGTATAAGGAAGCTAAGAGGAAATTTGTATATTCGAATGATTAGATTTGATAGCATGTTCGAAAAATTGTTAGATTTGAATCTAACAAATGTTGTTTATATTCATGTGATTAATGAAGTTTGGATACGAATCAAAGAGGATTCGATATACTATAAAGGAAAGGATCGAGTAGAATTTAGTGAGGCATACTATTACATGGCCCAGGTAAGTGCATTTCTAAATGTTTGCATTACATTGAAAATGGCATTGCATTTCTTTATAATACATGATATGATACAATGCTCGACATGGCAAGCTTGATGGAATACCAGGTACGAATTATTGTTTGCATAAATGATGATGCATTATGCATACATGAAATATGGATAATGAAAAGACTAAAATGAAACAAGATACACCTTGGGGATCCAAGCCCATAGTGCAAAATGCACTAACGAGGTGTTTAATATAAGGAGCAAAGAGCGTCCTTATATGAGGAGCAAAGAACGTCCTCTCGAGTACGTACTCCACAAGGCACTATGGTGCAGATAGGCTACGGGGTTTCCATGGGCCTTTAGCCAGACACGATGATAATAATAATAATAAGATGTTACATGATACATGATAATGAGCATGCAAATGATTACATGATGACACATGATTCATATGATTAGATGATACATGATATAGATGTTACATGATTACATGATACAAACGTTACATGATACATGATACAGATGTTACATAATTACGCGATACATGAAAAAGATGTTACGTGATTTCATGATATATGAAAAAAGAAGTTACATGTTACATGAGATATAAATGTTATATGATATATGATATAATCCATGTTATGCAAATGATATATGATAGACATGTTACATGATACATGATAGAATACATGATATGCAAATGATTGCATAATGAAAACATGACCAGGATAGAATACATGACATATGTACATTGTGATATACTTGCCATGTTATAGAGAACACGAAATGCACTTATATATATGACATATTGTATTACATTATTTCAAGATTTTAAAATAAATAAGTTTAATCGCCTCACTAAGTTCGTACTTAGCGTGTGTCTTATGTCAGACGTAGGTTTCCTGGAAATTGTCTATCGAGGAGGAGCAGAAATTTGGGAAAATCAAGTTACTACAATAAGTTCAGTAAGTACGTCTTTACCATAATTTGATAGACTAGTGGGCATGTAAGTATTTTAAAGTTGAACTGTCTATAGCATAAGTTTACAACGTAATCATATGTTTTTATGGTTGGATAAGTTTAAAAATACAAATTGTTAACAATAGAAAAATCTTTGGTATGGTTAAAATGTTGTTTAGCCCTAATCGCGTAAAAAATTTTAAAATCAAGAAAGGGTCTAGGCAGCTTACGTAGTTTTTTCCCCCTGAATTATATTTTTTATTTTAATAATTCAATTAAAAATTTTGTAAACAAATTCAGTGGTCAAAACTAGTTGCAAATAGACAACATAATTTTAAATTTAAAACCGAGAAAGGGTTAAACTACAAATTAAATTTTGGTATAAAAAAAAATTTAAGTCAAGATTTCTTCCAATGATTTCGTAACATCTTTAATGTATATTCGGTCTATGAGTATACGTTAAGGGGTGTTACATTTAGTGACCAAAATTTAATTTTTTAAAGTTTTGGGGTTAAGGGTTGTTAAAGTTTGGAGAAGTTTGAGGATTAAAGTGTAAATTTCTCCAATAAGTAATTTTTGCTCTTTGAATTGGATCTGGAAATAAGTACATTGATATCATGTTTAAGAATTAAGATGGAAAAAATTTAATTTGAAATCAATGAAATTTTAAGCGTACATATGTAGGGGTTTACAAAGATGGGTAATAAATGAATGTTGATAAAAGTGTTTTCGATCGATATTTTGGAATCAGTAAGTTATTGAATTTTGCAATGGATTATCGATAAAGGTAATTTCTAAGAGAAATTTTATTCTATGGAAAATGGTTTTGATAATTATTGGAATAGTAGACATGAGTTAGAAAATATCTCAGATATAGTTGGAAATTTTATGAGATGAAGTGCGGATTTTAAGATGTGGAAATATAGAAATTTGGAAATTTTGAAAGTTAAAGGAATAATCTGAACTTTTATTATTTTTGAAGTGTATTTATGTTATTATTGATGTTGGAGATGTGAAATTGAAGTTAGAATGCAAAACCATGGATGTTAAATCGATTAATTAGTGACCATTTTGACAAATTGTCAAAGTTAAGTGACCAATTCGGAAATGGGGTTTTAGAGAAGGATTAAATCTGATTTTTAGTTGAAATAATAAATTCAAGTGGTAATGTTAATTTGAGGACTAAATTGCAAAGTTTGGAATTTGAAGCATGATAATTTGCATTTTAGTGACTAATTTGGAAAGAAGGAAAATTTAGGGCATCAATGTTGAATAATTATTTGATGTTTTTGATAAGTTGATGGTTTGAATGTTTTGTTGGGAATCAAATTGACAAATAGCAAAGTAAGGAGATATTAGTATAAAATTTAGTTATCAAAGGATTTTAAAGTTTTGTTTTAAGAAAATCATCATTTGGCAAGAAGCTCTCTTTTTAAAACTTCACCATAGATTCTACAAAAATGGTTAGAAGTTGAATTTTATACCGATGTAAATATTTGTTCTTCTATCTCCTCCAACAAACGGAAACTGATTTCGTGGTCCGAGTAAAAAAGATATGAATTTTTTTTGGTGAAAGGTTTTAAAATGTGATGGTAATATCCCAAATCAGCATTAGAAATTGACTTTGAAAAATTAAAATAAATCGCTTTGGTTGAATTTGGGCTATTAATTTATATGGTTGAAAATCTTATTGAATCTAGTTTCTTTTAGAAGAAACGGAATCAAATTTTGAGTTGTAGATTATTTTATAGAAATATTTCTTTGAAGGTAGTGCAAAATTTGGATCGAAATTGAAATTTTAAGCGTATATTTTGTATCAAATGTTGGTTATCAAGTTAGAAGAAGTAATATTGATTTCTAATTGGAAGTTTGGAAAACTTCTTAGAAAAGTGATAAAGAATTGGATATGGTGAATTTTGACAAATTTTATTCTCACATTGTTTATGAGGAATAGTATGAGATCAATGGGTTATGCCAATATGTCAAAGGAGTGATTTTTATGAGAGAATTTTATTTATGAATATAGAAATATGAGAATTTTAAGACCAATTTTAAGATAATTTGGCTATTTATATAAAATGTAGAAATATTTTATGAAGATGTAAAAAGAAGATTGATCTTTAGTCAAGATGTTTATAAGCCATGGAAAAGTTAAAAAATAAAATTTAGAGGAAAAGTACCACTTTGAGAGAAGATAATTTTGCAAATCAAATTGGAAAAACTTGGCTTTAATTATTATACCTCAAGGAATCATGAAAGAGTTGTACCAAGGGCATATTAATGGATCTTATCTTCAGAAGTGAGCAAAAGTCTAAAGTATATGTACTTATATTTTGGGGGCATTGATTGAGTTATTTTATGTCAACTTTCATGAATAAATTGAGATGCAATTAGATTTGATACATGAAGAGGAGTTAGTAGAAATATTGGTTTATAGAATTAAAGAATTAAGGAATAAGAAATTTCATTGATCAAGTTTTGAGAAAAAATCACAAGGTTGAAGAATTAAATCTTGCCCTTGCTAAGAAGAAAATAAGGAAGAAATATGGATAAATGTTTGAATTGTAAAGTCGCATTAAAAATTCGAGGACAAATTTTCTTAAGAGGGGGAGAATTTAATGTGTAAAATAATGACCAAAATGTAATTTTTTTGAAACTTTTGGAGTTAAAGAAATAAACTTTGGAAAATTTTTGAGGATTAAAGTGTAAATTTCCCCAATAAGTTATTTTATTCAGTATAAGAGTGAATCGGATCGAAATAAGTACCTTGATATCAATTTTAAGAATTAAGATGTCAAAAATTCATGGAATTTGGATCAACTAAATTGTTGAGAATTTTGATGAGAAAATAAAAGGATGGGTGACTAAAGGAAGGTCCCATAAAAGTGATTTATGTTCAATATTTTGGAATTGAGAAGAGTAGATAAAAAATCATGGATTATCGATAAAGGATTTAAAGAGAAATTTTATTCTATGGAAATTTTTGGTTTATTGGAATAAAGTTTAAGTTAGGTTTTTCAGTCTAAGTCATTGGGAAATGATCTTTTTATGAGATGTTAGTGTGCAAAACCCTAATATGGAAATATAGAATTTTGGAAATTTTGAAAGTTAAAGGAATAATCTAATTTTTTATTATTTTGAAGTGTATTTATGTTATTATTGATGTTGGAGATGTGAAATTGAAGTTAGAATGCAAAACTGTTGTTAAATCGAGTTAGTGACCATTTTGAACAACTGTCAAAGTTAAGTGACCAATTCGGAAATGAGGTTTTAGAGAAGGATTAAATTTGATTTTTAGTTGAAATAATAGAATTCAAGTGGTAATGTTAATTTGAGGACTAAATTGCAAAGTTAAGAAGTTTGAATCCTCATCTTTGCATTTTAGTGACTAATTTGGACATAAGGGAAAATTGGGGGATCAATGTTGAATAATTATTTGATGAAAAAGGGTGATAAGTTGATGGTTTGAATCAAGTGTTGGGACCAAATTTACAAATAGCAAAGCAAGGAGATATTAGTATAAAGTTTGAAGTTATTTATAGAAGTTGTGTAGGAAAACTGGATTTTAGTAGTAAGTTTAAAAAGTTCACTATAAATTCTACAAAAATGGTTAGAAGGTGAATTTTATACCAATGTAAAGATTTGTTCGTCTAGTTTCACCTCCAACAAAAGGAAATTGATTTTGAGTTCCTAGTTAAAAGATATGAATTTTTAAGTGGTGAAAGGTCAGAAAACAGTATGGCAGTCTGTTCCGAAATTAGCATTGGAAATTGAATTGAAAATTTGCCATAAACCGTACAAGTTGAATTTGGGCTATTAATTTATATGGTTGAAAAGATTATTGAATCTAGTTTCTTTTAGAACAAACAGAATCAAATTTCAAAGTTGTAGATTATTTTATAAAAATATTTCTTTGAAGGTATTGCAATCTACCAAAAAAATGAGAAATGATACATTTTGTATCTAAGGTTTATTAGTAAGCTTTGAAATGGTTAATGAATGTTCTAAATGGATATTAAGGACCAAAATGAGTTTTGGACAGTATAAGGAAGGAAAGAGGAAATTTGTATATTGAATGATTAGATTTGATAGCATGTTTGAAAAATTGTTAGATTTAAATGTAACAAATGTTGTTTATATTCATGTGATTAAAGAAGTTTGGATCCGAATAAAAGAAGATTTGAGGTACTATAAAGGAAATGATCAACAAATTTAGTGAGGCATATTAATAAATGGCCCAGGTGAGTGCATTTCTAAATGTTTGCATTACATTGAAAATGGCATTGCATTTCTTTATAATGCATGATATGATACAATGCTCGACATGGCAAGCTTGATGGAATACCAGGTATGAATTATTATTTGCATAAATGATGATGCATTATGCATACATGAAATATGGATAATGACAGGATTAAAATGAAACAAGATACACCCTGGGGATCCAAGCCCATAGTGCAAAATGCAGCAACGAGGTGTTTAATATAAGGAGCAAAGAGCGTCCTTATATGAGGAGAAAAAAATGTCCACTCGAGTAAGTACTCCCAAGGAACTACGGTGCACATAGGCTACGGGGTTTCCATGGACCTCTAGCCAGACACAATGATAAAAATAACAAGATGATTACATGGTAGATCATGAGCATGCAAATGACTGCATGATGATACATGATTCATATGATAGAGATGATACATGACAGAGATATTACAAGATTCATGATACAAAGCGTTACATGATTGCATGATACATGAAAAAGATGTTACATGATTTCATGATACATGAAAAAGATGTCACATGATTTACATGACTAAGAAAAACATGACTTATGAGACATGAATATTAAATACATGATATATGATAGAAATGTTATGCAAATGATGATAGAATGTTACATGATACATGATAGAATACATGATATGCAAATGATTGCATAATGAAAACATGACCATGAAAGAATACATGACATATGTACATTGTGATATACTTGCCATGTTATAGAGAAAACGAAATGCACTTATATATATGACATACTGTATTACATTATTTCATGATTTTTAAATAAATAAGTTTAACTGCCTCAGTAAGTTTGTACTTAGCGTGTGTCTTATGTCACACGTAGGTTTCCTGGAAATTGTCTATCGAGGAGGAGCAGAAACTTGGGAAAAATCAAGTTACTACAATAGGTTCAATAAGTACGTCTTTAACATAATTTGATAGACTAGTGGGCATGTAAGTATTTTAAAAATGAATTGTCTACAACATAAGTTTACAACGTAATTATATGTTTTATGGATGGATAAGTTTAAAAATACAAATTGTTAACAATAGCAAAATAAAATGCTTACTATAGTAAAAAATTTAAAATCAATAAAGGGTCTAGGCAGCTTACATAATTTTCACCATGAATTATATTATTTTTATTTTAATAATTCAATTAAAAATTTTGTAAAAACCAATCAGTGGTCAAAAGTTTTAAATTTAAAACCGAGAAAGGGTTAAACTACAAATTAAAGATAAAAAAAAATATGTTTATAATTTTTAAATTTAAAATCCGAGAAAGGGTTAAACTACAAATTAAATTTTGGTATAAAAAATAAAAATTTTAAGTCAAGATTTCTTCCAATGATGTATAAAACATGGTATGATTTAGGGTATTCTGAAAATGAGTGAAAATGATTTAAAAGTATGATTTAAAAGGTTTAGGGGTTTAAAAGTATAATAAATGCTATTGAGCAAAGGTTTTCATTCTGGTCGGGAATAGTGTTATTGATTTTGCAATGTGATTTGCATATGTGGTAATTTTGTATAATGCATTGTAAAACAGTGAGAAAATGGTTTTGTAAATGATATATTGGCTACGTGACATGATGAGAAAATATTCAGATATAGTTGGCATGCCATAGGATGAAGTGCACTATAAGATGTTAAAAATCGATCGTGGTTAAGGGTCCTTAAGGCAAGCGGTCGACTACTCAGACTATGATGTTGTCACTTGGGTTGAGTGGTCGGTTCCCCTTGTTGATGTTGACCTTGCGGTCGGCAAGGTTGTTATATCATGCGGTCGGCATGGTATGGGTTATGGTAGTGGTCGATTATCATGAGAGGTTTGTGTATCCGAATTGTAAGGTTAACAGTCAGTTACCCAAAGGTTAGCGGTCAGCTAATCAAAGATAGTGGTCGTCTATTCGAGGTCACTATAAATGCCAATATATGCAAGTACACGAGTTGAACCTAATTCTTAATGCTTTGGGATTTAAGCATGATAATATGATTTAATGCTTTGGGGTTTAAGCATGAGATGATTTAGTGCTTTGGGATTTAAGCATGGGATTTATAAATGTTTTTGCATATGGTCGATATGCATGTTTTGATTAGAATCAATGAAAATGCTTTGGACGTAAGCATGGTTTGAAAATAAGTGATTAGTTTTCAAAGGATTTTAAATGCATCATTGTTTTAAGAGCATCATCACCAAGCATGTGTGCTTACGCTCTCTTTTTTCCTAATGATGCAGAGTATTAAGGTTTAGAGGCAGCAAAGGCAAGGTTTGAAGTGACCCAAGTGCAAGACTACTTGAGTATGAACTCGATTTATGTTTCCGGTTAATAAGGCAATGTGTTCGCCATGTTTTTGGGACTTGTAAGCCTGTTTTACTCATGGATTTTAAGCATGTGATGTAATATCCCAAATTTTGGCCAGTGACCGAAATGTAAATTTTGAAAGTTTTGGGGTTAAAAGTATAAGCTTTGGAAAAGTTTGGGGACTAAAGTGTAAATTTCCCCAATAAATGATTTTATTCAGCATAAGGATAAATCTGATCGAAATAAGGACCTTGATATCAGTTTTGAGAATTAAGATACAGTAAAAGATATCGAATTTGGATCGAATAAAATTGTTAAGCGTACTTAGGCCAGAGAAATACTACGATGGGTGACCTCCGGGAAGGTCCCATAAAAGTGTTTCTAATTGATATTTTGGACTCAGTAAAAGTAATGAATATTCGAATGGATTATCGATAAAGGATTTCTAAGAGAAATTTTATTCTATGGAGATTTTCGATAATTATCGGAATAGTAGACCGAGTTAGGAAAATTCAGTGGGAAGGAAATTTT
Organism: Hibiscus mutabilis; assembly: GCA_019671005.1. Classification (NCBI taxonomy): domain Eukaryota; kingdom Viridiplantae; phylum Streptophyta; class Magnoliopsida; order Malvales; family Malvaceae; genus Hibiscus; species Hibiscus mutabilis. The sequence continues at coordinate 9,407,549 of CM033737.1, read as the reverse complement.
TATGAGATAATAGAGTTTATTTACTGAATATAGAAATATGGAATTTTTTTGGAATAGATTTGATAGTTCGGAAAAGGTAAAATCGCAGTAGAAATATTTTATGAATATCGAGAGATCGGATCGAATCGAAATTTCAAAGGTTGTTCCATAAGCCATGGAAAAGTTATAAAATAATATTTAAGGTATATTAACCAGTTGGGAATGAATTATTTTAGTTGAATTGTAATGGAATGGCTATTAAGCAATAAAGCTCAAAGAAAGAAAATTTGGAAATCGTATTGAATGAAATTCGAATATTTGGATCGAATAAATATCATAAATTAAAATTTATGATATTTTGGGAAGGAGGCTGGAATGGAACCAATTTAGTTCAATTTTTATGGAATGGCATTTTTTAGACATGTGAGTAAATAAAGTTTAGTTGGAGGGCAAATTGGTCATTTGCCATGGATGGCATTTTTGAAATATTTAAAAAGTTATAAGGGCAATTTTGGAAAGATGAAATGGAAGATTAAATCTTGGCCCTTGATTGATGATAAAATCAATCTCAACCATTGGATAAAAAGGGCAAAATTGTAATTTCACTATTAAATGAATTTAATATTCTTTTAATAGTTTTATGTGTAAAATAATGGTTTCCAGCAAAGAACATGAGAACTAGGGAAATAAAGAGAAAATTTTTCCAAGGTCGATTCAAGCCCTGAAACTCGGTTTTCAGGTAATCTTTTCAGCTACGAAGTTGTTCTACTCTTCAAGCTCTATCTTCTGATGTCAATAATTCATGGAATACATGCTTGATTGATGAGAATTTTGATGAGAAAGAAACTAGGGTTTATGGACTAAATTGGGGGTTTTGAGATTTTATGATTCTATGTTGAAATTTAAGTTGAAATTGAGTTGTTATGATGATAAAATCATATTTTTGAGTTGAGATTTAAACCCTACATATTTTAGTTTGTATGAAAATGATTAGGGTTTATGGATTAAAGTTTGAATTAGGTTTTGTGATGTTGGATAAATGATCTAGTAAGCTTGAATTTGTTATTTGGAAGCAAAACCCTAAATTAAAGGTATATGGACCATTTTGGAAATTCTGAAAGTTAGAGGAATAATCTGAATTTTTATGATTTTGAAGTGTATTTATGTTATTATTGATGTTGGAGATGTGAAATTGAATTTAGAATGCAAAACTGATGTTAAATCGAGTTAGTGACCATTTTGACAAATTGTCAAAGTTAAGTGACCAATTAGGAAATGAGGTTTTAGAGAAGGATTAAATCTGATTTTTAGTTAAAATAATATAATTCAAGTGGTAATGTTAATTTGAGGACCAAATTGCAAAGTTAAGAAGTTTGAATCCTCATCTTTGCATTTTAGTGACTAATTTGGAAAGAAGGAAAAATTAGGGGGATCAATGTTGAATAATTATTTGATGAAAAAGGGTGATAAGTTGATGGTTTGAATTAAGTGTTGGGACCAAATTGACAAATTGAAAAGTAAGGAGAAATTAGTATAAAGTTTGAAGTTATTTATGGAAGTTGTGTAGGAAAACTGGATTTGACAGTAAGTTTAAAAATTCACCGTAAATTCTAAATAAAGGTTAGAAGGTGAATTTTATACCGATGTAAAGATTTGTTCGTCTAGTTTTGCCTCCAACAAACGGAAACTGATTTAGAGTTCTAAGTAAAAAGATATAAATTTTTAAGTGGTGAAAGGTCAGAAAACAGTATGACAGTCTGTTCCGAAATCAACATTGGAAATTGACTTTGAAAATTCGCCATAAATCGTACAAGTTGAATTTGGGCTATTAATTTATACGGGTGAAAATCTTGTTGAATCTAGTTTCTTTCAGAACAAACAGAGTCAAATTCCGAGTTGTAGATTATTTTATAGAAATATTTCTTTAGTGGTAGTGCAAATTGACAGAAAATGGAAATTGAGACAATTTGTGTCTAATATTGGTTAGCAAGCTTGGAGGAATTATTTGAAGATCAAAATGGTCATTAGGGACCAAAAATGAGTTTATGAACAATACAAGGAATAAAAGAAGGCGTTTGGAAATCTTTGTATTTGAATGAATATATTGGACAATATGTCTAAGATATTGTTATATTGGAATCTAACAAATATTTTGTTTATGTGATTTATGAAGTTAAGTTCGAATCAAGGGAAGTTCGAGGTACTATAAAGGAAAGGATCGAGTATAATTTAGTGAGGCATACTATTACATGGCCCAGGTGAGTGCATTTTTAAATGTTTGCATTACATTGAAGATGGTATTGCATTTCTCTATAATACATGATATGATACATTGCTCGACATGGCAAGCTTGATGGAATACCAGGTACGAATTATTGTTTGCATAATTGATGATGCACTATGCATGTAGCGATGTCCCTTTTCGCTAAAAAAAGTAGGTTTTCGGTGTGTTTGTAATTTTTCGGATATAAAACGTCTATTCCGTGGGGTTTAAAAAACCACATTTTATTTTAAAATTGGAGTCGCCACCGGCCACTTAGGTAGGCCGGACACCATAAAACCATATATTCAAAAAACTTTGAGTTCGGGAGTCGGTTACGGATGGGGAAGGATTAGCACCCCCACACCGCCCAAATTTGGTACTTTAATAATTACCGCTTTATTAATATTAGACTTTCCGGATTAAAGTAACGATTAGTTTAAAATTCGGTTATAATTGCGAATAAATTTTAAAGGCCCCGTTATCCGAGAGTAAACGCCCAACCACTATCACTACGCCTGATACTGGCCCCGTTTACACTCGGATAAAAGGGCACCACATTGACAATTTATATATTTCATTATGCAACCTTAGTGAACAAAATATTAAGCATGGCCAATAATTTAAATACAGTAAATATTCACATAATAAACTATTAACAGAACATAAATAAAATACTAATCTAAAACATACATGTATATAAATTATCCCTACTCGTGACTAAAAATAAACCTAACATGTCACAATTACAAGGCATGGAACATAAACACATATTACAAAAATGTACATATTACAATAAAACACATTGTAACATACGTAAAATATGGCATTATACATGACCAAGAAAATATACCAACACATAGCCTAAAAGCAAAGAAAACATGCAATACATACTGAAATATAAAGCAGGTTGTGTTCGAGCCAACTCAAATATCAATCTAATATGCGTGATACGAATAACCGAAAAAATGCATAAAGATACATAATTACCATAAACTTAACACACATATACATGTAAACATGAAAATACAAAGCATATACGAGGGATATATGATAAGGCAAAAGGCTACATCAACATACACGATTATAATAAACGAACATGAATATTTACATGGAATCAGGACTGAAATGAAAAGAAATAACATAAGGAACAGAAATTAAAGGACAATAATATGCGATTTAGGGACGAAAATGCAAGCAGGACCGAACTTGAAAGGACTGAAACTGTAATTGGACCAAGGGGCAGACTTGAAGTGAAAATTTCAAAAACGCGGTGGGACTAGTGAGGTAATTTTGCCATTTTAAAACTGATTCGATTTAATTTAGGGGCTGGATTGTAAGATTTCGAAATAAGAGGGGGACCAGAGTTGTAAATATCCCCTGCGGCGAGACAAAAACAAAAATATCGAAAATGCATGGGGATTTATTACATAATTTCACCATTTCACAAAATAAAAACACCTATAAAACCCTTTTTTTCGGCCCAGACTCAAACTTTTCTTCATTTTCTTTCAAAACCGATTTTATAATAACCCAGCCCTCTCATTTTCTCTCAACCGTCCCCCCTGAACCTGTGATGAACTCAGAAACCGGTGACTTTCCGCCGTCCCTTCCGCCGCCGGTCGCCGCTAATCGGCACCGGTGAACTAAAAGAAACCCTTAAAACCAACCTCTTTCTAAACCGAACCCGTATATGAACTTAGATCTACGCTAAGACTCACCCTTTTGCCTAGATCTAAGTAAATACAAAACAAGAATTTTTTTTTGTTTATGTTTGACCAAAATGAAACCAAAAGGGACCTCCCGCTCCCTTCAGTTCACCATGTTCGGCTTCGGAAAGCCGAAGAGGCTTGTCACTGGTGAGGGGAGATCCACAGACGACGAGGGTAATAGCTCTAAATCCCTTTTTTTGTTATCACTACGTATATTTTCCTTTACTTATGCAAAGAAGTAAAAAAAAGAGAAGAGCGTTACCACTGAAAACTTGTTGCCTTTTTTTGTTATTTTTTTCTTTCCGATTACAACTGGACTGCTTTACAATTACTTGTTTCATACATATATCCTTGTCTCTTTTGTTTGGTAGCAAATAATGTAATATATTTTTAGATCTGGACTGACACTGACATAGCCTCTCTTTTTTTGTGTTGTTCTGATATGTCTGAACGCGGTGGTTGGAGACCGGCATGGTGGTGGTGTAGGGGAGTTGTCTTCTGCCTGAGGCGTTCTCGGTCGTTGGATCAGATCCGATCTAACGGTCGGGATGGCTTGAAAGATGAACAGCCCAGATGAAATCTCGATCGGTGAAACGGCTTTAGATCGTGACACGTGGGGCTCAGCAGTCGAGGGGTTATAGCGCGTGGGACTCATACACGCATAGGATATCGAAGAGTCCGCGCGTGGCGTTCGAACCTTCCAGACGTGTAGTTCACGCGGCTAGCTAGATATATACCCTTCCTTGATCGTGGCCGTTGGATCCACATTTTGATCCAACGGCTCCTAGTTATCTGCACAAAGATAGAATAACTAGGGTTAAATGGGGTTTTGGGCTTGGGCCAACCGGGCCTTGTATTATTATTTTTTGTAATAATATGGACATTTTAATTTAAGTGGGCTTTCTATTATTTTTCAAGTTTTGTCCATACATATTAATATATTAATATAATAGTAAATACAGATACATACGTACTTACCTATACATACATATAATTGTGATGAAATACGTTCACATGTACATATACTTAATAATAATACATGCAACACTTATTCGTATATATTCAATAATAACAAAGACATTAATAATATACACATGCAAACATGTATAGACCTACTCATATACTAACATACATTTGTACGATACTCCTAACATAAATATACCCATATCATACGTATATTAATAGGTACGTAATACACCATACCAATACATGCATACCCTCACACTTATATCATTATGTAATATACTAACATATACACGCGCACACCTATATGTAATCATGCACTAATATGTTAATATGATACTTAGAGGTTAGATAAAAATGAGTGATTACAGTTGCCCCTCTTTGCTTGTTCTCATGGAATGGGAACAAAGCAAAGATTCATAAGCACTCATTTTTATCCGACTTCCCTATTTGTAGCTTCGGAAACACGTGCTCTTCTGGAACTCTCCGCTTTTCCTTAGCTGAATCTTTAGGCTCGTAAGTTCTTACTATATAGAGCTTCGTCACCTTCCGATCTTGGAGTTATAGGCTCTTTCTTCATAGAACCCTTTACTCTGAAGCCTCGAGTTATGAGTCACTTCTATATAGAACCTTTCATTTTGAGACGGTGAAGCTTGGAGTCCTTCCTATATAGAACTCTTCGCCTTCAACGCTGGTTTCTCCTATATCAAACCTTCTGCATCGCTGATGGATTCTTCCAACTGGGAGTCCCCCCTGTATAGAACTGCTAGTTTTCAAACCCTAGAGCTGTAAGTCCTTCCTATATAAAACTTTCAACTTCTGAAATCTTAGAGCTACGGATTCTTCCTATATAGAATCTTTTACTCTAAGACAGTGAAGCTCGGAGCCCTTCCTATATAAGACTCTTTGCTTTCGGACACAACAGGTTTTCCTATATAACCTTGTGTGTCATGGGTGAATTCCTTCGACTGGGAGTTCTTCCTATATAGAACTGCTAGTCTTCACCCTGGAGCTGTAAGTCCTTCCTATATAAAACTTTCAGCTTCTGAAATCTTGGAGCTACGGATTCTTCCTATATAGAATCTTTTACTCTAAGACAGTGAAGCTCATAGCCCTTCCTATATAAGACTCTTTGCTTTCGGACACAACAGGTTTTCCTATATAACCTTGTGTGTCATGGGTGAATTCCTTCGGCTGGGAGTTCTTCCGATATAGAACTGCTAGTCTTCAGCCTAGAGCCGGAAGCCTTTCCTATATAAAACTTTCAGCTTCTGAAGCTTCGGAGCGGCGGATTCTTCCTATATAGAACCTCTCTGCAGGCGCTTGGAAACATAAGCCTTTTGTATGTAGAACCTTTGTCTTCACATTTGGGATTCACACCACGATGGCTACCGATGTCTCTTTGAATCCATAGATACCTGTCTAAGATATAACAAAATGCTATGACAAATGAATTGACATGCTCCTAATCCTAGTGATGTCTGACTATTCATGATGCATGAGTGTCAATATCTTGGTGGGCTTGCTTTAGTCCTTATTCGATCTCGTTGTTCACTTTCTCCTTTTTCACGGGCGGCGATACCCCACTTCACTGTCGGGTTCAACCATTCCAACCTTTCTTTTTCTCAATTTCTGACTTGGGATTCTAAAGTGCCTTTTCAGGTTTTCGCTTTAGATTTTTTTTGGTGTTCTTTTGGGTTTTCACCCGGGAGATCTCTCTTGTTATCTCGCATGCTTTCTTTGAATATGCAGGGCGTACACCATTGGTCATCCTATCCGGTTGTTTGAAGCTTTCCGCCCTCCCTATCAACGGCTGTTATGTAGGGAGCTAGAGGGCGAAGTTAACATCGTTTTCTAATCACCTGTATTTTTAAGGTTAGATCACAGTAATGCTCAGAAATCTCTTGTTTTACCATAAGCCTATGTTAGCTTATTTGCCTGAAATTAACAATAAGGCACAGAATGGATGCTCAAAATAAGATTTTATTACGATTAAGGGTTTGGGATATTTTAAGAGAGTTATGAAAGAAGAAAAGCTAAATATGAAATACAAGATCCCTCATTATCTTCGATATGAATGATACATGATCCTGTCAACCGGCGTAGAATCTTTTGCCTGAAGCTCCCTCTTCACAGTATTCATAGGGATAACCATTTTCTTCGGATATCCAACCTTTCAATTTATCTGAGCCGCCCTTTATGGGTTTTCAACTTGGGTCCTCCATTTGCTTCAAGATGCCCTATTTCGGGTTTTCGCCCTGAGCTCTCCATTTTTGTTCTTTTCTTCTTTTTCTTCTTTCTTTTTCTCTCTTTTTTTCAAACATAGTATTTCTTAACAGCATCAGAATTTATAGGGTTTTTCAGCTCGTCTCCATCCATTTTTGTTAAGATTAGGGCTCCTCCTGAGAAGGCCTTTTTTACCACGTACGACCCTTCCCAGTTGGGCATCCACTTTCCTCGAGAATCTTTCTGAATCGGGAGGATCTTCTTGAGCACCAGATCCCCCTCTCTGAATTCTCTTGGGCGCACCTTTTTGTTGTATGCTTGCATCATCCGCTTTTGGTACATCTGACCATGACAAATGGCCTTTAGTCTATTTTCATCAATGAGATTTAGCTGGTCGAGTCTGGCCTGCACCCATTCGGCTTCTTCCAATTTTACTTCATTTAAGACCCGGAGAGACAGTATCTCTACCTCGATGGGGAGTACTGCTTCGGTACCATACACCAAGGAGTAGGGTGTTGCCCCTGTTGATGTGCGAACGGACGTCCTATAGGTGAAAAGGGCGAATGGCAACTTCTCATGCCAATCTCTGTAGGTATCCGTCGTCTTTGCTATGATCTTCTTTATGTTCTTATTTGCTGCTTCCACTGCCCCATTCATTTTAGGACGATAGACTGTGGAATTATGATGTGTTATCTTGAACTACGTGCACACGTCTGTCATCATTTTGTTATTCAGATTGGAAGCGTTGTCGGTGATGACCCTTTCTGGTAATCCATATCGACAAATAATCTCCTTTTTTAAGAACTTACATACTGTAGTCCTTGTGATGTTGGCGTAAGATGCTACCTCTACCCATTTAGTGAAATAGTCTATGGCGACCAAAATGAAACGGTGTCCATTGGAAGCTTTCGGATGAATCTGCCCGATGAAGTCCATGCCCCACGCCGCAAAAGGCTATGGAAATTCATGGTGTGTAAAGGCGATGGGGGTGCGTGAATCTTGTCAGCGTAAATTTGACATTTGTGGCATTTCCTGGCGTAATCAATACAATCTCCCTCCATGGTCAACCAGAAATAGCCATATCTCATAATTTTCCGGGCTATAGACAGCCCGTTGGCGTGCGTTCCACAGAGCCCATCATGTACCTCGGCTAAAATCTCCTTCGCCTCCCGGGCATCCACACATCTCAGCAATGTCTGATCATGACTTCTCTTATATAGGATCTCCCCATCCAGGACATATCTTGTTGCCATTTTTCTGAGTGTTTTTCTGTCATTGTCATTTGCCCCTTCCGGATACTTTCGAAGCTTGACATATTGCAAGATGTCATAGTACCATGGGTTTCCATCAATCTCTTCCTGTACATTGCAACAATGAGCAACCCTTTTAAAACGTCTGCATCTTAATGGGCTTCATTTCTGCCCCAGTGTTTGTTTTGAACATGGATGCCAGGGTCGCCAAAGCGTCTGCCATCTGATTTTCTTCTCGGGGAAGGTAATTGAAGCTGACCCTTTCGAACTCCTTGGTGAGCTCTTGAATCAATTCATAATATTTGACCAACTTCGGGTCCCTGGTTTCCCATTCTCTACGTAATTGGTAAATTACTAAGGATGAATCTCCGAATACTCAAAATTCCTTAACCTTTCTTTCAATAGCTGAGTTTAGTCCCATAACGCAAGCTTCGTATTCAGCTATATTGTTGGTACAGAAGAATTCTAATATGCTGGTGAAGGGATAATAGACATCCTCAAGAGAAATTAGCACGGCTCCTATCCCATGTCCGAGGGCATTAGAGGCTCCATCGAAGTCCTCAGTTGTAATGCACATCAAGTCCTCGTTTGGGAAATTAAAGTTCAATGCCTCATAGTCGTCCGAAGCGCGACTAGCTAGGAAATCTGCTACGGCACTCCCCTTTACGGCTTTCTGGCTCACGTATACAATATCGAATTCGGATAAGAGCATCTGTCATCGGGCCATCCTTCCTGTTAGTGCTGGCGCTTCCATTAAGAACTTCAATGGGTCTAGCTTGGATATCAACCAAGTAGTATGGTACAGCATATACTGCCTAAGCCGCTTGGTAGCCCAAACTAGAGCACAACACAGCTTCTGCACTGGCGGGTACCGCGTTTCGCAGTTATTGAATTTCCTGCTTAGGTAATAGATGGCTTGCTCCCTTTTTCTTGACTCATCGTGTTACCCCAATACGCATCCCATTGAATTCTCAAAGACTGTCATGTAGAGAATTAATGGTCGATCTGGTACTGGTGCGACTAAAATCGGAGCATTTGTCAGGTACTTTTTGATATTTTCTAGGGCTCTTTGACATTCCTCATCCCACACACCAGAATTATTCTTTCTAAGAAGTCTGAAGACTGGGTCACATCGGTTGGTTAATTGGGAAATGAAACGAGAGATATAATTCAACCTCCCCAGGAAACCGCGAACTTCCTTCTTAGTGTGGGGTGGTGAGAGATCCTGGATGGCTTTCACTTTATCTGGATCGATCTCAATCCCTCTTATGCTTACCACGAACCCTAGGAGTTTTCCAGAGGTAACGGCGAAGGTACATTTGGCAGGATTGAGCCTCAACTGGTACTTCCGTAGCCTTTGGAATAGTTTTCTCAAGTTCTGTAGGTGCTCCTCCTCAGTTCGGGACTTGGCAATCATGTCGTCCACATATACTTCTATTTCTTTGTGCATCATGTCATGGAAAAGAGTCACCATTGCTCTTTGGTATGTTGCCCCTGCGTTTTTTAGCCCAAAAGGCATCACCCGATAACAAAAAGTGCCCCACATAGTTATGAACGTAGTTTTCTCCATATCGTTAGAGTCCATCTTTATCTGGTTGTACCTTGAGAAGCCGTCCATGAATGAAAACCATGAATGTCCTGCGGTGTTGTCAACCAGCGTGTCAATATGTGGTAAGGGGAAGTTGTCTTTAGGGTTGGCTCGGTTTAGATCCCTATAATCTACACACATACGAACTTTCTCGTCCTTCTTTGGTACTGGTACAATGTTTGCGACCCATTCGGGGTATTTGGCTACCTCCAAGAAACCAGCGTCAAACTGTTTTTTTACTTCTTCTCTGATTTTTAATAACATATCTGGTCTCATTCTCCGAAGTTTTTGATGTATTGGTTTGCATTCCAGCTTTGTTGGCAATTTATGCACCACTATGTCGGTATTCAACCTTGGCATATCTTGATAAGTCCAGGCGAAGACATCCTTAAATTCCTGAAGTAGGGTTATCAGTTCGTGCTTGGTTTTTGAGGAAAACGTCGTCCCTATTTTTACTTCTTTTCTCTCTTCTTCAGTCCCCAAGTTTACAACTTCTGTTTCTTCTTGGTGGGGCATGATCTGCCTTTCTTCATTGGCCACCATTCTCTTCAACTCTTCCGGGACCTCGCCTTCTATCTCATCATCTTCTTCCTCAATTCCCTCTGAGATCTCAGGGCATTCAAAATTCACTCCAGGATTGGATCCGGTATCATTCATATAGTCAATCATGAGTGACTTGCATTAAATGAGAACGAATTGTATTGGGAAGAAGACGGCTTTATATGAAGGGAATGAACATGAAGAATGCATGACTGAAATAAATGAAATGTTGGTCATTCAGGAAAGTGTGGATATTTTCATTTCAACAAAAAGTTAACATAGGTGCCCTATACAAGAGATCCCTATTGTTTATGGGCAAAAACAAAAGGTTGATTCGGAGCATTACTCTGATCTATTCCTAAAAACCACAGGTAGATCAATGCAGCTCCAGTTATCAAGTGTTTCCCCGAGACGGCAGGGGCGGATGTTGGTCAACATTTTGCTGCCTCGGTCCTTTCCAGCTATCATGTTGATGTACATCCCTTCAAGTGATTCATTGAATGTCTCCTCCTGGTTGAGAACGTCATTTTCCTTAATTGCCTCTTCAACCTCTTGACCTGGTTGGTAGAATCCTCCGGAGACAAAAATGGTTTTTAAACTAGGAAAGGACATTGGTCTCCACGGAATGTCTTCTCCTTTAAATCTGGCTTTTCTTTGCTCTTCCTTTCTCTTGTATTCCTCTTTTCTCTGTTGGACACTTGGTTTGTAACCCAGCCCAAAATGGTCCTTCTTGGTTATCATATTTTTGGCTCTTAGGTTCCCTTGTAATTTCTTCCCCAACCCTCTTCCTACTTTGGCTCATCGGCCCAAAGTTTCTGCGACGGTCATCTTGGTACAATTAGATAACCTGGGACATGGGATCCGACCTCCCTCCGCGACGAATGTGGCATTCGCTAGCTCTAATGCTCGAAAAGAGCATTCTGCAGCATCCTCGTCATTTTGAATATAGGGGGCATCTGATGTTACTGAAGCAACAATTTCCTGCTCAGCCTCTACTGTGACCAATTTGTCTTCGACTACAAATTTCAATTTCTGATGCAATGACGAGGGGGCAACTCCTGCGGAGTGGATCCATGGCCTTCCCAATAACCAGCTGTAAGATGGTTTTATGTCCATTACCACAAAATCAATCACATATTCAGTCGGTCCGATCAATAGAGGCACTTCAATTTTTCCCATTGTTCCTCTCTGGGTACCGTCAAAGGCCCTTACTGAATTGTGGCAGGGCTTTAGGTGAGAACCATCTATTGGTAGTTTTTGCAAGGTCACCATAGGCAGCACGTTCAATGCTGACCCGTTGTCAATCAGTACCCCAGGTACTACATACCCTTTGCAGTGAGTTGTGATGTTAAGGGCTTTGGTGGACCCCATTCCTCCCTCGGGGATCTTATCATCACTGAATGTTATATGATTATAGGCAGTGATATGCCCCACTATCCTGTCCAGATTTGTTACAGAAATATCCTGGGGCACAAAAGTTTGATTTAGTACTTTTAATAGTGTCTCACGGTGCCTTTCTGAGCTCAAGAGTAATTCTAGCATTGTGATCCTAGCCGGTTGCTTTCGTAGTTGTTCCATTACGTTGTACTCACTATGTCTCAAGAACTTCAGAAATTCTTTGGCTTGGGCCTCAGTTACCGGCTCATTCATCTTTGGGGAAGGTTCTTCACCAAATATCTGTGTAGGGCTAACTGTTGTATTCTTTCCCTTATCTGCTTCAGCTGCTCTCAAAGCCTCAGAAGAATAACATCTGCCGCTCCTTGTGAAATGGCCCACCTCACCAACATTTACATCGCTCTGGCTTTGTTGGTCTTTTAGCGTAGGCTCTTTTACTTGACCATGTTCTGGCTTTTCTGGCGTGGTCACATTTATAGCGTAATTCTAGGGGGTTTGCCTCATATCCTTGAATGGGAACGGGGATGGTGTTGAAATGATGATCTTGGGACTTATCTTGTTGGTTTCTCTTTGGGAGGCACCTGCATTCCTTGGCCTGGAAGAGATGATAAAAGGTCTATCCTTCCCGTATTTAGATTTGGGGCTATCTGTCATATGTACGTCTGACCCCTTCTTTCCCATGGTCTCTTCGAAGAATTCTATTTTCTTTTCATTCATCAATTGTTGTACCAATCCCTTGAACTCATTGCACTCTTGGATGTCATGCCCTTCATTCTGATGAAATTCGCAATACACTCCACATCATTTCTGCCTTATTATCATGCCTTTGTCGATCACACGAGCCATGCATAACTGTCGAAATACCCACCGCAAAGGAGATTTGATTTCTGACACATCATCCTTAATCTTCCTAGTAAAGTATTCTTCAATAACATTTACTCCTCTGTTCCCATGATTAGGTAGCGGGTTAGTAGCTACACTGGGTTCTTCGAACTTCAATATCCCAGAATCAATTAAATTCTGCACAAGTTTTTTGAAGGCAAGGCAGTTCTCGGTGGGATGTCCAGAGGCACGGCCGTGATAGTCGCAATGAGCGTTCGGATTATACCAAGAAGAGAATGGCGGCTTGAAAGGAGTAACGATGTATGGACGGGCCATGTCTGCTTCATACAACTGGGAGTAAAGCTCCGAGTACGAAACGGGTAAGGGAGTGAAAGTTTTCCTCTCTTTCTCTTTTCTGGCGGTTCTCTCCTCTCTTTGATTTGAGTTTTGTGTTTTTCCCATAGGTGCTTGTGGCTGTGAGACTATAAAGTTCTTCGGGGTGGCGTAAGTGCTGGTGGCGTTTACTTCATTCTTCTTGCTATATTTCCAAGACCCTTCCCCGCTATCAATTCTACCACTCTTAATTGCCAATTCGAGGGACTCCCCAGTCCTAATTAAGTCAGCAAAACACTGTGTTGTGTTATTAATGAGGCAATCAAAGAGTGCCCCTTTCAAAGTATTAACAAATAATAGCGTAATTTCATGTTCCGGGAGGGGTGGCTGAATTTGGGCGGCCACTTCCCGCCACCTTTGCGCGTATTGCCGTAGACTTTTGTTGGACTTCTGCCCCATATTTTCCAACATAATTCTACTGGGGGTCATATCTGTTACATGCTTATATTGCTCAGTGAATGCTCTTGACAGATCTTTCTATGTCTTAACATTTGCCTTGCTCAACTGGGAGTACCACCGTAACGCCGCTCCAGTTAGGCTGTCCTGGAAACAGTGGATCAGTAGCTTTTCGTCCTTAAGGTAGGCCGTCATCTTTCGATAGTACATTGTTATGTGTGCGGAAGGACACGTGGTTCCATCGTATTTGTCGAACTCTGGTGTTTCAAATTTTTGCGGTAGGACAAGATCGGACACCAGACTTAAGTCGCTAGCGTCATTTCCTGATTCTTCCATAGATTGTAACGTTTTAAATTTTTCCTCCATGAGGCGAAACCTCTCCTCCCACTTTTTCTCTACCTCTGTCCTGATCCTTTCGACCACATTCAGGTCTGGCACCTCTTCTTCATAGAGTGCTTCAGCGTCGAGGGGTTGAGTTTCAGGTACCCCTATTTGAAGACTAGCTGACATTCCTACAGGGTCGATATACACCTTTCTAGCCGGGTTTGGCGCAGTTGGTTGAACCTTGTAGTGAACTGGGGTACCCTCTGGTTCTTGAATGGTTTCTCCTTCCACTCTTTTTCCAAGACTCTTAGCCAACAATACGGTTATGTCGGATACTATCGATGCTTGCGACTGAGCAATCTGGTCACTGAGGCTTCTTTGAGCCTCTTCAAGCCTAGCCTCGAGCTCTCTTTGTCCCTTTTCTAGACTGATTATCCTGTCTTCCATGAGCTTGCTTTGTAATCAGGTAAGGTATGGATGATGAATGATTGCGGGTTAGCTTCTATTTTCACACACACTGAAACAATATTCATAAAATTAATATGGTTGCAAGAAAAATAAATGCATGTATAATGATGTGAATGTCATGATGCAATGCAAGAATGTATGCAGATAAGGTACTGATTCCGCTGGTAATCACCCTTTTGAACTACTTCCACGGGAATTAAAGGGTCTAAATTACAACAGAGTTCATATTACAAAATAAAGATTCCTAATACAAAAGAGCTAATTACAACACAGATCCTTATAGATAAGCCCTAGCTCTATCTCCTAATTTTCCAATTGCCCTGAGCAACTTGATGAACCTGGGAGCCTCTTCCATTTCTGGGACTATGAAAGGTCGGAGTGTTTCGGCCTCGACGGCCAAATCATTCACATGCCTGGCGACTCGATGTATGTCTACCATCAGGTTTGCATAATATTGGTCCCTATCTTGTACCATCCGGGCAGCGTCACGCAGTCTCCTTTGCCAATAAGTGTCCCTTCCGGCTGTAGCCTCCTCAAATATACTAATTCTTTCCTTATAATCTTCAACAGTTTCTTCGAAGGACTTAATTCGGGCTCTCAACATGCCTACTTCGCGCTCTCTTTCTTGTAGCTCAGTGAAGCCATTTCTCTGGCAGTACGTCCGAAAGGAGTGTTCTACCTCTACCACTTTTTCTGTCAATTCGTTATTTTGACTTCGGCTTTGATCCAGACTTTGAATAGTATCATCGTACAACTTTTGCATTTCTAATAGTCTATTCCAGCTATTCATGGATCTTCTCTTCCATACGGCGACGTTTTCCCTCTCATGATTGACTGCTTGTTTTCCCTTACTGATTTCTTGCCTGAGTCTTTCCTTTTCTTGGTCAATGATCTTCTTGGAGGACTGTTTTTCGTCCTCGATAGCCGACCGACATCTTTCTATCTCCTTCTCGATTGCTCTTTTGCTGATTTCTCGTTCTTCTTCTAACAAACGGACGCCATTCATCCTTTCCTTTTCCACGGCTATGAACTGACTTCGGCCGGCCTTTTTGTATTTTTGCTCGAAGTAGAAGGGTATCCTTTTGGTAAAGAGTGTTCTTGTCGCTCAAATCTGCATTTAATTTCTTCAACTGTCTAATGATCCCATCCCGTTTGTCGACCTCTAAGCTTGCTCTATAGAGCTCACTCGCATGCTGAGTCTGTTGGGTGTCCATATTCTTCTTAATTTCTTCGAGTTCATTACGTAAGATATCGGCCTCAGATGGCACCACCCTTGTAAGCTCCTTAAGTGACAACACAGGTCCTTGATCAGATTCGGGAATTATATCATTTATCCTCAAACGTCTCCAAAGATCGTAGTCCGGGGTGGTCATGTACTCGGTGTCTCCTTCCACCCTAATCCGGTAACAATGGTCCCATGCCCTCATAATAGTTTGAATTTTCTCTCTGAACTCCCCTTTGAAAAGAAATTCAGTTCGGCTTAACCCTGCGGTATTGGGTATGAACTATCGTGATCTGAATTGTCGGGACACCAGAAGCGGAACACAAGCAATCCCTCCATACAGTCCCAACATCATCAGCCAGTTGAAATCACCACAACTATATAAAAAGTAATTAACCCTACCGAGCCACGGGACCCTCCATACTATGTCATTGCCTTGGATGTTCCTGAAGAAACTAGCCCGTTTTCTTGTTTTCAAGTCCTCTCGCCACTCTTTTGTTAAGTATTCCCGTAAAGGCGAAAAACCTAGGAAGGATATCCCCGGTAGAAACCTCGTCGGCGTCTTCCACATGTGGCTCTAAATCCATACCTGTAACAGTTGTGTGCATCCTCGAAAACGTCATTCTTCGTGCTTCCGACTGGCATTTAAAGAAATAAAGGTCTCGACCAAAATAGCTGGTACTGGGTTCGCTCGCCGTTTTACCCGCTCAAACAGATCTAGAATGGCCACATCAATGTTTCCCAAAATTCTTGGAAAGATCACCAACCCATATATTCCCAAGCCAAGCATGTCTAATTTTTTCTCCTCATCCGGATGTGTAGGTAGGATGTCTCAAATATTTTCCCATGCGAATACTGTACTATCTCCTCAAAGTCGGATTAAGCCATTGACCCAATCGTCGCTCATTTCGGTAAAGGTTTTAAGCTTGGAAGTGTAATTCTGATTCCTCGGAGGTTTTGCGTAGATCCAATCTTCCTGAACATTTTTATGATTAAGAAGAGCGGTGTATTCTTCTACTGTGGGCATCATGTCCTGTCCATTGACGGTGAAGCAACAAAAGGTAGGATTCTAGAACTGGAAAATGGCTCGGAGTAGGGGCTGGTTGACCCGAATGTACATCAACTGTGCAATGTCGCCATAACTATCACAGAACCTATCTTGTAATCTCTGGTCCCATTCTTCCCAGATACTTTGAAGATCCCCTAAGTTGTTCTGTTGAAGACTCACATAGGTGTACCCGACTATCACGCGCTCACTTGGTAAACTGTCCCATTGGGCCTTTTGGTTGACTTCTGACCAATGTCTAACAGACAAGTTGAGTTCCTCTTTTTTGAGACACATTTTTCCATGGTGAAAGACTTTCTGATCGGGTAAACCACTTGATCCAGTACCTTTTATGTAATGCGAATGTAATAATGCATGAAAAAATAGCAAAAAAAAGAAACAAGTCAGTACCGGATAGAATAAATACACAAGTAAAAGGACAAATTAAATAAGGTAAACAAACAAAAACAAAAAACCCTATTTATCCCGTCTAAAACACCTAAGGTTATCCGCATGGCTCTAAAGGGGTGGGTTTCTATATGTTCTCTACATGCAGTGTTGGTGCTAAGAGGTACCCAAATTGTCCTTGCTGTCCTATACTAAGAGTAGCAAGGCCCCCGATCATCACCCATTATAGGCTCCTTTCAATCGGGTTCAATTCAGGGGGACCCATTCGCTTATGCCTGCACGAAGGAACGATATCCTTACGAAAGCATAAGGTACTCGAGCCCCGAAGGTACTTGCTAGGCCTACACGGGAGAACGATATCTCCACGAAAGCATTAGCGTTTCCCCCCACTTAAAAACGGGTTTATATGCCAAATTTTAAATGCGTTAAAATAAACGTGCAATTACAACCGAATATTAATTTAATAGTCACTTTAATCCGGAACTTCTAATATTATTAAAGCGGTAATTAGTTGAAAAATCTTGACTCTCTTTATTTTGTTAAAAACAAAAATAGTCCCCAACGGAGTCGCCATCTGTAGCGATGTCCCTTTTCGCTAAAAAAAGTAGGTTTTTCGGTGTGTTTGTGATTTTTCGGATATAAAACGTCTATTCCGTGGGGTTTAAAAAACCACATTTTATTTTAAAATTGGAGTCGCCACCGGCCACTTAGGTAGGCCGGACACCATAAAACCAGAGATTCAAAAAACTTTGAGTTCGGGAGTCAGTTACGGATAGGGAAGGATTAGCACCCCCACACCGCCCAAAATTAGTACTTTAATAATTACCGCTTTATTAATATTAGACTTTCCGGATTAAAGTAACGATTAGTTTAAAATTCGATTATAATTGCGAATAAATTTTAAAGGCCCCGTTATCCGAGAGTAAACGCCCAACCACTATCACTACGCCTGATACTGGCCCCGTTTACACTCGGATAAAAGGGCACCGCATTGACAATTTATATATTTCATTATGCAACCTTAGTGAACAAAATATTAAGCATGGCCAATAATTTAAATACAGTAAATATTCACATAATAAACTATTAATAGAACATAAATAAAATACTAATCTAAAACATACATGTATATAAATTATCCCTACTCGTGAGTAAAAATAAACCTAACATGTCACAATTACAAGGCATGGAACACAAACACATATTACAAAAATGTACATATTACAATAAAACACATTGTAACATACGTAAAATATGACATTATACATGACCAAGAAAATATACCAACACATAGCCTAAAAGCAAAGAAAACATGCAATACATACTGAAATATAAAGCAGGTTGTGTTCGAGCCAACTCAAATATCAATCTAATTTGCATGATACGAATAACTGAACAAATGCATAAAGATACATAATCACCATAAACTTAACACACATATACATGTAAACATGAAAATACAAAGCATATACGAGGGATATATGATAAGGAAAAAGGCTACATCAACATACACGATTATAATAAACGAACATGAATATTTACATGGAATCAGGACTGAAATGAAAAGAAATAAACATAAGGAATAGAAATTAAAGGACAATAATATGCGATTTAGGGACGAAAATGCAAGCAAGACCGAACTTGAAAGGACTGAAACTGTAATTGGACCAAGGGGCAGACTCGAAGTGAAAATTTCAAAAACGCGGTGGGACTAGTGAGGTAATTTTTCCATTTAAAAACTGATTCGATTTAATTTAGGGACTGGATTGCAAGATTTCAAAATAAGAGGGGGACCAGAGTTGTAAATATCCCCTGCGGCGAGACAAAAACGAAAATATCGAAAACGCGGGGGGATTTATTACAGAATTTCACCATTTCATAAAATAAAAACACCTATAAAACCCTTTCTTTCGGCCCAGACTCAAACTTTTCTTCATTTTCTTTCAAAACCGATTTTATAATAACCCAGCCCTCTCATTTTCTCTCAACCGTCCTCCCTGAACCTGTGATGAACCCAGAAATCGACGACTTTCCGCCGTCCCTTCCGGCTGCCGCTAACCGGCATCGGCGAACTAAAAGAAACCCCCAAAACCAACCTCTTTCTAAACCGAACCCGTATATGAACTTAGATCTACGCTAAGACTCACCATTTTGCCTAGATCTAAGTAAATACAAAACAAGAATTTTTTTTTGTTTACGTTTGACCAAAATGAAACCAAAAGGGACCTCCCGTTCCCTTCAGTTCACCATGTTCGGCTTCGGAAAGCCGAAGAGGCTTGTCACTGGTGAGGGGAGATCCACAGACGATGAGGGTAATAGCTCTAAATCCCTTTTTTTTGTTATCACTATGTATATTTTCCTTTATGTATGCAAAGAAGTAAGAAAAAGAGAAGAGCGTTACCACTGAAAACTTGTTGCCTTTTTTTGTTATTTTTTTCTTTCCGATTACAACTGGGCTGCTTTACAATTACTTGTTTCATACATATATCCCTGTCTCTTTTGTTTGGTAGAAAATAATGTAATATATTTTTAGATCTGGACTGACACTGACATAGCCTCTCTTTTTTTGTGTTGTTCTGATATGTCTGAACTCAGTGGTTGGAGACCGACATGTTGGAAGCATGGTGGCGGTGTGGGGGAGTTGTCTTCGGCCTGAGGCGTTCTCGGCCGTTGGATCAGATCTGATCTAATGGTCGGGATAGCTTGAAGGATGAATGGCCCAGATGAAACCTCGATCGGTGAAACGGCTCCAGATCGTGACACGTGGGGCTCAACAGTCGAGGGGTTATAGCGCTTGGGACTCACGCACGCGTGGGATATCGAAGAGTCCGCGCGTGGCATTCGAACCGTCCAGACGTGTAGTTCACACGGCTAGCTAGATATTTACCCTTCCTTGATCGTGGCTGTTGGATCCACATTTTGATCCAACGGCTCCTAGTTATCTGCACAAAGATAGAATAATTAGGGTTAAATGGGGTTTTGGGCTTGGGCCAACCGGACCTTGTATTATTATTTTTTGTAATAATATGGACATTTTAATTTAAGTGGGCTTTCTATAATTTTTCAATTTTTGTCCATACATATTAATATAATAGTAAATACAGATACATACGTACTTACGTATACATACATATAATTGTGATGAAATACGTTCACATGTACATATACTTAATAATAATACATGCAACACTTATTCGTATATATTCAATAATAACAAAGACATTAATAATATACACATGCAAACATGTATAGACCTACTCATATACTAACATACATTTGTACGATTCTCCTAACATAAATATACCCATATCATACGTATATTAATAGGTACGTAATACACCATACCAATACATGCATACCCTCACACTTATATCATTATGTAATATACTAACATATACACGCGCACACCTATATGTAATCATGCACTAATATGTTAATATGATACTTAGAGGTTAGATAAAAATGAGTGATTACAATGCATACATGAAATTTGGATTATTACAAGATTAAAATGAAACAAGATACACCCTGGGGTACAAATGACACTAGCGAGGTGTTTTTAATATAAGGAGCAAAGAGCGTCCTCTCGAGTACGTACTCCACAAGGCACTACGGTGCAGATAGGTTACGGGGTTTCTATGGGCCTCTAGCTAGACACAATGATAAAAACAACAAGATGATTACATGGTAGATCGTGAGCATGCAAATGACTGCATGATGATACATGATTCATATGATAGAGATGATACATGACAGAGATATTACATGATTCATGATACAGACGTTACATGATTATATGATACATGAAAAAGATGTTACATGATTTCATGATACATGAAAAAGAAGTCACATGTTACATGACTGAGAAGTACATGACATACGAGATAGAAATGTTACATGATATATGATAGAATCCATGTTATGTAAATGATGGCATAAAGAAGCATGACCATGATAGAGTACATGATATGTAAATGATTACATGATGAAAGTATGTCCATAATAGAGAATATTTTATACAATGATAACATGATTTATATGATAGTTATGATACATAATATATATACATTGTGATATACTTGCCATGTTATTGAAAACGAAATGCACTTTTATATATGACATACTATATTACATTATTTTATGTTTTTAAAATAAATAAGTTTAGCTGCCTCACTAAGTTCGTACTTAGCGTGTGTCTTATGTCATACGTAGGTTTTCTGGAAATCGTCTATCAAGGAGGAGCAGAAACTTGGGAAAATCAAGTTACTATAATAAGTTCAGTAAGTACGTCTTTACCGTAATTTGATAGATTAGTGGACATGTAAGTATTTTAAAGTTGAACTGTCTACAGCATAAGTTTACAATGTAATTATATGCTTTTATGGATGGATAAGTTTAGAAATACGAATTGTTAACAATAGCAAAATCTCTGGTATGGTTAAAATGTTGTTTAGCCCTAATCGCGTAATAATTTTAAAATCAAGAAAAGGGTCTAAAAAGCTTACGTAGTTTTCACCCTGAATTATATTGTTTTTATTTTAAGAAATCAACTATAAATTTTGTAAACCACTTCAAGGTCAAAACTAGCTGCACCTAGACGACATAGTTTTAAATTTAAAACCGAGAAAGGGTTCAACTACAAATTAAATTTTGGTATAAAAAAATTAAGTCAAGATTTCTTCCAATGATTTCATAACATCTTTAATGTATATTCAGACTACGAGTATAAGTTAAGGGTGTTACATGTGAAGTGCTGGATTTTATGGTTGGTTTGTTGTTGTTAAGCTTGTTGAGAATCTTTGCTTATGTTGATGTTAGATGCGCTCTTAGGTATGCATCTAGTTGTCTCAGAATGGTTGCCATGTTTTGATGATTCAAGCATGTTTATTATGATGCTTTAGATGTGTAAGCATGTTGTGTATGCCTTTAAAGTGTCAAATGAGAGTTTTGGTTATGTGGCAAAATGATATTAGGGAGCATGTCTATAGAAAATCTTGAGTGTTTGAATGTCATGTAATGATGATGATGATTATGTGATGTTTTGGTTAGGGGTATACCATAGTATTGTTGTTTGAGTGTTTGGAGCATGTTGGAGTGTTATGGTTATCATCAAAGTGTGTTTAGACAACAATTTGGGACATTACAGGTCCATGCATATCGAAACAGGTGTCCCCGTACCGGTACGACTAGGCCATCTCAGGCATAGCGTTTCGATACGCGGAAGGGTGTTTCGATAAGGGGTAAGCCTTTACAAGCATAGCGTTTCGATGCTCGAGCAAGGGTTCCGGTACGGTCTCAAGCAATTTGGCTAGGCATTTCGATATGCGAGCAAGTGTTTCGGTACGAGTTTTAGCCACTGGAATCTAAGTTTTGGAAATTGTTAAGGCGTACCGAAACACCTGTACGCGTACCGGTACGACTGCAGTTAATTCTGTTATATGGAATATTTGGAAGTTTCTGTTTCTTTCATTTTGGTCCCTGAGTTTTGAGAATGCAATTGTATGAGCTTGGACGATCGTATTGGCATGAAAGTTGACATGTAAGCATGTAATTGGACTAATTGATGATTGGTAACCTTAATTTCAGTTTTGGTCCTTAAGTTTATCAGATTTCATTTTAGTCCCCAAAAGGTATGTTATGCAATTGGTTGCCTTCCCGTGGTCTGATTCCATTGTAAACTCACCCGCCGCAAGTATGTACACTTAGGATTAATAATACGCATCTAGACAAGATTAAAAAAATGGACCGATTTTTGTAATCTTTCTCCGGTTTGCCTCGGCAAACCTAATGTAGTTCTCTCGGTCCGGTCGGGCGTCTAGGTCGGATCGAGGGGTTACATATAATAATATAACATAAAGTATTAATACATACATATAACTATAACTAACAGATAACATATAATAACTAATACATAATATAAGTAACATACAAATATATATATATATATAATACTATAAGCCAGCTTAAAAGAAAAAGGAAATTTAAAAACATATGTAACGCTGTATGCCTATATATATATATATATATATATATAAAATGGAGATTCAACTGGCGAGAATTAAAGCGAAAGAACTGCATTGATGCAAAAAAGGAATCACGGTAATAGAAGAAAAAAACAATATTTAATGTTTTTAAATTTCCTTTCCTTTTTCTTTAATGAAAAAACCAATATTTAATGGAAAAAAACAATAAAGAAGAAAAAACGCAGCATTTAAGGATTAAAAAAATAAAAATAAAGAAAACATTTCTTTTCATTTAGTTTGAAACCCAAAAGCATTTCAGAAACCTTTCCCTATCTCATTCCTAAACTCCTCTCGAATAAACCAACAACAACCATGGCCCCTTTGCTCCCGAGCAAAAAAATACAGACTGTTCATCTGCGGCCTATCTCGCGGCGTCGGTTCAGGCGGCGGCGGCGGATGATATTTTGCATCCGAATACCTCCAACCTAACTCCAAAATGAAAGGTAAACCCCTAAAGTCCTTTTGATTTTGGTTTTTTTGACAGCAAGAACACTCTTTAATTTTAAACGATTTATAAAATGAGATCTTTCAGGAAATTTAGAAAAACTTTTGTTTCTTGAAATATTTTTTGAAGATTGATAAAGAAAAATCCTCTTTTTTTGGTTTGATTTCAAAATAAAAAGGAAGAACAGAAACCCTAACTATTAAAAAAAATGGTACCTTGAAATTTTTTTGCTTTCTTGTATTTTTGGAAATGGTGTGTAGGGTTTTTTTCATCCCTTTTCACATTGCTTTGATTCAGGCTTTATAGCCAGATTTGATGTTACAATGAAAAAAAAGAAAACCTAAATTTCCATTGGCTGTTGGATGCTGAAATTCTTTGTTGTCTCTTTGCGCAGCTGTCGAACGCAGGGAAAAGGACCACGATGTTGGTTGGCTCGTGCAATGGTGCAGGCAGTTGGGGAGCCTTTCGGCTGTGATGACCGGCGGAAGCAGAGGAGTGTTGGGGCAGAGCTGCTCAGAGGTGAAGGGGAGTGCCCAATTTCAAAGCACCATGGGCTGAGGCTAAGGCAACCGGTTGAACCAGTTTAAGGGTTGATGGGTGTCAGCGACTATTTTTGAAACCGCTGTGTAAAAATATAGCTTGATGATTGATTTTTTTTTTTTGTAAAAATTAGGGTTTTGACCTTTTTTTTAATCCATTTTTAAATTTTTAAAAAAAATTAAAGTTCGATTTAATTAAACTTATCCTTAATTTCTTTTTGAAAGAAAAAATTAGAGTCGCCACCGATCACTTTGAGGTAGACCGGACACCGTAAAAATAAACTAGAGACTCACTTTTTAAAAATTGGGTTAGAAAGTCTGTTACGTGTGAGGAAAGATTAACACCCCACAAATGTCGTTATCGGTACCTTAATTTTACGTGGCATTTTGTATTTCGAATAATTATTTGAATTTAATTTAACCCTTAATTGTTGAATGAATTTAAATTTCAAATGGAGATATCTTTTTATAAGAAAATTTATTTTTATTTGAATATGAAATTAGAAGTACCCTGATAAGTGGCACCCTTATTTATATTTAAAAAATAAATTTCCAACATAAAAAGTTTTAAATATATGATTTATTATTATCTTGTTTATTTTAAGTACTAACCTAAAATGGCTCTAATCAATTAATCATATAAATAATGAATATTAATTAATTTAAAGGCTTTTATGAGAAAATGTCAATTGCTTGAACACTTTTCATATATTACAGTCCTTAAACTAATAATATTCCTAATTAGTTAACCATTATAATTAATTAAAGTGCTAACCTAATTAAGGCTCTAATTAACTAAATCATTATTTAATTATAGGTTAAAATGTATATTAAATATACCACTTTAAGGCCAATGTTGAAATAACACGCCATTGTAAACAATGGAACACCATTCAAATTTGAACCCTAAAATTTCTATTTAATATACACTTAATTTCTACAATGATCTTCCTAATTTATTATTTGATTTTAATTAGGGAACCTAAATCTAAGGCTCTAACAATTAATTAAATCTAAGTGTTTAAATTGGCTAATTAATAATCTTATATGCCCAATTTAAAAACATGCATCATACAAATAATTTAGAACAAATAAATTAAAGCTAAAAGAGGACTAAATTGAAAGAAATTAAACTTTAAATCCTGATTTTATTACAATTGGTGACTAAAATGAATTACACTTCAAAATATTAGGGATTAAAGGAATAAAAATTCCCTTTTTTTAAAAAACACGAATCTTTCCATCCGAACTGATTCAAACTTGCGGGTCGAATCAACTTGACAACAAAACGGTGCCGTTTGACTCAAGCTTTATAAAGCCTAATCCGAGTTCAACTCGGCCATAACACCCAAATGCTCTCTCTCTTTTCTCTATCTCCTCTCAATTATCTCAACTCAAACACCCAAAAACCTAGATAAACACCCTAAAACGAATTAAAACCGTGTGTTCATCCCTTGCTCATACCAAATTCAACAATTTTTCCCGTTTTGATCAACAACAAACACCAAAACCATCTAGTTTCTTGTTTTTCAAGATCAAACCTTAAAAATTCCTAGAAACTCAAACTATGTTCATCCTTTTCCAACCTTCGATCCACTACTACCACTATTGATCTACCCCGGCCTGTTTGCCAGTCGCCGTAGGCGATGCCAGCCATCACCGGTCATCGTCTTCGGTCATCTTCCTCACTCCTCCAATCACCTCTATAACTTTGGCCACTGCCTCATTTTGGTCGGTCGCCATAAGGCGATTTTCTGGTCGTCGTGAGGCAATTTTCGACCACCGCCAACCACTGTGCTAAAACCCTAAAACCTACCAAAATGCTCTATTTTTAAGCATAAACCTAAACCTAGTGCCTGATTCATCAGAATCTCCCATCTTCCCCGCCTAAACTACCTACCCAAACCTTATTCTCTTATTTTCGACTCATACGATGTATATTCCTCACCGGTCGAACTCATCTACAAGATAAGCCTCCTATATCTCATTATTTTATATTTTGTTGTTTTTATTTTTGAAAAGTTAAAGTCTATCATTATTTACTTTTTTTTGCTATAGGAAAATAGAAGGAAGAAAAATAGGTGGTATACCTTTTGACAGTTCGAAATAGTAATTTTAATGAAGTCTCCGGCGTCCGATCGTCTCCCTGTCGTCTCTTTAGTTTCTGGTAAGCTTCTCTCTCTCCTCTTTAAATTTTGGTAATTATTGTGTAATAATTGCAAGTCATTATTAAATAAATTTAATTTCTCTCTCTATTTATAGCAGGGGCCAGTGCTGACGTCAGGGCTAATGGGTTGTTGACAGCTGGTGAGGGAAAGGCTTGAATCCAAGTGAAGCTTGAACGAGTCAATGGCCGGATGCCACGTGGACATTTAGGCTGGAGAAAGAAGCACATTATGTTTGTTGGACCTTTTTACCGAATTGTATTGTAAACAAATGGGCGGAAAAAGAAAAAAAAGCTATAACGGGCTTAGGTTTTCAATTGGGCTTTAACATTGTAAATGGACATTCAGACTGTATATGGACTATGACTTATTTATATATTTGGGTTTATTCATACTATTTATTATTTATTTATTTATATAGCCCGGACAAAATTTTGTACATTTATAATAAAAGTATTCTTCAACCATTCTTAGTTCTTATATGGTATCAATTGAATTCTTTACGCTTTTATTATTTTTTTTCCTGAAAATCATGGTTACTCCAGTTTCTGATAGTTTTGGTGCTCAATATGATCATGGCAGTAATTCATATCACATTCATCAGTCAGACAATCCTGGTATGGTGTTAGTTACCCAGCCTCTTGCCAATGACAACTACAATAGCTAAAAGCGTTCGATGTTGATAGCCCTTTCTGCCATAAACAAATTGGGTTTTTTTTATGGCTCCATCAACGCACCTGCTTTTACCTCTACTGATTTCAATGCCTGGACTCGTGCTAATAATCTGGTAAATTCTTAAATCTTGAATTCTGTTTCCAAAGACATTGTTGCTAGTCTCTTGTATCACTCAACTGGTGCTGAAATATGGAAAGATCTTGAAGATCGTTTTCATCAAAACAATGGTTCTCGTATTTTTCATCTGAAAAATAAGTTATCTGATCTGGTTCAAGGTTCTATGTCGATCAGTAAGTACACTACACAAGCTTGGTATATAGCGGCGTTTTTTGAGTAAACGTCGCTAATGTTGCACAAAAGCAACATTTACATAAAAAATGCCTCAAATGAAAAAATTAACGATGTTTGTTAGAAAAACACTGCAACAAGTGTGACTTTTAGTAACGTTTGTGAAGAAAACGCCGCAAATATTAAACCTTTAGTGTCATTTGTAAGTAAAACGCCGTAATTGTATAGTTTTTAGCGGTGATTGTGTATAATACGCCACAAGTGTATAATTTTTAGTAGCGTTTGAGAAAAGAAACGCCGCAATAGGTAAACTCACCGTTCCATTTTAGAGATATATCTCTCACTCTCAGTCACTCAGGGATTTAAATCTCGGTCGCGGTCACGTTTTAGGTCGTGTCGCGGATATTACGTTTTCGGATATAATGAAGGCTATTGTGGTCACTGCAGGTGTCGCGGTCGTGAATTTTTTAAATTTTGCACAATTTATTATAAAATATACTAATTATAATTATAAATATAAAAAGTCAATTTCAATGATTTTTAGAGTATTTTTTAACACTTATGAACTTTTATTAATATGAATTTGAAAGTGAAAGTGATTTTGTTTAAAGAATTCTAGATTGTATTGTGATTTTGTTTTGTTTAGTTTGGATAATAAAATCATATGAATATTCTAAATAAACAATGTACACCAATAAAAGGACTAAACATATGAATAAACCTAAACA
Source organism: Hibiscus mutabilis (assembly GCA_019671005.1). NCBI lineage: Eukaryota > Viridiplantae > Streptophyta > Magnoliopsida > Malvales > Malvaceae > Hibiscus > Hibiscus mutabilis. The sequence goes on along the minus strand of CM033737.1, from coordinate 9,379,695 downwards.
AAAAATAAAAAATATTAATATAAAAAATAACTAATAATATTAATAAATAATAAAAATTAAATAAACATATTATAAAAACTAATAAATAAACAATAAACATATTATGAAAAATTAAATATTTATAATATTATTAATAAACAATTATACCACATTAAATATAAGTCTTTATTCTCATTTATTTGAATTTCTTTTCCAATACTTATATTCAATATATACTCTAAAGACTCTAATTTTATTATTAAGTAAAAGGAAAATAAAATTAATATAATGTTTAAGGACTAGATTTAACAAAAAATAAATCTTTAAGGACATAATTAAGATAAAATAGAAATTTAAAGGCTTAATCAAGAAGTTTTGAAAGTTTAAGGGATCAATTTGAATGCAGGTTAAAGTATTAAGGCCAAACTAAAAACTTTAAAAGTTTAATTTCACCCTATGTAATTTGACGACCCTGCGATTTTTTAGAACTCAGCAAAAAACGGGTCAATATTACCGCTACAACGCTATCGCAAAATATAGCGTCCGCGACAAAACACTATCGGCGTGAATCGGTTGCTCACAGTAAAATTCTTCAAAAGTAATTTTGGAGGGTAACTTGACCGCTATTTCGCGGCCGCAATCGTGTAACTGTCCGCGATTTGAATCCATGCAGTCACTCTGTCACCCGATCCCCAAATCAAACCCACAATCTCTATCGCCCTTTCTCAAATTTTCCTGTCAGTGAATCTGGAACCAGAGGAAAAGTGGCCAAAAGGAAAGGGAGGGTGCAGCAGCAGCAGCAGCATGAGTAATCATCCTCTCACTTTCGCTCTCCGTCGGATCTTCCCTTCCCTTCCTTTTTTTCTTCTTTTTACTTAATTATTTCAGCTCCTTTTCTCGTTTCTTTCACAAAAGTAATCATCCTCTCTCTCGCTTATGTATTTTCTTTTTTGCTTGTATTGTATGATTCATCTGGGTGTTTTTAATTTTAATTTTTCTTACATGTCTTCAGTTCTCAATCTTTGTCTGATCTGATAATCAGCCATGAAAGTCTCAAGCTGGGATTTTTGTGAAAGGTATGTTGTTTTTTTAATCTTCTTTGTTTGCTTATCCGCTTGTATTTGTTGTTTACTTGTATAAATGTATCATTAATCTAGCTCTGATAATTGATCTTATCTAGGTTTCAATCTTTGTCTGATCTGATAATCTGCGCTAAAAATTATGATCCAAAAGATTTCATCTCAACCCTTATCATCTCCTTTTAAGATTTGACCGTTGATCTTTCTTATTTTGACTTTTTTGATGAGATGAACCACATTCTTGTATGCTGGTTATAGTTATTTATGCAACCCCCAAAATTACATGTTAAAATAGTCATTTCTTTTGTCCATATATCATTTGGTGTCTGGAAAAAACAAGTTCATTTCAGACCCATGGAGGAGGTAGGCGCTCAAGTATCAGAGAAACAAGGGCAACGCTAATGGCAATGAAACCTCTATAACATCCAAGAAGGCCACTACAGTAAATGATGATGATGAAAGGCTGCAACTGAATCTAGGTGGGGTTTGAATTCTATGGAAGAGCACGTGTCCAGGCCTAACAAAAAAGTCCGTGTTGGATCCCCTGGGAGTACCAACTACCCCTTGTGTCAGGTTGATAATTGTAAGGAGGATCTTTCTAATGCAAAGGACTGTCACCGTTGGCATAAAGTGTGTGAGGTTCATAGTAAAGCGACTAAAGCTCTTATTGAGAAGCAGATGCAGAGGTTCTGCCAGCAGTGTAGCAGGTTGCTAGATGTTCTTGTTCTTAAAGTTTTCACCTTTGGCATCAAGTTTTAGTTATTGGTTGAACCCATACCATCTTTGTATTTCTTTTTATGCAGGTTTCACCCTCTTTCCAAGTTTGATGAGGGGAAAAGAAGTAGGCGTAGACTTGTTGGGCATAGTCGCCGCAGAAGGAAGACACAACCTGAAAATGTGACTTTTACTCCCTGTAAACAGGGATATTGTTGGGAATGGAAATTTAGATTCAATTTGCTCACACTTTTGGCTCGGACACAAGGCAAGAAATTTATTCTAAAAATGAGTTAAAATTTCAAATTATCGTTTTAAGTTGAAGCTGATGTTTGTGTGCTTAAAATATAGGAAAAGACGACGACAAAAGCATTAATTCTTAACCTGTACCAAATAGAGATCAACTTGTTCAGATTCTTAGTAAGATAAATTCATTACCTTTGCCCGTGGACCTGGCTGCTAAGTTGGCCAATGTTGGAGCTCTGAACAGGAAGAGTCAGGAGCAGTCTTCGATAGGTGATCATCGCCAATTGAATGGGAAAAACACATCTTCTCCATCTACTGTGGATTTGCTTGCTGCCCTTTCGGCTACATTGTCATCTTCTTCTTCTGATGCCCCTGCAAATTTATCTCAAAGAAGCAGCCAGGGCAGTGATAGCCAGAAGCGGAGGTTACTTAGTGGTCTTTCTTTGAGTGAATTACTGATGATTCTGATCACTCATTTCACAGATCTATAATTGGCTTTCAAATAGTCCATCTGAAATGGAGCGCTATATAAGGCCTGGTTGTGTGGTTCTGTCAATCTATTTGTCAATGTCATCTGCTGCCTAGGAGCATGTGAATATGCTACTACATTATGCATTTGTCACTTTTCCTTTCTCCAACAGTGAGCTGACCATTTGTAGGGTGTATTTTTTTTCAGCTTGAAGGAAACGTGCTTCAGTATGTCAATTGTTTGTTGCAAGACTCGGGTTCAGATTTTTGGAGGAATGTGAGGTTTTTAGTTCATGTTGGGAACCGACAGTTAGCAAGATGGTAAGTATGATGGACATTCGTGTTTTTTATTGTGCAGCTCCAAACTGTTTTACTTGATACAAGACATTATTATTTTATTTAGATACTCCTTGGGAATGTCTTTATTATTACTTACTAGGTTTAAGATTGACTTAAAGATATTAACTTTTTAGTTGATTGATGAGGGGTATGCAGTTGGATTATACTGCTTTGATTATGAACTGTTTTGAAAGTTTCTTTTTTCTAAACTTTTTCAGGAAAGATTCGTCCATGCAAATCCTGGAAATCATGGAGTTCACCTGAGTTGATCTCTGTGTCCTTGTCCGAGGACCTGAATTTGATTCCCCACAGGTGAGTAGGTGTAACCCCTAAACCTGGCCAAGAAGAAAAAGCCAAATTTAGGAAGTCACCATTGAAAACTTACCCTCAAGAAACTAATTTTATTTATAATAAATTATAATAATTGTAAAATAATTAAATACTTAATAATTCGTCAAAACTCAAGCGTTAAAATGACATCTAAAAACTGATAATATAAAAGTATTTAAATTTCCAAATAAACTATCTCAAAATGTTATTAAAATTTTAATAATAATATTATAGTTTGAAAGTTTAAATAAAACATCTAAATGTAAAAATTATGCATGTATACTGAAAATAACCTCAACTCCCAAATACATCAAAGTTTCCCCAATAATAAACAAGTCTTAAAAATAACACAGTCCATACTGAAGATAAAATAAAATTGATAAAACAAAGAGATTCTCCGGGTACCAAGTCGTCTAGAGTCCAAATATATCTGTAAAAGAAAACTATGGGGAGTAAGCTAAAGAGCTTAGTGTGTCTCTAAGGTGCAAGCAATCACAAATTCAATTTCTCACAGTTTTTACAAAATTATTTTTAAAGCACAAATCTTGTATAAACACAGTTTTATAAAAATTATAATGCAATGCACCCATACTACATAGTCACCAAAAAGAGTAGGTTCCCCAGAACCCCTCACTACATAGTCACCAACACAAGTGGTATAAAACCATTGAACTTCCTCCGTACAATCCTAACCCATGATAACACAGTAAAAATATGTCAGTTTTTTTTACAGTCTCAACACAGTCCGATAATAAATCAGGGATTCACAACACATTTATTTTAAATCTTAATTTTATTCACAGTGAAAATATTATGCACGAAAAATATAATTTAAAATCACAACACAATAAAGAAAAATCACTAAAGTGTAAAACACTCAAATAAAATTATTTATTTATAGCACCAGAAGAAAACACACCTTAGTTGAAGCAAACTCAACCTACGGAATGACGAGTCTCTCATAATCAGAAGTACGGGGCCCAGCTGTATTGGTACATATGAGAATAATCCTATGACGACACTATTACTATTATCACTATGATTAATGAATTATTTCTAAATACTATTCTAATGAAATTTAATGAATACTTATATGATTCGAATAGTTGATCTTCAAATTAACCGAAGACAAAGTTGAATTGAGCGGTGTCAGAGACTCAGCGGGGTTTGATCGAATTAATTAAAAAAAAGCAAAGGGAATGCATTCGAACAATTTGACAGAGATGAGAAATTGCGGCTGCAAAGGTGAGAAAAAAAACAAGGTGATAACATGTATGTATAAACAAATCTTTGGATAAATTACAAGGTAAGCCCTTATTTTTTTCTAGGTTTACAAGGAATGTACCTAATATTAGTTCTTTATAAAAAGGTCACTAAATTTGTTTAAAATTCAATTAATTCTCAAATTTCTTAATTAGGGTTTTATATATAAATTCTCAATTTCTAGGGTTTTGAATTTAGGGCAAAAATTCGGGGTGTTACAACTCCCTCACCCTTAAAAGAAATTTCGTCCTCGAAATTTTCACACCTAGCGGTAGATTCTCAAAAGCATGGATGTTTAAATAGAAACTTAAAAGGAGCATTTCAAATCATGTCACAAATGACAACACAGTTTTTAGAGAGGCTTTGATTTAAAATTCGTGGGAACGGGTATGTCCACAATCATTTGTTCGATTAACCGAAGTTCGGGTCCTTGATTAGGATTCGAGTTATGATCTATAATGGTTATTCAAAAGAACATAGCTCAAGGATTCATGTGAGGTGGCATGCCCAACTATCTACAAAAGATAATTCTCTAATATTTGAATTGGTACTCAGAGTTTCTATTTAAAATATATATTTAATTGTTTAAAATAACAATTTATTAGAAAATACTATTTTGCCCGAAAATATTTAATATGCATGCAAAAATCATTTTCGGTTTAAAATTTCATGTGAGTCTTACAGTCCGAGGGTTGAACTTAGCTCTGATACCACTAAATGTACCAAGAAGGAAATGCCAAATTTAGGAAGTTACCATTGAAAATTTACCCTAAAAAAACTATTTTTATTTATAATAAATCATAATAATTGTAAAATAATTAAATACTTAATAATTCGTCAAAACTCAAGTGTTAAAATGATATCTAAAAATTGATAATAGAAAAGGATTTAAATTTTCAAATAAACTATCTAAAAACGTTATTAAAAATCTAACAATAATATTATAGTTTGAAAGTTTAAATAAAACATCCAAATGTAAAAAATATGCATGTATACTGAAAATAACCTCAATTCCCAAATACATCAAAGTTTTCCCAGTAATAATAATAAACAAGTATTAAAAATAATACAGTCCATACTGAAGATAAAATAAAATCGATAAAACAAAGAGATCCTCCAGGTACCAAGTTGCCTAGAGTCCAAAAATATCTGTAAAAGAAAACTATGAGGGAGTAAGCTAAAGAACTTAGTGTGTCTCTAAGGTGCAAACAATCACAAACTCAGTTTCTCACAGTTTTCTCAAATTATTTTTAAAGCACAAATCTTGTATAAACACAGTTTTATGAAAAACATAATGCAATGCACTCATACTGCATAGTCACCAAAAAGAGTAGGTTCCCCAGAACCCCTCACTACATAGTCACCAACATAAGTGATATAAAACCACTGAACTTCCTCCGTACAATCCCAACCCATGATAACACAGTAAAAAATGTCACGGGTTTTTTTACAGTCTCAACACAGTCCGGTAATAAATTAGAGATTCACAACACATTTATTTTAAATCTCAATTTTATTCATAGTGAAAATATTATGCACGGAAAATATAATTTAAAATCACAACACAATAAAGAAAAATCACTCAAGTGTAAAACACAAATAAAATCATTTATTTATAGCACCGGAAGAAAACACACCTTAGCCGAAGCAAACTCAACCTACGAAATGACGAGTCTCTCATAATTAAAAGTACGTGGCACAACTGTATTGGTACCTATGAGAATAATCTTACGACAACATTATTACTATTATCACTGTGATTAAGGAATTATTCCTAAATACTATTCTAACAGAATTTAATGAATACTTATCTGATTCGAATAGTTGATCTTCAAATTAACCGAAGATAGAGTTGAATTGAGCGGTGCCAGAGACTCAGCGGGGTTTGATCGAATTAATTAAAATAAATAAATGCGAAGGGAATACGTTCGAACAATTTGAGAGAGATGAGAAATTACGGCTGCAGAGGTGAGAAAAAACAAGGTGATGACATGTATATATAAACAAATCTTTGGATAAATTACAAGGTAAGCCCTTATTCTTTTCTAGGATTTACAAGGTATGTACCTAATATTAATTCTTTATAAAAAGGTTATTAAATTTGTTTAAAATTCAATTAATTTCCAAATTTCAAAATTAGGATTTTAAATTTAGGGCAAAAATTTGGGGTGTTACAGTATGCTTTCTAGAAATATTTTTGTAAAACATGAGATGAAGATGTTAGTATACAATGTAGATCACAAGTGGCATGGCAAATTAGTATAACAGTTTCCACTTATTTCGTGTAATAATTCCCAGATATGTGAAGTGTTTGTTTCAAGGGTTGTTGTACTGTGCTTTTGTGTTGCAGCTTGGAGAATCACTTGTAGTTTAGGAAGGCAGCTTTGGTGAGCAATAAAATCACATAAGTATTATGTGATTGAAGGCTTTGGTGAGGAATCTAGACCAAGAGGTGTTGGACATGCTTCCTAGGTCAGTTGAGATAGTAATTGGGGATGTGGGTGACCTTTTCTCCCTTCAAGCTTCAAGAAAATGTCCTTTTAGTTAATTTAGTATGAACTTGTGATTGTTGAATTAAGAACACTTTGTCACCCCTCAATGATGTTTTCAATTCAATAATTTTATTTATTGTTATGTTTATTGTCTTTGCAATGAGATGATTTGATTGATAATTAGTTATCTATGTTGACCTTGATTATTACATTTGAAATTGGATGTTAGTTTATTCATTTGAAAGTATAATTGATCAATTTATTTTTGGGTTTTAACATTTTTATTTAATTAATCAAAACAATTAAAATAGTTGTGAAAATACATTTTTCGGCATTTTGAGATGAAAATGTAACTAAAGGTGTCACATTTGCGGCGTTTGTGGTAAACAACGCCACTAAAAACTATGGCATATTACAGCGTTTGTGCATCAAAATGCCGCTAAAGAAAGGTTATTAGCGGCATTTGTGGTAAAAAATGCCACTAAAAATCATGACATACGTTTGTACATTAAAACGCCGCTAAAAAAAGGTTATTAGTAGCGTTTTGTATATCAAACGCTGCTACAGAACATGATCTATTGCGGCATTTCTCGTACACAAACGCCGCTAATATTTGCAGTGCTGGTTTCAGCAGCAGTTTCGCGGCACTTTAAACGCCACTATAAGGCTAAAAAAACTCCACTAAAAACCTATTTTGCTGTAATGGTATTACACTCAGTTAAAGATAATCTGGGATGAACTGGTTTCAGTAAAACCTACATGCACTCGTTTGCAGTGAGTGTTCTTGTGGTGATCTTCGCAAGTTGTTAGATGATCAACAAAAAGAATTGACTATGCAATTTTTAATGGGATTAAATGAATCTTTTACACATGTTCAGGGTCAAATTTTGCTTATGGATCCCATGTTTTCGATTACTAAGGTCTTTTCTTTGATAGTACAAGATGAAAGTCAAAGATATGCAACCTTGAGTAATTCTGCTGTTGAAGCAGCCTTTGCTGTCAAAGCTTCCATCAACATTCGAAGGTCTCGGCCACAATGTACTCATTGTAACATGCTTGGTCACACTAAAGAAAAGTGTTATAAACTCTATGGCTATCCTTCTGGATATGTTCCTAGGTCAAAGCAGTCTCATGGTGCTCATGCGAATGCAGTAGCTGATCCTCCCGTTTCCCATGATTCTTTGCTTGTTTCTCAATGCCAACAACTTATTGATATGCTTACCAGTCAGTTGCAGGCCGCTTCGAATGTGGATTTACCTTCTTTTTCCATTAATTTGGCAATGCAAGGCAAGATTCTTTCTTATGTAAATGGTTTCAATTCTCTTGATTCTAACAAGTGTTGGACTATTGATTTTGGAGCCTCAAGGCATGTTTGTTATTCTAAAAACTTATTTGAATCTTTACATTCGATTCATGGTGGCACAATTTTGCTTCCAAATAGCTTCATAGTTTCTGTTGGTTTTTCTGGTACAATTCGTCTTACTCCAAATATTGTTCTCAAGGATGTTTTGTATGTTCCAGAGTTCATATTCAATCTTTTGGCTGTTAGTTGCTTGGTTTGTGATAATGATCTCACTGTCTTGTTTTGCAAAACTAAATGTTTGATCCAGGATCTCTGGCAAGTGAATGGGAAAGTTAATTTTCATCAAGGGTTGTATCTGCTGAAATTTTCTACTGTTGATAATGACAAGTGCGTTTCAGATTCTGCTGTTGCTTTAGTTAGTTGGCATGACAGGCTTGGACATCATAGTTCTCGTGTTTTACACTTGTTAAAAGATGTATTGTCATCTCCTGTTAATAAGAATAAAATTTGTTCAATTTGTCTAATGGCTAAACAACGTCTCCCATTTCCTATTTCTATGACTCATACACACTTTCCTTTTAAGTTGGTTCATTGTGACATATGAGGACCATATAAATCTGTCACATACAATAACCATCAATTTTTTCTTGACATTGGTTGATGATTACACTCGAACTACTTGGACTTACCTTTTGCGGCATAAGTTTGATGTTGCCAACATTGTTCCTGCTTTTATCCATATGGTTAAGAAACAATTTGGTCTTGATGTTAAGGTTTTCATGTCTGACAATGCTCCTGAGCTGAAATTTATTGATTTTTTAATGATTAGGGATTGTTCATCAATTTTCTTGCGTTAAAACACCTTAACAAAATTCAGTTGTCGAAAGAAAACATCTATGTTGGTGTTTTAATGAAAAGAAAACTCAATGGATGAAGGAAACTGAACAACAATTTTATTCAACAATTATTCATAATTTATACAAAATAAAATGAACAACCCACTAACAACATGTTCCTAAATTTAAGCAACAACCCATGAATAACTTCTTCCTAAACTTAAGCAACACACAAATAACAAATAACTAAAAATAGAAGCAGTCCTAAACACACCAACTAACACTCCTCCTTGCTTTAGGAGCTGCAAACACCAAGTGTTGTTCTCAAAACTTCAAATTTGTTTACTGGAAGTGGTTTGGTGAATATATCTGCAAGCTGTTCCTCTGTTTTGCAATAAACCAGTACAATATCACCTTCCTTTTGCATTTCTCTCAAAAAGAAAAGTTTAATGTTGAAATGCTTAGTCTTCCCATGAAACACTGGATTGTGGGAAATTGCTATGGCAGCTTGATTATCAACGAAGACCTTTGTACTTTCTTCTTGTTCAAGATTAAGATCACATAATAATTTTCTCAACCACATAGCTTTATTAACAGTGGATGCTGCAGCAATAAATTCTGCTTCCGCAGTGGATTGAGCCACGATTTCTTGCTTACTTCCTCATCTTTGCAAAGCTTCTCCTGTTGATTCATAGGAGTGCTTACTTCCTTGCATTCTTCAAGCTTGAACTTTTTCAAGATTTCTTTAGCATACTTCTTTTGGCAGATGAATACTTCATGCTCAGCCTGTTTAATTTCCATTCCAAGGAAAAAAGATATCAACCCGAGATCTGTCATCTCAAAAGCTTTCATCATCTCTCGCTTGAATTGCTCAAGCATTCGTGCATCATTTCCCATTAGCAAGAGATCGTCAACATAAAGAGAGACTATCAAAATATCATTTTCATGACGTTTAACATAAAGGGTAGTCTCAGATAGACTTCTTTCAAAACCCAAGCTTAGCAAATGATCATCTTTTGCTGTACCAAGCTCTCGGAACTTGTTTTAGCCCATAGAGGGCTTTCTTGAGAAGAAACACCTTGTCTTCATCTCCTTTCTTTACTAAACCTTAAGGCTGCTCAACGTAAATTTCTTCCTGCAAAATGCCATTTAAAAAGCTGATTTTACATCAAGTTGATACACTCTCCGATTCATTTGAGCCGCTACATCAAGTAAAAGTCTTATGGTGTCCAAATGACCAACTGGTGCGAAGGTGTTTGAATAGTCCATGCCAAAAACTTGTGTATAGCCTTTGACCACAAGTCTTGCTTTGTTCTTGTTGATTGAGCCATCAACATTAAGCTTGGTTATGTACACCCATTTGACTCTAATCACCTTTCTATCTCGGGGTCGATCAACCAACTCCCATGTTTTGTTCTTCTCAATCATGGACAACTCCTCCTTCAATCCAGCCACCCATTTTGTGTCTTTCATTGCCATATCAAAATCTGCAGGTTCACATACAGCTATATTACATCTTGCATAGATGTTAGTAAGCAATCTAGTACCCCTTATTGGAGTATCATCCACCAACTCAACCAATTTTCATCTTTATCTGTGGTTGAAGCAGGTAACTTAAGCTTCAAATCTGCAGTAGTTGGACCACTTTTCTCATCCCAATTTCACTCTTCATCTTCCAGGAAATGAACATCTCTTCTTATAATAATTTTCCCATTATGTGGTTGGAAAATTTTATAAGCTTTTGCAACATTGTTATAGTAGATAAAGACTCCTGGAAGTGCTCTCTTATCTAACTTCTCTCTCTTGATCTGTGGAATATGAGTGAAGCATAAACAACCAAATATTTTGAGAAAATGCAAAGATGGTTTATGACCATACCAAGCCTCGTAAGGAGTTTGATCCTTAACCGCTTTTATGGCAATCTATTCTGTAGGAAAACTGCAGTATGAGCTTCCTCTGCCCAGAACTTCTTTGGTAAATTCTTTTCATACAGTATACATCTAGTCATTTCTAAGATGTATTTGTTTCGTCTTTCACTAACTTTATTTTGTTGCGGCGAATAAGGAGCTGTCAACTGATGCTCAATGCCAACTTCTTCACAAAATGCATTGAAATTGTCTGACGTATACTCTTTGCCATTATCAGACCTCAATATTTGAATGTGATTGCCACTTTGATTTTCCACAATTTTTTTGAATTTCCAGAATGCTCCAGCAATTTTTGACTTAAATTTTAAGAAGAAAATCCAACACATTCTTGTAAAATCATCAATAAAAGTAGCATAATATCGATTACCTGCTAATGACGGAGTTCTTTGAGGTCTAAAAATGTCTGCGTGAATTAACTGCAACTTACAAGTGGCTCTCCATGCAGTCTTTGGAAATGACTTTCTGTTTTGCTTTCCAAACTGACAAGCCTTACATGTCATTATGCGATCATCAAGTTCTGAAAGATCAATTTCCATGCTTTTGGACTTCATCTTCAACATCTCTTGATGATGATAGTGTCCGAGCCTTTTATGCCACAACATCTGATGCTATCTTTGGCTAGAAAAGCTGATTGCTCCTCGTGCATAGGATTGAGGGAAAATTTTCTCCCTACCATCTTAACTTCAAACATTTTCTGGCCTGTAGCATTCTCTATTACACATGTCTTCTCCATGAACTTCACTTTGAATCCATTCTCAACCAATTGACCAACACTAAGAAGATTTTGATCAATATCAAGTACATAAAGAACATCAGAAATAAACTTGGTACCTGAATAACTTACAATGGCTACTGTCCCTTTTTTCTTTGACAACAATGTGTTCACCGTTCCTAATTTTGACCTTCTTGGACTTGGTACTCTTCAAATCTTTGAACAACTCTTTGTCATGTGTCGTATGATTAGTTCAGCCATTGTCAATGAGCCAACTTTCACTCGTTTCGTGACTAGTGAAACAAGTTGCAACAAAAAGCTGATCATCTTCTTCTTGATCTGCCACTTGTGCTTCATCTTGTTGCTGGTTTTTATACTTGCAAACAACAGCTTCATGTCCCATCTGGTTACACTTGTTGCACTTTGCATCCGGTCTTCTTCAACACTTGAAAGGTGGGTGGCCTTTCTTTCTGCAATGTTGACATGGAGGATAATCTATCTTTACTCCTAGTCTTCTATTCTAGGCTTTATTTTTGTTCCCAAATGCAGAGTTTTCTCCACTCACGGCGTGAAACTTTTTATTCTTTGGCCTCCTATTCTTTCCATCATCTTGATGCTTAACCGGAAGAGCACCTTCAATGGCTCCTTCTTGCCTTATTACACGTCTTTGATCTTGTTCTTGCAAAGCACTTAAGAGTTCTTCCAAAGTAATCTTTGACATATCTTTCGTGTTCTCTAAGGTGGTGATGGTGGCCTCAAACCTTTCAGGTATCGTTACAAGGATTTTCTGCACAATCTTTGAATCCGCTAGAGACGAACCTAGCAGTCTGACCTTATTTTCTATACTAACGAGCTTGTCAGAATACTCATTGACTGTCTTGGTCTCCTTCATTTTCTGCAACTCAAAATCATGTACAAGATTCAACACTTCCATCCCACGAATTTTTTCATCTCCCTCGTACTCAGCCTTGAGATAATCCCATATCTCTTTTGCTGACTTTAGAGACATAATTTGGGTGAAAATCATTAGTGATTCTGCAGCTGTAACACCCTTAACGTATACTCATAGATCGAATATACATTAAAGATGCTACAAACTCTTTTAAAGAAATCTTGACTTACATTTTTTTATATAAAAACATTTTTAGCAATTATTAAAACAACAGTACAATTCAGGGTGAAAACTAGGTTAACTACCTAGGCTTTTTCTTAATTTTAAAATCGTTGTGAAATAATCGATAAATAAAATTTGAAACTGATTAATCATGTTCTACTAGCAAATAAATAATTACATGCCCGCTAGAGATCGTCATAAACTAGAATGACTTACTGATGTTTTGTAGACTGTAGCTTGATCAGCATGTTCGACTCCTCTTCAAATATTCCAACTTAACCTACATGTGGAATAAACACACGCTAAGTACAAACTTAGTGAGGCAATTAATCTCATTTATTTAAGCATGAAATAATGCATTACAGTATATCATATGAAAAGTGAAGTACATGTTTTGTAAAATGGCAAGCATGTCCAAATATAATTTATATCATTAATCTACCTAACTTAGAATCATACTATCATTATTCCATAATCATCAAGTATTAATGTGCATGTCATATTCTTTAACATATTCATATTTTCAACATTCTATATTCATCAAGTAATCATATGCACAACATATTCTTTAACATAGACATGTTTTCAATCATAACTCATGTCATCTATCAATTTTGTCATAAAAACATACAATCAATATTTCATGATCATCAATTAGTCATTTACATAACGTAATCTTTATCATAGCCATGCTTTCAACATTCTATTATTATCCTGTAAGCATTTTCATAACATGTCTTTTAACATATTCTTGCTTTCGTCATGTAATCGTTCACAAAACATATACCTTGACGTAGTATCGTACTAACAAGGTTTTCATAGTCTATCAATATTCATGTGCAAGTCATAGTTTTTCTAACTTAGCCTAGTTTCCAATACTCTGTCATTATCAAGTAAATCATATACATGACATAGTTCACATGCATGACATACTTCATATAGATGGCATAATTCATATACGTAACATAATTTGTATACATGTCATGATTCATATGCGTGACATGATTCATATGCATAACTTGATTCATTTATATAACATGATTCTTTTACCTGACATGACTCATATACGTGATTTAATTCATATACATGGCATGTTCCATATCCATGGCATGGTTCATATCTATGATATATTTCATATACATGGCATGGTTCATATTCATGACATGATTCATATACGTAACATGATTCGTTTACATGACATGATTCATTTACGTGACATGATTCTTTTATCATTGCCCAAATTATGCGATATGAGATCGAGGTACGCGAGTCATCTTGAAATGACACCGTAGTGTCGAACGTAAACGTGAAGATGAGTACGTACTCGGGGACGCTCTTTGCTCCCATAAACATGAAGCACCTCGACAGTGCACTCGGGCACAGTGGGCGTGGATACCCCATGGTGCATGTGACACAATCATTTTGTCACAATATCTGTTTGATAACATGAACATGAGGGTGCAGCTGCTAAAGACTCTATGCATGCCAACTATACCATGGACTCTCATACACAATACTTGGGCATTTCTTTTATCAATCATCATAATCAATCATATAAACAAACATTTCATGTTTCATGCTTGTTCATAAATATTCATGGTAAACATAGATAATCATTTATGCAAACAATAATTCATACCTGGTATTCCATCAAGCTTGCCATGTCGAGTAATGTATCATATCATGTATTATAAAGAAATGCAATGCCAATTTCAACATAGTGCAAACATATAGAAATGTACTCACTTGGGCCATTTATTAACTTGTCTCACTAAGCTCTATTCGATCTTTTCCTTTATAGAACCTCGAATCTTCTTTTGATTTGAATCCAACTTCATTTATCACATGAATATAAATAAACATTTGTTAGATTCACCTCTAATAATATTTTTTTCAAACTATCTAATCATTCAACATTAAAATTTTCCATAAATTTCATTTCTTCCTTATACTGTCAAAAACCTCATTTTGGTCCTTAATAACCATTTTGAACTTCAAATAATTATTCTGAACTTGATAACCAACATTAGATGCAAAATATCTAAATTTTCATTTTCTGGCAGCTTTGTACAACCTTCAAAGATTTATTTCTATAAAATAATCTAAAACTCAGAATTCAATTCCGTTTGTTCTAAAAGAAACTAGATTCAATAAGCTTTTCACCCATATAAATTAATAGCCCATATTCAACTTGTACGATTTATGGTGAATTTTCAAAGTCAATTTTCAGTGCTAATTTCGGAACAGACTGGTGCTCTGTTTTCTGACATTTCGTCACTTAAAAATTCATATCTTTTGACTCGGAACTTGAAATCAGTTTCCATTTTTGGAGGCAAAACTAGACGAACAAATCTTTACATCAGTATAAAATTCACCTTCTAACCATTTTTGTAGAATTTATGGTGAATTTTCAAACTTACTGCCAAATCCAGTTTTCGTACACAACTTCCATAAATAACTTCAAACTTTATACTAATTTCTCCTTACTTTGCTATTTGTCAATTTGGTCCCCTTACTTGATTCTAACCACTAATGTATCACTTTCTTCATCAAATAATTTTTCAAAAATAATTCCCTCTAATCTTTCATTCTTTCCGAAATAGTCACTAAAAATGCAAAGATAAGGATTCAAGCTTCTTAACTTTGTAAATGAGTCATCAATTCAACATTGCTACTTGAATTATATTATTTCAAATAAAATCAGATTTAGTCCTTTTCTAAAACTCATTTCCGAATTGGTCACTTAACTTTGACAATTTATCAAAATGGTCACTAACTCGATTTAACATCGGTTTTGCATTCTAACTTCAATTTCACATCTCCAACATCAATAATAACATAAATACAATTTAAAATAATAAAAATTCAGATTATTCCTTTAACTTTCAGAATTGTCGAAATGGTCCCTATACCTTTAATTTAGGATTTTGCTTCCAAATAACAAATTCAAGCTTACTAGATCATTTATCCAACATCACAAACCCTAAATCAAAATTGAATCCATAAACCCTAATCATCTTCATACAAACTAAAATATGTAGGGTTTAAATCCCAACTCAATAACATGATTTTAACATTATACTAGCTTGATTTCAACTTGAATTTCATCATGAAATCATAAAATTCCAAAAGCCCCAAACTTTTTCCATAAACCCTAATTTCTTCTCATGCAAAATTCTCATCAATCAAGCATGTTTTCCATGAATTATTTACACCAAAATATAGAGCTTGAAAGGTAGAACAACTTTGCAGTCCGAAAGATTACCTGAAAATCGAGTTTTGGGGCTTAAATCGAGCTTGAAAATTTTTCTCCCTTTTTTTCTCCCCTTGGTTCAAAATGTTTCAAGAAAGATTAACAATTTGGTTCATCTTTTACTTATTTAAATCCACATGTTAAAATTAAATGAATTTAAAATTCATTTAATTAGTGAAATTACTAATTTGCCCTTTTAATCCAATGGCCATGACTTAATCTTATCAAAAATCAATGGCCATGATTTGATCCAAGTGTAATTCACCTTCTAAAATTGCCCTTAATATTTCAAAATTGCCATCCTTGTCAAATGACCAATTTGCCTTCCAACTAGTCTTTATTTACTAGTTTACCATTCTTGTAAAAATTCAACCAAGTCTAGTTGGAATCCAACAAAATACAATAAAATATTCATAAAATAATATTTTATGACTTTCCCATGGCTTTCGGATCAGTCTCTAAAATTTCAATTCGATTCGATTTCCTGAAATTCGTAAAATATTTCTACTACGATTTTACCTTTTTCGAACTATCGAATTTATTCCAAAAATTCCATATTTCCATATTCAAGAAATAAACTCTATTATCTCATAAAACTTACTTTCCCAGAACTTAGTCTGAATTTTTCCTAACTCAGTCTACTATTCCGATAATTATCGAAAATCTCCATAGAATAAAAATTTCTCTTAGAAATCTTTTATAGATAATCCATTTGAATATTCTTTACTTTTACTGAGTCCAAAATATCGATTAGAAACACTTTTATGGGACATTTCCGGAGGTCACCCATCCTAGTATTTCCTTAGCCTGAGCACGCTTAATAATTTTATTCGATCCAAATTCGATACCTTCTACTATATCTTAATTCTCAAAAATGATATCAAGGTTATTATTTTGATCAGATTCACCCTTATACTGAATAAAATCACTTGTTGGGGAAATTTACACTTTAGTTCTCAAACTTTTCCAAAGTTTATACTTTTAACTCCAAAACTTTTAAAATTTACATTTTGATCACTAGCCAAAATTTGGGGTATTACAATTCCTCCCCTTTAAGAAAATTCATCCTCGAATTTTCAATGCATGCCTGATCCAAACATTTACGGATATTACTTCCTTATTTATTCTCAGCCTCCCAAATGGCTTCTTCGACCTTGTGACTTTTCCTTAAAACTTTAATCAATGAAATTTTCTTATTCCTTAATTATTTAATTTCATAAACCAATATTTATACTAACCTCTCTTCATGTATCGAATCTAATTGCATCTCAATTTATTTAGGAGTGATGACCTGTAAATAATTCAGTCTAAAACATAAGTACATATACTATAAACTTTTGCTCACTTCTAGAGATAAGACCCATTAATATACTCTTGGTCCAACTCTTTCACGATTTCTTGAGGTATAACAGTTCTGAAACTAAGTTTTCCCTTTTGACCTATACAAATCATCATTTCTCAAATTGATACTTTTCCTTCTTTTCTCTTTTTTTTTAACTTTAACTGATAACATCTTGACAAAAGATCAATCTTCTTTTTACATCTGACTTCTACATTTTATATAAGTAACCAATTTATCTTAAAATTGGTCTTAAAATTCTTAGATTTCTGACTTTGTTTTCAGCTTTACTAACAGACAGTTCTTAGAATTTCTTATAATTCTTGTGCTATACTTCAAATCAGATTTCTAGCAGTCATACTAAAATTCTTCAGTCAAAATCTTTCCCTTAACATATTGGCTTAACCTACTGATCTCACACTATTCCTCATAAACAATGTAAGTACCTTGTCAAAGTTCAGAAATCAGTGAAATAATTTTCTTATGAACTAATCACCAAATCCAATCTCTAACACCTTTCATTGTTAATACATCTCAAATCTTTTATATGAGTTTTATCATCCTTCATCTTCAAATAAACAATCATACTTCTCTTTTGCTCTGAAATTTAAGGCTCCCAACAATTTAAACATTTAAACAACCAATGTTTTATTATATACAGATGCCAAAGGTTACAACCTCGTAAGTACTTCTTGTTCTTGTACTTGAGCTCCCTACTGCACCAGTAGCTTAATAGAACAAGTTCATACTTCATTTCATTTTTTACTGCTACGGGTATTTTTATAACCCTTGTAATCCGAGACTCTTGTTCTCATCTAGAAACATTTCTAGGGAAATTTCAATTAGTCGGAACAATCCTCAACTAAACACACTTCCTTTGACTTCATTAAGGAACCAATTCCTTTTAAAAATTTAAACGTTTCTTATTATAATCACTTCTACCTTGTGTACAGATAACCAACTTATCTAAATTACACTTCAGATTCCCGAGATGATACCTTCATTTTACCCTCTAGTATTTGATCACTTAGATCATTAGAAAACCCTTTTTCCAGCAATTTACATTATTTTAATGCTTTTCATACTCATATTATTGATTATCTTTATCAAAACCTTTCTGAAAATATATCTTAGCTTATCCATTACACTTCAGCCCTATCTTTATAAGGTTATGCTCTCAGCTATTCAGGTAGAATTAACCTCTTAGTTGACTTCTCTGAATACTCTTTGGTTACAAGTTCAATACACTTTATCGATAATAGACTTCCAATCTTGTTCAGTATGTACTCAAATATCACTTTCATCATACTTTTATTCCAGATTCTTTGTCTTCTTGATCTATTAGGCTTCACAGTTGACATCTTATATTACTAATGTCTCCTTAAAGAAATAACCATTCTTAATTAGGTTGTGTCTGATTTAAAGACTTTTCAAAGTTTTTATAACATTTGAGGAGTCTACACTGTAACTCTTTCCATGTTTGCTTTGATTATCCTTGCAATATAGTTTACTACTTTTAGTACTCTGGCTGATTCATACCTAACATCTTTTTAAGCTTCAAATATAATCTCTTTACAGATCAATTTTTTTCTTAGTTTCTTTTCTCATCATCTTAGTAGTATCATTACTTAACTTTTCAATCCCCCCTTATATGTACTGACAGTACAAACATCTTATAATAAGATACTATTGAGTTATTTCCATCATAACTTCAATTCTTAACTTATCTTGAGTAAATTGTCAGATTATATCTGCAGCAACTACTGACATTGTTATCTTCAAACATATATATTTCCAAAGTAAATATACTTGTTCTTCTTACTCCTTCGTATCTGAGTATCTTATAATTGATGTATCATCTTTTTACTATGCATATAACTTATTCTAACCAAGAACTAACTTCTAGGCTTATTTTACTGTATCATATCCACTATGAGTCCTTTCTTGACCTTTAAGATTTGTCAACTAACAAAATATTTTATCGTTTTACTTTCCTTATTCTAGTATCATTTCACCTTATACTAATGAGGAGCAGCATCAAGTCATACAATCAGTACATCAGTAAACATTCTAGGGGCATGTATTTACTGAAAACTCCATATCAAACTTGGTTTAGCATCCAGAACCGGCTAAACCTTTGCTCAGATACCAATAAATGTAACACCCTTAACGTATACTCGTAGACCGAATATACATTAAAGATGCTACAAACTCTTTTAAAGAAATCTCGACTTACATTTTTTTATATAAAAACATTTTTAGCAATTATTAAAACAACAGTACAATTTAGGGTGAAAACTAGGTTAGATACCTAGGCTTTTTCTTGATTTTAAAATTGTTGTGAAATAATCGATAAATAAAATTTAAAACTGATTAATTGTAATATCCCAAATTTTGGCCAGTGACCAAAATGTAAATTTTGAAAGTTTAGGGGATTAAGTATAAACTTTGGAAAAGTTTAGGGATTAAAGTGTAAATTTCTCCAATAAGTAAATTTTATTTAGTATAAGAGTTAATTGGATCGAAATAGGTACCTTGATATCAGTTTTAATAATTAAGATGCAGAAAAAGGTACCAAATTTGGATCGAATAAAATTATTAAGCGTGCTCAGGCCAGAGAAATACAAGGATGGATGACCTTCGGGAAGGTCCCATAAAAGTATTTCTAATCGATATTTTGGACTCAGTAAAAGTAAAGAATATTCGAATGCATTGTCAATAAAGGATTTCTAAGAGAAATCTTATTCTATGAAGATTTTTTATAATTATCGAAATAGTAGACTGAGTTAGGAAAATTCAGTCTAAGTTCTTGGAAAGGACGTTTTATGAGATAATAAAGTTTATTTCTCGAATATGGAAATATGGAATTTTTGGAATAAATCCGATAGTTCGAAAAGGTAAAATCACAATAGAAGTATTTTATGAATATCGAGAAATTGGATCGAACTAAAATTTCAGAGGCTAGTCCAAAAGCTATGGAAAAGTCATAAAATATTATTTTATGAATATTTTATTATAGTTGGTTGGATTCCAACTAGATTTAGTTGAATTTTTACAAGAATGGTAAACTAGTAAATATAAACTAGTTGGAGGGCAAATTGGTCATTTTGCCCAATGGCATATTTGAAATATTTAAAAAGTTATAAGGGTAATTTTGGAAAGATGAAATAGAAGATTAAATCTTGGCCCTTGATTGATGATAAAATCAATCTCAAACATTGAATAAAAAAGGCAAAATTGTAATTTTACTATTAAATGAATTTAATAGTTGTATGTGTAAAATAATGGTGAAAAGATGAACAAAAATGTTCATCTTTTCAAGCAAAGAACGTGAGAGCTAGGGAAAGAAAGAGAAATTTTTTTCAAGCTCGATTCAAGCCCCAAACTCGGTTTTCAGGTAATCTTTTCAACTACAAAGTTGTTCTACTCTTCAAGCTCTATCTTTTGATGTCAATAATTCATGGAATACATGCTTGATTGATGAGAATTTTGATGAGAAAGAACTTAGGGTTTATGGACTAAATTGGGGGTTTTGAGATTTTATGATTCTATGTTGAAATTAAGTTGTTATGATGATAAAATCATGTTTTTGAGTTGTGATTTAAACCCTACATATTTTAGTTTGTATGAAGATGATTAGGGTTTATGGATTCAAGTTTGATTTAGGGTTTGTGATGTTGGATAAATGATCTAGTAAGCTTGAATTTGTTATTTGGAAGCAAAACCCTAAATTAAAGGTATATGAACCATTTCGGCAATTAAGAAAATTTAAGGACTAATCTGAATTTTTATGATTTTGAAGTGTATTTATGTTATTATTGATGTTGGAAATGTGAAATTGAAGTTAGAATCCAAACCGATGTTAAATCGAGTTAGTGACCATTTTGACAAATTGTCAAAATTAAGTGACCATTTTGGCAAGGAGGTTTTTGATAAGGATTAAGTCTGAATTTTAGTTGAAATAATAGAATTCAATTATTAATGTTGATTTGAGGACTAAATTGCAAAGTTAAGAAGTTGGAATCCTTATCTTTTCATTTTAGTGACTAATTTGGAAAGAAGGAAAAATTAAAGGGGATCAATGTTGAATAATTATTTGATGAAAAAGGGTGATAACTTGATGGTTTGAATCAAGTATTGGGACTAAATTGAAAATTAGAGAAGTAAGGAGAAGTTAGTATAAAGTTTGAAGTTATTTATGGAAGTAGTGTAGAAAACTGATTTTTGGTAGTAAGTTTGAAAATTCACCATAAATTCTACAAAAATGATTAGAAGGTGAATTTTATACCGATGTAAATATTTGTTCGTCTAGTTTCGTGTCCAACAAACGAAAACATATTTCGAGTTCCGAGTAAAAAGATATGAATTTTTAAGTGGTGAAAGGGGTCAAAAAAATATGATGCGATCTGTTAGAAATCAGCACTAGAAATTGACTTTGAAAATTCGCCATAAATCGACAAGTTGAATTTGGGTTATTAATTTATATGGTTGAAAATCTTATTGAATCTAGTTTCTTTCAAAACAAACGGAATCGAATTCCGAGTTATATATTATTTTATAGAAATATTTCTTTGAAGGTAGTGCAATCTGCCAGAAAATGAGAATTGATACATTTTGTATCTAAAGTTAATTAGTAAGCTTGAAAAGAGTTAATGGAAGTTCTAAATGGTTATTAAAGACCAAAATGAGTTTGTGAACAATATAAGGAAGGAAAGAAATGTATGGAAATTTTTTTTATGTTGAATGATTAAATAGCTTAAGTGAAATATTGTTAGAAGTGAATCTAACAAATGTATATTTATATTCATGTGATAAATGAAGTTGGATTCGAATCAAGAGAAGGTTCGATGTACTATAAAAGGAAATGATTTAGAGCTTAGTGAGGCATATTAATAAATGGCCAAGGTGAGTGCAATTTTAAATGTTTGCATTACATTGAAAATGGCATTGCATTTCTCTATAATACACAATATGATACATTGCTCAACATGACAAGCTTGATGGAATACCATGTACGAATTATTGTTTGCATAAGTGATGATCTATGTTTACCATGAATATTTATGATGAAGCATGAAATATGAAATGTTTATATGTATGATTGATTATGATGATTGATTGATGATAAAAGAAATGCCCAAGTATTGTGTATGAGAGTCTATGGTATAGTTGGCATGCCATAGAGTCTTTAGCAGTTGCACCCTTAAGTTTATGTTATCAAACATATATTGTGACAAAATGATTGTATCACATACACCTAGGGGACCTAAGCCCTTGGTGTGCACCCTGGGGATCTACGCCCATTGTGCCCGAGTGCACTGTCGAGGTGTTTTATGTTTATGGGGAGCAAAGAGCGTCCCCGAGTACGTACTCATCTTTACGTTTACGTTAGACACTATGGTGTAATTTCAATATGACTCGCGTACCTCGATCTCATATAGCGTACTTTGGGAAATGATAAAAGAATCATGTCACATAAATGAATCATGTCATGTAAACGAATCAAGTTACGTATATAAATCAAGACATGTATATGAATTATGCCAAGTATATTAATTATGCCAAGTACATGAATTATGCCATGTATACGAGGAATGTCATATATTTATGAAATATGCTATGCATATGAATCATGACATGTATACAAATTATGTTACGTATATGAATTATGCCATGTACATGTATCATGTTATGTATATGAATTAAGTCATGTATATGAATGATGTCACGTATATGAATCATGCCACGTATATGAATTATGACACGTACATGGACTCTACCATGTATATAATTCATGTCATACATATATATATATATATATGAATTATGACATGTATATGAAGTATGTCGTGTATACGAATTATGTCATATTAATATAAACCATGCAATGCATGTGAATTATGCCATGTGTATGAAATATGTCATGTATGTAAACTATGCCATGCACATAATTTACTTGGTAATAATGGAGTATTGGAAACTAGACTAGTTAGAAAAATTATGACTTGCACATGAATATTGAATGACTATGAAAACCTTGTTATTACGATACTACCTTAGACAGAAACCATGCTAGGTTAAGGTATAACATGTATTGCTTTATTTTACGTTTTGAAAAATAAGATTATTGCCTCACTAAGTTCGTACTTAGCGTGTGTTTTATTTCACACGTAGGTTCTCCGAAAATAGACTAGCAAGGAGAAGCTGTTAATTGGGAAGATCAAGTTATTATCTGTAAGTACAATACATATATCTTTAACGTAATTTGATAGACTAGTGGGCATGTAATAATTTAAGTGGGTAAATTGTTTTGTAAGTTTAATTTTATGACGTATTTATATATTGTTATGGAATTATGGACTTAGAGAAATGGTTTACTATTAATAACTATGAATTTTGACGTAGTTAAATGTTGTTTAACCCTAATCGTGTAAAAATTTGAAAATCAAGAAAGGGTCTAGGCAGTATATATAGTTTTCACCATGAAATATAGTTTTATTTCAACAACTCAATTATGAATTTTATAAATCAATTCAGGGTCAAAACTAGCTGCAATAGACTACATAGTTTTTAATTCAAAACTGAGAAAGGGTTAAACTACAAAATGAATTTTGGTATATAAAAATATTACAAGTCAAGATTTCAACTATCATTATTCCATAATCATCAAGTATTCATGTGCATGTCATATTCTTTAACATAGTCGTATTTTCAACATTCTATATTCATCAAGTAATCATATGCATAACATATTCTTTAACATAGACATGTTTTCAATCATAATTCATGTCATCTATCAGTTTTGTCATAGAAACATACAATCAATATTTCATGATCATCAATTAGTCATTTACATAATGTAATCTTTATCATAACCATGCTTTCAACATTCTATTATTATCATGTAAGCATTTTCATAACATGTCTTTTAACATATTCTTGTTTTCGTCATGTAATCGTTCACATAACATATACCTTGACGTAGTATCGTACTAACAATGTTTTCATAGTCTGTCAATATTCATGTGCAAGTCATAGTTTTTCTAACTTAGTCTAGTTTCCAATACTCTGTCATTATCAAGTAAATCATATACATGGCATAGTTCACATGCGTGGCATACTTCATATACATGGCATAATTCATATACGTAACATAATTTGTATACATGTCATGATTCATATATGGGACATGATTCATATGCATAACATGATTCATTTACACGACATGATTCTTTTACCTGACATGATTCATATACGTGATTTAATTCATGTACATGGCATGTTCCGTATCCACGACATGGTTCATATCTATGACATATTTCATATACATGGCATAGTTCATATTCATGACATGATTTATATACGTAACATGATTTGTTTATATGTCATGATTCATTTACGTGACATGATTCTTTTATTATTTTCCCAAAGTACGCTATATGAGATCGAGGTACGTGAGTCATCTTGAAATGACACTGTAGTGTCGAACGTGAACGTGAAGATGAGTACGTACTCGGGGATGCTCTTTGCTCCCCATAAACATGAAGCACCTCGACAGTGCACTCGGGCACAGTGGGCGTGGATCCCCAGGGTACATGTGGCACAATCATTTTGTCATAATATATGTTTGATAACATGAACATGAGGGTGCAGCTGCTAAAGACTCTCTGGCATGCCAACTATACCATGGACTCTCATACACAATACTTGGGCATTTCTTTTATCAATCATCATAATCAATCATATAAATAAACATTTCATGTTTCATGCTTCATCATAAATATTCATGGTAAACATAGATCATCATTTATACAAACAATAATTCATACCTGGTATTCCATCAAGCTTGCCATGTCGAGTAATGTATCATATCATGTATTATAAAGAAATGCAATGCCAATTTCAACATAGTGTAAACATATAGAAATGCCCTCACCTGGGCCATTTATTAACTTGCCTCACTAAGCTCTATTCGATCTTTTCCTTTATAGAACCTCGAATCTTCTTTTGATTTGAATCCAACTTCATTTATCACATGAATATAAATAAATATTTTTTAGATTCACCTCTAATAATATTTTTATCAAACTATCTAATCATTCAAAATTAAAATTTTCCATAAATTTCCTTTCTTCCATATACTGTCAAAAATCTCATTTTGGTCCTTAATAACCATTTTGAACTTCAAATAATTCTTCTGAACTTGATAACCAACGTTAGATGCAAAATATCTAAAATTTCATTTTCTGGCAGCTTTGTACAACCTTCAAAGATTTATTTCTATAAAATAATCTAAAACTTGGAATTCAATTCCGTTTGTTCTAAAAGAAACTAGATTCAATAAGATTTTCACCCATATAAATTAATAGCCCAGATTCAACTTGTACGATTTATGGTGAATTTTCAAAGTCAATTTCCAGTGCTAATTTCGGAACAGACTGGTGCTCTGTTTTCTGACATTTCATCACTTAAAAATTCATATCTTTTGACTCGGAACTCGAAATCAGTTTCCGTTTGTTGGAGGCAAAACTAGACGAACAAATATTTATATCGGTATAAAATTTACCTTCTAACCATTTTTGTAGAATTTATGGTGAATTTTCAAACTTACTGCCAAATCCAGTTTTCCTACACAACTTCCATAAATAACTTTAAAATTTATACTAATTTCTCCTTACTTTTCTATTTGTCAATTTGGTCCCCTTACTTGATTCAAACCACTAATGTATCACTTTCTTGATCAAATAATTTTTCAAAAATAATTCCCTCTAACATTTCGTTCTTTTCGAAATAGTCACTAAAAATGCAAAGATAAGGATTCAAGCTTCTTAACTTTGCAAATTAGTCCTCAATTCAACATTGCTACTTGAATTCTATTATTTCAACTAAAATCAGATTTAGTCCTTCTCTAAAACCTCATTTCTGAATTGGTCACTTAACTTTGACAATTTGTCAAAATGGTCACTAAATCGATTTAACATCGATTTTGCATTCTAACTTCAATTTCACATCTCCAACATCAATAATAACATAAATACAATTTAAAATCATAAAAATTCTGATTAGTCCTTTAACTTTCAGAATTGTCGAAATGGTCCCTATACCTTTAATTTAGGATTTTGCTTCCAAATAACAAATTCAAGCTTACTAGATCATTTATCCAATATCACAAACCCTAAATCAAACTTGAATCCATAAACCCTAATCATCTTCATACAAACTAAAATATGTAGGTTTTAAATCCCAACTCAATAACATGATTTTAACATTATACTAGCTTGATTTCAACTTGAATTTCATCATGAAATCATAAAATTCCAAAAGCCCCAAACTTTTTCCATAAACCCTAATTTCTTCTCATGAAAAATTATCATCAATCAAGCATGTTTTCCATGAATTATTTACACCAAAAGATAGAGCTTGAAGAGTAGAACAACTTTGCAGTTCGAAAGATTACCTGAAAATCGAGTTTTGGGGCTTAAATTGAGCTTGAAAATTTTTCTCCCTTTTTTCTCCCCTCAGTTCGAAATATTTAAAGAAAGATGAACAATTTGGTTCATCTTTTACTTATTTAAATCCACATGTTAAAATTAAATGAATTTAAAATTCATTTAATTAGTAAAATTACTAATTTGCCCTTTTAATCCAATGGCCAAGACTTAATCTTATCAAAAATCAATAGCCATGATTTGATACAAGTTTAATTCACCTTATAAAATTGCCCTTAATATTTCAAAATATTTCAAAATTGTCATCCTTGTCAAATAACCAATTTGCCCTCCAACTAGTCTATATTTACTAGTTTGCCATTCTTGTAAAAATTCAACCAAGTCTAGTTGGAATCCAACCAACTACAATAAAATATTCATAAAATAATATTTTATGACTTTCCCATGGCTTTCAGATCAGTCTTTGAAATTTCAGTTCTATCTGATTTCCCGATATTCGTAAAATACTTCTACTGCGATTTTACCTTTTTCGAACTATTAGATTTATTCCGAAAATTCCATATTTCCATATTCGGGAAATAAACTCTATTATCTCATAAAAAATTCCTTTCTCAGAACTTAGACTGAATTTTTCCTAACTCAGTCTACTATTCCGATAATTATCGAAAATCTTCATAGAATAAAAATTTCTCTTAGAAATCCTTTATCGATAATCCATTCGAATATTTTTTTACTTTTACTTAGTCCAAAATATCGATTAGAAACACTTTTATGGGACCTTCCCGGAGGTAACTCATCCTAGTATTTCCCTAGCTTGAGCACGCTTAATAATTTTATTCGATCCAAATTCGATACCTTCTACTGTATCTTAATTCTCAAAACTGATATCAAGTTTCTTATTTCGATCAGATTCACTCTTATACTGAATAAAATCACTTGTTGGGGAAATTTACACTTTAGTCCCTAAACTTTTCCAAAGTTTATACTTTTAACCCTAAAACTTTTAAAATTTACATTTTGGCCACTAACCAAAATTTGGGGTATTATAGCAGCAAATAAACATGATTTTGCTTTTGCTTTCCTTGCTTTCTTTTCTTTTTGTGCTTTGATGGTGGGATTGGCCGACAATGCAGGAATCTCATAATCATCTTCCACAGCTTCCCAAAGATCTACAGCCTCCAGGTAAGTCTCCATGCGTACTGCCCAAACTGGATATTTGTCTCCATCAAATGTAGGCGGCGCAATCAAAGATTTTTCCAGCGTATGAATTGTTGAATTCCCATTCTCCAGCGTATCAACAGCTTAAGGTTTTTGGATGCCTGTGCTTTGTTTCTACTCTCAAAGCACATCGGGACAAGTTTTCTGAACGAGATTTGCCTAGCATTTTTATGCCAACAGGATAAAAGGATACAAAATTTATATTCTGAAAACTCGAGCAATTATGGTGTCTCGTGATGTGATTTTCCATGAAAAGATTTTTCCCTTTCACTCTATTACACATTCTGATGTTGTGGTTGATCCCTTTTTATACAGTATCCTTTCCTCTTGCCACACATAAGGATATCTCCATTTCTGGTCCTCAAGTTCCACTAGCATATATTGTTGAAATTGTTCCTGAAGTTGTCACTGCGTAGTTCCTGATGTTGTTCCTGAAGTTGTTTCCGAAACTGTTCTTGAGGTTGTTTCTGAAATTGTTTCTGACTTGCCTCATACTTCTGAGATTATTGCTCAAGTTATTGAAATGACACAAACTCGTTCTGAAATTATTCAACATCAACCACCAATGAGGGCTTTGGAAGATCATTTCGGGTTACTCATAAACCAAATTATCTCACTCAATATCAGTGTAATAATGCAATATCTTATCCTGTCCATATCCGAATGAAGATTATGTTTCTACTTCTCTATTGTCTCAGTCTTACACAGCCTTTATTGCTAATCTTTCTTCTACTCATGAGCCTTCATTTTACCATCAGGCAATTAAAATTCCAGAATGAAAAGCTGCTATGGATGAAGAATTAAGTGCCATGGAATCTTTGCAAACATTGACTGTTGTTCCTCTTCCTGAAGGAAAACAAGCAATTGACTGCAAATAGGTATATCAGATCAAGCATAAGGTTGATGGCACAATTAATAGATACAAGGCTCGTTTGGTGGCCAAAGGGTTCACTCAAATTGAAGGGATCGATTACACTAACACTTTTTCTCTAGTTGCAAAAATGACATCTTTCAAGGTGTTACTTGCTCTTGCAGCTACTCAACATTGGCATCTTCTTCAGCTCGATGTAAACAATACTTTCTTCAACAGTATGCTTGATGAGGAAGTATACATGAAATTACCCTTGGGATATGATACTCATCCCTTCAATTCTAATTTGGTATGCAAGATGAATAAGTCCATTTATAGACTTAAACAAGCTTCAAGGCAGTGATTTAGTGTCTTCTCTAAGGTAATTCTAGATTATGGCTTCACTCAATCTCCTTCTGATCATTCACTCTTTGTAAAAGGCTTAAGAGATGATTTTATAATATTAATTGTCTATGTGGATGATATTATCCTTGCAGTTAACAGATGTTCAGAGTTTCCTTAAACAACATTTCAAGCTTAAGGAATTAGGTGCTTTGAAATACTTCCTAGGTTTTGAAGTTGCTCGTAATGCCACTGGGATTTCTCTATCTCAAAGACAGTATGCCTTGCAACTACTAGAGGATACAAGGTCACTTGGTAAGAAACCTGCTGATCTACATGTTGTATCCCCTCACAAATTAAGTCTGCATGCGGGAGATTTGTTAGAAGATCCTTCTCTTTATAGGCGTTTGGTTGGTCATCTATTTGTAGCGACCCTTTTAAAATTGCTAAAAATAAGAAATAAGTTTTTTTTGGGTTCGATCCCAGCAGAGTCGCCAGCTGTAGCGACCCTTTTAAAATCGCTAAAAAAGATATAGGTATTTTTGTGTTTTAAAATTTTTTGTTGTTGTTTTTTGAAAAGTTTTTGAAAATTGGGAAAAATTGAAAATTTTGGGAAAAGTGGGAAAAATGATTTTTTTGTGTGGGTTTTTTGAAAAATTTTGGAAAAAGTGAGGATTTTGTTTTAAAAACGAAGGGTTGGAGCCGCCACCGGCCACTAAGGTAGGTCGGACACCACAAACCAAAGATTCTTTTAAAACGGGTTCGGGAGTTGGTTACGTGTGGGGAAGGATTAGCACCCTCATCACGCCCGAAAATCAGTACCAAAACAGACGTTTCTTTTTTATCGATAGAAATTATTGAAATTCAAAATTGGCTTTAATTGATTTTTCTTAATCGAATATAGGTTTTAATTTGAACGGGCTTAATCAATTTAGTGGGTTCGAATTAATTATCCGTTTAATTACTAAGGCTGATTGTACATCGAACGATAGATTAAACCGACATTGAATAAGCCTGACTGCCGTGTTAATTTACAGTTCAACTCGAGTACATCACCTTTATGCACGATGCAAGTAGTGAAAAATGATGTTATGGCTTGTCCAGTTTTATTCCAAACGAACATTTACCTTCAGATGGTGAAAATTAATTCGAATATTTGGCCAACATCCAATGAGCCAGGACTGTTACGATACAAATATCAGAATTAATAAATACCTCCTTTTTAAGAATTAAGGTTGATTAATTAACAATGTGGAGTTAAATAATTAGAGGTGAAATGAATGGCAAAATTATGTATGTCACAAAATTGCAAATAAATAAATAAATACTGGAAATAAATACGAACAAAGTAAATAAATGAAGAAATTAAAGAATTCGAAAAAGGGACCGGATCGAATAAAAGAAACCCGGAAAAAGGACCGGATCAAATAAAAGAAATCCGGAAAAAGGATCGGATCGAATAGAAATAAAAGGGCATAAAATAAATAGCGGAAAATTAAAATTGCGGGAAGATTAAAGTTAGAAGTTAGATGTTAGTGGGTTTGATGGCTACACTAAACAAGCCGTAATAATACGGGTCATCCTCGTTGTGGGTCACCGTAAGGCCGGATTCGAACATAAGATTTAATGAGCAAAATATATAAACAAAAAAATAATAACATATGACATATAATATGTATAATACTATATAATATATATAATTCGTGACATATAAATATATAATAAGGTAATATACCATATATATATATATAATATATGAGTAATAATAATATATATATTACATATGTATACGCATATATGTAATGTGTAATATACTATGCACATATATACTATATATTACGTTATACGTACTGTAACAAATATATATACTATGTAATAAATAGGTATATGATATAAAAGATGGACTGAACTGAAAGAAAATAAAATAGGGGGCCAAAATTAAAACATAAAGGATTTAAAACAGTCAAAAATTAACTTTAAAGTAACGGGGAGGGATTGAAAGGGAATTTCCCACGACGAAAATGGAGGCAGGAGAAAACCAGGGGGACCGATCGTGTAAATAACCCAAGGATCAAAGTGTGCAGATCCTTCCCTCTGGGTTGGGTCACCGCACGAATCTTGAGGGGCTAAAACGACGTCGTATGGAGAACAATATAAATATAAAACGCCCAGGCCAAAAAACCTTTATTCGCCCCATTTGTTTCAAAACATATTAAAAAAATTGTTTTTTATAAAGATCTGAAAAGTTCATCCCTTTCCCTCGGTTTTCCAGAAACCGGTGACTTGGCCGCCGTACGTCCCCGCCTCGGCCACTGCTAGTCGTTGGCTGGCGACCAAAGATTTTTTTTTAAACAAATCTGAAATGATTTAAAAGAGGCCTCTTTTTTTATTCATTTAAAAAAAACAAAACCCCCTTTGGAGATTTCAAAAACCGAAACCTAAGAGCCTTCTTTTTTTTTAAACTAAAAAAAAACATGAAAAAAATAGATGGCCGGCAACGGGAGAACCGACCGTAAAGGTAAGACTCTAAACCCTTGCTTATTTTTGTTGCATGTTCGAATAAAAAGAAGATTTTGCTTGGAATATTCTTTGTATTGATTTTCTTTTTTTGCAATATACTCGTCTGGGTTTACACTGTTGCTTGGGGCTTTTTATAGGCGGGTTTTTACAAGGATTAGAAGAAATAAAAAATGTCTGGTTGCTGTGGTTGTTGCTGTTATTATGCTCTGGTTTTTGTTTGCATGCAAGGTTTGACAGTGTTTGTTGGTTTCGTTGCAGGATCTGTATGAGGGAATAGGCCTGGTTCTTTAGCCGGATGTGGATGCAGGAAAAGAGGGGACTAGTCCATCGTGGCATTGCTTGCGTGGCTCTGGCGTGGCGGATGAGGCAGTGAGAAGGAGCTGACGTGGCCGAAAATCGAACGATTGAGAGACGGATTCAAGAAGCTTCTAGAGGATTGATGGAAAGCCAAAAGTCGGTTGAGGAATTAAAGGCGGCTGATTAGGGCTAGGGTTTGGGGATATTTGGGTCAAGGATCCGGGTTGATGGGTAGTAGACCCAGGTTGGTTGATTTGTAATTGGGTCGGTTTGGGCAGATTTGGGTATTGGTTTAGGAAATTGGGCTGGCTGTAACTGGGTAGGGTTAGGCATATGGGTGTGGTATTGGGTTTAATAATGAGCTCGGTTATGTTGGGCCAGTTGTAACTTGGATTTATATTTTGGACATTGATGGGTATTTTTTTTGGACTGTTTTGTTTTAAATTGGATTTTTTTGGATTTAAAGTTTTGTTCAAAATTAGGCTGGATAAAAATGGTTATTACAGCTACCCCTCTTTGCTCATTGTTGTGGAACAGCAATAGAGCGAAGACTAAAAGATAATTTTTTTGTTCGGCCAAGTTGGAGTATCTTTCTCGACACGACCCTTCCTTCGAACTCTAACTGGTCCATCTTTCAATTTTTGGAGAAATAGAACTAGTCTATTAACCTGTTACACCACCGACGAAGAGTCAAGATTTGGTCGACTCATCTACTTCGTCATTTTTCTAAAAAGCTAGAGCCTGCAAAAGTAACAGAAAATTGCTTTAGACTAAATATTCGCTTATTTTATTTAAAACTATGAAATTAAAAAAGACAAGGTAAAGAGATGTTTGAATGTGTGTGATCTGCTACGCCACCGACGACGAGACAAGATCAGGAGATTGGATTAGATCAAGCTACGACTCTAACGAAGAGGCATGATCCGGTGATTAGATTGTGATCAAGCTACAACTCTGATGAAGAGGCACGATCTGATGAGTTAGTGGCGATCAAGCTACGACTCTGATGAAGAGGCATGATCTGAAGAATTAGTTGGCGATCAAGCTACGACTCTGACGAAGAGGCATAATCTGGAGTTAGTGGCGATCAAGCTACAACTATGACGAAGAGGCATGATCTGGAGAGTTAGGGGTGATCAAGCTATGACTCTGACAAAGAGACATGATCTGGAGTTAGTGGCGATCAAGATACGACTCTGACGAAGAGACATGATCTAGAGTTAGTCACGATCAAGCTACGAATCTGACGAAGAGGCATGATCAGAAGGGAGATTTGTTCAAGCTATGAATCTGACGAAGAGGCATGATCTAGAAGATCTGTTGATCCGCTACACCACTGACGATGAGTCAAGATCTAAAGAATAGATTGGATCAAGCTACAACCCTAACAAAGAGACATGATCCGGTGGATAGATGATCTGCTGCACCACTGACGATGAGGCAAAATATAAAGAAAAGAGGTGATCCGCTACACCACTGATGATGAGGCAATATCTGAAGAAAAGTTTGATCTGACAGTGAGTCGAGATCTGAGGATGAAGGTGGTAGATCTGCTACACCATTGTCGATGGGGCAAGACCTGAAAAATAAAAGTAAACAATAATTAGTGATTGTTCACTTAGTGTTTTGAAATTTTAATTTGGCTTATTTTACTTGGAGGGTTCGTCATTTCGTGGTGGGTGTTGTTATACTCCCTCTTTGAGGTTTCAACTTCTTTGCTGGTTCGGCTTTTCTTCGTGGCTAAAGGCTTGCCAATTTGTTGTTTTCCTTCATGATTGAGGCTTTTCATCATGGACCTGCTTGTTATGTATAAATGAAATGAATACACTTAGCGTGAATGCATCTATCTTGATGTGTAATGTATGCATTTAATGCGAATGTATGATGTTGATATGAACGGTATACAATGCGGTTGGCCATGATGTTGGCTTCAAAAGGGATGCCCTATGACTTTCTGGCCATATAGGTGGCTCGGTCTTATGCAGACTGGATGAGCTGTGTTGCTGATGCCCCAACCTCTTGTGGGATGATCATCTTCTACTAAAATGATATCTTTCAAGGCAAAGATCAACAAGTGAAAGCTTTCTTGAGCTGAGGCAGCAATTTGAGGGCTCATTTATGGTTAGTCCCTGAACTTTTGAGCTTCTTTGCAAGTAATGTAGAGAAATCTTTTATTTCAAATTTCAGACTACATGTTCTGATTCCAATGTGAGATACTTATTGAGAAAATTAGTTTTTCCTTTTCAGATATATCAAGCAATATCGAATGCCCCGAATATCAAGTGCACGAACAACACTAAAATGGCTTACCGAGGATTGCCCCAAGCAAATCCTGTGTCTAGGAGACCTCGAAAGCTGAATTGATGTTTGAAGGTGTGAGGTGCATTTTAAGTTATTTCGGTGCTTGACCAACTTACCTTTGGCAAGTTCACTTTTGTCTTATTTTTGTTTGGTGAATTCAATTCATCACATTCCTTTGGCTCGAAATAAATGATGGAGCAAACAACAAATTCATGAGCTACTTGGCATTGTCATGATTTTGAAAATATTACCATCACTCATGAAGCGAAGGGTTCTGATTAGAATGGACTTCAGAGGAGTGCCCCAAAAATTCCACACTCTTATCCAAAAAATGCCTATTACCAGGTTTCGAACATTTGAGTGCTTTTTTATTATTTTTTGAGAAAAATGCATATTACCAGGCTTTGGGGTGTTTTTTTATTGAAAATGCTTATTACCAGGCTTTGAAGTGCTTCTTGAAGAATGCCTATTACCAGGATTTGAACATTAAATTGCATTGATTTGTTATTATTTGTGGTCCTTAGGGCAAAATGCGAGTTACACATTCATAATCGCCCCAACTTAGGATTTCAATTAGACACAGGTTATTCGGCTCAATTCTTCGGGTCAAAGTTAATGTCCCTTGTGCAATTGATATACGGGGACTCAATAGACAGATATATTTACAGAATGAAGAGAATTGAAAATAGATTGCATCTTTTTATTAAAACTTTGAATATGTGGCCTTAGGCCATTACAAAAAATTGACACCACATTCAGGCCTTTTTTGTTTTTGAATGTAAACTTACCGAGGGGGTGCTCGGGTGCCCCCAATGTGGGATTACTTACACTGTCTGAATTGCAAATGTAGGCCTGTCCTTTTTTCACCGGCTGGGGCAGCATCCTTGCTAGAAATGACAGATTTGTTTATTTCAAGCAGACATGATGGTGAATGGGAAAATGCATGCATCTAAATGCAATGTTAATATACAAATGTTGATGCAAGTGGATAAATAACTAGTATTTTAAGATAATGTGATGCAACAAAGATGCAAGTGCATGAAGTTAATGACGAGTGCATTTATCATGTGAATGTACGGTGAGATAGTCGTACAAATGGATGATGTTAATGTTGGATGCAATAAGTGTACGAATGGATGCAAAAAGTGTTGCTCGACGAACATTCTCATTGAGCGACTTTTCATAATGAAGATCGAGTCTCATTACAACGAGAAAAGAGAATGAATGTCATATAAAGTGTATTTGGATTAGCTTTTGCCCCACTTGGGCTTCAAAAATTATTTGACTCATCATTATGGACTCTTTCTTCCATTACGAAAGCCCTCATTTTGAACTGTTCTCGAATCGACACTTTATGTGAAAATGTCATGGGTATGTACAAGAATGATCAAACAAGGAAACAAGACATGAAGAATGTATTAGTATACAAATATACAAATAAAGAATGGGAATCGAATAAATACACCAAAGCGGCCTAACAACATGAATTCTAGATTTCTATGGTTGTCTGTATGGCTCTAAAGGGGTGGGCTTCCTAGATTCTCACACATGTGGTTTAGGTTCTAGAGATGGATACTCGATCATATCTTATTATCTACTAAGATAATAAGAACCTCAATTCTGGCTCATGACAGGCTTACGAATCGGATCCAGTTCGAGGGAAAGCACGACCTAGTGACGTGGAGGGTTGCTCACGTGTCAAAAGGCGTGAATTCCATAAGTGAATTACCGACCCGTGAAGGGCTGCTCACGTGGGTATGTAGCGTTTCACTCCCACTTAAGGGACAAAGCTCGGGTATAGAGCTTGATGAGTATGATGCAACACATGTCGGTGATGCCTTAAAAATTAAATGAGCAATTACTGCAAAACCTCTAATTATTAAAGCCCGTTGAATTAAAATATATCTTCGAGAAAGAACAAATTAATTAAAGTCAATTTGAATTTTAAAATTTCCAGCGATAAAAGCAACGTGTGTTTTTTTGGATTAACTCTCAAAAAATGTCCCTAGAGGAGTCGCCAGTTGTAGCGACCCTTTTAAAATCACTAAAAATAAGAAATAAGTTTTTTGGGTTCGATCCCCAGCAGAGTCGCCAGTTGTAGCGACCCTTTTAAAATCGCTAAAAAAGATATAGGTATTTTTGTGTTTTAATTTTTTTTGTTGTTTTTTGAAAAGTTTTTGAAAATTGGGAAAATTTGAAAATTTTGGGAAAATTGATTTTGTGGGTTTTTTTTAAAATTTTTGGAAAAGGTGATAAGTGTTCAAAAGTACTATTTTTCTTACCCTTTTTACTCATATTATTGTTAGACTTAGGCTCATATTAGTTGCATAGTTAGCCATTCATGCATTAATCCATGTTTCCTTCAATCGTTGAGCTTGATTACATAACTTGGTGATTTTTTGTGGAAATAGATGCTGCTTTGGTGTGTTTTTGTGTGTGTATGTGCAGGATCACTTGCCAAAGCAATGCCGAGCTAGTTGCTAGGGCAGTGCATGAAGGAGACGCCGAGCTAGTTGCCATGGCATTTGTCGACAAAGACCAAAAGCAATATGGATGTCGAAATTCATGACTTTACAAGCCCAAGATAACATGGAGCAAGGCCCAAGCCCAAAGGAATTTGATTGCCATGCAGAGATTAATGAAGAATTAAATTCCAAGAGGATAGGAGAAGTTCTAATAGGAATAAAATTATAATAAAGAATTATATTCTTTAAAGATAATTTAATTCCAACTCAAACTCCTCCTCAAAGAAGGACTTTGGCCTAGCCCTATAAATACCAAGGAGATTTCGACAAGATGGGGAGAGAGAGCAAGAGGGAAATTTGGCAAGTCCAAGTAGGGCAAGAGGAGAGAATTTTCGACAAGCATCAAGGGCAAGGAGGATTTCGACAAGCCTCTTCCTTCATCTTTGTTCGATTGGGTTCATGCTAGGGATTAATTATCTTGTGTTTCTTTGGAACCTAGCCATGAACTAAATTTACTTGGCTATGGTTATTGTGTTTTGTGGTTGTGAGAAACTATTGGTTTTTGTTTAGGTAATAAGAGTTTGCACTTTTCTATTTCAAGGTTTATTCATTCTTGGTTCCTATTATTGCTTGCAGTGAATTGGGAGAGGATCTCGTGATTTCATCCATTTATCTAATATCGGGAGAGTTAGATTCAAGAAACGAATGAATATGATCTTTATGCAATCCAATGATGGTGAAGATTAATCCGGCTTAGGAATAAGTTAAGGATTTCAACGGCTAAGAGGAGCGCAAGATTGGTTGTTGTTCACCCTTGATTCACGCAGGATGTATTATCAAGGCATGCACAAGTAGCTAGAGTTTCGACTTAGGGATAAGAAGAAACCATTGAAGAACGCTCCGCCGAACCTTGAAGTTGCTGCCCGATCGCCCAAGTAGTTGCCCAACTAGTCGCCCAAGCAACCATCAATTAGTTGCCAAGGCAACCCGTTGTGCAAGTCGCCCACGGCAACTGAGTTGCCCATGCACTCTTTACCAAGACAATCCAATCGGCTATCACACCTCAACTCACGATAACCTAGCCTATCTCTCTCAATTGAATTCATCTTTTATTTTATTTTATTGCTTTCTAGATTAGTAATTAGTTAAACTTCGATAATCCTTTACTTGTGTTTTTACTTTTTACGAGTGCAAGAGACTAGATTCTTGAAGTGGCACCAATCCTCGTGGAGACGATATCTTTTATACTATAACTTGCGGCGTGTATACTTGCACAATTGCGTAGCACTTATTACGCGCAACAAGTTTTTTGGCGCCGTTTCGGGATTGGCAATAGCGACTTTGTTTTTATTTTCTTGCACCTTCTTTTTATTTTTCTTGTTTAAAATTCAAAGGGCTAACAAACTTTGGTTTTGCATTGGTATATGACCGGGCGAGACCGACTTCACCAGAATATCCCTTTGATCCGTAAATCGAACGAACCTTACAAAGACTTAGACGAAGGATAAGAGAAGCAATGGCAAATCAAGACGGCAATATTAATCAAGATGTTCGAGCGGGAGGAGGAGTGATTCTTGCAACTAAAACAGAACTATTCGAGACTATCTTGAAGAAGATCTTGATGGACTTAACCCAGGAGTTGTCGCACCCGAAATTGAAGCCGACCACTTTGAGTTGAAACGGTAATGTTTAATATGATCAACACAATAGGTCAATTTGGCGGCTCAAAGAGCTGAAGATGCACGACAACATCCGAAATCTTTCCTCGAGATTTGCAACTCGTTCAAGATACACTGAGTCACCCCCGATGTCTTACGATTAAGATTATTCCCCTATTCACCGAGGATAGGCGAAAGCATGGCTAAATAGCATTCTGCCGGATCCATAGCATCTTGGACTGATCTTTGTCGTGATTTCCTTGCTAGATTTAATCCTACAAATTTAATCGATAAGCTTCAGAACGACATTACTTCTTTTCGGCAGGCAGATGATGAATCCATGTACGAGGCTTGGGAGCGATATAGAGAACTTCTACACAAATGTCCTCTACACGGATTCCCGGTGTGGACTCAAGTGACAATGTTTTACAACGCCGTGAATACACCAACAAGGATGATGCTAGATGCCTCGGCAAACGGCATACTCCTAGATAAGTCACCGGAAGAAGCAATGCAAATTTTAAACAGGCTGGCCAAGAATGATTATCAATTCCCATCTACTAGAAGAGGAGGAGTTAGGCGTAAGCCACAATACATGAACTAGGATCATCGATTCAATTTCGGCACAATTGGCCGCTTTAACCAAGATGGTCCAGAACATGCAAAAACCAAACAACACACATGAAGTCAAGGTAATGGATTCTTTTTGTGAGTTATGTGGTGATAACCATAATTCTTCTGAATGTATGCAGAATCCAGAATCCAGCTTCTATGTGGGGAATTACAATCGGGGCAACAACATGATGTCAAATACATACAATCCAGCTTGGAAGAAGCACCCGAATTTTTCATGGAGTAATCCCAACAATGCTCTAAACCAGAACAATCAGAATGCACAAGCATCGGGATTCCAGCAAAATATGCCACGGCAACAGATGCCGCAGCAACAACCGACGACATCTAGTTCTTTGGAAAATTCTCTAAATGCTTTTATGATGAAAACTGAATCTTATATGGCTGAGAATAGTAATTTCATAAAAAGAACTGATGCTTTTATTAACAGGACCGAGATGAGATTGCAAAACCAAGAGGCGGCAATCAAATCATTGGAAAATCAAGTCGGACAATTTGCTCAAAATCTGAACACTAGACCACAAGGAGGTTTACCTAGCGATACTGAAGTCGCAAGAGGAACTGGCCATGAGCAATGTAAGGCAATCACCACCAGAAGTGGCCAACAACTTAGAGAGGTTCAAACCCGCTCGTCAAACAAAACTCCACAAAAAGAGCAAGACGAACCTAGCGGCAAAGTCTCAGATGCTGAACCAAGAATTGCTGCGGCAACCGGCAATAAGCATGCCTCGGCAGCCCATGACGCCTCGGCAACCTGCGATAAGCACGCCGCGGCAACCCCAGTTGGTAACACATCGGCAACTCCGGATGTCCCTGTAATGCCGTCAATCAGGTTTCAAACCAATGAAAAGATCGAAGATATCCGACTTCCACCACCATTCCCACAAAGGTTGAAGCGACAAAAGCAAGAATACCAATTCAAGAAGTTTCTTGATATCCTAAAGCAAGTCCACATCAACTTGCCATTGGTGGAAGCAATTGAACAAATGCCAAACTATGCCAAGTTTCTTAAAGACATTGTGTCCAAGAGAACAAGGCTAGGAGAGTTTGAAACAATTGCCGCAACAGAGGGATGCATGGCAATGTTGCACAATCGTATGCCGCCCAAGTTGAAGGATCCGGAAGTTTCACAATACCTGTTCTATTGGAAATCACTATGTCGGGAAAGCACTATGCGACCTAGGGGCTAGCATAAACTTGATGCCTAAATCGGTTTTTCGAAACTAGGAATCGGGAAGGCAAGACCTACATGATTATGCTACTGACTAGCCGACAGATCCTATGTGCATCCAGAGGGAAAAATCGAGGACATCTTGGTAAAAGTTGATAAATTTATTTTTCCCGCTGACTTTATTGTTTTAGATTGTGAAGCAGATGAGCATGCGCCTATCATTCTCGGAAGACCATTCCTAGCGGCAGGAGAACTTTGATTGATGTTGAAAAGGAGAACTCACAATGAGGGTGAATGACCAGCAGGGTAAAACTAAATGTGTTCCAAACACTAAGGCATGCAGATGATCCGAAGAATGCCAACTACTTCATGCCACACAGCAGAGTTTAACCGATAAAGAATTTAGTTGCCTCAAAGAACTACATTGCGAACACGAGGAACATGAGGAGTATGAAGAGAGCGGTCGATGAGGAACAACCAGAAGAGGCAAATTGGCTAGTCAATCGACCAGGTACATACTTTGAACCTTTGGACTACTCGGGTAAGGAAGGTAAGATCGAAAAACCCTCTATCGAAAATCCACCAATTCTTGAGTTGAAACAATTGCCAGATCAACTAAAATATGTATACTTAGGGATCGATAATACATTACCTGTAATTATTTCCTCTAAGTTACAGCCTGAGCAGGAAAAAAGCTAATAAACATGTTGAAGCTACATAAAAAGGCAATAGGGTGGACAATTGCCGACTTGAAGGGAATTAGCCGGCGGTGTGCATGCACAAGATCTTGTTGGAAGATGATCACAAACCTTCAATTGAGGCCCAGAGGAGACTGAATCATGCCATGAAAGGGGTTGTAATGAAAGAAATCATCAAGTGGCTTGACGCCGGCATTATATACCCTATCTCCGATAGTACGTGGGTAAGTCCGGTACAATGTGTGCGAAAAAGGGAGGTATAACAGTGGTAAGCAATGAAAATAATGAACTTATCCCAACCAGACTGTGACCGGTTGGAGGGTTTGTATGGACTATCGAAAGCTAAACAAAGCCACTAGGAAAGATCACTTCCCATTACCCTTTATTGATCAAATGCTTGACCGTCTTGCGGGTAAACCCTTTTTCTTGTTTTCTTGATGGTTATTCAGGTTACAATCAGATTGCCATAGCACCAGAAGATCAAGAAAAGACAACCTTCACATGCCCTACGGTACTTATGCCTTCCGAAGGATGCCGTTCGGATTGTGTAACGCCCGGCAACCTTCCAAAGATGCATGATGGCGCTCTTTTCAGACATGGTCGAAGACTTCCTTGAGATCTTCATGGATGATTTTCGGTTTTTTGTAATGACTTCGACGGCTGTCTCGGCAATTTAGAGGGTGTTGGCAAGATGCGAAGAAACGGATTTAGTCCTCAATTGGGAGAAATGCCACTTTATGGTAGATGAATGAATAGTGCTCGGCCATAAGATTTCATCCAAGGGAATTGAAGTAGACAAAGCCAAGGTGGACGTGATCGAGAGATTACCCCACCAAATTCGGTTAAAAGAATTCGAAGTTTTTTCTCGGACATGCAGGTTTTACGGGAGGTTCATTCATAACTTTTCTAAAATCACTAAACCTTTGTGTAATCTGCTTGAACAGGATAAAGTCTTCGATTTTGATGATTCTTGCACTCAAGCATTTGAAACCCTAAAGAAAAAGCTTGCCTCGGCACCCATTGTTGTTCCACCAGTTTGACGCTACCTTTTGAGCTCATGTGTGATGCAAGTGATTTGCGGTAGGAGCGATCCTAGGCCAACGCACAGGTAAGACATTCCATGTGATATACTACGCTAGTAAAACTCTTAACGATGCTCAAGTGAATTACACAACAACGGAGAAAGAGTTACTAGCTGTAGTTTTCGCATTTGACAAGTTCGATCCTATTTAATTGGTACAAAGGTAATTGTTCATACGGACCATTCGGCAATCAAATACTTATTTGCTAAAAAGGATGCTAAACCTCGTTTGATTCGTTGGATATTACTTTTACAAGAATTTGATATTGAAATTAAGGACAGGAAAGGAACAGAAAATCAAGTGGCGATCACTTATCACGTTTGGAACGCAATAGGGAGGAGGACGCGGATCTAGAGATATGTGATGCATTCCGGATG
Source organism: Hibiscus mutabilis (assembly GCA_019671005.1). Lineage (NCBI taxonomy): Eukaryota > Viridiplantae > Streptophyta > Magnoliopsida > Malvales > Malvaceae > Hibiscus > Hibiscus mutabilis. The sequence continues at coordinate 9,337,239 of CM033737.1, read as the reverse complement.
AACAAATTCTAATCGCCTCGGAAACCCTTGGCGCCTCGGCAGCCCATGACGCCTCGGAAACCATGGAAGCACACGCCTCGGCAACTCTTGACGCCGCAGCAGACTTTGACGAGCACGCCTCAGCAATTTTGGGAGCAGACACTACGACAAAGACATGCCCGGCAATACCTTGGTACGCAGATTTAGTTAACTTCCTTGTTTGTGGTATTTTTCCGTATGGCATTACTCACCAAGGGAAGAAGCGGTTCCGCCATAATGCTAAGCATTACTTTTGGGACGAGCCTCTTTTGTTTAAACAATGTGCAGATCGGGTTATACGCCGATGTGTCCTCGAAGAAGAGCAACAGAATGTACTCGACAATGCCATTCTTCACCCTATGGAGGACATTTTGGAGGAACTCGTACATGCCAAAGTCTTGCAATCCGGGTTGTATTGGCCAACATTGTACAAAGATGCCCAAGACTTTTACAAGCAATGTGATCGTTGCGTTAAGCGAGAAGGCGGGCAATATCTCTAGGCGACATGAGATGCCACTCCGAACATCATCGAGGTGGAACTGTTCGATGTATGGGGATCGATTTTATGGGACCTTTCCCATCTTCATTCGCAACCTCTACATCTTACTCGCCGTCGACTATGTGTCTAAATGGGTAGAGGCAAGCTGCAGTTCCCAACGAGCGATTCCAAGACCGCAACGATTCCTGCAGAAAAACATATTTACACGGTTTGGGATGCCGAGAGCAATTATCAGCGACGGGGCAAGCATTTTGACAACAGACTAATTGCCAAGATGTTGCAACGCTCGGCATATCACACAAGATCGCCACGGCATATCACCCACAAACCAACGGGCAAGCGAAATTTCCAACCGGGAGTTGAAGGGAATACTCGAGAAAGTTGTAAATCCCTCAAGGAAGGATTGGTCATTAAGACTAGATGACGACTTTGGGCATATCGCACCTGCATTCAAAACACCATTGGGTATGTCCCCCTTCCGGCTTGTCTATGGTAAAACATGTCATCTACCGGTGGAAATCGAGCACAAGGCGTCTTGGGCAATCAAGACCGTGAATATGGATTGGGAAAGTGCCGGACAAAAGCGCTTGATGGATCTCAATGAGATAGAAGAATTTCGTGCACTCGCCTATAACAATGCGACGAATATACAAGGAGAAAACAAAGCGATGGCATGACAAGAAACTATTGCCACGGCAATTCACGCCAGGGCAACTAGTTCTCCTATTCAATTCTCGGCTAAAACTTTTTCCCGGGAAAGCTGAAATCAAGATGGTCGGGACCATTTGAAGTCGTCAAACCATTCTCCCATGGTCTTTGTGATAATCAAGTCCATCTCGACAACCATGAATTCAAAGTTAATGGACAAAGATTGAAGCACTACAATGGTGCCCATGTGGAACGTAACAAGGAAGTGGTCAACTTAGGAGATGCATGAGCATGCTCTCTCTCAAGATTTCCTTTTTCTTTTTCTTTTTATTTTTATTTTTAATTTTAGGAGATATTTTATTTTTTCTTCATTATCTTTAGTTTTCAAGTTTTCTTTATTTTCTTTTTCACAACAAGACTCACAACTACTATGCTAAGGAAATTTACTGCCAAGATCATTGCCCGGCAACCAATGAAGAAGATGCGCGACAACTTACTTCATGCACAAGCTGATGCCACGGCAACCAACCCGAAGATGCCACGGCAACCAAAGTGAAGACATCCCGGCAACAAGAAAACAACCATTGCATTCAAGCAAGAAAATCAAGACGCCAACTAGAAGGAAACTAATCATCTACGATGACGAACTCTCAAGTAAGTCCTCGTATGCATTTTATTTTTATTTTTCGTTATTTTTATGCATGCATTGAGGACAATGCCTCACTCGAGTTTGGGGGATTGTTATTAGTAATTACCATGTTTAGTTACATTGATCTTAAGCATTACATTTAGGATACATAAATTGCTTGCCATGCCTTTAATTGGAACAAGAATTGCTTAGATTTGATGAATATTCAATGATGACTTTACCAATGCACTTAATTGATAGAATTTTTATTCTAGGATAACCATGAAAAACTTAGAATTTTACTATGATGCTAAATTTGATGAAACACTGTTGTGGTTTGATTGATTTAAGGAGTTCTAGTAAACTTAGGTTGATAATTAACTAATTGGGGATTAGAATAAAAATTGGATGAATGCTAGAGGTGCCCGAAATTGGCTCTAGCATGTGCTAAAAATTGATCACTAGAGGTGCAAACCGGCTCTAGGAGGCGTTAAAATTTTCGGTTAACTAGAGGTGCCCAAACCGGCTCTAGTCGATTAAATTAACTTAAGAAAACTAAAAATAAAACACTAGAGGTGCCCGAAATTGGCTCTAGTTAAAACATGTTAAAAAGAACCCACTTTGAAGTAATTTGAAAACCTATTGTTTGCATAGAATCCGAAAAATCAACTTGCACACAACTCCGCACACACTCACAAGCATTATAGTTTGATTCCGAGTAATTCCTCAGTTTTCTGAAAAATAAAAAGCCAATCATACTTTGTGCCCCGGTTCAGAGAATTGAAATCAAGTTCAAAGCTAAGTTTGTGAAAATTTGAAGTCTTGGCGGTAATTATGAGTTTGCATTGCTTGAGGACAAGCAATAGTTCGAGTTTGGGGGTGTGATAAGTGTTCAAAAGTACTATTTTTCTTACCCTTTTTACTCATATTATTGTTAGACTTAGGCTCATATTAGTTGCATAGTTAGCCATTCATGCATTAATCCATGTTTCCTTCAATCGTTGAGCTTGATTACATAACTTGGTGATTTTTGTGGAAATAGATGCTGCTTTGGTGTGTTTTTGTGTGTGTATGTGCAGGATCACTTGCCAAAGCAATGCCGAGCTAGTTGCTAGGGCAGTGCATGAAGGAGACGCCGAGCTAGTTGCCATGGCATTTGTCGACAAAGACCAAAAGCAATATGGATGTCGAAATTCATGACTTTACAAGCCCAAGATAACATGGAGCAAGGCCCAAGCCCAAAGGAATTTGATTGCCATGCAGAGATTAATGAAGAATTAAATTCCAAGAGGATAGGAGAAGTTCTAATAGGAATAAAATTATAATAAAGAATTATATTCTTTAAAGATAATTTAATTCCAACTCAAACTCCTCCTCAAAGAAGGACTTTGGCCTAGCCCTATAAATACCAAGGAGATTTCGACAAGATGGGGAGAGAGAGCAAGAGGGAAATTTCGGCAAGTCCAAGTAGGGCAAGAGGAGAGAATTTTCGACAAGCATCAAGGGCAAGGAGGATTTCGACAAGCCTCTTCCTTCATCTTTGTTCGATTGGGTTCATGCTAGGGATTAATTATCTTGTGTTTCTTTGGAACCTAGCCATGAACTAAATTTACTTGGCTATGGTTATTGTGTTTTGTGGTTGTGAGAAACTATTGGTTTTTGTTTAGGTAATAAGAGTTTGCACTTTTCTATTTCAAGGTTTATTCATTCTTGGTTCCTATTATTGCTTGCGAGTGAATTGGGAGAGGATCTCGTGATTTCATCCATTTATCTAATATCGGGAGAGTTAGATTCAAGAAACGAATGAATATGATCTTTATGCAATCCAATGATGGTGAAGATTAATCCGGCTTAGGAATAAGTTAAGGATTTCAACGGCTAAGAGGAGCGCAAGATTGGTTGTTGTTCACCCTTGATTCACGCAGGATGTATTATCAAGGCATGCACAAGTAGCTAGAGTTTCGACTTAGGGATAAGAAGAAACCATTGAAGAACGCTCCGCCGAACCTTGAAGTTGCTGCCCGATCGCCCAAGTAGTTGCCCAACTAGTCGCCCAAGCAACCATCAATTAGTTGCCAAGGCAACCCCGTTGCAGCAAGTCGCCACGGCAACCGAGTTGCCCATGCACTCTTTTACCAAGACAATCCAATCGGCTATCACACCTCAACTCACGATAACCTAGCCTATCTCTCTCAATTGAATTCATCTTTTATTTTATTTTATTGCTTTCTAGATTAGTAATTAGTTAAACTTCGATAATCCTTTACTTGTGTTTTTACTTTTTACAGTGCAAGAGACTAGATTCTTGAAGTGGCACCAATCCCTGTGGAGACGATATCTTTTATACTATAACTTGCGACGTGTATACTTGCACAATTGCGTAGCACTTATTACGCGCAACAAAAGGTGAGGATTTTGTTTTAAAACAGGTTTTTGTTTTAAAAAACGAAGGGTTGGAGTCGACGATCACTAAGGTAGGTCGGGCACCACAAAACCATAGATTCTTTTAAAATGGGTTCTGGAGTTGGTTACGTGCAGGGAAGGATTAGCACCCCCATCACGCCCAAAAATCGGTACCAAAACAGACGTTGCTTTTTGATCGATGGAAATTATTGAAATTCAAAATTGACTTTAATTGATTGTTCTTAATCGAATATAGGTTTTAATTTGAACATGCCTAATCAATTTAGTGGGTTCGAATTAATTATCCATTTAATTACTAAGGCTAACTGTACATCAGACTGTAGATTAAACCGACATCGATTATGTCTGACTGCCGTGTTAATTTACAGTTCAACTCGAGTACGTCACCTTTATGCATGATGCAAGCAGTGAAAAATGATGTTATGGCTTGTCTAATTTTATTCCAAACGAACATTTACCTTTAGACGGTGAAAATTAATTCGAATATTTGGTCAACATCCAATGAGCCAGGACTGTTACGACACAAATATCAGAATTAATAAATACCTCTTTTTTAGAAATTAAGGTTGATTAATTAACAATGTGGGGTTAAAAAATTAGAGGTGAAATGAATGGCAAAATTATGTATGTCACAAAATTGAAAATAAATAAATACAGGAAATAAATGCGAACAAAGTAAATAAATGCGAAATTTAAGGAATCCGGAAAAGGGACCAAATCGAATAAAAAACCCGGAAAAAGGATCGGATAAAATAAAAGAAATTCGAAAAAAGGACCGGATCGAATAGAAATAAAAGGGCGTAAAATAAACATCAAAATTAAAATTGCAGGAAGATTAAAGTTAGAAGTTAGAAGTTAGATGTTAGTGGGTTAGATGGGTACACTAAACGAGCCGTAATAATACGGGCCATCCCTGTTGCAGGTCACCGTAAGGCCGGATTCGAACATAAGATTTAATGAGCAAAATATATAAACAAAAAATAATAACATATGACATATAATATGTATAATACTATATAATATATATAATTCGTGACATATAAATATATAATAAGGTAAGATACCATATATATATTACATATGTATACGCATATATGTAATGTGTAATATACTATGCACATATATACTATATATTACGTTATACATACTATAACAAATATATATACTATGTAATAAATAGGTATATGATATAAAAGATGGACTGAACTGAAAGAAAATAAAATAGGGGGCCAAACTTAAAATAAAAAGGATTTAAAACGGTCGAAATTAACTTTAAAGTAACGGGGAGGGATTGAAAGGGAATTATCCCACGAAGAAATGGAGGCAGGAGAAAACTAGGGGGACCGATCGTGTAAATAACCCACAGATCAAAGTGCGTGGATCTTTCCCTCCGGGTCGGGTCACCGTGCCAATCTTGAGGGGCTAAAACGACGCCGTATGGAAAACAATATAAATATAAAACGCCCATGCCAAAAAACCTTTATCCTCCCCATTTGTTTCAAAACAGATTAAAAATTTATTTTTTTATAAAGCTCTGAAAAGTTCATCCTTTTTCCCTAGTTTTTCAGAAACCGGCGACTTGGCTGCCGCGCGTTGCCGCCGCCTCGGCCACCGGTAGCTGGCGACCAAAATTTTTTTAAACAAATCTGAAATGATTTAAAAGCGGCCTCTTTTTTTTTGATTCATTTAAAAAAATAAAATCCCCTTTGAAGATTTCAAAAAACCGAAACCTAGGAGCCTCTTTTTTTTAACTCGAAAAAAACATGAAAAGAAGCAGATGGTTGGCGACGGGAGAACCGACCGTAAAGGTAAGACTCTAAACCCTTGCTTATTTTTGTTGCATGTTCGAATAAAAAGAAGATTTTGCTTGGAATATTCTTTGTATTGATTTTTTTTGCAATATACCCGTCTGGGTTTACATTGTTGCTTGAGGCTTTTTATAGCTGGATTTTTACAAGGATTAAAGGAAATAAAAAATTGGGTGGCCTAATTTTTACACTGTTATCATGCTCTAATTTTTACACTGTTATCATGCTCTAATTTTTGTTGGCATGCAAGGCCTGACAGTGTTTGTTGGTGTAATTGCAGGATCTGTACGAGATAATAGGCCTGGTTCTTTGGCCAGATGTGGATGCAGGAAAAGAGGGGACCAATCCATCGTGGCATTGCTTGTGTGGCTCGGGCGTGGCGGATGAGGCATTGAGAGGGCACTGACGTGTCCGGAAATGAAACGGTCGAGAGACGGTTTCCAGAAGCTTCTGAAGGATTGATGGAAAGCCAAAAGTCAGCTGAGGAATTAGGGGCGGCTGATTAGGGGCTAGGGTTTGGGGATATCCGGGTCAAGGATTCGGGTTGATGTGTAGTGCACCCGGGTTGGTTGATTTGTAATTGGGTCGGTGTAGCCAGATTTGGGTATTGGTTTAGGTAAATTGGGCTAGTTGTAACTGGGTAGGGTTATGCATATGGGTATGGTATTGGGTTTAATAATGGGCTCGGTTATATTGGGCCAGTTGTAACTTTGATTTATATTTTGGACATTGATGGGTATTTTTTGGACTGTTTTGTTTTAAATTAGATTTTTTTATTTAAATTTTTGTTCAAAATTAGGCCGGATAAAAATGATTATTACACTGTTATATTTCCCTCACACCAGACCTGACATTACTTATGTAGTCCATTTGCTAAGTCAGTTCGTTTCATCCCCTAGCAAACCTCACCTCATAGCTGTTTATCATTTGTTATCCTATATTAAGAAAGCTCCTGGACTTGGTTTGTTCTTTCCATCTTCTTCTACTATGCAGTTAAGTGCTTTTGTTGATTCGAATTACAGTTCCTCTCATGACACGAGACGTTCAACCACTGGCTATTGTACATATCTTGGTGACTGTTTGATCTCGTAGAAATCTAAGAAACAAACTACTGTTAGTAGGTTAGCTTGTGAAGCTGAATATAGGGCAATGGCATCTGTTACATGCGAGCTGGTTTGGTTTGCAACTCTTTTATCCTCCTTCCAGGTCTCATTTTCGCATGCTGCTTTATACTATGATAATCAATCAGCTATTCACTTGGCCTCCAATCAAGTATTTCACGAAAGGACTAAGCACATTGATGTAGATTATTATTTTGTTCGAGAGAAAATTGGTGTTGGCTTTATCAAACTCTTTCATGTTCGATCTGTGAATCAGTTGGCTGACATTTTTACAAAGGCTTTTCACTTTCCTGGTAACACCCCGAATTTTCCCCCTAAATTAAAATATTAATTTTTGAAATCCCTAGATTCAAAAACCTAACATTTGGGGATTTTATTATGAAAACCTAATTGAGAATTGGGAATTAAATTGGATTTTAGCAATAAATTTAGGGACCAAATCGAATTAAAATAAAACGTTAGTGGCCATTCTGTATTACGGGTGAAAGTTTGAACCCTTCCCTTGTGTTTTACCCTAAAGAATTGGGTATTTAAGCTTGTTATCAACCCTAATTTTGGAGGCAGTTTTTTTTGTTTGTTTTGTAGTCGTTCTCATCTCTCTCTCGTGTATTAACTCTCCCCCTTTCCCATCACCAGCGAAGCTCTGGTAAGTCCCTTGCCGCCGTCCTTTTCTCGCGTCGTCGCCGCCCTCCTGTTTAGCATCTCATCGTGAACAACCCCCAATCAACCTCTTTTGTCATTTTACCCTTGTTGTCGACCATTTGTGGGAGATCAAAGAGGAACCATTTGAATATCTCCTTTTTACACCGTTCGCGTCTCTCGCAATGCCTTAATTAGTTCGCAATTTGTGCTGTTTCTATGTGCAAACGACTGAATGGTTGTACAGTGAAGGCTGTCGTTGATTCAAACATGTTTGAGGGGCAAGTCTGTTCACGAGAATGAAAGAGAGAGCGAAAAGCTAACGGTGGGAGACTTAGCATTGAGAATGTCCAGATTGAAAGTTGTGGGAGAGAACCCGAGTGAACAAGAACGAGCTGGTTTTATTGCTGATTTATGATCAACTGCGACTTGGAGGAGAAAATTTAACGTGAGCTAAATTAGATTATATATTATTTGGAACTATTTGAGATTTTTGATTTCTGTGAATAAGTTTATTTAAAACTTCATGCACATGCAAGCTCAAGAACATGAAGTCAAAGATCCATTTCAGAGAGCAAAGTTGGTTCTTGAACATGCAGATAGGATGAGATGTAAGAGATACTTGACTGCAAGGAATATTGTGGATGGTTTCCCAAATCTTAAGCAATTGAGCTGCATTTATGATATGCAGTTAGCGGAACTGATAGTTTTGTTCTCATTGCCAAGGGGTGGCAGTTCAGGTTCTGAATTCAAGGGTTGCTAAATCTTTATACGAAATGCGAAGAGATCGAGCTGGCGAAGAAAGTGTTCGATGAAATTCCACAGAGAGGCTTGATAGAATGGAGTGTGATGGTAAGTGGCTATGCTACGATGGATGGATTGATCGATGAGGCATTTGGTGCATTTTGTGAAATACAAATGTTGAACCTTGTCCCTGATGTGATGCCAAAAGTGAGGATGTGGGTTGTGGGACCCTCTTTATTTGAATTTGTGCACTGCAAATTGGTCTCATTTTGCTGCATTTTAGACTTATTCCCTCTGTTAACCGATAGGATGATTGGCAGCTTTATTTTCAACCTATGTTCAAGCATCGTAAGTGTCAATATCAAAACACTGTTATTATTCTTCGCATGAGCAGGACTTTTTCAAACTTGACACACAAAATGAGTGATACAAGAAGTTGTTCTAAACAAGTTGTTGAGGAGTAGGGACTACACCCAAAAGTTATTATTTTTAAGTACAAGAGGAAGAAAAATTATAAGAGAAATGTCGGACGTTGACAGCTCTTAGAGCCGAGAATTACCAGGCAGTTGATTATTGAAAGGAGCGGTTCATGCCCCTACGGAAAGGGTTATGTCATGTATACGAACTTCGCGTACGAACCTGCTCCATGTGAAGCAATACTTATTTAAATTTGAGCGCATTAGCAATGACTCATTTTCCAAGGATGTGTGCCTCAACGATCAATTGAAATGGAAGATCGCATGACTCTAAGGCCGATGAGTTACCTCCAGTTATTCAGACCGACCGTGCACGTCCTTCGAGGTTCGCACGTGAGTATGCTTTCAGATTAGTATTATGTTTTTAGTTGGTGGTTTAGTTTTAGTAAGAATTATAATGAAGGATTCTTACCTTGTAGGTTCTGATTCGGTTATGCTTGGAGTTGGACCTTTTCGATGATAGAGCTATTGACCGCTTAAGGTGTGTCTCTTCCTGTGCCACATATTTCTGTGTTCCTACTGTGCTATATTCTGAAAAATAATGTTTTACATTTTGCTTGATTTATTGTCTGATTGATTGTGATTCGATAATGTTTTGAAAACATCATGCATGACATATTAAATTGTGTTTTTAAATCAAGCATCAGGTTTTTAGAAAATGAGACACTCGTAGGAGTTCAGATTTATGATTTTACAAATCATATCATGAGTCATGGGATCAGAATTGTGTTAGGAAAAAGTGAGGAAAACCTCCACTCTGGCGAGGGCAACCTCCACTCTGTATGATATCGGATAGTCGGGTATTGAGTCATTCATCGGACATCATAACATTATAATTTGAATTATCGGATTTATTGCGCATTCAGAAAAGACTTTATCAGAAAATAAAAATACTGTTTTGTTTTTGTGTTGCTTGAACTTTAGAGACACACTAAGCTCTTTAGCTTACTCCCCATAGTTTCTTCTTTCAGATACTCAGACTGATTAGGTGACTCGGTACTTGGAGCTTCTCGCATTTTTCTCAGATATTTTATTATTCAGTATGATCTCTTTTCAATTATTCAGATTAAGGTTTTAAAATATTTTAGAACATTTTGTAATTCAGACATTTGGGACATTTAAATTGGGATTTTGTTTCAACATTCATTTATAGATTTAATTCGGATATTTTTATTAAATTTTTATGATATATTTTCACGTTCGTGATTCATCATTAACTGAGTTATTTTACAATAATTATTACTCCCTCCGTCCCACATATATTGTCCCTTATTACTTTTTTTAAGTCAAAATTTCTAAACTTTGACTATAATTATATTAAATATTTTAAATAATTAGATTTTATAAAATATATAATTAAAATCTACTTGATTAGAGGTTTTTAAAATATATTTTTTCATATTTTTATCAATAATAAATTTTAAATAATCTCGAGTCAAAGTTTAAAATTTTTTACCAAAAAAAAGTTAATAACGGACACTTTTCTTGGGACAGAGGCAGTATTATTAAATAATAATTTTGTTTCATAAAAAAGTAAACCTAAAATGTGTTTCTTGAGGGACAAATTTTTCAAACTTAACTTCCGAGATTTAATCTAAGAAATTAGGTTAAATTTAGGGTTACATCCCTGCTTTTCATTCTTTTGCAATCAAGCTGGGTTTACTTAACATCCATGGTGCTCCAGCGTAAGGGGTGTTAACTAAACCTAAATTCTGTTAATTTTGTTAGTAGGTTACAGATTAGTTAATAAGCAGTTTAGCTTAGTTGGCAAAGCTTATATAAAGCTTTTGCATCCTGATTGTAAATACACGTTTTTATCTTTGTAAACTTCCTGTTTACATTGATAATAAAGTATTCTTCAACCATTCTTGGTTCTTATATGATGTTCATCCTAAGAAACATGGGTTCAATCGCTTTGTTTACAAGGTGTGTGTGCATTGTCAGAGAGTTAAGAATATGTATGAACAGATACTACCTTGTAATCACCTATAGACTATTTAAAGAAATAATTATTATTATTATAATAATTAAAAAAGGCTATTAATTACCAAAAAATAGTGGTGTTTTATAATAATAAAATAAAAATTTAATAACAATAAATATACAATGTAATAAAATAATAAGTAAACCATGAAAATAAAAATAAACACATCGAGAGATCAAACTGAAAGAAAATAAAACTTGAAATGATCAAAATAACATATAATTGTGTGAAATTATATCAAATAAATTACAAACCAAAAGAGAAAGACCAATATAAAAATTACTCAAAAAAATAAATATTTTTTATATTTAATGGCGAGTCATGTGACCCACCAGTTATCCATGTAGATACGCTCCTGAATGGTAATAATGCTTGCAACAGAGTTGGAGAAAGAGACGACAAAGGAGATTTAATTTCACGATGTGTTTATTTCTTACAGAATATGTTTAAAGAAAATTGATATCGAAATTCTAATGCAATTTAAAGTAAGGATAATTGTGTTTTGGGTCTTTGAAGTTTTTTAATAATAATAAAAATAAGTGGTGTATAGCGGTGTCTGACATTAGATATAAACTCATCTTATTAAAAGAATTATTTTTATGACTTTTTATAATTTTATATAGAATAGGATTGGTTTGGTTTGGTTAATTTTTTTTAGAAAATCTTAAAATACCGAAATTAAAAAGAAATCCTTAATTTCCAAAAGATCGTACCGTAAATCTACAAATCCTTAAATACATTTGTTGTCGTTGTCGAACCGATCGATATTATCGAGCCCTTTCGTTGTCAGACACCCCCTACCGAATACCTCCTCTTCCATTACCAAAAATCGACAAAGGATATGTGGACAGGATGTCGAGCACTGAACCTCGATAGCTTCCAATTGAACTGACAAATAACGCCCTGAGAAGAAGAGACTTCCTTACAATAATGACGACGTGACAATTGACAATGATATACGAGGGATTTGGGGATTTATGGTAGGGAATTGAATATTCTTGAGGTGTTTTGTGAATTTATGGGTTTTGTGAGAAATTATAAGATTTTAGGGGGATTTTTGAAAATTTAAAAAATTTAGATTTTTTAAAATAAAAGATTTAATGAAATTAAAATCAAAGTCATGTATTAAGCAATGATTGGATGTTGGATTTTTAACGGAACAATTTTAATAAATATCTTAGCTTCACCTCTGTTCTTCAAGCAGAATTATGGGGTATTCTAGAGGGATTAAAACTCGCATGGTACAATGTTTTTGAACATGTCTTGTGCCAAACTGTTAATGCCGAAGCTTACAAATTGATTACGTCAAGCCCACTCGCATTCATAGCCTGATACCAAGACAAACACAGCCTCTGATAGCCTCTCCAAAACTCTGAATTCTCAAGATGGCATAACCTCGATCTGTACTGCTCCCCCGAGTATCTTAATAACATATTGTACAGGGACATCCATGGTCCCCCTGTTGTACGGATATCTCATTGACTAGTATAATGGCTTAGCCATCTTTTGTGGCTATTTTGGGTCAGAAGGGTGTATGCGTTGCCCCTATTCGATGTTTGGGAGTCTGTAAGTCGGTTTATTAAGTATCTTCTTTGCAGTATTAATAAAACCCTTGGTTACACTTTCCCCCCTCTTCTAACTATTCGGCTTAGGCAAAGTGTTAATATAGTGGGGGGTTTAGCGAGGCCCTAATTCTTATCAAAAAAAAAAAAAAATTAAAGCGAGCAACATTTTCTGTTTAATAAGCAGTGAGCCCAAGCCCAACCAGTGAGCCCGCTAAATATAGCGGGTCGGGTACCCACCCATAAAAATTTCCCCATAATAAAAATAACCTAGTTTAATATACCAGGTTGGCGGGTCGATGGATCGGGTATTCCATGTCAAATAATTTTTAACACCCTGTTGTTGTCCCTCTCCCCTGTATAGTAATTGTACCAAAAAAAATAGTGTCTTCATTATTCAAATGACTCATTGAAAGGGTGGTACTTGGCTCAAAACTAGTGCTGAGCATGTCAAATTGAAAACCCGAAAACAAATTTTTTTTTTTATCAAACCGCACCGTATACACCCCTGCTCAAAACAGTAGCAAAAGCTACATGCCGAAATAACGACTGATTGAAATGTGTCGGTTTAAGATTTCCAGAACAGCACACTTTTGATTACTTGGCAATTTTCATAGTCCAATCTATGAGCAGAACAAGAATTTTAAGAATATAATAAGCTTTTAAAAAAGAGAGCTGAAACGTATGGTAAAATATACAAAAACCATTACAAGGATCAAAAGAATAGTTCAACATTTTGCACCTCTCTACATATTTGTAACAATGCAAAATAATCAAATAATAATGATGTTGATGAAAAAAAAGCTATAAACAAGAATCACTTAGCCACCCCCAAGAACCATAAAAACCTATCTCCCCTGCCATTCTCCCTGCTGCATCACTGCTTCTAACGTAACTCACATATAAACAAGAGTAGATATAACACTAAAAGGGATTTTTCAGCCCAAGGCAACGTAGATTTAGTTCTAAAGTACCAAATATTGCCTACATTTTTTGCACCAAGAAGCTACAATCGACTGGAGAAATACTAAAATGCTACTTGTGCCAGTTGAATTCTAATCAAAAGGATTGCCTCCGATGGAAGCAAAGGGCCCTTGGGTTGGGACATTCCTGCCAAAATAGAAAACTGACTTTAAGTTCTGTGAGCATGATATAATTATGCATGTTTACTTGACAAAATTTTAATTAGCATTAATGTCGACTAACAAATTTCTTCTCTAGCAGGCTGGCTTATGAATCCATAATTCCAGGAAATATCGTTTCTATAAGGCTTATATCGCAAATAAGTACCTAAAGTATTTTTTGGTCAAAATACATACCTAATGTATACTTTTTTGTCAAAATAGGTACCTAAAGTATTTTTTCGTCAAAGTAGGTAACTAAAGTATATTTTTTTGGTCAAAATAGGTACCTAATGTATTTTTCAATCAATGTCACATGTCAACTTTTAGGAACCTAGATGAAAAAATATATATACTTTATGTACTTTAATGAAAAAGTTGGTATACTTTAGGTACTTATTTGTAATATAAGCCCTTCTATAAATACAATGTTGCTGATATGGTCTTTTTTGATACACAAGCCAAAAAATTGTATGGAATTCTTCGAAAAGAGGGAATAAATAACATATAATGATGATGCACGTATGGGAAACACAATAATGAATGATAAATTGACTATAACGAATAAAATAACTTACGGTAACTGAGAACTTGGTGCTTGACCAGACATGTATGCTAAGCCACCTGCAGAAATAAACCAAAAAGAGATTCAAGGATCTACTTTGGGAAAACCTAATGGTCAATTGCCATGAAGTTTTTGACAAAGCATCAGCTTTGCTTCTGTTTTTCCATTCTACTTCACCTTAGTACCCGTCCAATAAGATCCATTCGCCAACATGAACTTAACAACAATGGCTAACTAATTCCAAGGAAACAACAAGAACTACCTTGTGGAGTTCCTGGGACATGCGGAATCACTGGATTCTGAGTAAACCAAGGTTGCGATACACCACCAAGAAAGGTAGATGACAACTGAGCGTTAGGAAGTGCAGTTTGCAATGAACTCATATCCAAAAACTGGAATATGCCATAAAGCAGAATGAACATTATTAGAATAATTAAAATATAGTCTGCCCTTCCCACAAGTAAAATATACTCCAAATTAATGGAAAGCAAGGACTACAAAAAAAAAGTACAAGTTAAATATTATCGGTGTCCTCCATCATGATAAGGTGGTTGAAAGCATGCTAAAGATCGACATTTCATCTGGTTACAAGTTACCAATTCTCCTTCAAGTATGAAGTTAACAATATTCATGTCAACTGACTAGAATCCAGAAACATACAGAATAGGTAGGTGGAAAAACTACAACAACAATGTTTAGAAAAAGCTACAGAAACTCAGAAACGATTAAAATGAACAGCCTAATCAGATCACTGTTATGAGATGTTCAATTGTCACCCTTTAGTTTCACCGTGGAAACTTATTCACATTTGGGCGTATACCTCACACGTTAGATAATACTAATAATTAGACAAACCCTGAAAGGAAACATTAAGCAATGTCGTCAAAACAACTATATTGAAGTACATCTCTTTTATCCATGAGAGAAAACACAAAAAACATGTCCCTTCTCCTCTCTCTAAATATCCTTGAAAGGCATAGATTGATTCACCTCTCTCTCTCCTTCTCTACAAACCTTAAACCTCAGGCCTCGAAAAAGATTAAGTTCTCAGCAAGACCAACCAAAATACAATGAGTTACACAAAAAATTACAGTAAATATTCCCTTTAAAAGAAATGGTAAGCAAACTGTACAATCCCAGTTGATAGAATCAGGACATTAGCATGTATAAAACAGAGACAATTTAACCTCAGGTAAACATCAATCGATTCTGCTGAAATAAATACATATGAAGGCATTCAAAAGGATCAAAAAGCATAATATACCATATCACTTTGCAGTTCAGAATTATAAGGAAGATCAAATGGGTTGGTTGATTTATGACCAGCAGCATGCGACTGTTTCTCTCCCTGCAAAATTAAGTTGAGAAGCTAAAAAGATTAAAGAAGCACTCAGTCACGATCCATTTATGATCAACAAGAACTATTTAAGTCAAAAGAACAAACCAAAAGTGGATCCACCATTGGAGCATATGGTGGTGCTATGCCATCCCCAATTGGTAGATTAGCAGCAGGGAAACCAGCTTGTGAGGCAGCTGTTTGGAAGCCATCATTATCAAGGCTCTGCAGGAGCAGATATTCTAACCATAAATTGAAGAAAAGTAAATCTTTGGCCCCATTATAAAAAGAAGTGATAAACCTCTGAAACTCCTAAGCCCAAATGTAGATTAATGGTGGCGGAATGATTGTATGCTACTACTTGTGGTACCGTAGAAAGCGATTCAGCAGAATCAGTAAAAGCATTCCATGACTGTTCAAAGATAATAGATAACTTAACCATACACGTGACAGGAGAACTTCATGTTTCTAAGCATAATCGTATATGGCACAAGTTGTTAAAGACAGCATGATTCTTTCTTGTTCTTCAAAAGACTGTAATGGGCTTACCTGAGTGTTGTTTGCAGCAGCAGAGGATTGACCCTCATGCAACCCCTCTTGCCATTGACTAGACATTACTGAAGAAGAAAGAGCACTAGAATTTTCAAATACCGGCCATTGCATGGTTGTGGTTGGAGATTGCAATTGATCAAACTTCATTGACCAATCTCCATCACTGGGCATTACAGCAGGTGAAAGATTTTTGGTTTCTGGACCAGATGCTGTAGGCTGAGGAGTATCAAACATTGCCCATCCTTCGTTTTTAGGTACAGGTAACTCTGGCGATTTCCCACCAAAACTGGCAGCTAGGGGCTGCTCAGAAATCCCAGAAAATAAGTCTACAGCTAGGGGCTGCTCAGAAATCCCAGAAAATAAATTCCCATGTGACATCGAAGATGCCGTAGGTTGAAATACATTCTTGGATGAAACTGATGAGTTTGCAGGTAACTGAAACAAATCTATAGGTGTAGATGCAGAAGTCTCAGGTGTAATAAAGAGATACAGGCCACCATAATTCAGAGGAACGGATGGTTGGGAAACACTAGATGCTATATTGTGATGGGAACCAGCAGTTTGTTCAGGCTCAGGGACAACATCCAATCCAATGCCTGAGTTATATGACTTGACAGACATGGAACGGTTATCAATTGACCCCAAACTTCCCATGGATTTAGTTCTCTACGTAAAGCAAAAATTCTGATGTCAGTTACAAATGAGATGATAAACAGATACGAGTTGTAAGATACACACGATAAAGGTTCTAAAGCATACAGAGAAAAAGGTGCATTTGCTTGACTAATTTGTTGCTCACACATTTTGTATCACTATGATCATTCCAATTTGTATTAAGATACTTTTATTAATGTAACACGTTTAACACCTAAGCTAGATTCACATTCCAACAATCATAAGGTTGGCAGAGTAGCATTAGTACTCATAAGAAAGCCAAAGGATTCTCTCAAATGCGATTATATTTATAGGCAACAGGATTTATCATGTAGAGTTGATCTCTTTTCTTGACGTTAATAAGAATGCATAGTAGCCCACAGTGTCATGGTAACAATGCTTCAAAAGAATCATACATTTCCAGGCGTGGCAAATGACTTAAAAAGAATTGTATGTGTGAGATATCTGACCTGTGGGTGCGGTAAACCAGCAGCATCTTTCTTAGAACTTGGATCCACAAATAAATTACTTCGACGTTGTGCATCTTCACTGAAGACACCTGGTTGAGGTTGAGAATTTGGGCTGTCAAATACAATGTCCTTCTGAAAATTTGGTGACTCTGTACCAGCTTTGAAAGTGTCACCTCCACTGGATACAGAGTAGTCTGACACTCTAGGAGCAGAACCCTCATTTGCAAACCTGTCCTCGAACGTTTGATCACTTAAGTGACCAGGACTGAAGACAAAACTAGAAGCTTTCCTCAAAAAGAAGCCTTGATCTGAACCAGGCTTCCTATAAAGCGTAGCAGCAACTTGTTTTCCATAACGCCGGTCTTCATATTGATAGTCATAAGGTGGACTTTCAGAATATGAGTGATAAGAACTTGGGCGCCTGATATTATCTCCATGATTTCTAGGGCTCTGTCAAAGGCAATAATAATTTAGGCTACCAACATATCTAAAAATTTCAAATTTCTATAAAAACAACAGATAAAGAAAAAATTCTTTAGGAAAAAAAAAATCCAGAATTAGAAAGTTCAATTTCAGACTACATGATCCACAACCAAAACCATATTCTCTTCATTTTCTTCTAAAGAAACATGGTTTTAGGAAACATAGCCAAGCAGCACAAAGGTTTAACAAAATTGTTTGGAATGAGGACTCACAACCACGTAATAGACTAGATAGATAGAAATACCAGCATGTCTCTAGGAGGCTTGTCAGATGTTTTTCCTCCAACATATTTTTTGTCCACATAGACGTTCTTTATAAACTCTCTGATTTTATCAGCACTGCTGCAATCAGAAAGAGTTATTAGGAAACCAAACAATCCTCATAATCATGCCTAGAATGAAAGGGATATATAATATGTTCTGCACCTGCTGTTCGGTAATCTTTGCTTCTGAAGGTCCCAATCTTTGAGATATATGTCTCTTGCACGCTGCAAATTGTAAGATGAAGAACATCTCATCGCCATTAAAATAAACATCCCACTTTTATGTGCATAACAACAAATGAATCGCTAGTTCAAACCTGATTACCACCATTCTGAAGAGCTTCAACTTCTTCTGAAATGAACTTTGACATTGATACAGACTTTACACGATGAGTGAACTCACGACTGCAATACAATTTTACATAATCACAAATTACCACCAAGACAGGACATAAAAGGATAAAGATTTGAAAGACTTGAGCCTGATTCAAGCTACACCACCAGAATCATGCAAAGCAAATACAAATATACCATCGACCAAATTCGAATGCATGCAATAATTCTTTAAAGTTGAGAAGCTTAAGGTCATCACAATGAGAAACAGCAAAAGTTACAAAAAAATCAAATTGAAAAAATCACAATGCATTGATCCATACAAGTATGTAGTTACATCCCACCAAATATGTAAAGCTTCACAAGCGTGACAATTATTTATAAGGGAAAACCATAGATGCTTAAAAAACTAAAAGAAAATACTCACTGGATCCCACCGCAAGTCACGCAAACAAAGGTCCAAAAGTTTGTGCAAACATACTGAGGACTCTGCAATGATGAAACCAAAATTTAATATGAAAAGAAAGTGATATACAATATGTTCGTCGGAAATTTGTACATAGCGAGGGAGAGTTAGTTGAAAACAACACTGAAATTGTTAGAATTAGAGTTCAAGGTAAAAATGTTGATAGGGGGATAGTATAAATTCACAATTATGTATAGCTTGGGGGATCATTTAGATGATTCGGTCTCCCTATACTGACTGCTTATGTTTCTTGTAGCAGCTTTTGCTGCTTTTCTTGGATAATAACACAAAACTTATCCAAAAAGAATAGAGCTACTTTAATCCATTCCAATCATACTGAACAACTGTGTTGGCCTAATTTGAACAGGGGGGTAAAACCCTGAATTTGAAATCTATTAGTCTGAGTTGATTACAAAAATTAAACGAAAATCTTATTGATCATCTTGAAATTCAATACTAACAGTTGCATTGCACAAAACTCATTTGCATAAACAATTTCTATAACTTCAAATATATCTTCTTCATCTCTCTTTTTTTTTTTAAAAAAAAAAGAACAAGTTTACCGGACTAAAAACAGACCTTAACTATCACAACAATCAGCTAAGCCATTTCCTACAAAATAAAGAAAGAGAAAAAAAACTATTTCTAAAACCATTTATATAGCCCTCCAATTCCAAAAGGAAAAAGAATGAGAAAATTTACCACGCTGTTACAGTTAATACAACGACGATTAGGAGGAAGCTTCATGAGACCTCTTATTATCTTCTCGTTTCTTTCTTCTTCTCTTCTACTTCCCATTTCTCAAAACAAATGATATTCCAAACTCAAAAAAAAAAAACTAGAATTATGAAAAAAAACAGAAGGAATTCAACACTTCAAATTACAGCTTGCATCAAGGGAGAATGGGAATTTCAGAGGTTTGGTTTTTGGGGGAATTTTTTTCAAAAGAGGAAAGGAAAAGGAAAAGGAAAAGGAAAAGGAAAAAGCTGTTTGTCTTATTATACTCAGCTGTCTCTAACTGGTGCCTTTCATTTTTTGAACGAAATAATTATCAAATTATGATTTTTATCAGAAAAATATGGGAATTATCGGCAAATTTTGGCCAAATGAAAATTAATATTTAAAATATAGAGTTGTTGAGAGATATTTAGAGATATACGATATTTTTTATAGTGTAGATAAAAGATATTACCTGGTAGTGTTTTTAATTTTTTTTCTTCAAATACGCCCTCCTTTTATTAATAATTTTTTAGGTAAACTATTCGGGTGACTATTAAACTATTTGTGTATACCTATTTTGACTACCGAATTAGATAATTTATCAATCAGATCATCAAATTTTTAAATTGATCCTATTTTGACCACCATCGTTAAAAAATTATCGGATAAGTGACGGAGGGGTGATGTGGCAGTTAGCGAATATTTGTAAAATTACACATTTAGTATATGTTATTTACCTATTATATCAATTTGGTCTTAATTTTAATTTAATTAAATAAAATTAATCAACCAATCATATAACGACATGTGTTATCATCTGATTGGACGAATTTACTCTATTTTTTAATTTAATTTATTTAATAACTTTTTATTTAATCAAATAGCAATACGTGTCACCTAGATAAAAATTTAAACAAATGAAAAGAGTGGAAATCAAACCTGCAACCATCAAGATTAAACTGCACTCATCTATCGCTAAGTCAAACCTTTCCATTATTTCAAATATGCCAACTTTATTATTTAATAGCATATTGTTTAAGTTGTGGAGTTCCCTGTTCTTCTTCCTTATTACCTCATCTCACAGCACAAATTTATCCGGAAGAAGAACAAGAAAACCCAGCAGAGGAGATAATGAGGTTGAGCAATTTGAGTACGTTGGACTTGAGTGAAAACAAGTTTTTCGGTGAGATTCCGGAAGTATCGGAAACTTGAGTCAGGTTGATGTTCTGAATCTGAGTGCTAACCGGTATTCCGAAAAGATGCCGACAAGTTTGGGCAATTTGTTCAAGCTAACTACTCTTGATTTAAGCAAGCAGAACCTCTCTGGTGAGTTGCCATTTGAGCTCTCAGAATCTGCAAGTCGTTGCATTGCAGGAAAATATGTTATCTGGGGATGTTCTCGAAGGTTTTAGTAGCTTGATGAGCTTGCAACATGTGAATTTTAGTTTCAATTTATTTTCTGGTCAATTACCAGAAACTTTCGGATTCCTTCGTTCACCGGTTGTTCTTTTATTGTCTAGGTTTGCGATGAGGTAAATAACAAAGAAACCCACAACTCGAATAATATGCCATTAAATAAGAAAGAGCATATTTAAAAAAATTGAAAGGCATGGCCTAGCAATAGAGTGAGTGCAGTTTATTTTGATGGTTGCAGTTGGTTGGTTAATTTTATTTAATTAAATTAAAATTATGACTAAATTGATAAAATAGGTAAATAATAGAGATTAAATGTATAATTTTATAAATTTTCGTTAACTGTCACGTCACTACTCCGTCACTCATTCGTTAATTTTTTAATGATGGTGGTCAAAATAAGATCAATTTAAAAGTTTGATGGTCTAATTGACGAGTTATCTAATTCGGTGGTCAAAATAAGTACGCCCAAATAGTTCAATGGTCACCTGAGTAGTTTACCCTAATTTTTTATCTCTAAATCTGTGAACACTTTAAATTAAAAAATTATAAAAAAAACACCAATGACGTCACCTGTAGGTGGCGTCCTCACTTTCACTGTTTATTTTACCGTAGTTTCCAAAATAAAATTCAAAGACCTATTTTCCTAAAATTAATTTTAAGGGATAATAATCCCCCAATTTCCAAAGAATTATCAGGTTTATTCTGGGAAAAGGTTCCTTTAAAAAAATGAAAAATGACTGACAAAAATATTTTAAAAAAAGATTATTTTTGCGATACCAAAGCGAGTCGCGGTCATCTCGTGACGTCTTCCATTGGTGGTGTGGGAGACTTTGGGACAATTTTTTCTCTTTTTTTTGAAACTAAATTAAAAAAATTAAAGGGATTAAAATGATTTTATAAAATTGCTCAAGCTAAAACGTGGGTTTATCCTTTTTACTTAAACAATGCATTTCTCCTATCAGTAAAACATTTTTCATTGCATTTTACGGGTTAAAATGAAACGATATGATTAAAACATGACTATTTTTAAAGTATATTAGTGTTAGGACTCAGTGGGGACCTACATGACTCTTTTTGAATGTTTTTTTTTAAGATTTTTATCTTGTTCTTGCTTGGAGTGTGAAGATCCAATTGCGTTGTGACTTGTCAATGTGTTCTTCTCCGACACCATTAGAGGGTTAGATGTCCATCTATCCTGGCTTAAAGCCTCGTCTAAGTTGCTAATGTAAAATATCTTTAGAGTTAAACATTTCATCCATCCATATCTTACTGTCTTAACAAAGCTTCCACAATTTCTTATCATTTGGTATTTTTCATCCGCCTAGATTTGTTTTTCTTATCATTTGTTTTACATATCGTTTGATAACAATAAAAAAAAATTATTGGACTCGTATACAATTTTATGTACGTGTTGTCTTCGTTAAAACATATATATATTGAGTTACTGGTGTTTGATTGAGATATTTTAAGATGTATTGAAAAAATATCTAACAATCTGTCAATCCATAAAAAGATATCTCAACTCGAAAATACCCAAATTTCATCCAAAAAATCTTTGTAAGTCGGTCGATGTTCCGGTCTTCAAAAACAACTTTAATGATTTGTCTAAAATAATTATTTCTCTCTCCTATGCATGTATCATTCACACACTACTAAAAAAATGGTCATCGAATTTAAAATGTCGAATGAAGAACGGTTATCAAGCGCAAACGGAAAAAAAATCTTTTTATCATAGATGAAATGATTTAATCAAGTTTCTTTCAATGATTTAATTTGACTTTTATTACTTTCTACTTTTTTTTTCTCTCAATCGTTTTTAGAGGTGACTCACTTCTCATATTTTCCTCACAAAAAAATCAGATGGAGGAGCAAGTGCGCAATTTGTGTGAATTGGATTAGGAGAATCAGTGAAGCTTAGGAATGAACTAGGAGATTGTTGTCTTTTAGTCCATGGAGATGAGATCAAGCTGAAACTGCTGAGGATTTGGTTGAAGAAGGGAATGGGACTTGAGTTTTGAATGCATTGATCTTTGTAAGAATTATTGCACAGTTGCTACTTGGTAGGCATGTTATAACCCGAATTTACAAAGGCCAAGTTTATAATTGGTGCTTGGCCCTTTTTGGAGATGAATGTTACCTGGCTTCAGTTATTTGAGCCATAATGTCACAACTGAACTTTGATATATTAATCACCTATCTATAAAAAAATGACTTCCGGCTTTGATTAAAAGCTGTTTATCTTGTCCCTCTTCTATCTCTTTATTTCCTATTCATCAATAAGTTGGGGAGGTAGTTCGTGAACAAATTGTGTTAACGTCTCAAGTACATGATGCATTTGTTTACTCGTGAGAAGAATTAGACTGACTATGAAATAATTATGGAAGATTATACAAATTTAATAATGGTGGACAGTACATTTGAATATTAGGCAACTGGTTTCATTTTGGTTTGTTATTTGGCTTAATGCAGTGAAGTACCGAGTTGGCTCGTTATTCAGTCAAGTACTTGATGAGCTTTCACGAAAAGTTAGACAAGTTTGTTCAGGTTTTGTGAAGACCTGGATATGCTTTTAATACAAACCAAATCTTGATTGTTCGAGCTGACTTGGTGAGTCTATGAGTAATGGATATGATATGAATCTTAGATTTTAGTTGTAGCATGAAACCTTTGTATTTCCTTAGGCAGGTAAATACAGAGAGATTATAAGGAGAAACTTCATGGGAGCTTCTTTTATCTTCATGCATACTTTAATTTCTTACCGAATGCTTTCTGTTTCTCTTGTAAAGCTGCATGAAGCGATCATGCGCGAAGATTCCACTGAATTCAAAGAAGGTATCATTCTTCAAGAATTTCGCAAAGGATTCAAGCTTGGAGACAGGCTGTTGCGTCCGTCAATGGTTAAAGTATCGGCTGGTCCAGGACCTTCGAAGCCTGAACAAGGAGAGTTATCAGAAGGTACGTGTTTAGGTGAAAACACCGATACAAGCGAAACCGTTGAGATCAATGATACCAATGACAGCAGTGGAACTAGTGAAACCCATCAAGAAGCAGAATCCTCTTGAAGACTAGATAGAGATTCCTGGATTCAGTTTTGTATAAGCAACACATTTTTACCTCCATTATTAGGACCTCAAATTTTGTTTCTGATTGCTGTGGTATGATGATATATTCTTGTTAATTTTTGTTTCTCTTTTTGGAGCAATGAATTTACATTGAGATGAGGAAATAGCAGCAAGCCTTTGGGGCAATATCTGCATCAATTCTTATCCCTCCTTAGGTGGCAAGAGTTAATATTCAATAGGACTGATATTCGAATCTTAAGATATATATTCGATACAATGTATGTATTTGTTGACAATATATAAACTTATGCAGTAGAAGATTTTATTTAAACAGCCTCAAATGGATTGCAGTTTGGTAGCTGCATTAAATTATAGTACCAACAGCACAAAATTTATCTTAGACCATAAGTTATTCGACACCAATTCAGTCAACATTCGACTCAAATAAGTTCGACTCGAGCTCAAATTTAGTTCAAGTTCTTATCGAGTTGATGCGAGTTATTTGATACAACAACAAAAAAATAATATATTAAAATTTTAGAGTGAACTTTCATTTTTTCTAGTTTTTTTTATGGTTCATACATTTATATTAGGGATAACTACATAAATAGTATCCAAACTATTCTCGCGTTACTGTTTTAGTATCTCACATATTTTTTGACAAAATGATATTTAACGTTACGTTTTTATTCTGTTTTGGTACCCGAACGTTAAAAACAAACGGAGATAATGACGTGGCTTATTTCTAATTGGGATGATAACAATTTTAGTCCCAAAACTTATACATTTTTATCAATTTGATCCAAACTCTATCAATTTCATAACCATCTTAAATATTTAGGTTAAAACTACAATCACCCCATTTTATTTCTTCTTCCCCGAAACCCTAGCCCTTTTTTCCTTCAGCCGTTAAACCGGACCCAAGTTTCAGTGAATCGGAATTTCCTTCATTCCTAGCAAAGGTGTCCAAAGGTTGGTTGAAACAAGAAGTCTAAAACACATTAACTAACTAAACATTACATATATATTAATGGAGTGAACATACTTTGATGCTTCTGATGATGAATTCTGGACTTCAAACTGCTGAGATTTCCCATTTTCGTTACTTTGATTATGATCTTGATGACCCTGAGAAGATGAAAGTTTAGCAAGTGAGATCACCAACATAAATAACAAATCCAAACATAAATAGCAAGTTCAGGAAATTCCGGTCACTGAAACTTGGGTCTGGTTTAACGGCTCAAGGAAAAAGGGCTAGGGTTTCGGGGAAGAAGAAACAAAATGGGGGGATTTACAGTTTTAACCCAAATATTTAAGATGATTATTAAATTGATAGAGTTTGGACCAAATTGATAGAAATGTATAAATTTTGGGGACTAACACTATTATCATTCCAATTAAAAATAAGTCACATCATCATCTCCGTTTGTTTTTAACGGTCGGATACCGAAACAAAATAAAAATCTAACGTTAGGTATTATTTTATTAAAAAAGATAAGTGGGTACTAAAACAGTAATGCGAGAATAGATGGGATACTATTTATGTAGTTATCCCTTTATATTGTAATGTGGTTGATTAAATGAAAAACATTTATTTGTTGCTTTTTTATTAAAAAAATACAGTATAAGATTTTCATGAACTTGATAAGTCTGAAAATATTTCGAATTCGAGTTCTAATTTTTTTATTTCGAATTTGATTTAAGCTTGACAAGTTTGAGCTTATAAATATTCAAGTCGAGCCGAGCTCAGCTTTAATCTTTTCGAATTTGAGTCGAGCTTAACAATATTCGAACTCGACTCGTCTCATTTACACCACTATCTATTACCATCGACAATATATAAACTTATTCACTAGATTTTTTTTCTTCTAAACAGCCTTCAATGGAACGCAGTTTGGTAGTTGCATTAAATTACAGTATCAACAACACAAATTTTATCTTTCATATGCATGATCATTGGTTCCAATGGCATCCGAAACTTAATTTAGTTGATTTAATTTATTAACTTAATTTCGAACTAGATACCTATGACGACAATGGCAGTTCCCTATGTCCACGAACCCCCGATTATTAAAGGAGCTACCGGTCAATAGCTTTCTTTTCTTTACTCGCCTTTCAAATTTTAGTGGTAGATGGGGAAGTTTGAGATTGTGTGTACATCTTTGTCTAGGTCTGCTGGTAGGTACAGAAAAGGCTCAAACTTGGACTATATTTAATTCCCCCTTTTATTTAAGTCTAATTAGTCTTTTAATAATAAGTTCCATTCATTTTTCCATATCTAATTAGCCATGGATGACAACTTGGAGCAGTGGTTTCTTGCAGAAGGAGGAGAAGAGAAGACTGATCTAAAGACAAGAGTTTGGGGGGAAACAAAGGCAATATGGAGGGTTGCTTTCCCTTCCATGTTGACCAGCGTCACTTCCTTCGGAATGATTGTCGTCACGCAGTCTTTCCTTGGTCACATCGGCGAAGTCGAGCTTGCCGCTTATGCACTCATTCAGAGCATTTTCGTAAGGTTCATCTATGGTATTCTGGTGAGTAATTGACACATAGCTTTCAATAGTTAACTTCACATTCTGTTTTGGACTTATAAGGTTAATGTAATTTTTCTTTGTTGTTTCATGTAATGTGACAGATTGGAGTGCAACCGAAACACTGTGCGGGCAAGCGTTCGGAGCAGGACAGTACCACATGATGGGGATATACCTGCAACGATCGTGGATCGTCGACGGCATCACTGCAACGATAGTACTCCCGGTGTTCTTTTTCACTTCACCGATCTTCAAACTACTCGGGCAGGAAGACGAGATTGCGGAAGCAGCCAGGAGTATATCTCTATGGTTCATTCCCATGCTTTACTATATGGTGTTTTCACTCACCATGCAAATGTACCTCCAATCTCAGCAAAAGAACTTGATTGTTGGGTGCCTACGTGCATTTTCATTCACTCTTCACTTTTTACTGTCATGGTTTACAAGCTTAACTGGGGTGTTGCCGGGGCAATGGGTTCCTTGAACATATGTAGTTGGCTTATGGTCCTAGGCGAGTTCGTGTTCATATTCGGAGGTTGGTGCCACAATACATGGAAAGGATTCTCCAAGGCGGCCTTCTACGATCTATGTACTATGATAAAGCTCTCCATGGCCTCTGGCCTCATGCTCTGGTAACATATGCTGTTTTTTTATCTGGTCTCACTTCTGAATTTGTTACGCGGTACGCTCGTCCGCTAGGACGAGATTCGGTAACATTTGTTTCCGATTAAATGTGAACATTCTAACGTATCAGTTTGGTTTCGAATTAACAGCTTAGAATTGTGGTATACTGCCATTCTTGTTTTGCTGGCTGGTTATATGAAAAATGCAACCATTGCCATTGCTGCATTCTCCATCTGGTAAGCTAATTCTTTAATTTTCCCTTCTCTTTTTCCTCTGCTCTAGTTTACTGAAAAATATCAAATTATGTGCAGTGTCAATGTCAACACATGGGAATTAATGTTCTGCATGGGCTTACTTGGAGCATCAATGTAAATTCTCTTTTTTCCCCTATATAGTTCATGATATTTCTACCCTTTCGATGCATATTTTTGTGTACTTTTGCAGAGTTAGGGTGGCCAATGAATTAGGAAGAGGGAATGCAAAAGCACTGAAATTTTCGATCAAAACGATAATGACCACTTCGATCTGCATCGGAACGACATTCTTCATTCTGTGCTTAGTGTTTGGGCATCAAATTGCCCACTTGTTTACCAGTAGTGAACAAGTTGCAAAGTTGCATCAACTCTGTCAACCTTCCTTGCCATCTCAATGTTGCTCAATAGCATTGAGATAGTACTAGGTGGTAAGAAACCAACACTTTTCCAATTTCTACATGTATTCAAACATTACTAGATCACGAGGCGTCACGTAGTGGTTGCTCTCCTTGTCCCATGTGGCTGGGGATTTAATCCCCATATACCTTTTTAGAGAGCACATGCCTTGTTAGGGCCATTATTTTCTTCTCAAAAGACCTATCTTTTAGGAAGGAAGTAATGTCCCCGTAACAAGTAGTATCAGAGCAACATTTGATTGTAACAACTGTGACAGTGACATATCACGAGGTCAATGACTCGTGACGAGGATGTCACGAGATTGAGCGGTAGAGAGTATCACGTGCTAAAGAAATAATGTACATTAATCTCACATCAAAAAGGAAAGGAGCTCTTGTGACCCGTGATAAAGTGGTGAGGGAATTCAAATAATAAAAGTGTCAGTTGTGTGATGTTTCAGGTATAGCAATTGGGGCTGGATTTCAAAGTGTGGTGGCAATGGTGAACATGGGATCCTATTATGTTGTAGGAGTACCTGTTGGAGCAGTGCTTGGTTATGTGCTGAATCTTCAAGTTACGGTAAGAAAAATGCCATTTCATGCATTGTAAGCTTAATTAATGTTTAAGTAAAAAATTAAGGTTGATTAAGTTGTGGTGTTATGATTGAATAGGGACTTTGGATAGGATTGATTAGTGGGGTGGCATTACAAATAAGCATCCTTGTGTTCATAGTATGCAGAACGGATTGGGATGAACAAGTTAAGAAGGCTTCTGAACGTCTCAACCGTTGGCTTGTGGACGATGAACATTGAACAACACCAACATAATCAAGCCCTGTCTCAACCTTAATTATATCTTAATTTGTGGTTGTTTAAGATAAATTAGATTGTTGGGAGGTTTCATTATATAAGAACTCTTTATCATATCTTGAAATTTATTCTATGTTCGGGATAAATGGTTGTCCCTTTCAACATTTCGAGGATTCAAATCTAGGATTCTTTTCTTTATTGCGGTTAGTTCGAACTATTTAAAAATGGCAGTTCCTTCATCATATTATATTACATTACATTAATTATAATATTTTTATTCTAACGAGTGGTTCAGTGGAAAAAAGAATGATATTCGTCTTAAGAGACCGAGTTCAAGCAGCTTTGCCTGTAAGGTGTGTGCCTTATCAAAAGATTAAAAAATATATGAATAGGTACTACCTTACAATTACCTTCAGACTAATAAAAAAACTATAGTAACATTAATTTAAAACTTAAATAAATTTAAAACATTGTTTTTAAAAATTAAAAACAAAACTTTCATTGTAACTAATATTAATAGCATTAAATTATTATAGTTTGATAAATGAAATTTCGATATTTTTCCTTTAGTTTAATTTTTGGGAAAACTACATATTTAGTACTCCAGCTATGCTCGCCTTATTGTTTTGATACCCCAATTATTATTTTTGGCAAAATAGTACCTAACGTTACATTTTTTTGTTATGTTTTGGTACCCCGACCGTTAATAACTAACGAAGATGATGACTTGGCTTGGTATAATCATAACTTTAGTTCAAAACACTTATATATATGATCAATTTATTCCAAAATCCATCAATTTAAAACATCATCTGAATTTTGGGGTAAAAATACAAATTACGTTCGACTGGAAGAAGAAAAATGAGGAATTTTCAATTTTAATCTAAAAATTAAAATAATTTTTAAATTGATAAATTTTAGAGTAAATTGATAAATTGTATAAGTTTTTGGACTAAAATTGTTATTAACCCAAGCCACATCACTATTTTCGTTAGTTTTTAACTGTCGAGATACCAAAATAAAAGAAAAACGTAATGTTAGGTACCATTTTGCCAAAAATAATAGTTTGAGTACCAAAACAATAACACGAGCATAGTTGGATACTAAATATGTAGTTTTCCCTTAATTTTTTATGTCGTCTTTAGTTAAATTAAGCTTTTTTAATCCCAACACAATTTGAAAAAAAAAGTAGGGGTAATAACGAGCCGAGCCCTAAAAAATAATATTATTGGGCTCAGCTCGAGCTTGAAATTTTAGACTCAAGTTCGAAGCTCGTCGGGCTCGGTTCGGCTCAAGATGAAGTAAGAAAGAGAGAAATGAAGTTAGGTGGCTAGGATTTTGTGGTTTGTTTTTTAGGATAGCATAGCACTATAGCATTAGCAACACGTGAGAATTGTGGTTTTTTTTTATTTTTTTATTTGTGGTTTATTTTTTTATTTTTTATTTGTACTTTTGTAAATTGTTTTAGTGGATAATGCCCAATTTATTTTAGTTAATTTGCTTTTAGTAGATTTTTTTCTAATTTATTTTATTGCTTTTCTTTTGTTAAACATATTATTTTTAGGGCATATGTAGTATATATAATTATTCTGAATCTGTTCACGAGCTTTTTGAGCCGAGCTTTGGTCGGCTCGGCTTGACTTGTAATGGTCTCGAGCCGAGCCCGAATCAAACTTTAACCGAGCTTTGACCGAGTCGAGCCTGAATAGCTTGCGAGCCTGTCAGACTCATTATCACCCCTAAAAAAACCAATGGATCAAGGATAGGTTTGTGTTCCAAACCTAAAGTCATACATTATATTTGTAGAGTTTGAATAAAAATATTAGATTTAAAAAATAGACTTGAGATACTTTAAAAATATATTTTGGGGGGAAATACCTAGAATTGTTTAAAACTTGGTCAAACTTAGTTCTATGCTTCAAGATCCAACTTGATAGGATTTAATCTATGTTTAAATAATGTAATCTAATCTATATTTACTTTATATATTAAAAATTTATATTACATGTTTCAAAAAATATATATTACATAAAAATTGAATTTAAAATAATATATAATACACATAATGTAAGCATTAGAAATATTCTAAAAGTATCTATGTCTAAAAACTTTTAAAAAATAAAAATATATAACTATTAAATAATAAAATAAAACTAGTATATATTTATTTTTTTAAAAAATAAAATTATAAATGGTTTTAAAATATTTTGGAATTTTTGTTTGACGAAAATATAAATAAATTTAGATAAAAGGTTTTAAAAACTAGGCTTAATGTACCATTTGCCCTTAACGTTTACCACTTTTCTTATTTTGGTACCTAACGAAGTTTTTAGGCTCATGTGTCCCTAACGTTAAAGACATTACCCAAATTATCCCAACCGTTCAAAAAATCGGTCTTATTTTTTTAAAATTTTCAAATAAAATAAAATAAATATATTAAAATGTTTATTAATTTTATCAACTGTGTATTCTCCAAATTTCTCAAAGCTTGAATACCCATTTTTGAGAACTACAAATTCTGAATACCCATTTCTTCAAAAACACTGATTCGGATAACGTGGAAAAAATTATTGCTCAAACAAGATCCACCCAAACCGAAGGAAAGTTCAGTTTCTTCCGGGGACAACCTCTCGTCCACCAAAGCCATTGTCAATTTGTCATAGAAACTTACCAATGGCAACCCGAGGATGGATAAGAAATGGAAGAGATGTACGGATGGGGTTTGGGAAGGAGAGATGGGGTAGTTTTAGGAAAATAAAACTAAATTGATAAATATTTTAATAAATCTATTTTATTTTATTTTATTTTATTTAAAAATAAAAAATAAGTAGGAACGTCGACATGACGTGATATGATTGGTCATAAAATTATATTCTTGAGGGCTCAAAAAATAAGTTAGGTACCAAGATGAAAAAAGTGGTAAACGTTAGGAGGCAAATGGTGCATTAAGCCTAAAAACTAGTATATAATGTAAGCACTAAAAATATATTTTTTAAAATTATAGTAACT
Organism: Hibiscus mutabilis; assembly: GCA_019671005.1. Lineage (NCBI taxonomy): Eukaryota > Viridiplantae > Streptophyta > Magnoliopsida > Malvales > Malvaceae > Hibiscus > Hibiscus mutabilis. The sequence goes on along the minus strand of CM033737.1, from coordinate 9,305,625 downwards.
GGGTTTAAAATAATAATTGGCTTGGGTTAAGAATGTTTATATTGTTCCATCGAATTTGAATTATGTATGAGAATGTAATACCCTCTATTTAATAAAAATATATAAATAATTTTAGATAAAATTTGATGCTACTAATTTTCTGATTTGAACCTTATTTAGATAAACATAAAATATAGGGTAAACTATATAAATGATCCCCCGGTTATGACCCAATTCTTTGTTGAGTCTCATGATTATGAGAAGTTACAAATAGGTCATCGACTAATCACGACTAACAAATCGGTCTAATTCTGTTAAAAAATAAAAAAACTAATGATGGGGTTGATAATAAAATCTATATAATAACATATTTAACCCTCAACCTTTACATTTTATTTTAATTTGGTCCTAAATTTAAAATTCTAGGCCTCAACATTTAAGTATTATAATATTTTAGTCCCTTAAATTCTAAACTTCATCTTCTTCCCTTCTAAAAAAGCAAACCTTCATTGTTGTTAACACTAGCCATCTGCAATCCCATTTGTATGAGCAAATGGAAACAGTTGGAGAATCAAAACCTCCATTGCTGTTAACGGTAGTTAATCTCTTTAAAAGGCTCAAACAATAACTAATCTCATACCGCTTTCGGCTAAAACTTTTCCTTTTCTTTTATTTCACTCCCTTTTGCAAAAGTTTAGTAAATTCACGCGATTTTGCAGAGCTGAATAAAAGAAAGGTTACTCTACAAATTAGTAAATTCATGCCGATAGCTATTTAGGACCAAATTAAATAAAATGTAAAGGTCGAGGGTTAAATATATTATTCTACATATTTTATTAACTGTCAAATCATCAGCCGTTTATTTTTAACGAAATTGAACCGATTTGTTAGCCGCGATTAGTCAAAGGGCATATTTATAATTTCTCATAGTCAAGGAACTCAACAAAGAATTAGGTCATAGTCGGCGGACCATTTATGTAGTTTACCCTAAAATATATTAATATTATACATAAATAGAGTCCGAGTCGAGCACCTCAAACAGTGGTTTTGGATGTACACACCGTTTGATTATCCCCCACCAAATCGTTTTTTGCCCTAAAGAAAAACCTAAACCCACTGAAATTGGAATCCACCCAATCATCGATTTCGTAGCCTCAACTCAAGGGATTCGAAGAATGACCACCGGTAATCTTTGGTTTCCTTAGTTTTCTTAGTTTACAAAATTCTCACTGCATATGTTGCTCGCGTTACTTTGAATTTAGTTCACTGTATCTTGTACACGTCTGTCATTGTACTCTCTCTAAGAGAATCCATGACCATGATTGAATTTTGGTATAGTAGTCACGAATTCTGAACGTAAAACATAAAAAAGAACGAGTTAAGAAGGTGCTTGATGTTTATAATTATTTATGGAGAAAGGTTTGCCTATATTATCGTTATGCAATCTGATGTAGGACAGAGGCATGATTTTATGTCAAGGGTGTTATATTAGAAGTTTAGGAAATGCGAAATTACAAAATTTTAAGGGGTGCGAACTTAGATTATAGATAGAGAATACAAGAAAATTACAAAAAAGTACATAAATTATATTTTAGAGTAGAGTCTGTAATGGGAGGCAGTGCTGCTTGAAGTTACTCTACTGACATGGTCTTCGTATTTTCTACTTGATGTTTATGAATTGCTTGAAACAAAAGAAAATAAAAAAAAATGAACATGTGGGAAACGCATCTTTCATGTTCGGTTATAAACCCCACGTCTGCCACTACAAGACAATTATTGTGGTCCAAATGCTATATGTTTGTAACATTATACAAGTGTTGTTAAAATGTTTCTGTTTATTAAACTGTTATTAACTATTTGAGATTAGAGTTTTAATTTAGGTTGTAAATCGTTATTTAAAGTGTTACCTAAACTATTTGGTTTAGGTTTGCTATAAACTGTTATATGGTGTTGGTTGCTATGAAGGTTTTTTTATCAACTGTAATGAAAGTTTTGTGTTTAGTGATGGATATGGACGGAATTAAGATCAAATATTGTGTAACGGATACTCTACGGAGAGTATTGTGTTGTTATACAAATTGTACTTGATATCTTTTCTGAAATAAGTGTTATTTGCAATGTTTTAGGTGAAGCGGGATAGTTTAAAAAAGTTCAAATAAGATTTCATCACGGCGGAACCTTTGAGGGGAATCCAAAATCATCGTATCTGAATGAGAAAGTAGAACTTGTTGAGCATTATGATGTAGAAGAGATCTGTTATTGGAGTTTGTTGTCGACGGTGCATCAACTCGAGTATGGCTTCGACGAGGTCAAACGATTATATTTTTTGGAGCCAGGGAAGAGTTTAGAGGATGGTTTGAAGTTGTTGTTCAATGACAAAAGTGTGCTCGAGTTGTCGAATCATTTAAATAAATTTGGTGAAATTTCTGTTTATGTTGACCACATCGGTGATGGAAATGAGAAATCTAGTGACATTCCCTTACCAAAAGCTTTCTTTATGTCGGTTGACAAGCCGTCGGACGAAGATGGCAAGGAGACTACTAGGAAGGATGTAGAGGATTCGCAGAGGTCCGGCGCAGGGGAAGTAGAATGCTTAGGCCCGTCTGGAAAACAAGGTACAGAGGATGGGGGTGCAGTACCATTAGGAACATATGGTACGACTGAGAGTGAGTACATTGATTCGGATGATCCAGGTATTTATTTAACCACATCTGATGATGCTCGAAGGGTACCGTCTCGAGGATTGTACAATCCTGCTGTTGGCGATCAAGGTTTTTTTGTTGGCCAACTATTCAGGGATGCTGCACAATTTAAGATGGCTCTTAAGGATCATTCTTTACAAAAGCAGTTTAAATATCGCTACAAAAAGAACGAACAAGTTCGGGTGAGAGCAAAATGTGCTGCGAACGGTTGTCATTGGGTGATATTAGCCTCGAGGCATGGCAACGACAATTCGTTCCGGGTTAAGACATATGTCCCTGAGCATTCCTGCCTGCCTACCACTCACAACAAACGAGTGACATCTGATGTGATGCCGAAGAAAGAGAGGAGGCGAAAAGGCTTGGAGAAGATGACGATGTCTAGGGTTGGAGTAATAATAAGGTGTAGCTTTTGCCACAAGGAAGGTCACAACAGAACCAGATGCCCCATGATGCCAGATGTACAATCATCAAATCCTGTAACCTTGAAGGTTTGATTTCTATTCATTTGTATTTGCAGTTCCCTTGTGTTATTTATGTTCGAACTGAAATTGTCTTGAACGTATTTGTTGTTTAGAGTGCTGCAAATAAAAGGAAGGCTTCTACATCACCTGCACCGAAGGCCACATCGAAAAATGGCAGTTGATCTTCTAAGAGGAAGAAAATTACGAAAGAAGCTCGACCTCAACGCATTTCTGGTTTGAATGCAACTATATTCCTTCACTTGTGTTGTGTTGATACGTGAGGGTAGACCTAATCAATTGGTTATTTTCATGGTTGTAAAACCGAACGGAAGGTCGAACTGGTTGGACCTTCGGTTCTCGGTTTAAATATCTTGATTTATTTCCCGGAGTATTATGCCCTAAACTATTTTTTATTTTCTTTTTCTTATCCACAAACACAGGAAGGAAGACAGAGAAGGACAAATAGTAGGATCTGCAGTTCCACACATTTCGACTCGAGAAAGCAGTATACATGACCCCACGACTACTGCTCTCGTTCAACAAGTTTGTGTTCAAATTTGCTGTTTTTGTGAATTGGATTTGAAATTGGTATATGCTGTTTTGTTTCTGTGAACCGAATTTGACATTGGTATATACTGTTTTGATGTTGGCAATTGCTTATAAAAGGCCATTCGAGTATAACCTTACGGTGTCTTTGGATGAGCAGTGAGATTAGTTTTGGTGAAACTATCAACAACAATAGCAATGAAGGCTTTTTAGGGTAAACATCACTGAATGGTCGCTAAACTATTCTCGTTTTCTTGTTTTGATCACCAAACTATTACTTTTGGCAAAATAGTCACTAATGTTATTTTTTTATTTTGGACACCTGCCGTTAAAAAACTCGCATAAAAACAAGAAAGCGGAAATAGTTTAGTGACCAAAATAGGAAAAAAGCAATAGATTGGTGATCAAAATAGGAAAAAAGAAACATTAGTGATCAAAATAGAAAAAAAATAATATTAGTGACAATTTTACACAAAATAATAGTTTGATGACCAAAACATGGAAGCTAGAATAATTTAGTGCCCAATGGTAATGTTTACCATTTTCGTAATGTACTTGTGTGATTACCCTAAACGTTGTAGTCGTAAGATTAGAAATAATGGTGAGAACAACGACGGTGAACTGAGGTTAGAATAAAAAAGGGAAACTACATAAATGGTCCCCGACTATGACCTAGTTCTTTTTTAAGTCCCTTGACTATCAAAAGTTACAAACTGGTCTTTTGACTTAAAAAATTAACAAATTGGTCCGATGCAGTTAAAAATCTAACTACTGATGATGTGGCAATTAACAAAAAGTGGCATAATAACACATTTAATCCTTAAATTTTACACTTTATATTAACTTGGTCCTAATTCTAAAAAATTAACCCTTAACATTTTAAATTTTTATCAATTTAGTCCCCTTCTCCCCACACAATCCTAAACAAAAATCATGAAAATCTCTAATACCTTTATCATCTAACATAAGCAAATTAATATAAAATCCAAATCTAGAACTCAACTTTAGATCCCTTAAACATAAATATCAACAAGAATCCATCATGAAAACACCCTACAGATTGTTTTCGAAGTTATAACAATAAAAAAGAAACCACAAAATTGAAAAAACACAAAGAAACCAGTACAAAGAGAACTCCTTTTCCATGATTCAGTTACAAGCATAAACAACCAAATATAGAATAGAAAAAAGCACAAACAAAACTAAAAAAATGATAACCTAATAAAGAAAACATTAAAATGAAGCAAACCCGGAAATACTTACTGGTAAAAACAAAGATTTTCTGAGTTTTTATATTTTTTTCAAAGTTTTGACTTTACACCCCATCAAAATTTACAGAATAGTATAAAAATTTAGAGTGTTAAAAAATATAAACATTTAGAGTATTAACAAACAAAAATCAGACTTGAAACTGAAGAGTTAAGGGTTTTTGTTTAGGATTTCAAGCCATCTAGGTAACCAAAATTGTATTTTCTTTAGGTAGAAGACCGATTTTGTTTAGGATTGTGTGGGGAGAAGAAAATGGACTAAATTGATAGAATTTTAAAATATTAAGGATTATTTTTTAGAATTAGGACCAAGGTAAAATAAAGTGTAAAAATTGAGGAATAACTGTGTTATTATGCTACTTTTTGTTAATTGACACGTCATCATCCGTTAAATTTTTAACGACATTGGATCAATTTATTACTTTTTTAAGTTGAGGGACCAGTTTGTAACTTTTGACAGTCAAAAGACTAAAAAAATCGGGTCATAATCGGGGACCATTTATGTAGTTTATCCAATAAAAATGACTATCGAGGACATTACATTGAATTTTCGATATGTAAAATAAATAATGAAAAGTTGTATTTTATATTAAAAATAATAATATGTGAAATTCGTATTTTTGTTAAATAATAATTGTATTAATAAATAATTAAAGTTTAATTAAAAATATTTTTTATTAATTATATTGCTACCTATTTTTGACTTGTTCATATAAATTTTATTATATACCTACTAAATCGGTTGTTTAGGGGAATAATGTACTCAAATTAAATAACTAGGGGTTCTAAGACAAACCAAAAATAATTGGGTAAACTATACGGGAGACCAACGATTTTTGGGGTTAGTGTCGAAATGACCACTGATCTTTCAATTTTGTCAAAATGATCACTCAACTATTGATATGGTTCCAATATAGCCACCATCCATTAAAACCTAACAGAGAGGCTGACGTGGCAGTTAACAAAAACTTGTATAATTACACATTTAGTCCCCGCAATTTTCACATTTAATCAATTTAGTCCTAGTTTCAATTTAATAAAATAAATTAATTATTTAATTAGGTGGTGACACGTGTCGCCACCTTATGTAGTTGGGGGAAATCAAACCCACAATCCCTTGGGTGTAGGGGGAAAGCCTCTGCTATTAGGCTAGGCACATATTTATGACATGAAACACAAAATTTAATATATGAGTTATATGATTGTTAATGCCGTGAAAAAAGAATTAAATGTGATTTTAGGGGATTCAAACATGACACACTTATGATGCATAAAAACATCTAACCCTAAAAAATTATAAACCCTAAAAATTTTATAGACCCTAAAACCTAAAAAAATTTATGAACCCTAAACCCTAAAAATTTTATAAACCCTAAAAACTATAGTTAGTACATGGTTTAAAAAAATCTCTAAACCCTAAAAATATAGTTAGTTTGCGATTTAAAAAATTTATAAACCTTAAACCCTAAAAATTTTATAAACCATAAACCCTGAACCCTAAAAACTATACACTCTAGAACCTAAAAATTTTATAAACCCTAAAAATATGTAGACTCTAAACCCTAAAAATTATAGTTAATGCATGATCTAAAAAATCTCTAAACCCTAGAAATTATAGTTAGTACATGATTTAAAACATTTATAAACCCTAAACCCTAAAAATTTATAAACCATAAACCCTAAAACCTAAAATATTATAAACCCTAAACTCCTAAACCCTAAAAATATATAAACTCTAAACCCTAAAAATATAGTTAGCGCATAATTTAACTTTTTTATAGACCTAAACCATATACCCTAAAAATTATAGTTAGTGCATGATTTAAAAAATCTCTAAACCCTAAATCCTAAACCTTAAAAATTATAGTTAGTGCATGATTTAAAAAATTATAAGCCCTAAACCATAAAAATTTTATGAACCCTAAATCCTAAACCCTAAAAATTATAGTTAGTGCACAGTTTATGATTAACTTAATTAATAATTTTTAGGGTTTATGGTTTATAAAATTTTTAGGGTTTATAATTTTTTTAAATCGTGCACTAACTATATTTTTGAGGGTTTAAGGTTTAGAGATTTTTCAAATCATGCACTAATTATAGTTTTTAGGGTTTATAAAATTTTTAGGGTTTAGGGTTCATAAATTTTTTTAGGTTTTAGGGTCTATAAAATTTTTAGGTTTAGGGTTTATAAAAATTTTGGGTTAGATGTTTTTATGCATCATAAGTGTGTCATGTTCGAATCCTCTAAAATCACATTTAATTCTTTTTTCATGGCATTAACAATCATATAACTCATATATTAAATTTTGTGTTTTATGTCATAAATATGTGCATAGCCCAGTGGCAGAGGCTTTCCTCTACACCCAAGGGATTGTCGATTCCCCCCAACTACATTTGTGCAATGTTTGATTTTTCTCTCCAACCTGATTGGAGGAGGAAAATAAATTAATTTAATTAAATAAAAATAGATAAAGTCCTCCAATAAGGTGGTGACATGTGTCACCATCTAATTGAATAATTAATTTATCTTATTAAATTGAAACTATGACTAAATTGATTAAATGTGAAATCGCGGGGACTAAATGTGTAATTATACAAGTTTCTGTTAACTGCCACGTCAGCCTCTCCGTTAGGTTTTAACGGCTGGTGGCTATATTGGAACCATATCAATAGTTGAGTGGTCATTTTGACAAAATTGAAAGATCGGTGGTCATTTCGACACCAACCCCAAAGATCGGTGGTCTCCCGTGTAGTTTACCTAAAATAATTTGTAATCTACTACATTTTGTTATAGTGTTAAAGGAACTCGTCTGACTGGTATGACGGGTTTTATGAATTTTTATTTTTTAACGAGATTTATAAAACTTGTTTAGTTGGCATGACGAGTTCAGAAGTTCTTTTTAATAATAGAATTTTAATTTGGCGCTAATATTTTAATTTTTAATGAGAATTCGTCTGGTTGATATGACGAGTTTTCTGGAATTTAAAAAAAAAACTAACGGTCGACTGCTAGTGTAACACGAACGGTTAATTTCTAAAGGTTATCCCATGAAACTCGTCATATTAGTTTGACGAAATCCCTGAGGTGAACGTTGGAAATTCGATCGTTGGTGTGGGCAACGGGCAGGGGATTTCGGGCAAACATACTTTTTTATAAATAGAGAGGGTTGAGTTTAGGGTTTGAGTAAAAATTATAGAGAGACTTTGAAGAATAATTTTTTGGGAAAATAAATTTTTGAAGAAAAATTAGAGACATTCGAAGTAATTTTTTTGTTTTTGATATTTTTTGGTTAAAATTTGTTCAAGATTGATGTATGTTATATTTGATGTAATTGTTATAGTTGAAATTATTTGTTTGTAGGTATTTCGGTTGAATCAAATCTTGTGGAGGAGGATTTTTTATGATTTTTTTAAAGAAGTTTGAAATAATTATGTTTATGTTTATGCGTCTTTTTTTAATCGTTAGATTATTTGAGGAATTAATTTTAATATGTAACAATTATCCAGTGTAATATTAGTAGTTAGTTGAATTGGTATGATTTATTAGTAGTATAATATTATCTATTATAAGGAGAAATTATATCATAGGCCTGGCTCGCCACGTCATTCATGGTCCCAACAAATAAAAAGCATCAATTGCATTAAATTTTTTATGTCATCTTTTTACCAAGTGAATATTCACTCAGATTTACTATAAATTAAATTAAAAATTACTTTTTACCAATTGTAGATTCACTTAGTAAAAAGATGACATGAAAAAATTTAATGAAATGAATTTTTTTTATTGGTTGAGACCATGGATGACGTGGCGAGCCGGACCTATGATATAATTTCTCCTATTATAAGATATGATTTTTAAGGGAATTACTAAAAATATTATTTATTAGTAGTATAATATTTGAAAATAGTATTTATTAGTATTTCTATTAAAAAGTATTTATTAGTATTTGAGTTGATATAGTTTATACTGTATTTTTAAATGTTTAAAATTATTTGTTGTAAATTGTGTACTTTTATAGAGTTGTTTGAAGATGACATTACCTCAATAACCGTTGTTGCATCTTGAAAATAAGCACATTACGATACTCATGACTAAATTGGTATAAATTTATAATTATTTTTGAATTAATTATGATATTTATAACATTATTTAAAACTTTTGAATAAATTCTTTTTGTTGATGGAGGAGCGTGACTTTCGTCATCGAGGAATGAAAAACCTAAAGCCACACAAAAAGATAATCTCATTTTTGAATTATGTCAGATTTTATAATGTGACGGAACTTCATGGCTATAAGTTTATCCCGACACTGATTAGTGGGTTGATTGAATGATGAAGACTTGAGACATATATATTTCATCTTTCGCTTAGTGAATGTACGATAATTTCGGAAGATATGACAATATAACTCGACGTCCCAGTAAATGATACGTCAGTGGTGGCACAAAATAAATATAATGTTGATGCAGTTTGCCTTCAGTACTTGGGGAATGTGCCACCTAAAAATATGATACGAGGCTTGCGTGTGAAGATGACATGGTTAGAGGGTGAGTTTGACATCACATAAGATTCCACCTGTGAAAAAATATTATAGGCTACTTGAGTATATATTCTACAATTTATGGTGAGATACTGATGTCTGATAAATCTGGTAATATGATTTACATGCAATACCTCTCATTCATTGATATTTTTGGAATGTTAGACAATAATTGGGGATCAACAACTTTAGCTTTCATGTATGGTGAGTTGTACAAGGCATCTTGGCACCCTTGTCGAGTGAGTTGAAGAAAGCGTATACTAGTGGATGTTTGATTTTATTGCAAGGTATTTTTTTTTAAGGTAAACTACATCAAATACCACTAAATTACCGACGCTAATTCATTTTTACCATTGAAATTCTAATTGGTCCAATTTAAGCACTAAACTTAGTTTGCGACTTGTTTATAAAAACTAAAAATGTAAAGAAAATAATTAAAAAAGAAAGGTATAATCCCACTCATCGATTTACCCTCATCTAACTGTCTAAAAATATATAAAGAAATTTTGAGAAAAATTGTATAAAACTAAAAGAGAAAGCTAAAAATTATACCATAAATATAAATGATTAAAAATAGTCAAATTTGAAACAACACATCAAAAATCATTACATACTAATACAAGTAAACCCATAGCGGAACTCGACTGCAACATATCTCAAGTAAGGATTGAAAGCAAATATTGTGATGATGGTGGCTTGATATTGAGGTTGAAGAAGTTGGCCAACGAGTGTCTCGCTGTTGAAGTAGAAAATCCAACATAAGCAAAAGTTTTGGCATTAAACTCAGAACAATAAACTAGAATGCCCATATTAAAATCCCCCATCAATAAGTTGAAATCATTACATATTGATTGACTTGGGCTTTGCACTTTATTTTTTACTCCAAAGTGAGATGTATATGAATTAAAAACCTCAAAATATCAATAAAATGTACATAAAATTCTACCTTATACGCTCCATTCTACTGAAAGCATGGAAGTCTGGAATCTGTAGTAGAGAAATTGTATCCTTATTCGATTCCCGACTGAAGCATTCTTTGCGATCTTCTTATTGAGGGCATTAATAACAATTTTTTTGACTAAATATAATTAACAAAAAAAATTTTGGACTCAAAATTTTCTTCGATTTCATCTATGAGATAATACCCATATGTAACACCCCAAAATTTCGTTAAACAGTATTAAGGTCATTTGGTACTAAGTTAGTAGCTTAAAAGTTAACTTAGTGACTAAAATAACAAAAATGGAAAAGTTAGGATTTCTTTAATTAAGAGCTTTAGAAAAGTAATTTCTGAGATTTAAAGGTATCATGAGATAGAGGATAAGCAGATTAGGGTACATGCAAAATTTGGTTGAAATCCGATAAAAATTGGAATGGGAATTGAAGGTTAAATTTTAGTGACCAAAATGACAATTTTCAAAAGTTGGTGCTAAATCATAAAGAAAGGAAAAGTTTAAATCCATAATAAAGAATTTTCTCAATAACTAAATTTTATCCTGTAGATTGATAAATTCGGTCAGTGAGTAAAATCTGATATAGGTCCTGGGAATGAAAATACAGTATAAGATATCAAATTTAGATCGAATAAAATTATTAAGTGTGCTCAGACCAGGGAAACACTAGGATGAGTGACCTTCGAGAATGTCTCATATCCATGTTTTTTATCGATAAATGACTCAGAAAAATTGGGAATAATTCGTATGAATATCTGTTAAAGGATTTTAAGAAGAAAAAAAATATCCGATAGAGATATCGGGTAATTATCGGTATTTCAGATCGAGTCAAAGTTTCAGAGTTTGACTCCATAAATATGATAGATTTATTATGAAAATATTATTTATTTATGGAATTTAGAGATATGAGATTTTTGGATTAAATTTGATAGTTCGATTAATGGAAAATAGTATTAGGTGATAACCGGATATTTGGATCGAATAAAAATCATAAAATAATTTTTTTATGATTTCTTTGGAAGTGGCCGATTATGAAGGAACTAAATTGGTTCAAATTTAATGGAGTGACAATTTTAAATAAGGATTGTAAATTAGGATGTAAATTAGAATGTAAATTCATTTTAATCAAACAAGTGGCAAAATAAGAGTAAAATGAAAAAAAAAATGTTCATCTATTTGCTTCAAAACGTGGGAGAGAGGAACAAACGGTGGGGAAGAAAACTAAATTTTCAAGTTTGATTTGAAGGCTTTTAAGCAAGATTCAAGGTATGATCCTTTAGAATAATTTGTTCTATATTCAATTCTCTACATTTTGGTAGTAATATTGCATGGTGTTGTGAAGAACTACTTGAGTTATTGATGGGAAAGAATTAGGGAATTGATGTACTAAGCTAAAGTTAGGACTTGAATTACATGAATTCAATGTTGTTTTGATGAAATTAAGCTTGGATTGTGTTTAATTTCACGATGAAGTTAAGAACCCTAAACTCAGAATTTGGGGATTTATTTAGGGAATTGAAGTTAAAGGATGTTTATGAAAGATTAAGGCTTGTACATGCTTGATTTAGTGATTGGATTCAAGAATTATGTTGAATTGCATTAAGTGACAAAAATAAAAATTAAGTAAAGTTAGGGGCTGATCTGTTATGGCTGGAAATGATATGAACTTGGATTGAATTGATGAATAGCATGTTTAAATTTAAGAGTTGGGAGCTTGTATCTTTAAGTGACCATTTCGGCCAAGTAGGAAAAATTGAAGGACCAATTCGGATTTGACTTAAATGAAGGGGAAAATTATGAGAAAAATATAGTTTGAGCATATTTCATTGAATCGAATATAGACAGTTTAATTTTGATATTTGGATCAAAATAAAGTTCTTGAATGATAGAAGGACCAAAATGGCAAGCATGAAGAAGTTTAGGGATTGAATTATGATATTGAAAACTTATGAGTACTTAACTTAGATTATTGATTTAAGTACTTGAATTGAATAAATGAAGGGAATAGTATCTTAATTACTTAAAGGACTAATTCGGCCCAATATGAAAGTTTAGGGACCAATCCGACAATGTAGTTCTTGATGGAGACTAATTTTAATTTTTTGGTTAAATAATTGTTTAAGCTTATTTTGATGAAGGATGTAAAGAGAACTTACGAATACAAGCTTCATTTAGTTATTTGAAGTAAAATTGTAACATCCTAAATTTGACATAATTTCTTAAGTCGAATCTTGGAAGTTAAGTTTGAAAAACTTGTCACTCAAGAAAGATTATTAGGTTTAATAATTCAAATTACAACTTAATTATAAAATAACGGAACCACGAAATTATATCATTTAAATAAAACGTAGTCGTTTAGCAAAATTTCAAAGTCATTATAAAATCCGAAGGAAATTCTAATAATGCATGTCAAACCAATATGTCTCAAAATAATAAAAATATCTCAAGTCTCAAATACAAAATATCCGAAATAATAATAATAGATAAAATCATATGTCTGAATATCCATACTGTAAAATAAGATAGAGTCTGATGATACGAAAATCCTCCAAGTACCGTACGCCTAAGCCTGAGTATCTGAAAGAGGAACTAAGGGGGAGTAAGCTATGAAGCTTAGTGTGTCTCTAAAATGCAGATAAAAACACATAACAGAAATCCGAACAACAAGCATAGTTCAACATACATCTCAATATAAATATGCATACAATCTGAGACATAAATGTAATGTCATGCACCCATCTCCATACATCGTCTAAAGAGTAAGGTTCCCCAGAACCACCCTAACTACATCGTCACCGTCCGAAGTAGAACGATCCGAAGGTAGAACCACTGATCCAAAGCGAAATTCAGCTCGAAGGGTGAACCCACTAAACTTCCCCGTACAATTTCCCAACCCAAATGATATGACATGTTTCGATTTATATTTTTCGAATCCGAGAGTATATCCGATCTATTAATTTAATTCGAGTACATACAATATATGTCCGATATTATTTTAGTCCGATTATGATATCTGATGCGTGTCATGCCATCATACAAAAATACCATAATTCACAGATCATTCAATAAGTCACATATACAACATGCACGCATAACATAGAGCACAAAAATGATATAGCACAGGAAGAGACACACCTTAGGCAGCTAATAACTCAACGTCGAGAGTGACGTCTCCCACGCTCAGCTCTAGTATTCGGTCGGACAGAGTCAACACCTACGAGGCCAACAAAACACAATTAATCACTACTACTATGCCACACTAACTTAATCAGTAAACGAGACTATACTCACGTGCAGAACTCGCAGGCTGGTCAGAAGGAGGAAGGTTCTCGGGCTCCGAGTCAACGTCACCTGAACACAATAATATTCGAATCAATTTTTGATATCCGTAGTTCTCAAAATACTAAATACGATTAATTGCAAAAAGGTAAACAGTCAAAGGTTCACTCGGTCAAAGGCAACTATCGAGCCGGTTAAACGGGTAAGATCCGATCAATGAGTCATGGTCAAAACCCAGTTCGGTCAATTGATTCTGTCGGTTCGATTCAAAACACTGGTTAAAATTCGAACGCTGGTTAGACCGGTCGGTTCACAGATGCGGGTTCACAAAGTTGGATTTACCGAATATATTAATCTGGCTCACTGCCAAAGCCAAAAACAAAAGCATGGCACAAGGGCCCCACAACAAATTCCACTGCCAACCATTCACGTGGGTTTTAACAAAATAAATGGGTCCCACTACAAATATTCACTGCCAAACTTAATACCCTTCACGTGAGTGCACAAATTGGGTCACTCCCTCACTGCCAACAAAAAATTTCAATTCCATGGCATGAGGGTCCCACCAACCATTCATTGCCAAAACTAAATATTTAAAAACGTGGGTTTAATAATTGGTGGGTTTAATTAAATAATTTTATTAAACAAAATTTTTAAGTTGACAATTTTGTTTAAATAAACCCTAGCGTAACATCAATAGATTCATCCCAAGCTTCTTTACCTGCTACGTCAGGAGAAGTATGCGATGAACAATAAGGCTCTGTTCTTGATCGTCTACTTACTCGATACCTCCTCGACTTGGTGTTCTCCGCTCTAATTGGATACTTAATTATACCGTCACATCTTTAAGAGTAATCGTGCATTTTCTATAAGACACATGAAATATATGCGTCTTCGATCTCCATCTCTCTATGAATCCATTTATCAATGAATAAAAGACCCTAAAGCCAGAATTTTTTACGCGTGTAAAAATCCGGCTGTTCACAAAAATGGTACTATCCATAAGTTTGGCTCACCGATCCATTTCAACCGATTATGAAAAATATTATAAAATATTAAGTTATAAACCCTAAACCCAAATATAAAACAATTATTAAAAAGTATACTTCGTAAACCCTAGGCCTGAATCTAAAACAAATATTATATCTATAATTATAATAAAACTCAAATCTAAAATAATTATTGAAATATATAATTTTGTAAACCCTAAAACCAAATCTAAAATATTATTTTTAACTTACTTATGACTTCTATAAAAACTAATTATTATATCTACAAATCAAACAAAACTCGAATCTAAAACAATTATTTTTAACTTCAAACTTCTATAAAAAACAACCTCTTCAACAATTCCATCACCACCAAATTTGTTCCAAGAGAAATAAAAACAAAAAATTTAAATCAAACAACAACAAACCCTATCAATTATTTTTTATCTAAAACAACTATTAAAAAATAATTCGAAACACAAACAAACTTACCTGAATTCTTCAAAGAAATTTTCTCCACTAAAATTTCTTCTACACAATTGCTGAATCCCTAATTCTCACTTTTTTAACTCAAACCCCTAACCTATACTTATTATTTATAGTATCAAATACCCTGCCCGAATAACCTATCCGTTAAAAAAATTAGGTGGAACACACAGTGCATGCCTGACGAGTTTCAATTAATTATCACCTAATTAAATACTTTTATTAAACAAATTTTTTTAATGATTTCGTTTTGCATGAGTGGCCAGTTCAATAAAGAAAATTTTGAACTCGCCTTTCACACAGGGCGAGTTCAATAAAATAATATTAAAAAAATTCCGAACTCGCCAAGCATGAGTGTTGAGTTCACTATATGGGTGCTATACAAGTAAATAAATTTGGTTGGGTGACAGATTTGATAAATAAAAAATGAAAAGGTGCTATTTCAGTGAAAATGCCCCCAAGTATTGAACTAGATTATAAAAATTAGAAATAAATAGTGGTCAATTTTAGATAAAATAAAAAATTTAGGGACTAAAGTGACAAAAACTATATTAGAAATATCAGACTAAATTATAAAAATTAGAAACAAATAGGGGTTAGTTTCGGATTAACTAAAAATTTTAGGGACTAAACTAAACTAAACTAAAATATATCTATATTATAGAAACAAATTAGGGTCAATTTTGGATTAACTAAAAACTTTAGGGACTAAATTGAACAAAAATAAAACTATATTAAAAAATCATACTATAATATAAAAATTAGAAACAAAAGGGGTTAATTTTGAATTAAATAAAAAAATTTAGGGACTGAATTGAATAAAAATAAAACTATATTAAAAATATTGGACTAGATTATAAAAAATAGAAACAAATAAGGGTTAATTTTGGATTAAATAAAAAATTTAAGGACTAAACTGAACAAAAGTAAAACTATATAAAAACTATATTAATCTCAATTACAGTTTAAAATATATATTATTTGTGTTAAAATATTATTAAATCTTAAGTTGGTCTAGTGATTAAGCCTTTTTCTTTTTTTTTCTTTAGGACTTTGATTCAAATCCTTTCAGGTGCAAAATTTTATATTTTTTTCCACTTGCATAACGGTGCCATTTTGGGCGATACGAACATCAAAATAGTCTCACCAAAACGAATTTTTTTAGTTCGTCATCCACATCAACCACCGTTAGTCACGTCACAATGTAATTAAGGATTTAATGGCAGAGCTGCATAAACAAGTCAAAAACTAAAGTGTTGTGTTAAAATTGGACCAATTAGAAGTTCAGTAGTAAAAATTAGTCAGCGTCAATAGTTTGGTAGTATCTGGTGTAGTTTACCTTTTCTATTTTAATTCATAAATAAAGATGTATATATTGAAATGCATTTTTTATTGATACGTGTGATTTTATGAAAGGAGAAATTATACAAAATACCATTATGTGCCTCATTAAAACCCCTAATTTTAGTCGGAGGAAAATATATAATAATTATAATAAATACGAAATATTTTATATATTTACTTCTCCAATTAAAAAACAAACAAACTCATTAAGTCAATAAGTGATATAGTAACAAAGATGACGATGTTTCTCCTAAGTGATCTAAATTTAAATAATATAATCTACAAATATACATAAATTTATTAAAATTTAAAACTGAACTAAAATATAAGGTTGTGTATGCCATCTATCACAGAATATTTTGAACGACTGGGGTTAGCAGAGAAAGCCAGAGAATGAAAAAAAAAAAAAACTTCAAATTATTTTAACATCATGGATAAACTAAATGGAACACAAAATCGACTACCCAAAAAATACAGCAGGCGCGGATATAAAGCTTGAATTATAACAGACTTATAACGATCCAAATAAACTTGTAGCAGTCCAAACAATATTAATAACTTAGTTAACTGACCTAACAAACTTAGTAAATCAAAGACTAAACTTTTAGTACACTCAAATTTCTCCCTGCTCCTTTGGTCTTCTTGTTGAAGTTCTTAAGCTGAGTGAACATTTAGTTTTTTAAGGTTTATATTATAAATAAGTCCTTGAAATATATTACATTTTAATGCAAATATTTAAGCATTTTTTGGTCAAATAAATATCGAAAATTATTATTTTTTTATCTAAATATCTAAAGTATTTTTGGTCAAAATAAATACTCAAAATATATTCAAATTATTGTCCTGATTAACTTAACTTAAGAATAGAAGATGTCAGATTAGAAAAGGAGATCGTTACTTCTCAAAACAAATAGACTATGGGTCTTATCTTTTAAAAGTAGCTGGTTTGATGCGTTGCAAGCTAGGCATAATATCAAAAAAATGTCATTGACTGTTTACTGGATAATCATTTTGATCTCTTTTTTTTTAAGAATTTCAATTCTCAATGTTTTATTTTGGGTTAAAATGATCCTTCTGTGAATAAAAAACGGTTAGTCAACTAACGATAAATAACTTGAAATGACTTGACAGAATGACACATTAACAGAAAAAATAATTTTATATTTTATATAATTTTATAAAATTATTTTTTGACTGACGTGTCATTCTTTCAACTCATCACCTTTGTGTATATGACACTACTATATCAGCGTGCACTACCATGTAGGTTTTTTTCTTCATTTCAAGCCATTTATCGTTAGTTGACTAATAATTTTTATCTATGGAGAGGTTATTTTGACTTAAAATAAAACGTTGAGTGTTAAAGTGCTTCAGAAAAACCTCAAAGTGATAAAGAAGATCACTTCCATTTGTAACTCTTTTTTGTGAAAGGGGAATATTGGCTCGCCAAGGGGAGCTTGGCTTGGTTGGGAGAAGGTCTGTCATCCTAAGTGAGAAGGAGAGTTTGGGATTAGGGATGTTGGCTCATGGAATAAAGCTCGCATGATGAAGTGTCTTTGGCTTATTCTCGCCCAAACTGGTTCTCTTTGAGTTGCTTGGATTGAAAAGTACTTGCTGAAAGGTTGTTCCCTTTGGCAAGCTCAACTGAAATATACCCATAGTTGGGCTTGGAAGAAGTTGCTCAAATTAAGAGATTTGATAATGCAAGTTGGTGTTATGCATAGGGGTTATAATGCTAAGGTGGTATTGGAGGAAATCAGACATAAACAAAATCGGGTGGAATGGGGTAATCCTTCTGTGCCTCGCCACTCATTTATAACTTGGCTGGTGGTTCATGACAGATTACCAACTAAGGCTAGAATGCTTGCTTAGGGTGGTTCGGTGGACTTTCTATGCAACCTTTGCGAAGATGGGATTGATTCGAGAGATCATTTATTTTTTCATCTCAAGTTTGGCAATTAATAATACAAGCTTGCATTTTTCAGATTAATTGTTTGCTGACCAATACCATAACTTAATATTAATTCTACAAAATAAATTTAGCTGATTTATTGCATTGGTCTATTAGTTCAGCTGGTTAAAGTGTTGTGCTAATAATGAGAAGGTTGCAGGAACCTGCATGGGCCATAATATATTTTTCAAACTCTGTCGTTTCCTCCAAACCCCATCAGTTTTGTTTCTGCTGCCTTTTTAATTTTCTTTCATCTCGCTTTAAAACAACAGCTGGAAAGTTCAGTTGATTTGAGCGTGTGGATATTGACAAGGTCGGAGGTTCAATCTCTCCTATTTTTTTTTTATGTTTTTCTCCTTTCCATTTTGCTTTGAATTTCTTACCCGACCCATACCATAACCCAATACCGATTTTAGATTATATATTAAAAATCTGCAGACTAAGTTAATCGGGCTATTAGCTCTACTGGTTAGATTGCTGAGTTCAAGGGCGAATCTAAAAATTTAAAATTGGTAATTCATTGATCAATGTAAATAATGTAGAATCAATTTACATTGTTGTAATAATGTATTGATAAGAGTAATTATTTTGCAAGCAAATGATTTATAGTAGAAGACATATTGACAATGAAGAACCAATCAAAATTATTTTAAATTTTAAATCAAAATTTAGTTACATTATGTGACTTGAGTATCAGTGTATTTATCCAAAAAAAATTAACGAGACTAACAAATATACTTAAGATGGATATAGTATCATAGTTTAGGTACTTTTTTGACTAAAAATACTTCAGGACCTCGAAGCAAAAAATAATAATTTAGGTACTTGTTTTATATTTAATATTTTTTAATGTAAACTACACTGGTAGTCACTGAACTTTTAGGATGTTTTCACTTTGGTCAGTGAAATCGATTTTTTTTAAACTTTTAATTCGGTTTTATTACGATCACTGCCACTTAAAATGTTGACGTCAGAATGATTCATTTTTCCAAAAGATTAATATAGTTTGGTTTCAAGCTGACCTGATGGTTAACAACGGCAGACCGAAAAGTTTCAATTTTTAGTTTCAATTAAGATTTTCAGATTCGTTTCACCAATGTTAACCGTAAGATCAAACTGTAAATAAACTATGTTAAACTTTTGGCAAAGCGAATATTTTCCACAGTTGGGATTGATCGACGTCCGTTCCATTAATAGAAATTTTTGTCTAACAATGGTTGTAAATTTAAAAAATTAAGGTTCTTTTTTATAAAGCATACTTTAACGTGCCACATCAGTACTTCTTAATATGATTAACGACAATGAACATAATGAAAGTAAATAAAAAAAGTGAGTGACTATAATGAAAGTTTGTTATTTATGTAACCAAAGTAAAAATACCCTACAAATTCGGTGGTTAGCAATGTAGTTTACCCTATTTTTTAATGGTAGGCACAAAGTGCATCCGCACCTAGCTGTGCTACTAACATTATAAGGTCACTGGTTCGAGATTCTCAAATGTCCTTTTTGGAACATATTTTTTTCAAACGCTGTCGTTTTCGTTTTTGCTGCCCTTTTTAATTTTCTTTATCTTGCTTTATTATTGATTTATTTTGAATATAGAGCCCGAAAACCTTTTACTCACCACCCGAAAAACAAACCGTCTATCCATTTTTAACAAAAAAAATATATTCCTGATATACTTTGTTTTATTGTTTCTCTTGTTTCGAAAATGATTTGAACTCGTGTATCTTAGAATAAACATCTTTTACTTTTTTACGGAGACTTTTGTTGAGTTTAAGTAATACTTTTTTTAAGTGAATGTTTACAAGTTGAAAAGTCACAAAATAATGGGAGGAAGATATCCATGAAACACAAATGAGAAATATGTACAAGAGGGGTAAAATGAAAAATTTAACCTCAATTCTCTTGATTTAGTTGCTTGGATATACCGTGAAACACAAATGAGAAATATCCACTTATTAGTGGATTTATCTTTTACTGCCTTGCAAAAAAAAAAAAAATGCTTGGATGTTTATCTCATTCTACTTGGAGGGTCTTTGGCATTTATTTATGGTAAAAAAATGAGTTCGTAACTGTTTATAACAGTTGAAGATGATTTTTGTGAGTTTTTAAATATAATAGTTAAAGGACATGCCTTGTGTAACTCGAGCTTAGCCTCTTCCCCCTTCTAGTTAATCTTGATTCATTGCTCATGCCATATACAGTTTATCCATGAATTTATTCTTTTAATTTTTTCTAATTTATTGAGTTCCCGAAATCCTTACTGAATCATATATATATATTTTTGAAGAATCATATATAATAAATTACAGGTTGGTTTGCTTAAAGTTTTTAAATATGGATCTTATCTTACTGAATAATCATTTTGATCTCTTTTTTTTTAAGAACTTCAATTCACAATGTTTCATTTTTGGTTAAAATAATCCCTCCGTGGATGAAAACAATTAGTCAACTAACGATAAATAGCTTGAAATGACTTGACATAATGACACACCAGCAAGAAAAATAATTTTATATTTTATATAATTTTATAAAATTATTTTTTTGACTAACGTGTCATTCTTTCAACTCATCATTTTTTTGTATATGACACTACTATGTCAGCGTGCACTACCATGCAGGTTTGCCGCTTCATTTTAAGTCGTTTATCGTTAGTTGATTAACAGTTTTATCCATGGAGAGGCTATTTTGACTTAAAATGAAACGTTGATGGTTAAAGTGCTTGAAAAAAAAGAATAGAAACTAAAGTGATCATACAATCTAATGATAAAGCTTTTTTTTTTTTGACAATATACCTGCAAACTAACTGATTCACCTATTGGAAGTAATCGCAACCTACAAATATGTATTTGGATTTGGGAAAGTTGCCATAAGAACAAATATCATAAGTTAGTTTATATATGATCCATGAGAATCTCAAATGCAAGTTGTTCTCCGTTTTCTACGATATCTAAAATCTGCTCCGAAATAAGATTTTCTCCTTTTGCAAGTATAGTCACCTTTGATAGAAACTTTTACAAATGCAAATCTCACGTGATCTCTAGATGATAGGAGATCCATATTTGGATATTACTTGGAGAAGCAAGAAAACAAAATGTAGTGATTTGATCGACTGTTGAAGCGGAACACAAGGAAATAACGCAAAGAGTTTGTAAGTTTATTGGTTACAACAATTATAACAAGAATTAAGATTGTCAGAAGGAAACAACGAGGAGGTTGCTCCAAGCGGTAAGTAGCTTGGTATCGCTTAAGCATGTCTTGAGTTCAAGGCCTTGTATGTAAAAAAAAACCTCGGTGAGAGACTCACCCACCAAAGCTTAGTGTGCGACGTTGGTCGTTCCGAATTAATCAGGGCAAAACCCTAGAAAACCGGGAGGACAACAAAAAAATTGTTAAAAAAATACATTATCCTTGTGCTATGACAATAAAGCTACCATTAACATAGTTCTTTATTTGATTCAACATGATCGAATGAAACACATTAAAATTATTTACATTTACCAAATAAAGCTACCATTAACATAGGTGTATGCATAAACTTCCGTCGGGAGATTCACCCACCAAAGTCAAGTGTGTGGTACGTCAAATGTGAAATAATCGTTCGATTAGCACACTGTTCGCCGATTTTCAGCGACGGTGCATTGGGGAAAATGATCGACTGATTCGACGACCGAAAGGGGCAGTCGGCGACTACGGCTGGTGGCAGTAGCAGTGAAAATTTGGGGATTTGGTGTTTTGTTATTTTTAGGGACTGATTTGAATATTTTTGAGAATTTTGAGATTTTCTAAAAAAATTAAATTTTAAATTTATTTTTTTTCAAAAATAAATAAAATAATTAATATTCCTGCCATGTGTCGCGTTTTGATTGGGTAAAATTTTTTTAAACGGTCAGACACTTAAAATTGTAACGGTTGAAACTTTAAACACCTATATTTTATAAAAAAATACTTTATGCATCTAAAGTTCAAAAGATGTATACTTTGGACACTCATTTTTTATTTAAGACAATTTGTAACGACTATTTTTCCGGGCCGCTACAAAAAGTTAAGAAATCCTATATGGGGTTTTCCGCTTTTATTGAAAAATTATTTAAAAAGATGAATTGTATGAAAACTCGTATTTAAAAAAACATGGAGCCTCCACCGGTTTTTTCGATTAGGTAGACTAGACACCGAAAATAAAACCAAATATTCGAATTGGGTTTGAGAGTCGGTTACATACGGGAAATGGTTAGCACCACTCTACGCCCAAAATTAGTACCTAAAATTTATCAAGGAAAATAAAAAATTCAATTTAATTGAATAATTATTCCCTAAATGCATGAGCATGTCAACGTGATTCGAATATAAAACTAACTCACAACCCACGGTAGCCAAAGGATATGGCACCCGAAAACTCAGGACGACACTCCCACTAAGGTACCGAGGCCTCGAAAACTAGATTAGACCATTGCGAAAAATAAACATGACAATTAAAATGCATGAATAAGTACAAATACCAACGTAAATAAAGGATAACATAAATAAATAAATAAAGGACAAAAACAAGTATATAAGGATATAATAATATAAAGCATAATATACTAAAAAAGACATAATAACATATACATATAACGAAATATAATAGTATATACATAATGTACATATTGTACTATACATTACGTAATATATATATATATATTACACGTGTATATACATATATTATATGCTATATATATTATATACTACACGTGTATATATAATACGTACATAATATACATATGAATCGTAACATATATACATATACTAATATACAAACAGTGTATATCATGTATAATATGACTTAATAACATATAACATATATATACTTATAGATAATATAGAAATATATATATATATATGTATTAAAATACATTGGTAAACAATAAAAATAAGCAAAGAAGAACAACACGTATCGAACAAAAAAATGTACAAAAAAAAGTAACATAAGAATTGAAAATAAATAAATAAATAAAAACTAGTGCTGAAATTAAATATGCATGATTAATTAGGGACTAAAAGAAGAAATAACCCGCTGTATGTGGGACTTAATTGAAATAAAATTAAAACTTTTGGTGACCAAAAAGGAGATTTACCCATTCTAATTTCAATCAAATTAAGAGAGCAGACGAAATTATAAACATTGGAGAACTTTGGAGGACGACTTGGGTAATTTACCCATGCGAAAGGGTACCAGAGCAAATAAAAAAGGCTGAGGTCTTTAAGGCGCAATTATATTAGGGCAGAGGGATTTATGTGGGTATTATCCCTTTTTAAAATTTTAAAAGGGTATAAATAACAATATTTGATAAAAAAACGACCCTTTTTTTATGTTTTCTGCAAAAAACCCTTTCCCCTAAACCAAAATACTTTGTAAACCAAACTAAAAACCCAAAAATTGATGGCCTCCGCCGTGCCGGCTGCCACATGCCATCACCAGCCGTCACTCGCCAGTGGCCTTGAAACTCGAAAATAACCCTAAAACCACCATCTCTTCTTCTTAAACTCGAATTCGGCGTTGGATTTTCAAAATAAAACCCCGTTTTACTTGGATCTAAAAAAATTGAAATACTTTTCTCTTTAAGAAAAACTGAGTTTGAAAACTCAAACGAAGACAAGAAAGGATACGGCGGTCTGTGATTCCACATGTAAAACCCTAACTTTCTTCATTTTTTATGTTCATAATGTAAAAAAATACCTTTGAATCTGTCTTTTTATTGATGATAAAAAAAACTAAGTACAAAGTGGTTAAAACTCTTACATATATATCCTCTGTTTTTTTTTTTGCTTCTGATTTTGGCCTTTGTTTACATCAAGCAAACTTTAATTGCTCAACCTGAGGATAATTGTTTGGCTGGCATTTTCTTCATTTTTTATTTGTTTTGGTCATGCTGGTGGTTGAGCTGGTGGTCGTGATTGCCGGCGACAAGGGCACGTGGACGGGGGCCGGTGAAGTTGAACGGGCTTCATTCAATAAGCTTTAATCTTGACTATTGGATCAGATCTGATCCATCGGCTAAGATTGTTTCAAAGATGGACGGCACAGATCACATCTTGGGGTTAACGTGGCAGCGTCAGATCATGTCATGTGGCGAGTGAGAATCGAACAGTCTTATGCGTGTGTAATACCCATTTTTTGTCCGGGCCCCAAATTAATTCGAATCATTTATCATATTCGAACCAAATTCTAAAAAAATAGCAAAATATAAAAAATAGGGCAGTGCGTGTCATGCCCTGCATCCCCCATGCCTCACCCTTCCCTGTCGCCGCCATGCTTCCCCATGCCCTGCTCACCCACCATTCTAATATCATCTTCAATTTCCCACACTACACGCCACTAACATCTATTATTTTCCTTCCCCATCATCCATATTAAAGACCAACAATTTGGACAAATGAGGGGGCGGCCATTTTTCATTCTCATCTAGAGGGGAGCTCTCAACAATTGAAGAAAAAATGGGGGATTAGGATCTGAAAAAAATTGTAAAATGGAAGGATTTCGGGTTCGAAATTTGTATGAAACCAGAGGTATTCAATGAAAATCAAATCTTTTTAAATCCAAAAGCTTCTCTTATTTTTGAAAATCCATTAGATTTTTTAATCTCGATTTAAAGTTGTTTTTTTTCATTTGAGTAAAAAAAAGATGAGTTTTTGACACTTACTTGGTGGCCGGAGTGTCACCGTGAAGCCGAATGGCCAGTGAACGGCGTGGAACTAAGTGGCCGCCGCTGCCGTCTAATTCAAGAGACAGTGAGGGAGAAGGGAACAATACGTTTAGGGTTTCTTTAATTTTTTTGGGTTCGAATGAAAAATAAAACCCCTTTGTGTGTTTTAAACTGGTATTCAAAACGGCACCGTTTTGGTGACCCGATCCACACAGTGACTTGGGGAGGATCAGCGTTTTTTTAGAAGGGTCTAATTACGCGAGTACTCCCTCTTATTTTCCCCGGTTTTTGTTTTGGTGGTAAAATTCCCTTCTAGGTCCCTAAACTTTCAACCCGCTTATTTCTTGTACATGGTCTAATTTCGCTTCTTGTCCTCCATCTCTTTCCCGCCTCTCGGTTCTGCCCTTTTCTTTATGTTATTTACGTTTCAACCCTCATGTTTTGCCTTCATTTCATTGTAGTCACTGCAGTTTAATGTTTATTTTCTAACATGCTATTTTCGTTATTTTATGTTTATTTCTTCAAGTTTCATATTTGTTTCATTGTAGTCCCTGTTTTCATATGATTTTTGCCATGCATTTTAATATTTGTGCATTCTAGTCTTTGAATTTAAATTTTATGTTGTTTCATGCATTATAATATGATTCATGCATTTTATTATTATTATTATTATAATTACTATTATTATTATTATGTGCATATAATATATTATTATATAAAGTAATTTATATTGTATATATTATATGTTGATATATATATATATGTAAGATATGTGTTTATATTTAGGTTACATTTTTTTACGTATAATAGCTCTTTTTTATATTATGTATATAATTTGAGATATATTTGTAAAAATATGTATAGCGTTTTATTTAATTGCTACATATATAATATAAATAAATACTTTTTTAAAGAAAATAATAATAATAATAACATATATAAACTATTAATTTTAAATGTATCTAGATTTTTTAGGTATAAGTATTAAATATTTTACCTTAATTATTATATTTTTAGGTTAGATTAATATTTATGAATGTTTTGGAGTAGTATTTTATTTTTGTTAGATTCGTTTTTAAGTTAGATTAATATTTATGTATTTATGTTAGATTAGTATTTTATTATGTTAGTATTTATTTATATTTTTATCTCATTGTATTTATTTATGTTTGCCATGTTTTAAGTTGCATTTCGGATATATTATTGTCAATGCGGTGCCCTTTTATTCGAGCGTAAATTTGGCCAGTATCAAGCGCAGTGATGGTGGTTTATCAGTTTACTCTCGAATAACAGGGCCTTTAAAATCTACTCGCGCTTATAACCAAATTTTAAATTAATCATCACTTTAATCTGGAAATTTTAATATTAATAAAGCGTTAATTATTAAAGTACCAATTTTGGGCGGTGTGGGGGTGCTAATCATTCCTCATCCGTAACCGACTCCTGAACCCAACAGTTTTAAAATCTCTGATTTTTTACGGTGTTTGGCCTAGCTTAGTGGCCGGTGGCGACTCTATTTTTAAAATAACACGGTTTTTATAAAACCCCAATGGAACACATTTTTAAATACCCAAAAGACCCTAAACACCTTAAAACCTCATTTTTTAGTGAAAAAAGGATCGCTATAGATTGCGACTCCGTTGGGGACCATTTTTGTTTTTCAAAAACAAATGAGAGTCAAGCTTTTTAAATAATTATCGCTTCACTAATATCGGAAGTTCCAGATTAAAGTGACTATTAAATTAACATTCGGTTATAATTGTGCATTTATTTTAACGCATTTAAAATTTGGCATATAAACCCGTCCTTTTAAGTGGGGGAAAACGCTAATGCTTTCGTGAGGATATCGTTCCTCCGTATGGGCCTAGCAAGTACCTTCGGGGCTCGAGTACCTTATGCTTTCGTGAGGACATCGTTCCTTCGTAGGGGCATAAGCGAATGGATCCCCCTGAATTGAACCCGGTTGAAAGGAGCCTATAATGGGTGATGACCGAGGGCCTTGCTACTCTTAGTAGGGGACAACAAGGACAATTTGGGTACCTCTTAGCACCAAAACTGCATGTAGAGAATATAGAAAGCCCACCCTTTTAGAGCCATGCGGATAACTTAGGTGTTTTAGATGAGATAAATAGGATTGCTATTCTTGTTGCCTTATCTGATTCGCTTTTTATTTATGTATCTATTGAGTTTATTCGGTACTAACTTGTTTCTTTTTTTTGTTTTGTTTTATTTTATTTTGACTTTGCACATATTTTTGTTGCATTAGCAATGCATGACATAAATGTGTTGGTTCAAGTGGTTTGCCCGAGCATAAATCTTTCATTTACTTTAACTTATTCATATGATTGTTTTAATTCCAAACTAAACCATTTTTTTGTGATCACATCATAATTAAATCTATTCATCTTTGCATTAACTACTTGACATATCATAACATTTTAATTTTTGCATTCTACTAGCATGAAATGCTGATTCACGAATGGTTCTCAATTTGAAAATTATCATCAGGAGAAAATCTAGCACTCTAGATATCAAGGCAATATTAAAAGTTGCAAATGAATCTCGTAAGTTCAAAAGTTGAGCCACGAGAACCATTTTTGAATCAGTAATTTCATGTCTAAGACATGCATTTTGCATTTACATGTATACATTTTGAAAATTTTAAAGTCGGTCCCCGGGTTACCCCATTAGATACAAAAAAGTTGGTCGACCTAGCACCTTACAGAACCTTTTACAAGATCCTGATCTTGGGGCATTCCCACAAGTACCCTCTACATCTTTTACAAACAGTGCGCCTCTAACAAGGCCCCAGTTTGAGGGCATTCTTTGCCAAAGTCCAGTCTGCAAAACTTCACCTGATACAAAAAATGATGAGCTGCCATGAACTAACTTATGAACCCAACTTAGGGGGAAACAAAATGTGCTCTAGGGTTTCAAATTTTCTATAATAATATTCTCAGACGATGGCATAAAACGAACAAAATTTTGGGGCATGCTCATTCAAAGAAATGTGATTGAACCCAGCACAAAGTCAGGGCACCACAGCATGCAAAAGACCAATAGTCCGACAAGACCAGTGAGGAGTCAGGGGTATCCCATTGAGGGCCAGAAAAATCATATCACATCTATGCATTTAGTTGCATTCATCTTGCATTGAATCATTTTTGCATACGTCATACATTTAGATTAAGTGCATACACCAAAGTCACCATGTATTTAGGGCAGACATACATTTAGGCATAAAATTAAATGCATTCATGAGTTTTTGTTTGTACATATAAACAAGTCCCCGAAAGAGATTAAACATCCTCAACATAGGGGCAATCACGATGTCCAACCTTAGTCTTGAAGGAGGCCAAACACAAAAAATGGGGATGCTGAAATATCTAAATAAAAGGTATCAGCGGAAAAATCTTTGAACAATTACTAACAAATGTTTTTCCTTTGTAGGATTTCATTCCTCCAACGATGGAGTGATGGACGCTAACAATTTTTCGACTATCACTTCTGCAACAGATCCAAGCATTCTTCTAGATCCCGCTTCATCGTTGATGATCTTGCATTTTCCAGATCTCGCTTCTCCGTTGATGGTGCAACAAAGCAAAAGTTTTGTCAAGGTCTCGTTTCTCCGTTGATGGTACAACTAGACTATTTTTTTCTTCGGATCTTGTATCCTCCTTATAGTTATAGGTCAAAAAGAAAGAAAGAAAGAAAGAAATCGAAAAAAACGAAAAAAAAAGAATTAAAAAGGAATCAAAAAATAGAAAAATCAGAAAAAACCAAAAAAAGAAGTCAAAAAAGAATAATAAAAAAATAAGAAAACCAAAAAAATCAAATTATCATCATTCGTCGATCATGCTCTTCCGTTGATGGTATAGCAGGGTTCGAGTTGATGTTCTACTTCTCCGTTGATTGTGAGGTAGAATCCAAATTATTGTTCGATCATGTCCCTCCGTTGATGATGTGGCTGAGGTCCAAGTTGATGCTATTCATTCCTGCTCCTCCGTTGATGGTGTAGTAGGGTTTAAGTTGGTGTTATGCTTCTCCGTTTATGGTGTGGTAGAATCCAAATTATCACCCGATCTTGTCCCCGCGTTGATGGTGTGGCTGGGGTCCAAGTTCCTAAAATCCAATCATGATCCTCCGTTGATGGTGTAGTATGGTTTGAGTTGGTGTTCTGTTTCTCTATTGATGGCGTCATAGAATCCAAATTATTGTCCGATCTTGTCCATCTGTTGATGGTGTGGTTGAGGTCCAAGTTGCTGCTATTCAATCATGCTCCTCCATTGATGGTGTAGTATGGTTCAAGTTGGTGTTCTGCTTCTCCTTTGATGGCATCGTAGAATCCAAATTATTATCCGATCATGTCCCTCCGTTGATGGTGTGGCTGGGGTCCAAGTTGCCGAAATAAAATCATGCTCCTCCGTTGATGGTGTAGTGTGGTTCGAGTTGGTGTTCTACTTCTCCGTCAATGGCATAGTAGAATTCAAGTTACCTCCCGATCTGGTCCCTCCGTTGATGGTATGGTTGGGTCTAAGTTGCTGCTATTCAATCATGCTCTTCCATTGATGGTGTAGTAAGGTTCAAGTTGATGTTCTACTTCTCCGTTGATGGCGAGGTAGAATCCAAATTATCGTCCGATCTTACCCCTCCGTTGATGGTGTGGTTAGATCCAAATTTACTGACCTTCAAGTTCTCTTTATTAATGTTGTAGCTAGAAAAGTTCAAAAAAAACAAAAGAAAAAAAGAAAAGCAAAAAGAAAAAAAAAAGAAGAATGAGAAAAAAAACAAAACAAAAAATGAAAAAAAGAAAAAAGAGAAGAAAAAAATCAAATCAAAAGTCAAGTTGTCATCATTCGCCGATCTTGCTCTTCTGTTGATGGTATGGCAAGATCTAAATTGCTGAAATCCAGTCCTACTCCTCCGTTGATGGCGTAGTAGGATTCATTTTGTTGTCATTCGATTCTACTTCTCCGTTGACGGTCTAGTAGAGTCCAAGTGCTGAAATTTGATCTTATCCCCCCGTTGATGGTGTGGATAGGTCCAACTTGATTAACTTTCGGTTTTGCCTCTTAGTCGGTGTTGTAGCTGAACCAAATTTTCCAAAGTCCGATCATGCCTCTTCGTTAGAGTCGTAGCTTGATCGCAAAGAAACCAATCCTCTGATCATGCCTCTTCGTCAGAGTTGTAGCTGGATCAAATCCTCAGACATTGCCTCTTCTTCGGTGTTGTAGCTTGGTCAAACCTAACTTTCGGTTCTACCTCTTCGTCGGTGTTGTAGCTGAACCTAATTTACCAACTTTTGGTCTTGCCTCGTCGTCGGTGTTGTAATTAGACCAAATTCACTAACTCTTGATCCTGCCTCTTCGTTAGTGTCGTAGCTGGATCTACATTACTAACTTTAGACCATGCATCTTCGTCGGTGTTGTAGCTTGGTCAAAATTTACTAACTTTCTAGTTGTATCAATGTTGTATCTTTTTAAAAAAAAAGAAAAAAAGAAAAAAAAAGAAAAAAAGAGAAAGCAAAAAGCAAAAAAGAGAAAAAAAAACAAGAGAAAAGAAGTTTTCAATTTTCTGATCTTGCCACTTTGTCAGAGTTGTAGTAGGATCAGACATTGGAACTTTCATCCACTGATCCTGTCGCTTCATCAATGTTACAGTTCGATCAAATTTTACAGACCCTGATTCTTCGTCAGTGTTGCAGCTGGGTCAAGTTTTCTTTAGATATTAGCTCGTTATCAATAAGGCGACAAGCCTCACTTATTTTGCTTCCCCAACAGACAACCTCCTATTTTGAATATTTTGCTTCCCAGAGAGTGACAATGTGGATTAACCAAGACAAGAAAGAGGACATGCAACAAAGAGAATGAATATCTACCGAAGAAAGAAGACACACTTCAAAAGGGGAGAATTTCAGCCAGACCGGACAAAAATGGTTATTCTTTTTATCTTTGCTCTATTCCTGTTACACAGCAATGAGCAAAGCTGTAATACTCATTTTTTGTCCGGGCCCCAAATTAATTCGAATCATTTACCATATTCGAACCAAATTCTAAAAAAATAGCAAAAATATGAAAAAAAGAGCAGTGCGTGCCATGCCCTGCATCCCCCATACCTCACCCTTCCCTACCGCCCCCATGTATCCCCATGCCCTTCTCACCCACCATTCTAATATCATCTTCAATTTCCCACACTACACGCCACCAACATCCATTATTCCCCCTCCGCATCATCCATATTAAAGACCAACAATTTGGACAACTAGGGGCGGCGACCATTTTTCATTCTCATCTAGAGGGGAGCTCTCGGCAATTGAAGAAAAAATGAGGGATTAGGATCTGAAAAAAATTGTAAAAGGGAAGGATTTCGGGTTCAAAATTTGTATGAAACCAGAGGTATTCAATGAAAATCAAATCTTTTTGAATCCAAACGCTGCTTTTATTTTTGAAAATCCATTAGATTTTTTAATCTCGATTTAAAGTTATTTTTTTCATTCGAGTAAAAAAGGGAGGAGTTTTTGACACTTACTTGTGCCCGGAGTGTCGCCGTGAGGCCGAATGGCCGGTGAACGGCGTGGAACTGAGTGGCCGCCGCTGCCGTCTGGTTTAAGAGACAGTGGGGGAGAAGGGAACAATACGTTTAGGGTTTTTTTTTTAATTTTGTTTTGGGTTCGAATGAAAAATAAAACCCCTTTGTGTGTTTTAAACTGGTATCCAAAACGGCACCGTTTTGGTGACCCGATCCACGCGGTGACCCGTAACCCGGGGAAGATCCGCGTTTTTTTCAAAAGTGTCTAATTACGCTAGTACTCCCTCTTATTTTCCTCGGTTTTTGTTTTAGTCGTGGTAAAATTCCTTTCCAGGACCCTAAACTTTCAACCCGCTTATTTCTTGTACATGGTCTAATCTCGCTTCTGGTCCTCCATCTATTTCTCGCCTCTTGGTTCTGCCCTTTTCTTTATGTTATTTATGTTTCAGCCCTCATGTTTTGCCTTCATTTCATTGTAGTCACTGCAGTTTAATGTTTATTTTCCAACATGCTATTTTCGTTATTTTATGTTTATTTCTTCAAGTTTCATATTTGTTTCATTGTAGTCCCTGTTTTCATATGATTTTTGCCATGTATTTTAATATTTGTGCATTCTTGTCTTTGAATTTAAATTTTATGTTGTTTCATGCATTATAATATGATCCATGCATTTTATTATTATTATTATTATTACTATTATTATTATGTGCATATAATATATTATTATATAAAGTAATTTATATTGTATATATTATATGTTGATATATATATATATGTGTAAGATATGTGTTTATATTTAGGTTACATTTTTTATGTATAATAACTCTTTTTTATATTATGTATATAATTTGAGTTATATTTGTCAAAATATGTATAGTGTTTTATTTAATTACTACATATATAATATAAATAAATACCTTTTTTAAAATAATAATAATAACATATATAAACTATTAATTTTAAATGTATCTAGATTTTTTAGGTATAAGTACTAAATATTTTACCTTAATTATTATATTTTTAGGTTAGATTAATATTTATGAATGTTTTGGAGTAGTATTTTATTTATGTTAGATTCGTTTTTTAAGTTAGATTAATATTTATGTATTTATGTTAGATTAGTATTTTATTATGTTGGTATTTATTTATATTTTTATCACATTGTATTTATTTATGTTTGCCATGTTTTAAGTTGCATTTCGGATATATTATTGTCAATGCGGTGCCCTTTTATTCGAGCGTAAACGTGGCCAGTATCAAGTGCATTGATGGTGGTTTATCAGTTTACTCTCGAATAACAGGGCCTTTAAAATCTACTCGCGCTTATAACCAAATTTTAATTTAATCGTCACTTTAATCTGGAAAGTTTAATATTAATAAAGCGTTAATTATTAAAGTACCAATTTTGGGCGGTGTGGGGGTGCTAATCCTTCCCATCCGTAACCGACTCCCGAACCCAGCAGTTTTAAAATCTCTGGTTTTTTACGGTGTCTGGCCTACCTTAGTGGCCGGTGGCGACTTCATTTTTAAAATAACACGGTTTTTATAAAACCCCAATGGATCACATTTTTTAAATACCCGAAAGACCCTAAATACCTTAAAACCTCATTTTTTTAGCGAAAAAGGGATCGCTACAGCGTGGACCTCACGCGCGCGTGGGGAGGCAGACGACCCGGGGAGTGCATCATACGCGCGCCAGCTGGATGGTCTTCCTTTGATCTGGACAGTTGGATTAAGATTTGACTCAACGGCTCAGATGGGAGAAAAGATGATATCATATTAGCTTAAAATAAGTTTAGGTTTTTATTAGGTTATTGGGTTTGGTCGATTTGGGCCTTGTATTAATTATTTGGATTTTGTGTTTTTACATTGTAAATGGACTTTTAGACTTTAATAAATATTATATGGGTTTTTAAATATCTAATATGTTTTTAAAATGTAACCCAATAATAATATTATTAACTATTAATATATTAACACAACAACAACAATAATATATATATATATATATAAACGTATACATACAAGCAAACATATAATAAACATTAATTATACAGATGCATATGGACATGCAATATTAATACATACATGCATAGAAATATTAATATATACATACTCACTAGGGGTGTTCAAAAATATCTGATCCGACCGATCCGATCCGATTTTTATTTCCGGATAGGATATCTGATTTGATTTTAAATTTTTCGGATTGGATATGGATCGCAATATTTCAAGTTTCGGAAAATCCGAAAATCGAAATTTTAAAGAATATTAATTTTTTTATTTTTAACAATTTGATGCTTGTTATATCCGAAAATTAAAAAAGCAAAATTTTCATAGATGTGAATATTGTTATATTTAGCAATTTGTTGTTTGTTATATTCGAAATTCCGAAATTTTCATAAATACGAACTTCAAATTCAAAAAAATAATTAAATTAAAATATATTTTTGGATATTCGGGTATCCGAATATCCAATTCGATTATCCGATATCTGAATATCTGGATATCCGATTTTTTCTGAATCGGATACGGATCACTATATCACCGATCCGAAAAACCGGATCAGATCCGATCCGATATCCGGTTATGAACACCCCTAATACTCACATATGCATACATATTGACATATGTAATATAAACATGCAATATACATACACTATATAAATATTAACACGCACGTGCAATAGTAATGTATACATACACATAATATATTCATTCACACACATATATTAAAATAATAATAAAATACACATGCAAAATGTAGATACACATACATATACGATCATACATACATATTTAATAAATATTAAACACTTATATTAATATTAATAATAATTAATAATATTATATATAGCCAGACAAAAAATAAATGATTACACAATTTAATAATAAAACTTACCATATAATCTGCAAGTTGGTCATGTGCTATATCTTTGCAAAACTTGAGGAAGTGTATTGGAAAATTAGTAGCTTATCTATTTTTAGAAAATTAATTATTAGTTTTTTCTTTTCTTTGTGTACACGCGTATCTGTTGGTACAAGTTTATTTCTTTGGGTACAACTTTAGACTTAGATAGTTTACACTACTCGTATAAATATTATTTTAATTTTTTAGTTTAATAATTAATGGAGAAGATTTTTTCTTATACATTTTCTTTCTCCTAAAATTAACAGAGATAACATGACGGTTCAAAAACTTAAAGGGTTCTGTACAATTTATTAAAATAAAACTCTTGATTTATAATATAAAAAAGGTATTAGTTTTTTTCAAATAAAGTTCCCTTAATATAAAAAAAATGTTAGATTACTCTATTGAGCAACATAAAAATGACTTATAAACATCTAAAAATCTAACATTTTCAATTAAAAAATATTGTTCTTCTTGCATGTTTTGAAGCAAAATCATCTACAGTGCTTTCAGTATCTACTTTTTTTTTCAAAATATCACATTCATTTTTTGAGAAAATCGTTATATACTATAGTATTTTTCAGAATATATATATATTAGAGAAGTCTTTTCTCGGGGCCTTTATTTCGGAGGCCATGTGCGGTCGCACCTATTGCAAATGTCCAGAACTACCCCGGAGAGATAATATACTCAAGTCTCAATATAAATAGATATTATGTGTAGATTGTTTATTTTTATTTAAACCTATTGTTTTCAGATTTTATGTATATTTATGTATTTGCTTATATCACAAATAAGTACTTAAAGTATACCAATATTTTCATTTAGGTATTTAAAGTATTTTTTGGTCAAAATAGTACTTAAAATATATTTTTTTGTCAAAATAGGTACCTAAAGTATTTTTTTCGTCAAAGTAGATAGTTAGAGTATATTATTTTGTCAAAATAGGTACCTAATCTATTTTTTAATCAATGCCAAATGTCAACTTTTAGGAACCTGGATGAAAAAAATTATATACTTTAGCACCTATTTTGACCAAAAATTACTTTAGTAACCTATTTTGACCAAAAAGTATATGTTTGTACTTATTGTCACAAAAAAAACTTTAAGTACCTAAATGAAAAAGTTGATATACTTTATGTACTTATTTTTAATATAAGCCTCATGTATTTACTAGTAAGTAAAAGCCTTAAATTGAAAAAATATTAGATGGATCTGGCTCACCACGTCATCCCTGGTCCCATCAAATAAAAAATTTTCATCTCATTTTTAGGGTGAATTTTTACCTCTTTCCTACATGTAACTAAGGAATGGTAGTTACTTGAAAGTTACACTAAAGTGAGTGAATGCTATTAGATGAACCACGAATAACGTGGTGAGCTGAGTCCATCTAATAATTTCTCCTTAAATTGACATGCAAAATGTCCATGGTAAAAAGGCTTAATGACATTTTTGACACTCCATTTTTAAAAAAATATTATTTGTTTTTAAACACTTTTTCATTTTTTTGACCATTAAAATTTTAATGTTTTGTCAAATTAAAATAACTAACGAAAAAAAGATGTCAGTTATTTTTATCAAATTTCAAATTAATTTTCCGGCTTTGATATTTTTATCATGTAAATGGGCTTGTGAA
Organism: Hibiscus mutabilis; assembly: GCA_019671005.1. Classification (NCBI taxonomy): domain Eukaryota; kingdom Viridiplantae; phylum Streptophyta; class Magnoliopsida; order Malvales; family Malvaceae; genus Hibiscus; species Hibiscus mutabilis. The sequence continues at coordinate 9,269,366 of CM033737.1, read as the reverse complement.
ATGAACACTTGGACTGTAATTGGATATTTGAATTTTATTTATTGGGTTTTTAGTTTATTATACTATTTATTTATTTTAATTTATTAAGAGATTATAGTATATATGCTCATACCCAGGTAAAATTTGGGTATTACCCAATTCAAAAATATTTTATAATTATAAAACAATTAATAACATATATTTTTGAGGTTTTAAAACTTTAAAACATATTTTTCAAGTTTGTTGGACTTTGAATTATTTTTGCAATATTTGAATAAGTCCACAAATATTTTTTTCTTAAATTGTTATATCAAAATATTTATCTCAACAAATTATGTTCCAATAAGTTTAAAAGTTAGTTGAAAACTTTAGTGACTTGCTAGGTAATTTACCCATAAAATATTTGGTTTCAAATTTCCAAAATATGTTGTATTTCTCAAGAATTCAAAATGTTATATTGTATTAATAAGAAATTAAATTATTATAATTATTCTTTCTTTCTTTTTTTGCAACCTTTCATTTTTCTTTTATTATTACTTTATGTATAAAAGTAGAAAAGTGAAAAGTCTTCCGTTCTATATATATATATATACGATTAATTGTTAAAACCCCGAAATCTCTAAGGCTTTCTCTCTTTTGTTTTTATCGAAGAATGTTGAGAAACTAAAAAGAGTCTCACACTCGAATATCGACTTCATCTCTAACTCGGTCATGACAAGTTCATTTATTTATCTCCTCAATCCTCATGTTTTTTCTTTTGTATTTGTATGTTTATATTAAGCTCTAATAGCATTACTAGATTTTACCTATATTTAAAACAACAAAGTAAAAAAATTTGACGAGCTTAATGAGCAAAGAGTCGAGTTGAACAAGAAGATTTTTTAACGAGCACGAGTCGAACAAAATTTTATCGAGCAACAAGTCGAATCGAACAATAAATTTTTTTAATGGACACGAATTAAACAATACTCAACTACCCTATCAACATCATTCATTTCTCTATCTATCGCTCAAAAATTATTATTGTTTTATGAGTTAATTTCACCACACGTCCCCAAACTATGACCTTCATTTTAAATTAGTCCCTAACTTTTAAACATTTTAATTTCATCCTCAAACTATGACCTCCATTCTAAATTGGTCCCCAAACTTTCGAGCATTCAAGTTTCACCCTCAAACTATGACTCTCATTCTAAATTGGTCCTCAAACTTTTTGAACATTCTAATTTCATCCTCAAATTATCGTTTATATCACATCATATTATTACATAATAACATAAGTGTTTCATGACAATTATCAATTTTTGTAACGGTTTTATTAACAAAAGATATGATTAGCATATATTGATAATTTGGTGATAAAATTAGAACGTTCAAAAAGTTTCAGGACCAATTTAGAATGAGAGTCAAAGTTTAAGGATGAAACTGGAATGATCAAAAGTTTTGGGACCAATTTAGAATGTAAGTAATAGTTTAAGGATGAAATTGAAATGCTTTAAAGTTTAGGGACCAATTTAAAATGAGTGTCATAGTTTGGGGGCGTGTGGTGTAATTAACTCTTGTTTTATTGTCCTTTGTTCGCTTTATTATCAGGTGAAGGGCAACGTCATGTACGGTTTGCCTTAAAAATGGTAAAATTGTAGTTTACGCTTTCTTAAAATTGTAAAACCATAAATAAATGTATTGATGAAATTACGTTTTTCCCCTAAAAATGATAAATTCTCAATTCGGTCTTTCTAAAATTAATAAAATTACAAGTTAATGCAATAATACAATTATAAAATCATATATACCTAATAATAATAAAATTAATCTTCTCCAATCAAAACCAATCATGCTAATTGGAATTAATTCAGTTTCATTAGTTTATGAAAGAAAGGGTTTGGTCAACTCTTAATGAAAATGAGACTTGTGAAACCTTAACCAACTTTAATTATAATATCGAAATAAAGCTTCCCTCGGAAACATTTATGGTCAGTTTGATATTATTTTTTAATATTGTTTTGTTTGTTTTAAATTTTAGTTTTTGTTATTGTTGTCAGAAATTATTTTAAATAAATAAAATATTTATTTTTAATATTTATTTTAAATATATAAAAGAGTCAGTGTTATAAATGAGGACAAATAGATAATTTAAGATACAAAAGTCAAAAACTAAAAATTATAACTTGGAAAACAAATTATCCTGTCCTGTGTTATTTTTTTAAATTTGAAAAGTATTTTGACTCTAAAATCGTTTTTAAAAATAAAAAAGAGAATCTTAGAGTTATTACAATAAGACAAAATGTGTGTAATCTTATCTCTAGTAAGTGGTGACATGATGCATTTTGAAAAGTATTCTGTCCATAGAAAAGGACTTACAATACCTGAACTTTTCTTTTTAGTTTTTTATTACGAGGAAAAGTTATGGCTTAGAGTATTATGCAATTTTATTTGAGAGAAAAGAAAAAGTTATATTTGATTCTTTCAAATTTTTTATTCTGATTCTTATAAAAAAGTGTACTTTAGTAAGATGAATTTAATGATAGATATATTTAAATCTCATCATTTCTTATTAGTTTAATTTTAGGGTAAAACTGTAACACCTTTATCCGAACGTCACATTTGGGCTTTAAACTCAACCTGCTTTCATAACATTTTATACTCGGTTTAGCCCAAAAGGTATTTTTCAAAAATATTTAAAGCCAACAGTTTAAAACATGGGTAAATATTCAAAACGTTACAAAAAAAGGTCCAATTTAAATTAAAATATTAGAACATCCAATTTGATTAATACAATTTCAAAAATAAGAATTATAGACTCCACCACGTAAGGTCCGATGAATACATAACTCACTAAACACAAGTACCATACTCTGGAAATCACCACATGTTTCCGATCCCATGATTTGACGATCAACCTACGCATGGAAACAACGATTCCAAGTGCTGAACTTACAAAGCTTAGTGGTACACATCTACTCTACTATACTTCATGCGAATCATAAACATAAGCATGCATGTAACACCCTCGACCCGGATGTCACATTTGGCCTCAAGCCCAAACTCAAAACCATAAAATTTCTCAAATTGGGTTTAGCCCAGCAAGGTATTTCTCAAAACATTTAATGTCAACAGTTAAAAATATAGATAAATAATCAAAACAATACAAATGAGCACTAATTTAAATTTAAAATATTTGAACATTCGATTTGATTAATGCAATTTCAAAAATAAGGATTACATACTATATCAGGTAAGGTCCTATGAATACAAAACCCACCAAACACAAGTATCGTACTCTATAAAATACCATGTGCTAGAATCTCATACTGATAGTGCTCCTCGATCCCACGATCCGACGATCAACCTACACACGAAAACAACAATTCCGAGCGCTAAGCTTACAAAGCTCAATGGTACACATCTACTCTACTATACTTCATGCTAATCATAAACATAAGCATGCAAGCTAATACGAGCAATAAGGAGAGATAAATAAACACATGGCGCTACCACAAGCCACCTAAACACATGCTCTCATCAAAGCAATCATCATACATGGCACACAAGGCCTAACCATACTCATAACATGGCAATATAACATCATATAAATGTGGCGCTACCTCTAGCCACCTAACCATATAACATATAAGCATTATACCACAATATAGGAGTGAGGCATGCGTCCACTAAACATCGGGATACATACACCCCGAGTGAGGCCCGCAACCACTAAGCATCGGGATACATACACTCATGCTCGGAATCTTTCATCAAGAATCTTCGAATGAGGCCCGTGACCACTAAGTATCAACATACATACATTTGAAAATCTTTAACCATGGTGTTGCAACACACTCTTTCTCTCACTAGGTATCCGGATCCCACCAAACAATAGTAACTTGACCATCTAGATGTCTATATCAGCACATAGTAAGGACACGTCTACCACACAGTACATAGCGTCACACGATCCACCAAAGATCTCTACGATTGCTATTACCATCAAGTCACCCAAGACTTTGCCAGGTTAATACATTATGAAAGATTATATTAATCATCCTTATTAATTATCTTATTAATCCATATTATCTCATTAACATCCCACGTCAATTTCTATCTTTTTATTAGCATAGTAGATTATCTCGTTCAGTGGGTACCGGTACTCTAACACGAGTATCGATACGGTATCCTTGGGTACCAGTACTCACACGCGTATTGATACATATATTGCTTACTGAAAATCTTAAATTTCCACAAGTACCGGTATGGGTCGACCCGTACCGATACGGCCCCCAATCACGTACCGGTACAGCCGAAGCCCGTACCAATACCCTACTTACGGGTTCGCACCATTTCTTTGAATTATGATAAAAAAATTAAAGAATAATTTAATTTATTATTTAAAAAATTAACAATTTAGTTTTTCTAAATAATAAATCAAATAATTTATTATTTATTTTTTAAAACATTTTTAAAAAATAAATTAAAAAAATTGTTACTTATTTTTAGAAAAATAATAAAAAATAATTTTTAAAAATAAGTTTCTTTCATAGAAAAGTGTCACGCCAGCGTCCCAAGACAAGTTAGCATGTCTTATCAACATCTCGCGTTGACCGTTACTCAATTAATAATTTTTATCCACGATGGGTCATTTTGACCTAAAATGAAATGTTAGGCGTGAAAGTGGACCAAAAAAACATGGGCCAAATGACTATTCAGTGAAATGTTAGGGGCATTTTTTGGCATTATGTCTTTAAATTAAATTCTTAAACTATGTTATTTTTTTGTTTTTGGTAATTGAACTTTGTTTCGATCAAAATATTTGTCTAACATTTTGTTTCATAACTTATATATCAAAATTTGAAAATTGGTTCAATTTTAAGAAATAAAAAAAATCTTAAGTTTCAATACTTCGATATTGAGAACACATCTATTATTGGTGCATCAATTTTGATATATAAGTTTTCATTCTCATTTTTTTTACAAAAAAAAAAAACATAACTCTCCAAACACTTTGATTATGAAAATTATTCTATGAGAAAATGAAATCAAGACTCCAACTTTTAAAAATTAATCTCAAAACACTTCAATTCTCTTTGTATGACATATTGGGTAGAAAAAGAAAACAAATCAAAACTTAAAGAACTCATCAATAAGGATAACGAGTTTTTTAGTGCACCTAAAAATAATTATGAAATGTAATGATAGGCACTTACTTTGACAAAAAAATTCAAAAACCTAAAACAAAAAAAACTATATAATTTGAAGGCTTCTTTTTTATAATAAAGTCATTTATATTTGATGCAATTTGTGTTTTTACACCATAATGAATAAAACGATGTCACATCTTAAAAAAAATTAAAATAAATTTATCTTTTTTATATAATTTATATAGGGTTTAAATTTGATACACAGACTATGTAAAAAGCCTATTTATTTCTACAATAAATCAAAATTAAACATAAACCCTAAAAAATTAAACCACAAACCCTAAAGTCTAAACACTAACATTAAATTCTAAACTCTATAATCCAAACCCCTAAACTCTAAATCCTAAACTAAACTCCTAACCCCAAAAACTAAAAGGTCTGTGTAAACTTTGTATTGAAGTTTTTCCCATTTATATATACATTTATAATCTATTTTGAGAATTCAAACCTTTCTCTTTCAATAATATCATTTTTAACATGTCTAATCAAGGAATGGAGGAAAAATATACTCCTAATGACTATTGAACTCACAACCTAAAAATGAGAGGGTGTCGTAACTAGAGATAGGCATTTTACCCGATCTGATCGGGCTCCAACCCGATCTGATTGGGTCAGTTTTTTGTAAATATTCTAGTTCGGGTCATGTCGTTTTTTTATTAAGGGTTAGTTCAGGTCAAGTCGGGTGTAGGGTGAAAAAAATCCGACCCATGACTAATTGTGTATTTTTTCCTTATATATTTTTAGGGGTATTTATAATAGTGCCACTCTTTATATACTTTTTACAATTAGATCCTTAAAATTGAATTTTTTATTTATAATTTGGTGCTTATAATTAATTTTTTTATAATTAGATTTTTAAAATTATTTTTTTTCAATTAGGTCCCTAAAATTAAAAAATATATATAGATCAAGTCGGGTACGGTTTGTGGTATATAATTTTTGGTCGGGACGAATTTTTAAAATATAAGATCGGATCGAATTCGAATTTAAAATACTTATTTTCGAATTGAATTTGGGTCGATCAAAATCCTAACCAGTACCCATTCCTAATCTTGACTTACCACTGCACCAAAGCTTTTCTAATTTTTTAATTATTCAAATCTAAGTCTTCCCTAAATAGTGCGACATACCTTTTTCTAAATTTTTACGTACCATCGCTCAGCATTCACTAACCGACATCCACTATCCATATATAAAAGTATTAAACTATAGATAAATCACCACTTAATCAAATGCATTGGTCTTTGCTGCATTATTGCAGAAGTGAAACAAGCAGGAAGCAACATGGACGAAAGGCTTTTACTGTCGGAAGAACAAAACAGTGATAACCTGAGAAAGAGAGTTTGGGGGGAATCAAAAAAGCTATGGAAAATTGGGTTTCCTTCTATTTTAGCTAGGGTTACAGCTTTCGGCATGTTCGTAGTGACCCAAGCTTTCATTGGACACATTGGTCAACTAGAGCTTGCAGCATATGCCCTCATCCAAGTCATTGCTGTTCGGTTTTCAAATGGAATTTTGGTATGCTATATGATCAAAATCATTCAGAATGTCTTTCGTTGCCGCAATTTAATACTATGTGAATCATTACACCCTGCAGATTGATTACTTTGGTCTTTTTTTTTGCTTTGTTTTTGCAGCTGGGGATGTCCAGTGCAACCGAGACACTCTGTGGGCAAGCATTTGGAGCAAAACAATACCACATGTTGGGTATTTACTTGCAAAGATCATGGATCATCAATCTCATCACATCGGCTGTTTTACTACCGGTGTTTATCTTCGCGTCGCCGATCTTCATATTACTCGGAGAAGATGAGAAAATAGCCTCTGCTGCTGGATACATCTCTCTTTGGTTCATCCCCATACTCTACTCTTTTGTTTTCAACTTTACCATCCAAAAGTACTTGCAATGCCAGCTTAAGAACACGATCGTCGGATGGATTTCCGCCGTCTCGTTTGTCGTTCACATGTTGTTGTCGTGGATCTTCGTGAGCAAAATGAATTGGGGGATCCCCGGTGCTATGTGTTCGATGATCATATCGGCTTGGTTGGTGCTCATTGGGGAGTTTATTTATGTATTTGGTGGATGGTGCCCCAAAACATGGAAAGGGTTCACTTCTGCTTCTTTTCTCGATCTATTTTCCGTGCTTAAGCTCTCGATATCATCCGGAGTGATGCTTTGGTAAAATCCCATTTTCCCATCTTATTCTATGACATGAACATTGATTTTCTTTGCTTAATCATGTTGTTGGCTTTGTCAGCTTAGAGTTATGGTACTATGCTGTTCTAGTCCTGTTGGCAGGGTACATGAAAAATGCTGCAGTTGCTATAGATGCATTTTCCATTTGGTAAGATGGTCAATTTCCATTATCTTTTTCCGATTCCGATTCCGATTTAATCGAAGAATATAAATCACGTTGCAGCCTCAATATCATAGCTTGGCAACTCATGATTTCCTTCGGCTTCCTAACCGCAACCAGGTTAGTATTTTGCCTATACAGCTTCATTAACCAGCTACATATTCGAACATGGTTACGCAGATATGTCACCCCTGATTTTTGCCTTATACAGCGTGCGCGTCTCCAATGAACTAGGGAGAGGAAACGCTGAAGCAGCGAAATTCTCAATGAAAGTCATAATATGTACATCGCTTTGCATCGGAGTGTTCTTCTGGGCTCTGTGCTTAATATTCGGGGATCAGATAGGTTACTTGTTTACAAGTGAAGAGGAAGTGGCAAACTCGGTAGCAGAACTCTCCCCGTTGCTTTCGTTCTCGGTTTTGCTCAACAGTGTTCAGCCAATCCTCTCAGGCAAAACATATCTATATAAGATGAGACTCTAAATTCTATTTTTAAGCATAAGTAAAAGAATCAGATGGTTAAAAATGTGCAAATGCAGGGGTAGCTATTGGTGCTGGTAGACAAAAAATGGTTGCATATGTTAACATATGTTCATACTATGTTGTTGGTGTGCCTCTGGGAATTCTTCTTGGATATGCAGCCAAAATGGAAGTCAAGGTTAGCACACATCCATGTATATTGATATATGAGATAACATCCTCTTACACTACGTAAAATTTGAAAGTTTTATACTTTTTTTGGCCCATTAGATTAAGGTAAATTGATAGATGAGATTAACAGTAGAAAATACAACAATTATCACTTGAAAAAAATAAGAAAATAATCTTGTCCATTTATTACCATCATCCAAAGTTCCCAAAAATGTATAAAAGCAATTGAATTTTACACAGTATAATTAGATCTTAACCCTATATATATAATACAAGCCATGTGAAGAATTAAACTAAAACAAATTAATATTCCTTTGATTTTGGCAGGGTATTTGGATTGGGATGATAATTGGGGTTGCAACGCAAACAATTGTTCTAGCCTACATCACCTCAAGGACTGATTGGGAAGAACAGGTAAATAAAATGATGATAATTATATATATAGGTCAATTTCTGTCATTAGTCCCTGTGCTATGTTTAAGTTGTGGATTTAGTCCACGTACTGTAACTTGGTTAATTTTAGTTACTGTTCTTTTCGAATTTTGAAAATTTAAACTTCGCCAAATGATAGAGTGACGATATAACTAAATTAAAGTGACTTAATTATTAAATTGAAGCAAAAAAAACTAAATGTAAAACTTACACATAATACAAGGACTAATAGCACAATTTGACTTGACAAATTTAAAATTTAAAATACATAAGAATTAAAAATGATCAAATTTGGCACTCTTTCTCTCCTTCCAATGTCCTATTTGAGTTTATTCTTGATTTCAGTTATGAAGGGGTTTTAACGAGGCTCGTTTCTTAAAAAAAACAATCAAATTGGTGTAAAATGACTAAATCTTTAACTTATACATATTACATGGACTAATAGAAGAATTTAACCATATATATAATATATTGGAGGAATCACCCTGACCTTTTTTTCTCTTCCTTTTCAGGTTAATAAAGCATCGGAGAGGCTAAACAAGTGGTTATTGAGACCTACAGAGACGTATGAAGAAAAGCTTAGCGATGAAAGGGTGAATTGATGACTCAACAACCATTTAATTATATAAGCTTTGTGATGAAACATATGCAGAATTTTCCATGGAATCTAAGTTTACTCTTTTTATTAAATTAAATTCATGGAATGAACATGTAGGTTTTCTGCTAATCTCGTTTATGATTTTTAATCAACTCAATTGTTTATGTAACTAAGATTAATCTGATATATATTTAGAATTAGTATCTTATTTGCATGTCAAGTTTTTATGATAATAATCTATAAATTTAGAGAAAACTTTGATATATAAGTTCGTTTTGTGTAAACTAAAGTTTGCACATACTTGTCAAATTTAGGGGTTAGTGTTTTAATTTAAGGTTTAGAGGTTTAAGCTTTAAAATTTAGCGTTTATGGTTTAATATTTAGGGTGTTTAAGTTAGGGGTTGAGATTTTAAATTTTAATAAAAGTTGTGTAATTTTTTTTACACAACTTGTATATCAAAATATAGCTCATAAATTTAATAGTTGACTTGTGGTGTTTAAAATTTCTCGTGGCAACGGACATGATAACAATTCTTATATTTAATGGTTGAATTTACATATTGAACAAACAATTCTTATATTAACATATTGATGTGATTGTATGGTAGTATCTGTTCATACATCTTCTTAACTCTTTGACAAAGATTTTATGGGACAATCGACCAATGAGACTAGCGACAGAAGGGGTAGGGGACAAATGACCAATGAGTTTTGACGACGGAAGAAGCGCGGTGGTGGCGATAATGGCTTCTAGAGGATTATGGATTTTGTATTAGTGATTAGAGTTTTTTAAATTTAGATTAAGGGATTTAAGGCGACGACAAGAGGGTGATGGACTACTCGGGTGTGGGATTGAGGGGGTAAATAGTGATAATGGGTTATGGGTACAAGGGATTTTGGGATTTTAGTGTTTTTTTAATATAGGGATTTTGTTCTGTTTTTAGAAAATTAGGATTTTAAGAAGAAAATTTTTAGAAATGTAAAAACCTAACACGGGTCAGGTTTTGATTGGATAACATAATTATTTTAACTTCATCACAACAAAATTTTAAAATGACTATTAAATGAAACGTTAAACACTTACTTTGTCCAAAAACTTTAAATACCTATCCTATAAAAGTTATAATTTAAAACGCTTTTTTTTTATAATTAAACTTTACGATTATAATAAATTTAGATGGTTATATGGCACTTCTTAAAGCATGGCTTACTGTCAAAGGCTATGTTTAAACTTACAGATTGGACTATTTTGATTCTCTCTTTATTCATTTTTTTTAAAATTCCATGATAGCTGTTCATGGCTAGCCTCTACACTGGTTCGTTATTAAGCATAGACAACCTTAAACTAAGGTGGGGTTTAGATGAGAATTCTCATTTTCTCCTTTATTCTTAGTCTTTCTGATGAGATTCTTGTCAAGGAAGAACAAAAGTCTACTTAATAATTTCTATACAACTGCACCATCGGAAGAGTGTCAAGGAAGAACAAAAATCTACTTAATAGCTCCTGAGGAAATTTTAAGAGTGTTTTCTTGAGTAACACCGGTGGCAGCAATCATTCGTTTTCGTTCTTGTTAGAACTAAAGCATAAATTAATATGAAACTTAATACTCATGATCTATCATGTCAAATCATCAAGAACAATAAATTGAATAAACTGAATACGGAAGCGTACATGAATTAATCGATAAATTGAAAACCTTGAATCTTGATGTTGAAAACACAAATCTTTGGTATTGATCTTCCAAGAAGATAGGTTATCTCTTGACGTAAAACTCTGTGACGGGAAAGAGAGAGAAACAAGTTGATCTATTTCTTGGGGACCACTACCTCTTTATATAGTTGATTTAATAATCAACTATTAAGTATTTATAACTCTGTCCCTCATTGAATTATAAATATATCCTATAATATCTACACTTTTATTTCCATGACATTTTAACATCCATTACACACCAACATAATTGGTCATTTAATTTTGTGTCATACTTTATAATAGCATAATACATTATACATATGTGCCCACAATTGCGAATTTTAATCCAATAATCTCCCACTTGTGCAACATATGTTTCATGATAAATGTACAACCTTATGAGCTCAAACTTTGCTATTATATAATATGTATTCTATAACAATCTCGTCCATCAACTATATTCATATAAGGTCAAAGCAGCCTTTGCCATATTTATCATGACCAGACCCATCAATGGTCACATATACAAATATAATCAAATGACATAGATCAATCATGGATGCATAGCATGGAAAATTACATGAAATGTAAATTGAATATGTTTATTTCCAATTGGTCATCCTAAACTTTAGTGAGATCAAACTTTAATGAATTTAGAGTGTGCATAAACCAAAAGAACTTTATTTCTGTAGAAAATACTCTTAAAATATCCTTAAACTGAAGTAACCGAAATTGTGCCTAAAACAAATGAGCATTTTTCTAAAATTACAAACTCCCACTAAAACTGAATATCTTTAAATAATATTACACCCACATGAGTAGTGTGCTCATGAAAGACCTAGGGTAACAGATTCTTAATAAGCGCGCAAGTATGGAGTTTGTACCAATATGCTCTATAGACACACAACCACTCTGAATTTTCTTTAATAATTTGAAACTTAATATTTATATGCTTCAAATTTGAAGTGTTCCTATTGTTTATATAATAAATGAATGCATATTTATTGTCACAAAATAACTGAAGTGATCTTTCTATTCAATATGCAATTAGCAGCTCATGTGACAGAATCTTTTGTATCAATATTCTAATAGGATCGAAGCCTGTAAACCTGATGATCTCTAACTTATCAGAACTTCGATATGTGAGCATGTAATTTTTATTCTCTAAAGATATATCATAACCCTCTTAGCTGCTATCCAATTGTCCATACTAGGGTCATTTAAATATCTGCCTAACATTCTAACAGTGTATGCAATATCCTAACGCATACATACTTGAGCATGAATTAAGTTCTCTATAGCTCATGCATATGAAATTATTTGTATTTTAAAAAAAAATTAAGGTTGCTTTTAGGGTATTGAATAAGACTAAATTTGTCTTCTTTAGCAATATGAGTATCACTTGGCTTACTCTCACTAAATGTAGTATGTATATACAATTATTAACCAAATTTATCTGAAAACCGAACGAGATAATCACTTGGTGAAACTTGTAATACCATTTACGAGAGGTCTACATAAGATAATTCTATGATTGTACCATATAAATAGTTTCTTTAATGTTGCCATTAAAAAAAACACAAGCTTAACATCCATCTTATGTAGCTCAAGATTAAAAATAAGCGACAAGTGTCATGATTATCTTGAAAGAGTCTTTCAATGAAACTTGAGAGAAAGTCTCTACAAAATCAATGTCTTCTTTTAGAGTATATCCTTTAGATACAAGACGTGTCTTATACTTATCAACATTATGTTTGCATCGTTCTTGGTTTTAAATATCCATTACAACCAATTGGTTTGCACCTTTAGGTAATGAGACAAGTTCCTAAATTTTATTGTCTTGCATAAAATTATACTCTACTTGAATGACATCAATCCACTTTTGATAGTTAGAACTTTTATGGCATGATGAAAAAAATGATCAAGTCATTTTCTATCAGTCTATGGTTATCCTTATTTTCTTGAAGAAATATAATATAATAATCTGAAATAGTATTTCTCTTTTATCTCGTGGATCCCTATAATGACACTTGTTTTTAAGGTTGTTGAGTTTGCTCTTCTGAAACAATTACCTTATCTTGAATGAGAGTTATTCAATATTGTTTTGTTGAGGTACTTGATTCACTTCTTGATTAATGATAGGTGTGAAAACCTAAACATCGTCAAAAGTGATAGTAGGAATTAAATTATAATCCAATTCCTCCTCAATAAAAATGTATCTAACCTTATTTTTCCCTCCAAAATCAACATCCTAAAAAATTGTAGATCTCTCTCCTTAAATAATTTCTAATTGTGGGATCGTAAAACTAACAGTCCATGGATCACTCAAAATAACTAGAGTAGTTGCTCACTTTTAAAGTTTAATTACTTCACATGTGTCATAACTTGTTAAAAAAGAAATCAACCATTTGTTCCTTATTGTTGCTTCTTTTGAGTTGGACCCTTAGCAACTTTGTTCTAATATTTCCTTTTATTGCTCTTATTATTAGAGACACTAACTAAACGAGCATAAACAAAATGAGTACTTTTGCAGTTGTAATGCTTCAACTTCTCTTCGTCTTGAACACAATGAGAAATGAACTCAATTAGAATCGATTTCTTCTTTTGATAGTTGTAACTTGAATTGGTTAAACTGTATAGGAAGCGATGCCAAAACTATAAGAACAAACAATTGTTAGAAAGTTCGATCATTTGTACCTTAAGTTTTGAAGCAATATTAAATATTTTCATAATGTACTCTCTCACATTTCCTTAATCCTTAACCCTTATACTTCATAGACATCAAAGAAGGCATAAGTGGTGTCATCTTAACCTTAATGTTTTGGGTAAAACATTTCTTAATTTCGTCAAAGAAACCCTTAGTATGAGTAATCTCTTTAGATTTGTTCTAATCAAGACTTATAGAATATTGTTTTTTATAATCATAAGACTCACGCGAATTGAACAGTCTCACCTCTCAAAATCCCTTTTATGGGTACTTACCACAGTGAGAGGTTCAAATTGTTCTTTCCTTAGTGCAAAGTTTATGTTCATACAATCAAATACTATATGTAAGTGTCTTCTCTAATTCTTGAAATTAGTTTCACCATACATGAGTGTAGAATGTACATTAACAGATATTGTTACAGCAAAAGATAAATTAACTAAATATAGAACATAAATAAATAAATAAATAATCAAGCTCACATAAATATCCATAAGTAAGCAATAAATTCAAAAATAATGACTAGTTCCCCTGAAGATACGAAGCAAAACATTAATATCAATCCTTTGGACAGTAATATTAACTGTAAGCGGTAATCTTGTTGTAGCAATCAAACATTGAGAATAAACTATGTCAAACAATAGATTAATCTGTGGACTAACGTATTGCTCACATAAAATACCTTATAATTGTCACACACTTATCACCACAGTTGCCGTTGTAATTCTACCAAATATTATCTTTCCTCTGGGCAAATTAATAAACGCATGAATTACAAAACCCCATAAACATCTTGATATTTTAAATAAATTAATCTACACAAAAGCAGTCACTTTGGTGACATTATGTTTCAATTAATCCATTAAAATATTAGACGTCTGAAGCCAAAATATGAATTTATTTATTTTAAAATATTTGTCTTAATTTTATCTTTCAATCAAATTAAAAGATAATCATAATAATAAATTTGAATCAAGGTAAACCCCATATCAAGATACCAGACACTCTATTAATGTTTCATCTTTAGACAAAACATTAACTTGTAAGTTATATCTTGGTACAGTAATCAAACATTGATAATAAGAACATGTCAAGCAGAAATCTTTTTTTGGGCCGATTTATTGCTCACATGTAAAACTGAATAACTATCATATGTTTATTACCACAGTTGCCCATGTAACAATGTCAACTATTAATCTTCTTTTGGGCCGATTAATACTAACATAAGCTGGATTGCATGCGCAAAACCTTCTATATTTTAAAAGAAAATAATTTCCACAATAGAGGTCGCTTTGGTGACTTAATGCTTCAATTAGTTTATCTCAAAAATATATAACATAAATATATCAATACTCAAATTTAAAATTTTATAACAGTCAGAACTAAAATTTCTGATAACACTTAAATTTCCTAAATAACTCATAATAAAGTTGTCTGAATGGGGCTATCAGAAAAAAAAACGAAATCTTTGATTGTTTCACAAGAATTTCTTTAACATACATTTACAAGATTTTCATTATAAACTTAAAGGTAAAATATATTATTTAAACTAAATGCATTTCATTCCTTAACTTCATATGTCACCCCAAAGATTGAACTTAAAATAATCAATATTTAACCAGAAGTCAAAATCAAAGCACGCTAATGAATTCAATAATGATCGCATAAGAAAAAAAAACTTTACCTTTGAATATTAATTTAACTTCACCGCATGCCTTACTCTACACTATAAATAAATTCTTAAAACATGGCAGCTACCACCAAGGCACCCAACAAAAAATTATGATTATAAAATTGACAAGAAATTGATATGAATTGAACCAAAACTTTATAAGGGAATTTTAATTCCACAAATTATAAAACCTTAAAATTTCAATATCAATCTTTAATCAAATCTGAATTTATTTGCCAATTACAATTAATAATATAATCATAATTTGAATAATCCAAATATACAAACTAAAACTATGATATGTGATTATCAAGGAAGCAAAAGTAAGATCCTAACAATCATGACATAAAAAACGATTATCCAAAGGTCTTAAAACCCAAAATCCCAAGGCAGAAGCATGAGAGTTATGACATCATATGATTAAAATTGTAATTGGAAATATTAAACTGTGCGATATTAAACCCTAAACGCTATGCAAGCAATTTTAATATATAAAAAATTCATAATTAATCAATCCAAACATTATATTAAAACTGAAATTCTAAAATAATATTTTAGAATGAATGAAACCGAAAAGTAAATTAATTAATTCTCAATGATTTAATATGACGAGGCGCTGATGTCACTTGTTAGAACTAAAGCATAAATTATATGAAATTTAATACCCAAAATCTATCATGTCAAATCATCAAGAACAATAATCCGAATAAACTGAATGCGGAAGCGTACTTGAATTAATCGATAAATTAAAAACCTGAGTTTAAGGTTTAGGGTTATCTCTTGACCTAAAACTCTTTAACGGAGAATGAGAGAAAAATAAGTTAACCTATTTTTGGAACCACTACCTCTTTATATAGTTGATTTAATAATCAACTATTAAGTATTTATAACCCTGCCCCTCATTGAATTATAAATATATTACACTTTTATTTCCATGACATTTTAATACCCATGACACACCTAACATAATTGGTCACTTAATTTTGTGTCATGCTTTATAATAGCATAATACATTATACATACGTGCCTACAATCGCAGATTTTAATCCAACAATTCATTCACACTTGGTTGAAAATCTTGCATGTTAATGTGTGTATGGAAAAGACAGGCATAGTTATAATCGACCTTTGAGTTTCAAAGTTAAAAGCCATAGGACAAATATCATAGCACACAATCGAGTTAACCGACAATGTTTCTTTGTGTTTGTTTGTCTGTCTATCTCAATAGTATGCCAACACTGGTCCAGATCAAGCTAAATTAAATCATATGCATGGTGACGATATAAAGTACATCTATAATACAAGAAAAAGAGTGTTTTTAATCCTTGTTCAATTATATGCAACTTTTGTTACACCATGTCCATATGAGAGTAATTCGTCTAACTCAAAGTAAAGATGTGTTGAGACATGTAAACCAGGTTACAGTCGGTCACTAACAGAACATGTGATCATTGTAGACAGGACCAGATTGAAAGTATGGTCAAAGACCAAGTTTTAGCTCAAAATGTATGCGGGGCGAATGTAGGAATTTATATTTGGTAGTTTACCTACCGATAATAAATACAATCTCATATAATGTAAACACATAAAAAAAGAGTAATCAAAAGAAATGAAAGTAAATAGAAATACATTAATGAAGATCCATCCATTACTTATTTATTGGTGCATATACACCATTTTAAACCTTCATATGGTGCTGCTTATAAATAAATAATGTGAAGCTTAAAATTCAAGGGTGACTTTCTCAGGTGCCAATTGAAGAAGCCCAACTGCTTCTACTTTCTCAGCTTGGGAAATTGTTGGAGTTTGAGTGAAGAGGATGAATTGAAAATTTGGGAAAGCAATCTCACGTGAGAACTTTCTCAGATTTTTGTAAAATATTGGTAGGTCATGTGACTTACCAGGCATAATAACAGATCCGCCTCTGAATCCATGTCGTCCTCGGCTGAAATGGGATTGAGGAACAAGGGTAAGGGTAAGGTCGGGGGTTTCTCTTGCAACCGACGGTGATGTCTTGTTCACTATCAGAAATAATGTTCATTTTTATAATATAATCAATATATTATAAAAGACTGTTGTGAACCGTAAGGAAAATATTCGTAAACTATAAGGAATCAGTTAATCGATCGGTGAGTTAAAAGACTGTTATAAATAAAAGCCTGCATTAATTTATAATATAATCAATATATTCATTTTTTAAAACATACTTTATTTTCACATTAATTTTTTAAATAATGTTCTTGATTACCTAAAAAAATGTGAACCTCGCCAACGTTCAACATCAAGATTTTTTTTTGAAATGGAAATATGATCTCGTCCTACGGCAATGACGGCATCTGGTAAAATAAATAGGATAAAGTGCATATTTAATACCACCCAACCTATGTTTATGTTATTATTTTGGTTCCTTGGCTAATTTTTTTGGATAAAATGGTAGCTAACGTTACGTATCGTTTTTGTTTTGGTATCTGACGGTTAAAAAAACGAAAGCGGTAACGTGACTTGATCAAATTACAATTTTAGTCCTAAAAATTTATACAATCTATCAATTTATATCCATAATTCTATGAATTTAAACATGATTTTAATTTTTAGGTTAAAACTATAAATTTTCTATTTTTCTTCTTCCCAAAAGAAATGATCAATTTTGAACCCAATGTAGTCAACCCAGCTCCACCACCACCATCCATCATCATTGTTCCTGGCCTGGAAATTCTAGCACTAGAAATAAAACCCAGATTAGGTAAGTATTTCCCGTGAAAACCTGACCTTAAAAAATCAATTCTTTTTAGGGTTATCCTCTAATGAGAGTGAAGTTTTCAGCTCCACTGGGCATAGAAGAAACCATGGATTAAGCAAACAAAAACCACCCACAAACAAAAAAACTCCAATCTTTACTTGAAAACTTTGAGCAAATACTAACTACCAAGAGAAATACCCTTCAAGGTAAACGAGGTTGGACCAAAGACGGTACCTTTAAACCCTAAAAGAATATGAACAATTTTGACGCGAAGAAGAAAAATAGAAATTTTACAGTTTTAACCCAAAAATTAAAATGATATTTAAATTAATAAAATTTTAAACTAAATTGATAGATTGTATAAATTTTGGAACTAAAACTATTATTTGACCAAACCATATCACCGTTTTCGTTTACTTTTAACGATCGGAATACCAAAATTAAAACGATACGTAGCGTTAGATATTATTTTGTCAAAAAAAAATTAATTGGATACCAAAATAGAAAATGTGCATCGATGGGGTACTAAATATGTAGTTTACCCAAATAAATATTGATGTTGAGTCATATCTCTATATGTCTTTGTGCACAGTCAAATCATCATTCTGATAAATAAAAAAACGAAATCCGCCAAAAATAAATGTTGAAAACTGAATATCAGGGTGCAAAAAAAAAATGTTCGAGAGATCAAATGATTGCAATATAACAAGAGTAATTCTTTTTATACAAAGTTTACACAACCCTGCGTATTTAAATTCTAAATCCTAAAATCAACTCGAAATCTCTAAATTTCAATCTCTAAACCCTTAATTCTAAATCATAAACCATAAAACTCTAAATTCTAATCTCTAAAACTTAAAACCTACACCCTTAAACTATAAATAGATAAGATTGTGTAAAATAAAGTTTGCACGGTTTTTGTTCAGTTGACAATGAAATAATAAGAACCCTCATACTTGAGCATAACTGGAATACTACAACATGAACCAAACTCGGAAAAATGTAATGGAACAGCCTTCAGAAGAATCTAATGCAAGTCCAAAACAAGATTGATTGACAGAATAAATGTGTGACAAGCATCTTATGTTATGGCCATGAATAATACTGATTGAAGCTTGATTTTGGAACACAAATCTCAGTCTTCTATGGATCCAAATTGCCTAATCTTATGGGGATAAGTCAACATTATGCAAACTAAGAAGCAGAGTCGTCATTGAATTCCAGAAATATACTTGAATTTTATAATAAATAATAGTTTATTACAGGCCATTGAAGGAAACAAATGTCGGTTTCGAATTCCAAGACAATAGTTACCTTTTTAACAGACTATATGTCGGCAAATCTTTCACACTGGAGACGCTTGAAAGTGAGAGCTCCTGCTCTAACTGTGTTCTTGTAGACTTCAGAATACCCTATAAAAAGCAAAAAAATATAGAATGAACTATGCAGAAATGTGGAGGGAAATACTGAAACTCGAGGAATTAGAAATATAAAGTTCAAGATACTCGGGATAAAATCATTCATTTCGAATGGTTTACATTGAATTCCATGTATGTAGCCTGTTTCGCAAGCCATTACTTATCCAACATCTGAAAGGCCACACAATAAAGATTGTCGAATGCCATTTCATCTTCGGCAAGTAGTTCCAAAAACAGTCTTCCAGCCTTGGAAGATGG
This sequence comes from Hibiscus mutabilis, assembly GCA_019671005.1. Lineage (NCBI taxonomy): Eukaryota > Viridiplantae > Streptophyta > Magnoliopsida > Malvales > Malvaceae > Hibiscus > Hibiscus mutabilis. Next base: position 9,249,670 of record CM033737.1, on the reverse strand, counting down.
TTTCTCTGCAGGTAAAAACATTTTTACATTAATAAATTCAACCATGACCTAAGACAGCAGATAATTAATTTACTTTGTTCGTTCTAAGATAAGATTCCAACACTTCTCTTATCAGTTAAACAGTGAGCTAATGTCATTGTTCGAGTAATGCCAGAAAAATATATTAGCCTCTATAGGTGATATCGAAAATACAAATTCAATATTTAAACAGTTCTGAATTTCCATCACCTGATTCCAGATCCAACATCTGTTGCAACATAAATGAAATATTGACGCTAGCTGCAGCAAATGGATATTCCCATTCAGATCTCTTCCCATCTTGTTTGTGCAACAACCTCTGGAAAGATTGCTGTTCAAGGAAGGATCAAATCAGAGTTTGACCGACCATGTCTATAGTTCATGCTGATGAAAGAAATGATAGTTTCATTGTTTTGTACACGCTAATAAACTAAAATAAACAAGAAATAAAAGTAGAGCAGTTCCAGATCCTCCATGTGGTAGATCATAATCAACCAAACAAAATCCAGTTAATTAAGGAAGGGAACCAAACCGGATATTTTGTGGCAAAAAAGATGAGATTCTCTAATGATATGAATCCTCCACCCCTTCATATAGCAATGAGATAATATGAACAAGTGTATAAATATATATGATGAGGAAATAAAACCCAACCAAGACAACCAGTTTAAGGGCAAAGCCTGTATACCGAAAATCTGTTGAAGGATCTGGACCTTGCCATCCCATGTCCTTCCAAAGCTCTGATTTAAGAGATGGAAGCTCCCTGTTAGGGTAAGCCAATCTCCATAATTGCTTAAGAGCATCCTGCCAGTCAAATGAAAGTATGATAATCTTTAACTCAAGTTCACATATTTAGTATTTATGGCGAGGGGAGAGAGAGAGAAACCAGAAAGGATGACAACTGGCATTTTCAATTCCGAATTGGCAAATTCTTTTAATCAAAAGTGCATCTAAAGACTATATAATTCACAGAATGAAGTAAAAAAGTGAAAGCAAAATAAGGACAGAAAATACAGAAACACACTGATTATAGCAAAACCTACTTGATGCTCCAGCTGAGATCCATCAAAGGGGACTCCCAATCTTTGCTGAAGACTTCTCAGCCTAGCTTCCTGCAAGGAAAAATAATGGAAACACCAAGACACCTTGGATTAGCAATGATAAAGTGAAACAAAAAGGTCAGTGGAAAAAACGGTTTTTCTTCTCTTTTAAAAGACAAACAACTGAATAACCTATGTAAATATAACTTGTGTGATTTTCCAACTCAACTGTTTTACAGGAAAATCTACAAGAAAAGATCCTTTTAAGCTTTAATTATTTCTCCAAGCTCATCCTTCGAACCACTTAGAAACTCCAACTACCAATAAATATAAAGAAATTTCTTTGCTTTAGTTTTCTCTCACATCCATATCCTTCAGAATCCTGTATTGAGGAAAACTCTCGACCTTCTAGTGCACTACCTCTATAATGCTGTATTAAAATGTCTTTAAAAACTGTAACAGCTGAAAGCAAATTCTCTACCTTCCTTGAAGTTTAGAGCCTGAATTTGATTAGATTTACAACACTCGAGAGCAATCAGATCACATTACCAATTCTCTCAGTCTAATGACATTTTATCAGCTTTGGGCAAGTAAAGCCAATATTTATGAAATTATACTCAAGACTGTCCATTTTGAGTAACAGACTCTTCTAGATCTTAACATAGGATTTGATAAACTCTTGCTTCTCTAAAGGTCTCCTTGACACATCCCCTTAAGGAAAAAGAAGACCAAAATGAAGAGGAGAGAAAACAATAAGTTCATCATCAGAGCATGCCTCTGTCATAACCCAAATGGCTGCACCAACCCCGGCCACGTCCCCCCCCCCCTTTTCAAATAATAATAATAATAATAAGGTTGTCCAAATCCAGAAAAATACATTGAAAAAAAATGCAATGCTGATTATACCTGTATAGGATCAAGTTCAGGCTCAAGAAGTCTCCACTTTGATCCATTTTGGATGTTACCGGGTAGAGGTAAAAATTGTGCAATGAATAAAACAGATCCAAGGATAATGTTTGCTGGCAAAGCCAAAATTAAACTATCAGCAATCCAAACTGCTACAAGACTCCCACCATTTACGAGAAAAGCAAAGAATGTAATAACTAAAGTCACATAAGGGCATTATATTCATGGTAGAAAACCAAGTAATCAAGAAAACATGCTTTTTTTGGCCTACAGTTTAATTATACAGTTTCAAACTATATCCTTCTCTTTAAACTGTATAATGTCTTTAAGGATGCATTTACTTCACAAAATGCCACCAATTAGGATCATTTTAGTTCACATAGAGAACCAAACAAGAGAAGAACTAGATTACATAGCGTTTAGAACCCATCATTTCTCCGGTTTTACTTGCACAACTTTTCCCTTTTGGCGTATACACTTCTCTTTTTACAATGAACACAACTGCCCTCCATTATATATGAATCAATGTGAAGTTATAAAGTAATGTGATGAATATATAAGACCAATTACAAAACAGATGGGGCACTTCTGTTTCTATGAACTATGTTGATAAAGAGAGATTCCAACAACCATGCTTTTTATCAGGGGTATCTTCGGAAAATGCTTAGAAGATGTGAGGAGAGTACTCAGAAAACTCATGTAAAAAGCTCCCCATGCTGCATAAGCATATTTACATAGACACAAGTGTATCCAAATTATAAGCATAGTTTAGTAATCTAGTAAACAGATATGCACAACAGATTAGTACCTGACTAACTTAATGGTTTAACTTTTGAAGTTAGCCACCAGCACCAAAATAAAAAATAGAGTACAAGTAGATTGCAGCTGCAATTATAGACATTAAAAACAAGAAAATCCCAAATCTGAAACCAGAAAGCACACTCATAATAGCTCACCTATCCATTGTATCCATTCCACGATCAAGTTAACGAACAAAATCAGCCAACGTAAATGTTTGTTCCTTTGCTCTTCACCACAAATATCGTTTAGAATTCTCCCCTACAACATATTAGAGAAGGTAAATTTAACATTTGCAGTACTCTCTCCCCCTTCTTGCAAAAAATGTATACTCAACATAGGCAATGGCAAAATCACCTCAGACTGTCTGCCACCGTAATCGCGATTCCCTAACAAAGGTTCATGTACACCATCTAATCCCGACATCTTATGATTTTCATTCCTCAGACTGCCAACATGTCCATGATGAAGCCGGCTTCGCAAGGCACCAGCACTCATTAATTACAGCTTATGATTTGCACCAATTACTCTTAAAACCCTAACAATTTAAAGAAAAAAAGGGGAAACAATACATCTAAAATCCCCCAAACTGTAAAAATAGGTTAAACAAGAAATTGCCCAACGTTACAATTAACACTAAAAATGGCTGGCAACAAAAATAGACACAAATTTGTATCTCAAAGATGTTATAAATACAATGAACAAAATTAAACAAGCAATCAAAAATTCAAATGACTAATGAGCATCTTATTTCAGCATCCAGATTCTACTGAAAATGTTCAAATTAGGTTTAAAATACGCATCCAAAAAAGGGATGAAAAAAATAAATAAAAGCTAAACAAACCTTTCATTATTTTCAACAACCCGCAAAAACAAGGGAAATCAGAGAGGGGAAAAAACTTACACGAATGCTGAAATCGAAATTGGAGAAGGCCTTAATGTACAATTAGAGGAAACCCTGAAAGCTATAAGGAAAGCTGGTAAAACACCAAAAAAATTCAACAAAAAAATACAGAAATATCTGAATATTTAGCTTTAATTAAGAAAAAAAACAGGGTTTTGAGAATTTTGAATCTCTGAAATTTCAACCCCTCCGGTGATTATATTTTTGTTATTATTATTAGGTTTCCTGGTCGTTGGGACGTTGGAGGGGAAAAGGAGAGATTCCAAAATCCAATTTTAATTAGGATTATAATTTATTATTAATTATTATTCAGATGCTAATCATCCTTTAAATAAGCTTTTTTATACCCCCTGAAATAGCTATGTTTGGGGGGAATGGTTAAATTTTATTATTAGTTCCTATATTACGTATAAATTATGAATTCAATCCATATACTTTAATTTAATCCATTTGATTTTCTGTAATTTTTTTGAGCTTTAAAATTTCAGTTTTAATTTTAAAATAATCAAATTGGAGAACAAAAACTAAATCTACTGTTCATAAATAAATTTAATTAAATTAAATTTAACGGTTATTATCAAAAGTAAGATTAAAATTTAAAAAATTAAAAATATTAAAACTAAAAACGACCGAACTGAAATATTTTTACCAAAAGTCAAAAATAGTAATAGAGTGAGCCTAAGACAAGGATTATCTCATATTTGTATAAATGTAGATGTTTATGCTTATAATTGTTCCCCACCACTTTTTCAGGCTCCTTTTTATTAATGAAGTTTCAACTTAATATTATAAAATTTTATATCTTTAATATTTTATTTACATAATCTTGGTATATATAATTTTTAAATTGTGTATAGCATATATATATATATATATAATATAACTTTTTAGCCGCTCTATCTTAAATTTCTGTATTTCTGCAACTTTGCTCTTTGATGGGTGGTCGACAATAAATTTTAGTATTGGTTGTCGACCACCGGGTCTATTATTTTTTTTTATTTTTTCTTGTTTTTCATATTATAATAAAAATCTTTGCCTTTGTGGCATGCGTTTTCTCTATCCTTGTGAAACGTTTTTCTTTGATTTTTTGTGGTTCGTTTCATATGTCCTTGTGGCATGATTTCAGCATACCTTAGCGGTCAGTTGATGCTCGTACAGAGATCTTCACGGCGCTAATCTTTGATTATGGTTCTGTCGGTGGTCTTAGAAAGATGGATTCCCACTTGATTGATGGTTGGTTGCCGATATAATTAGACATGGGTAGCGGAGCAATCTGTCTGATAGCTTGGTTCGCTCACCATTCTTTTTTACCCCGTAAAGTGTCTCGTTTAGATAGAGACAATAAGATTCAGGAAGGTTATGGATTTTGGAATGCTAATCTCGATGGAAGTGTCTGCTTTTCTTTGCACCATTGTAAGAGACTTTTAGTGGACTTGTCCCTTTTTTTTCTCTTTTTGATGCATTTATTGTATTATCTTTCATGGTGATTAATAAAGTTCAGATGTCATTGTTCAATATATATATATATATACATAATTTTGGCTAATCAGCAATGTTGCCCCTAATTTTTTTTGTAATTTTACCCTCATCATCAGTCAATTGCAGTAATATTGCCCTTTGACCGATGTTGACTGTTAAAGTGCTGATGTGGCAGTTAACGATGAAGTCATTCAATTGCAGGAATTTTGCCCTCGAAGTCATTCAATTGCAGGAATTTTGCCCTCGGTTTATTTAGTTTTTAAATAAAATTGGATAAATAATTTAGTTTTTCGAGTTGAACTTTTACAAACAGAATATATGAAAAAATCGATTAACAAATTGATGTAAATATCATTTGGGTCCCTGGTAATTTTAAAAATAAGCAAAGTGAGAGCTCTCACAAAAAATCAAAATATCCTTCAATTTTTTTAAAAAAATTCATAAACTTAATAAAAATAAATAAGATATTCAAAAAATTATTGAAAATAAAAACTAATATAAAAATTAAAATGTATTAGGAATTATAAAATGATAAAATATAAATATAAAAATGAAAGAGTATTTGTAAAGTATTAAAAAATTGAACAATTTCACCAAATAATAATACATAAATATAAAGTTATAAATAAAAAAATCAAAATATTTATAAAAAACCATTAAAAAAGTCCTCCACTGTTTTTGGTTATGCTAAGTCAACTAATATTCTTTGAACATATTTTTAATAGAATCATCCTTCTATTAGAGTAGTAATAAAACTTATCATTTTTAATAGAATCATCCTTTCATTAGAGTAGTAATAAAACTTATCAAATATTAATGAGCGTCAATTTAGTGTAGAAAAGCGAAAGAAAGTTTGATGAAATTGTTCAATTTTTTAATACTTTACAAATACTTTTTAATTTTTATATTTATATTTTATCATTTTATAATTCCTAATACATTTTAATTTTTATATTAGTTTTTATTTTCAATAATTTTTTGAATATCTTATTTATTTTTATTAAGTTTATGGATTTTTTAAAAAATTGAAGAATATTTTGATTTTTTGTGAGAGTTTTCACTTTGTTTATTTTTAAAATTACCAGGGACCCAAAGGATATTTACATCAATTTGTTAATCGATTTTTTCATATATTCTGTTTGTAAAAGTTCTACTCGAAAAACTAAATTATTTATCCAATTTTATTCAAAAACTAAATAGACCGAGGGCAAAATTCCTGCAATTGAATGACTTCGAGGGCAAAATTGCATGAATGACTTCATCGTTAACTGCCACATCAGCACTTTAACAGTCAACATCAGTCAAAGGGCAATATTACTGCAATTGACTGATGATAAGGGCAAAATTACAAAAAAATTAAGGGCAACATTGCTGATTTCGGATTACTATAGGGCAAATTTGACCCTATATGTTCAATAAACAATAAGATTTTTGTTTTAATGATAAATTGAGGTTTGAGAATTTTAAGACTCTATTAGTATATTATTTATTAGTTGAGACTAATTCAATTTGGATATTTGTAGATCTTCATTATTGGGACAATCATTTCAATCTATTTCGTTTCATTCACAATATAACACCCCTAAAATTGGCCTAGCTGAAAATTGGATTCCGGTGACTGAGAATTTTAATATTCGAAGAGTCAAAATGAACATTGACCATTGACCATGTGTTTAATTTCATATATATAAAGGATCAATTAGGCATTTTCATTGACTTTGGACTATATCGTAAGTATTAGAAAACTTAAGGAACATTGTATAGTGACTAAATTGTAAAGATAGAGTTTTAGGCGGCCAAAGTGAAAAGATTGAGAAGTTGGAGGACCAATTGAGTAATTAACCCTAAAGGAATTAGTCACTCTTCTACGTGGGCTATCGAGAAGGAATTACTTCACGTAAAGGTTTTCTAAATTGCTTTAGTAATTAAAGAAAATATAGGAAAGAAAGATGATAGAAATCACTCCATCGGGTAAACTCCAAGCAAACATCTCCTCTCCTCCTACCTAAGCACACACCTCTATTGGAGCTTCATCCAAGCTTCGATCTCCTTTGGCTTATTGAACCTAGCTAGTTTCTAGCAATTAATTAAGGTAAGCCAATTGATTTTCGATTGATTTTCATGATGAATTCATGGAGAAATCATGAAATCGAACCTAATGAAACCTTAATTAATTCTCATGAAATCTTGAGTTTATTTATTGTGTTTTATTGTTAGGAATAGCCATAGATATTGTTTATGACCATTTAATTCATAAAAGTGGATTTTGATAAACTTCTGTGTATTCTCTATTTAGCTCAATCTATTGGTGGAGAGGATTCACCAACACTTAACAAGCCTCCTAACAAAGAAATTGTAATCCGAGAGTCCCAATAGCTTCGAAATCCTCGGTAAGTGTAGTTGTGTTATGAGATTAGCTAGGTTTCATCCTTTGCATTCTATCATTGTGGTAAGCACGGTTTATCATTTTGGTAAGCTTTGGTAAGCTTGAATTCATTGATATGTTGATTTACAATTGATAAGTGTTCAAAAGTACTATTTTTCTTACCATTTTTACTCATATTATTGTTAGACTTAGGCTCATATTAGTTGCATAATTAGCCATTCATGCATTAATCCATGTTTCATTCCATCGTTGAGCTTGATTACATAACTTGGTAGTTTTTGTGGGAAAAGATGTTGCTTTGGTGTGTTTTGTGTGTATGTACAGGATCACTTGCCAAAGAAAGGCTAGAGCTAGTTGCCAGGGCAATGCATGAAGGAGATGCCGAGCTAGTTGCCAGGGCAATGCATGAAGGAGACGCCGAGCCAGTTGCCAGGGAAATTGTCGACAAAGAGCAAAGGTGATATGGTAGTCAAAATTGATGACTAGACAAGCCCAAGATGACGTGGAGCAAAGGCCAATCCCAAAGGAATTTGATTTCCATGAAGAGATTAAAGAAGAATTAAATTCCAAGAAGATAGGAGAAGTTCTAGTAGGAATATAATTATAATAAAGAATTATATTCTTTAAAGATAATTTAATTCCAACTTAACTTCCTCATCAAAGAAGGACTTTGACCTAGCCCTATAAATAAGAGGTCATATCGTCAAACTCCAAGGAGAGCAAAAAGAGGGGAATTTCGACAACTCCAAGGAGGGCAAGAGGAGAGAACTTTCGACAAGCATCTTGGGCAAGGAGGATTTCGACAAGCCTCATTCTTCATCCTTTTCTTTCTTGTTCGATTGGGTTCATGCTAGGGATTATTTATCTTGTGTTTCTTTGGAACCTAGCCATGAACTAAATCTATTTGGCTATGGTTATTGTGTTTTGTGGTTGTGAGAAACTATTGGATTTTGTTTAGGTAATAAGAGTTTGCACTTTTCTATTCAAGGTTTATTCATTCTTGGTTCTTATTCTTGTTTGCGAGTGAATTGGGAGAGGATCTCGTAACTTTATCTATTTATCTAATATCGGGAGAGTTAGATTCAAGAAATGAATGAATATGATCTTTATTCAATCTATTGATGGTGAAGATTAATCCGGCTTAGGAATAAGTTAAGGATTTCAACGGCTAAGAGGAGCGCAAGATTGGTTGTTGTTCACCCTTAATTCACGCAGGGATGTATTATCAAGGCATGTACAAGTAGCTAGAGTTTTGACTTAGGGATAAGAAGAAACCATTGAAGAACGTTCTGCCGAACCTTGAAGGTTGCTGCCCAGACTCCCAAGTAGTTGCCCAACTAGTCGCCCAGGCAAACATCGATTAGTTGCCAAGGCAACCCCGTTGTGCAAGTTGCCACGACAACTGAGTTGCCCGTGCACTCTTTTACCAAGACGATCCAATCGGCTATCACACCTCAACTCACGATAACCTGGCCTATCTCTCTCTCATTTGATCTCATTTATTCTTTTACTTTATTGCTTTCTAGATTAGTTATTAGTTAAACTCCTATAATCCTTTATTTGTGTTTTTACTTTTTACAGTGCAAGAGACTAGATTCTTGAAGTGGCACCAATCTCTGTGGAGACGATATCTTTTATACTATAACTTGCAACGTGTATACTTGCACAATTGCGTAGCAGTTATTACGCGCAACAACAATCAAATTGCAATATAGTATTTTCATTGTCATTGATTGGATAACATTGAATATAAACATGGTGAGTATCGATCATTGTAAAATTATGACATTTACATCAGACCTTGGATACAAGTATATATTGGATACAATTGGCATGCCAATAGAATTCATTGAGCACACGTACGAGTAGACTACGATCCTTGGGATAAGAACCTTATGGCGATGTTGGAGGGATGATTAAGTATTTGGTCTTGGCGATGTCGGTAGGATTGACTATTCATTGACCTAATGATGTTGGTGGAATTTGTATATCCATTTGTTACTATGATCCAACAAAAAATATGTATCTTGATTATAAAGTTCATGGTATGCATACACATAGTTAAAGTATGTTTACTACATGCCTAATATGGTATAACATGGTTTTCTACATTGACATTATGACACTGAACTCATTGGTATGCATTATCGTTTAATTTGTTATTGTTGATAACTATCTCACTAGGCTGTGTAAGCCTAACATAGTTCATTGCATCCTTTTCAGGTTCTATAGCTCCTTGACGACGATCATGGTTAGCCGGTAGCAAGTCACCTCTGAGTCTTATTTTGTAATGTATATTTACCCTTTTGAACTCCTACAATGATGGCGTATGGCTTGAGCATGTTTTGTATGACATAATGGATATGCTCGAATGTAAGCTTAGGTATGCTATGCTTGTATGGTATGTTTTGGATTTTGATATGGTAATTGAGATTGTATATATGGTTAAATTACATATTAATAGCTTAGTCATTGTTAAAGAGGCTAAAATGTGGCATGAGTATGAAACATAGGTCATAAAAACACATTGAGGGTCATAGTTATTGATTAAAGAGTCATAGGACATGTTTTGGCTAAGTGATTGATGCAAAAATAGCAGAATATGGAATTGCAGAGCAGGGCGCACTGATACGGGTAGGTGCGTATCGATACAGGTGTGCATATTTAGACCAAATAACTAAGGGGGTACCGATACAACTGTTGCGCGTAATAAGTGCTACGCAATTGTACAAGTATACACGTTTCAAGTTATAGTATAAAAGATATCGTCTCCACAGGGATTGGTGCCACTTCAAGAATCTAGTCTCTTGCACTGAAAAAAGTAAAAACACAAATAAAGGATTATAGGAGTTTTAACTAATAACTAATCTAGAAAGCAAATAAGTAAAAGGCGATGTAATTAAATGAGAAAGATAGGCCAGGTTATCGTGAGTTGAGGTGTGAAAGCCGATTGGATCGTCTTGGTAAAAGAGTGCACGGGCAACTCAGTTGCCGTGGCAACTTGCACAACGGGGTTGCCTTGGCAACTAATCGATGGTTGCCTGGGCGACTAGTTGGGCAACTACTTGGGCGACTAGTTGGGCAACTACTTGGGCGTCTGGGCAGCAATCTTCAAGGTTCGGCAGAGCGTTCTTCAATGGTTTCTTCTTATCCCTAAGTCGAAACTCTAGTTACTTGTGCATGCCTTGATAATACATCTCTGCGTGAATCAAGGGTGAACAACAACCAATCTTGCGCTCCTCTTAGCCGTTGAAATCCTTAACTTATTCCTAAGCCGGATTAATCTTCACCATCAATAGATTGAATAAAGATCATATTCATTCGTTTCTTGAATCTAACTCTCCCGATATTAGATAAATAAATGGAGTTACGAGATACTCTCACAATTCACTCGCAAACAAGAATAAGAACCAAGAATGAATAAACCTTGAATAGAAAAGTGCAAACTCTTATTACCTAAACAAAATCCAATAGTTTCTCACAACCACAAGACACAATAACCATAGCCAAATAGATTTAGTTCATGGCTAGGTTCCAAAGAAACACAAGATAAATAATCCCTAGCATGAACCTAATTGAACAAGAAAGAAAAAGATGAAGGATGAAGCTTGTTGAAATCCCCCTTGCCCTAGATGTTTGTCGAAAATTCTCTCCTTTTGCTCTCCCCTTGAAGTTGACGATATGGCCTCTAATTTATAGGGCTAGGTCGAAGTCCTTCTTTGAGGAGGAAGTTAAGTTGGAATTAAATTATCTTTAAAGAATATAATTCTTTATTATAATTATATTCCTTCTAGAACTTCTCCTATCTTCTTGGAATTTAATTCTTCTTTAATCTCTTCATGGAAATGAAATTCCTTTGGGATTTTGTTTTGCTCCATGTCATCTTGGGCTTGTCTAGTCATCAATTTCGACTACCATATCACCTTATTCTTTGTCGACAATTACCCTAGCAACTGGCTCGGCGTCTCCTTCATGCATTGGCCTGGCAACTAGCTCTAGCCTTGCTTTGGCAAGTGATCCTGCACATACACACAAAACACACCAAAGCAACATCTTTTCCCACAAAAACTACCAAGTTATGTAATCAAGCTCAACGATGGAAGGAAACATGGATTAATGCATGAATGGCTAATTATGCAACTAATATGAGCCTAAGTCTAACAATAATATGAGTAAAAAGGGTAAGAAAAATAGTACTTTTGAACACTTATCACACCCCCAAACTCGAACTATTGCTTGTCCTCAAGCAATGCAAACTAATAATTACCTGCCAAAACTTCAATTTTCACAAACTTAGCTTTGAACTTGATTTCAATTCTCAGAACCAGGGCACAAAGTATGATTGGCTTTTCATTTTTCGGAAAACTTATGAGTTACTCGGAATCAAACTATAATGCTTATGAGTGTGTGCGGAGTTGTGTGCAAGTTGATTTTTTGGATTCTATGCAAACAAGAGGTTTTCAAATTACTTATTTGGGTTCTTTTTAACATGTTTTAACTAGAGCCAGTTTTGGGCACATCTAGTGTTTTGTTTTTAGTTTTCTTAAGTTAATTAATTTATTCGACTAGAGCCGATTTTGGGCACCTCTAACGATCAATTTTTAGCATATACTAGAGCCAGTTTTGGGTACCTCTAGCAATCAATTTTTTAGCACATGCTAGAGCCAATTTCGGGCACCTCTAGCGATCAATTTTTTAGCACATGCTAGAGCCAATTTCGGGCACCTCTAGCATTCATCCAATTTTTATTCTAATCCCCCAATTTGTTTAATTATCAACCTAAGTTCACTAGAATTCCTTAAATCAATCAAACCACAACAGTGTTTCCTCAAATTTAGCATCATAGTATAATTCTAAGTTTTTCTCCATGGTTATCCTAGAATAAAAATTCTATCAATTAAGTGCATTGGCAAAGTCATCATCGGATATTCATCAAATCTAGGCAATTCTTGTTCCAACTAAAGGCATGGCAAGCAATTTATGTATCCTAAATGTAATACTTAAGATGAATGTAACTAAACATGGTAACTACTAATAACAATCCCCCCCAAACTCGAGTGAGGCATTGTCCTCAATGCATGCATTAAAGAAAAATAAAAATAACGAAAAATAAAGTGCAAGCGATGACTTACTCTAAGAGTTCGTCATCGTGGATGATTAGTTTCCTTTTGGTCGGTGTCTTGATTCTCTTGCTTGAACGCGATGGTTGTTTTCTTGTTGCCGGTGGTGGAATCGATCCTCGTACGGGGTTGTCCTCATCGTCCTATTCATCAATGTCATTGGTTTTTCGCTTGGAGGATTCAATTGGTGTGGTCTTTGTTGGTGCAATGGAGGACACGTCCGAATCTGAAAAATTAGAAAATGATTCTGTATGAGTTGATTCGGGCATAGATGCTTTACCTTTGGCTTTTGCAGTGGTTGCCGGGACGTCTTTAGCTTTGGTTGCCGTGGCATCTTCAGGGTTGGTTGCCGTGGCATCTACTTGTGTAAGCACGATGTAGGTTGCCGCGGCATCATCTGTTGCGGTTGCCGTGGCGACTACTTCATTGGGTGTCGAGGCAAGAATCTCGGCAGGAAAGATTGGGAACGGCACGCGATTGTCCGAGAACTTTTCTAGGATGACTTGGGTGATGGCATTGTTGTGCTCCTTCATGTACCGCATGAACATTATTTGTCGGTCTTCAATTTGCCTTAGGTGGCTCACTAATGGTTGTAAGAGTGCTTCAAAGTGTCTCGGGTTGATGGCCGAGTTGCCCGGGTGTTAGGTGTTTGGGCATTAGGGATTGCCGGGGCGACAGGAGTTGCCGCAACAATTGGAGGCCTTGAAGATTTTCTCGGTGCCTCTCCCATTAGCTTTCAGATTTGTGCTTGATTCCAACCGGACTTTGGTAGGGCCTTTTCATCGGTGGACTCACTTGGGACATGCATCTCCTTGCAAAGATTAGAAATTAAGCAAGGGAAGAAAAGAGAACCCTTATCTTTTGAGCTACATACAAAAATCTCATCACAAATAATTTTCCAATGTTAATGATGCGATTATGCAAAATAGAATGTATAAGAAAAAGACGTGGTATATCAACGGTAGTATTGTGTGTGGTGGGCATTAAAGAAGTTTTAACAAACTTATTCCATAGTTTTACCTCAGGTTTAAGCCGAAGGTGATTTATCGTGCCCTTGTATTTACCGTCGTTCCAATGAGTTCCCGGTTGAGTGAGTTCTTGAAGCACCTTGTCGAGTTGCTTGGGCGTGATTTGATCAACGAAGGCTTGATGCTTGTCATTCTCAATGTAAAGCCCGTAAAAGGTGTTGACGTTTTCGGGGCTTATGAGTATGGCCTTGTCACGAACAAAAACATAAGGATTATCCTGGTTAGGCGAGTGAGCATAGAATTCTCTTACCCATGAGATGTTGCCCGGTTCCGGTTGATGGAAAAAGATTTGCCACTTTTAATGTGCAATCCTCTCGAAGATGAATGGTTCAAGGCCGAAATCTTGATAAGAGTTGGAGTATTCAAAGCCTTGTTCTTCATAAATCTTCCGGCTTTCAAACTTGGAGTGAAATCTTTCTTGAACCATCGGTGTAGCAAACTTCTTGTATCTTGGTTCTTTGGAGGAACTTGGATGAACTAAAAATTTAACTTTGGATGCCATGATGATCTTGGTTGTGAGTTTTGTAAAAACAAATAAAATAAAATAAAAGAAACTAAAGAGTTGCAAGATAAAAAGTAGGAATAGGTTAAGGGTGATTTGTTTTATAGAAAAGATAGGTGGTAAATATGGTGGGTGGGATTAGGGGAAGACAAAAAAAAGAGTTTTGGTTTAGGGGGAGGGTGACGGAAAGGGGGGTTTAATTAGGGTAAGTTGGAGGCTTTATATAAGCCTTAGATTTAGCCCATTAATTTCCTTGTTGAAGATGTTTTCCTTCTTGGATTAAAATTCCTCTTTATCTTGAACTCTTTTCCTACAATTCAAAGACAAATCAAATAAGGATTAAAATTAAATATAAACTAATAAAAGAAAATAAATAAAGATGTGTAAAGGGATTCTTAAACTTAAAGAAAGATAAAACAAAAGAAAATAATCTATCCTAAAAAAACAAATAATCGAAAGTAATAATAAAAAAATAAAAAAATTAAATAGTTCGAAAAAAAATAAAAATAAAAATAAAATTAAAAATAAAATAAAAATAAAATAAAATATCGAAAGGAGAGCATGATCATGCATCTCCTAAGGTGACCACTTCTTTGTTACGTTCCACATGGGCACCATTGTAGTGTTTCAATCTTTGTCCATTAACTTTGAATTCATGTTTGTCAGTGATGGACTTGATTATCACGGCACCATGGGAGAATGGTTTGACAACTTCGAATGGTCCCGACCATCTTGATTTCAGCTTTCCTGGAAAAAGTTTTGGCCGAGAATTGAATAAGAGAACTAGTTGTCCTGACGTGAATTGCCGCGGCAATAGTTTCTTGTCATGCCATTGCTTTGTTTTCTCCTTGTAGATTCGTGCATTGTTATAGGCGAGTGCACGGAATTCTTTTATCTCATTGAGGTCCAACAAACGCTTTTGTCCGGCACTTTCCCAATCCATATTCACGATCTTGATTGCCCATTATGCCTTGTGTTCGATTTCCACCGGTAAATGGCATGTTTTGCCATAGACAAGTCGGAAGGGGGACATACCTAAGGGTGTTTTGAATGCAGTGCGATATGCCCAAAGTGCGTCACCTAGTCTTAATGACCAATCCTTCATAGAGGGATTTACAACTTTCTCGAGTATACCCTTCAATTCCCGGTGGGAAATTTTTGCTTGCCCGTTGGTTTGTGGGTGATATGCCGTGGCGATCTTGTGTGATATGCCGAAGCATTGCAACATCTTGGCAATAAGTCTGTTTTCAAAATGCTTGCCTTCGTAACTGATAATTGCTCTCGGCATCCCAAACTGTGTAAATATGTTTTTCTGCAAGAATCGTTGCACGGTCTTGGAATCGTTGTTGGGAACTGCAACTGCCTCAACCCATTTAGACACGTAGTCGACGGCAAGTAGAATGTAGAGGTTGCCGAACGAAGATGGGAAAGGTCCCATAAAATTGATCCCCCATACATCAAACAATTCCACCTCGATGATGTTATGGAGCGGCATCTCATGTCGTCTAGAGATATTGCCCGTCCTCTGGCAACGATCACATTGCTTGTAAAAGTCTTGGGCATCTTTGTACAATGTTGGCCAATACAAACCGGATTGCAAAACTTTGGCCGCGGTACGAGTTCCTCCAAAATTTCCTCCATAGGGTGAAGAATGACATTGCCGGAGTACATTCTGTTGCTCTTCTTCAGGGACACATCGGCGTATAACCTGATCTGCACATTGTTTAAACAAAAGAGGCTCATCCCAAAAGTAATGCTTAGCATCATGGCGGAACCGCTTCTTCCCTTGGTGAGTAAGGCCATAAGGTAAAATACCACAAACAAGGAAATTAACTAAATCCGCGTACCAGGGTATTGCCGAGACATGTGCTGCCGTGGCGACTGCTCCCAAAATTGCCGAGGCGTACGCGTCAAAGGCTGCTGCGGCATCGAGAGTTGCCGAGGCGTGCACGTCCATGGTTGCCGAGGCGTCGAGGGTTGCCGAAGCATGCGCGTCCATGGTTGCCGAGGCAACTAAAAGTTGTTCATCCGGGAATGCATCTCATATCTCTAGATCCGCGTCCTCCTCCCTATTGCGTTCTAAACATGATAAGTGATCGGCCACTTGATTTTCTGTTCCTTTCCTATCCTTAATTTCAATATCAAATTCTTGTAAAAGTAATATCCAACGAATCAAACGAGGTTTGGCATCCTTTTTAGCAAATAGATATTTGATTGTTGAATGGTCCGTATGAACAATTACCTTTGTACCAATCAAATAGGATAGGAACTTGTCAAATGCGAAAACTACAGCTAGTAACTCTTTCTCTGTTGTTGTGTAATTCACTTTAGCACTATTAAGAGTTTTACTAGCGTAGTATATCACATGGAATGTCTTACCTGTGCGTTGGCCTAGGACTGCTCCTACCGCGAAATCACTTGCATCACACATGAGCTCAAAAGGTAGCGTCCAATCTGGTGGAACAACAATGGGTGCTGAGGTAAGCTTTTCCCTTAGGATTTTGAATGCTTGGGTGCAAGAATCATCAAAATCGAATACTTTATCATGTTCAAGCAAATTGCACAAGGGTTTAGTGATTTTAGAAAAATTATGAATGAACCTCCTGTAAAAATCTGCATGTCCAAGAAAGCTTCGAATTCCTTTAACCTAACTTGGTGGGGGTAATCTCTCGATCACGTCCACCTTGGCTTTGTCTACTTCAATTCCCTTGGATGAAATCTTGTGGCCGAGCACTATTCCTTCATCTACCATAAAATGGCACTTCTCCCAATTGAGGACTAAATCAGTTTCTTCACATCTTGCCAACACCTTTTCTAAATTGCTGAGACAGCTGTCAAAGTCATTACCAAAAACAAAAAAATCATCCATGAAGATCTCAAGGAAGTATTCGACCATGTCTGAAAAGAGTGTCATCATGTATCTTTGGAAGGTTGCTGGGGCGTTACACAATCCGAACGGCATCCTTCAGAAAGCATAAGTACCGTATGTGCATGTGAAGGTTTTTTTTTTCTTGATCTTCTGGTGCTATGGCAATTTGATTGTAACCTGAATAACCATCAAGAAAACAATAAAAGGGTTTACCTGCAAGACGGTCAAGCATTTGATCAATAAAGGGTAACGGGAATTGATATTTCCTAGTGGCTTTGTTTAGCTTTCGATAATCCATACAAACCCTCCAACCGATCACAGTCCTGGTTGGAATGAGTTCATTGTTTTCATTACTTACCACCGTTATACCTCCCTTTTTCGGTACACATTGTACCGGACTTACCCATGTACTATCAGAGATAGGGTATATAATGCCGGCGTCAAGCCACTTGATGATTTCTTTCATTACAACCCCTTTCATGGCATGATTCAGTCTCCTCTGGGCCTCAATTGAAGGTTTGTGATCATCTTCCAACAAAATCTTGTGCATGCACACTGCCGGGCTAATTCCCTTCAAGTCGGCAATTGTCCACCCTATTGCCTTTTTGTGTAGCTTCAACATTTTGATCAGCCTCTTTTCCTGCTCAGGTTGTAACTTAGAAGAAATAATTACAGACAATGTATTATCGGTTCCTAAGTATGCATATTTTAGTTGCTCTGGCAATTGTTTCAACTCTAGAATCGGTGGTTGTTTAATAGAGGGTTTTTTGAGCTTACCTTCCTTACCTGAGTAATCCAGTGGTTCAAAGTATGTACCTAGTTGATTGACTAGCCAATTTACCTCTTCTTGTTGTTCCTCATCGACCGGTTCTTCTTATTCCCCAGGTTCCTCTTGATCGACAATGTAGTTGCCGAGGTAACTAAATTTGTCGTCGAAGTTAAACTCTGCCGTGGCATGAAGAAGTTGGCATTCTTCTGGATCATCGGCATGCCTTAGTGTTTGGAACACATTTAGTTTAACTTGTTGGTCATTCACCCTCATTGTGAGTTCTCCCTTTTCAACATCGATCAAAGTTTTCCCTTTTGCTAGAAATGGTCTCCCGAGAATGATAGGTGCATGTTCATCTCCTTCACAATCCAAAACAATAAAGTCAGGGGGAAAAATAAATTTATCAACTTTTACCAGTATGTCATCGATTTTTCCCTCTGGATGCACATAGGATCTGTCGGCTAGCTGTAGCATAACTGTTGTAGGTCTCGCCTTCCCGATTCCTAGTTTCTGGAAAACTGATTTAGGCATCAAGTTTATGCTAGCCCCAAGGTCGCATAATGTTTTCCCGACATAGTGGTTTCCAATGGAACAGGGTATTGCGAATCTTCTAGGATCCTTCAACTTGGGTGGCATACGATTCTGCAACATTGCCATGCATCCCTCTGTTGCGGCAACCGTTTCAAACTCTCCTAGCCTTGTTCTCTTGGACACAATATCTTTAAGAAACTTGGCATAGTTTGGTATTTGTTCAATTGCTTCCACCAATGGCAAGTTGATGTGGACTTGCTTTAGGATATCAAGAAACTTCTTGAATTGATATTCTTGCTTTTTTCACTTCAACCTTTGTAGGAATGGTGGTGGAAGTCGGATATCTTCGATCCTTTCATTGGTTTAGAACCTGATTGATGGCATTGCCGGGATAACTAGAGTTGTCGAGGCACTATCAATTGGGGTTGCCGAGGCATGCTTATCACAAGTTGCCGAAGCATCCTTATCATCAGTTGTCTAGGCATGCTTATTGCCGGTTGCCGCGACAATTCCTGGTTCAACATCTGAGGCTTTGCCGCTAGGTTCGTCTTGATCTTTTTGTGGAGTTTTGTTTGATGAGCGGGCTTGAGCCTCTCTAAGTTGTTGGCCACTTCTAGTGGTGATCGCCTTACATTGCTCATGGCCAGTTCCTCTTGCGACTTCAGTATTGCTAGGTAAACCTCCTTGCGGTCTAGTATTCAGATTTTGAGCAAAATGTCCGACTTGATTTCCCAATGATTTGATTGTCGCCTCTTGGTTTCGCAATATCATCTCGGTCCTGTTAATAAAAGCATCAGTTCTTTTTATGAAGTTACTATTCTCAGCCATATAAGATTCAGTTTTCATTTTAAAAGTATTTAGAGAATTTTCCAAAGAACTAGATGTTGCCGGTTGTTGCTGCGGTAACTGTTGATGTGGCATATTCTGCTGGAATCCTGATGCTTGTGCATTCTGATTGTTCTGGTTTAGAGCATTGTTGGGATTACTCCATAAAAAATTTGGGTGCTTCTTCCAAGCTGGATTGTATGTATTGGACATCACATTGGTGTTTCGATTGTAATTCCCCACATAGAAGCTGGATTCCGGATTCTGCATACATTCAAAATAATCATGGTTATCACCATATAACTCACAAAAAGAATCCATTACCTTGACCTCATGTGTGTTGTTTGGTTTTTGCATGTTCTGGACCATCTTGGTTAAAGTGGCCAATTGTGCCGAAATTGAATCTGATGATCCTAGTTCATGTATTGTGGCTTGGCGTCTAACTCCTCATCTTTAGTAGAGGGGAATCGATAATCATTCTTGCCCAGCCTGTTTAGAATTTGCATTGCTTTCTCCGGCGACTTATCTAGAAGTATGCCGTTTGCCGAGGCATCTAGCATCATCATTCTTGGTGTATTCACGGCGTTGTAAAACATTGTTACTTGAGTCCACAATAGGAATCCGTGTAGGGGGCATTTGTGTAGAAGTTCTCTATATCGCTCCCAAGCCTCGTACATGGATTCATCATTTGCCTGCCTAAAAGAAGTAATGTCGTCACGAAGCTTATCAGTCAAATTTGTAGGATTAAACCGAGCAAGGAAATCACGACAAAGACCAGTCCAAGATGTTATTGATCCTGCAGAAATGCTATTCAACCATGTTTTCGCCCTATCCCTCAGTGAATAGGGGAATAATCTTAATCGTAAGACATCGGGGGTGACTCCGTGTATTTTGAACGAGTTGCAAATCTCGAGGAAAGATTTAAGATGTTGTCGTGCATCTTCAGTTGCTGAGCCACCAAATTGACCAATTGTGTTGATCATATTAAACATTACCAGTTTCAACTCAAAGTGGTCGACTTCAATTTCAGGTGCGACAACTCCTGGATTAAGTCCATCAAGATCTTCTTCAAGATAGTCTCAAATAGTTCTGTTTCGTGCAAGAATCACTCCTCCTCCTGTTGGAACATCTTGATTCATATTGCCGTCTTGATTAGCCAGTGCTACTCTTATCCTTCGTCTAAGTCTTTGTAAGGTTCGTTCGATTTCTGGATCAAAGGGATATTCTGGTGTAATCGGTCTTGCCCTGGTCATATACCAATGCAAAACCAAATTTTGTTAGCCCTTTGAATCTTAAACAAGAAAAGTAAAAATAAAGTGCAAGAAAATAAAAACAAAGTCGCTATTGCCAATCCCCGGCAACGGCGCCAAAAACTTGTTGCGCGTAATAAGTGCTACGCAATTGTGCAAGTATACACGTTGCAAGTTATAGTATAAAAGATATCGTCTCCACAGGGATTGGTGTCACTTCAAGAATCTAGTCTCTCAGATCAAAAAAGTAAAAACACAAATAAAGGATTATAGGAGTTTTAACTAATAACTAATCTAGAAAGCAAATAAGTAAAAGGCGATGTAATTAAATGAGAGAGATAGGCCAGGTTATCGTGAGTTGAGGTGTGATAGCCGATTGGATCGTCTTGGTAAAAGAGTGCACGGGCAACTCAGTTGCCGTGGCAACTTGCACAACGGGGTTGCCTTGGCAACTAATCGATGGTTGCCTGGGCGACTAGTTGGGCAACTACTTAGGCGTCTGGGCAGCAACCTTCAAGGTTCGGCAGAGCGTTCTTCAATGGTTTCTTCTTATCCCTAAGTCGAAACTCTAGTTACTTGTGCATGCCTTGATAATACATCCATGCGTGAATCAAGGGTGAACAACAACCAATCTTGCGCTCCTCTTAGCCGTTGAAATCCTTAACTTATTCCTAAGCCGGATTAATCTTCGCCATCAATAGATTGAATAAAGATCATATTCATTCGTTTCTTGAATCTAACTCACCCGATATTAGATAAATAGATGAAGTTACGAGATCCTCTCCCAATTCACTCGCAAACAAGAATAAGAACCAAGAATGAATAAACCTTGAATAGAAAAGTGCAAACTCTTATTACCTAAACAAAATCCAATAGTTTCTCACAACCACAAGACACAATAACCATAGCCAAATAGATTTAGTTCATGGCTAGGTTCCAAAGAAACACAAGATAAATAATCCCTAGCATGAACCTAATTGAACAAGAAAGAAAAAGATGAAGGATGAAGCTTGTCGAAATCCTCCTTGCCCTAGATGCTTGTCGAAAGTTCTCTCCTCTTGCTCTCCCCTTCCTCTTGCTCTCCCCTTGAAGTTGACGATATGTCCTCTAATTTATAGGGCTAGGTCAAAGTCCTTCTTTGAGGAGGAAGTTAAGTTGGAATTAAATTATCTTTAAAGAATATAATTCTTTATTATAATTATATTCCTTCTAGAACTTCTCCTATCTTCTTGGAATTTAATTCTTCTTTAATCTCTTAATGGAAATCAAATTCCTTTGGGATTTAGCTTTGCTCCACGTCATCTTGGGCTTGTCTAGTCATCAATTTCGACTACCATATCACCTTATTCTTTGTCGACAATTGCCCTGGCAACTAGCTCGGCGTCTCCTTCATGCATTGCCCTGGCAACTAGCTCTAGCCTTGCTTTGGCAAGTGATCCTGCACATACACACAAAACACACCAAAGCAGCATCTTTTCCCACAAAAACTACCAAGTTATGTAATCAAGCTCAACGATGGAAGGAAACATGGATTAATGCATGAATGGCTAATTATGCAACTAATATGAGCCTAAGTCTAACAATAATATGAGTAAAAAGGGTAAGAAAAATAGTACTTTTGAACACTTATCAACAACCCTTGGCATATCGGTACAAAATTTTTTCACTGCAATTTGTATATTTACTGAGGTACCGATACAGAATGGACCCGTACTGATCTCCCTTTTCACTATAATCATGGTACTGGTACGGCTTAATCCGTACCGATACTGAAATTTGCTACCGGATTTGGGGATTGCATTGGGTATCGATACGAACTGTCCCGTACCGATACCCACATTGAATTTTAACTAAAATAACGGCCAGACATACTGGTACGGCCTGCGGAGTACCGGTATCGAGGTAGGTAATTCTGTTATTAACCTGAGTTGGTTTTGCACACTTTGTAAAATAGTCCTTAAAATTTAATGGGTTAATTGGATATGTTATTGACCCCAAAACTTAGTGAAACTTGGCAGATATGTTTTATGTGATTAATTTGATATTGACACGGTTAATTATTGATAAGGACCTCAACTAAGTTCTATAATTTAGTCCCTAATCCTTGAATTCATTGTCTTTTTAACCCTTATTGGCAAATTGATTAATGAATTGAACGTTTTATGATTATATTTGTTAAAATACGATATTTTTGACATTCATTGACTGGATCATTATACACATCTTATCAATTTTCATTGAATTGTTTTCGATATTGGTCACCGGTGACATCTTCGATATGGTTTTATACTAGACCGGTAAGGGGGTGCTACACACAACATCAAAATTCGAGCATTTAATATTACTTAAAAGATCTAATGTCTTGTCTCACTAGACATATTGATTATTGATTTTGTACCTATAACTTTAATATATTATATACAAAGTAAAAAAGAAATCACGACTAAGTGGAGCAGAGCAAGTGGAAAAAAGGTAGCATACAACTAATTATAATTAGTCGCAAGACTTAAATTCTAAGATATAATTAAACAAATAAAGTCTATTATTTATTTATTATATAAATCTAAACTATATGTGATCTCTTTAAAAACTATATTTAAGTGTATTTAAATCTATAGTTTATAATAAATATCAACTAAATTAAAAATCAATTTAATATTTATTTTATTCCTATGAAATGAAACTAAAATTCAATCGATATTTGTTCTTATGATAAGAGGACAAGAAAAGTTGTCAGGATCGATCGATATTTATTTTAATTTAAATTAAATTAATCGACTTTTGAACCCAACAAGTATTTCAGTGGAAAAGTAGATGATGTTTATCCTATGAGACATGAGTTCAAATCGCTCTGTCTACAAGATGCATGCACATTATCAAAGAGTTACGAATATCTATGAATAGATATTAATTTTTTTTAATATTTTATGTTATGTTTTTAGACAAATATATATATATATATCCATTCTTTAAAATATGAAGTATGATTTGAATAAAATGTCATATTTGGTATACAATATTTAGATTTTAAATAAAATTGTGATAATATTTGTACTTTGTCAACTTGTGACACATGTACTTTTAAAATATCTAAATTACATGTGTTTTGATAAAAATATTTAACATAATACTTGAACTATCATTCTGTGTATTATTATAATATATAAAAAATTTCATTACACATACTAATGATGTTAATCCATGTATCATAATAATATACAAAATGATAATTTAGGTACGTTGTTAATCCATATACCATAATAATACAAGAAATGACACTTTGGACATTTTAACAAAGTATAGATACTACATTGAACATTTTTAAAATACAAATACATGTACTAAATTGAACATTTTAGTAAAGTACAAATATCGTATCAGATTCTTTTTAAAGTATAAGTACCACCTTAAATATTTTAAAATATATATACCAAATATAGTATTATAAAAAAAAACAATACTAGTGTTAAAAGGAAAACCCTATTCACAAACAATAGTTCACGTAGCAACGAGAGATTTGCATAAGAAACTTGGATTCAATCTCTGCAATCTCCATGCTCCTACAAAATTATTAAATATATCAATAAAAAGGGTAAACTATATCAATAATTAATAGGATAAGTTCTACTCTGAATACAAATCTATTAATTTAATCAATCATATCACTTAACTATTTTTTAAATATTCTAAAAATGATTACGAAATAATATATATTCATACAAATTTTTAACCCTTTGACAATGTACATACACTTTACAAACAAAACTAATTGAACTCGAGTATCTTATTGTAGCGATATCCGAATTTTTCCTACGGGTGTTTTCGCTAAAAAAGCGGGTTTTAATTTTTGAGGGTCTTTCGGGTATTTAAAATAATGTCTTCTGTGGGATTTTGGAAAAACCGTGTGTTATTTTAAAAATAGAGTCGCCACCGGCCACTAAGGTAGGCCAGACACCATAAAACCAGAGATTTTAAAAATGTCGGGTTCGGGAGTCGGTTACGGATGGGGAAGGATTAGCACCCCCACACCGCCCAAAATTGGTACTTTACTAATTACCGCTTTATTAATATTAAACTTTCTGGATTAAATTGAAATTCGGTTATAAGTACGAGTAAATTTTAAGGGCCACGTTATTCGAGAATAAACCGATAGATCACTATCACTATGCTTGATACTGGCCATGTTTGCGCTCGAATAAAAGGGTACCGTATTGACAATTAATATATATGTATGCAATCCTAACAAAAACATATTATATATAAAAAACATGTATAATTAACAAGATATTTAACAAAATGCATGATCATAAATAAAAAAGACATGTCACAAGAGAAAATACAAAAATAAACATAAACACATAAATATGGTAAAAGAGAGAAAAAAAACATGCTTCAAGATTAAATTAACTAGCTATAACATGCTTAAACACATATATAAAAAATACGAATGCAATATGCATGACACATATATATGATACGATACTAAATTAACAAAACAACACCACCACAATATTACACTTAAACCTTATCATGTGAGACAAATTACACGCATACATATTATAAACATATCATGATATTGACATATAACAAATTTACCACAACGATATGCAACTTAAAAAAACAAAATGGACATAAAAACATGATATTAATGAGACTAAACATGCCATAAATTAACATGTAACATAATATACAAAACAATCATAAAAAGCATGCTAACATACGAACATGATACGCAAATTAGACTGAACATAACATATAAAACAAACATGTATTCAACATGAACAAACAAGTTAAAACATAAACACATGATAACATACATATTACCAAATAAACATAAATAAATATGATACAAGGACATATATAAAAACATGGAGAGCAAAATAAACATACTTCAAAACCTAATAATAAACAAATAACCATAATTATTTGGTATAAAAAAGGACTGAAATGACGTAAAAACAAAACCAGAATGCTCGAAACAAAAGAAGAAAAAACACAATTTAGGACCTAATTGTAAACCGAAATAAACCTACAGGGACTGGAGATGTAAACAAACCGAGGGACAAGATTGAAGTGAAAATATCAAAAACGCGGAAGGACTAAGGGCGTAATTCGACTATTTAAAAATTGAATTTGGTTAATTAAGGGATGAAATTGAAAGGTTTTAAAAAGAAAAGAGGACCAAGGTTGTAATTGGACCAATGGGTGAGCTCAAACTGAAAATCTTGAAAGGGCGGGGGATTTTTGAAGTAATTATACCGTTTTGAAAAAAAAATTGTCTATAAACATACCTCACCGGTTCAGATTTTGCCTTTTACCCTTTTAAAATTTTGCTTAAAAAACCTCCACCCCACATTTTCTTTGAAACCGAATTCCCAAAACCCAGAAAAATCAACCTCGGCCACTATCTCCTCGGCCGCCGCTAATCGGCGCCGGCAAGACCTAAAAAACTGCCAAAACAATTAGCTTTTCAATCAACACGTGAATCTAACCCTAGATTTTAGAAACGAACTTTATTTTCTTAGATCTAGAAGAAACTGAACCCAAAACGTTTTAAAACTTTTTCCTTTTTAATAATCTGAAACCCCTTTTTTTACCCTTTAAACACCAAGAAAACCCATCCCGATAAACCTTTCATCCGATTCACAATGCTTGGCTTGTCATCGGAAACGAGAACTTCGCACGGTTAGGGTAAAATCCTTTTTTGTATTTTGTTATATTAAATATGCATGCAAAAAAGGATGATACCTTGTTTCTGAGAAATTTTCCTTTTTTTTTGAATCTGTCTATGCATACAAAAGCTGGGATTACATGGATATATATATCTTGTCTTTTGCTTACAAGAAAGGACCTCATTAAATGCATTTGTTGTTCATTGTGCTTAGCCTGACATTTCTTGGTTTTTATTTTTTTGCGCCATACTTGGTTGTTGAGGGAGAGCCAATGAGATCGTACGGCCACAGAGGGTGGTTGGAGAGTTATCGGCCAGATTTGCTCTTGGCCATTGGATCAGATTTGATCCAACGGCCGAGATTTCTTGAAGATCAACGACTTGATTGACGACACGTGGTGCCTGGAGATCTGGATGGTCAGCGCATGCACCACACGCGCCGTGGAAGACAGCTGGACGACAAGTGACATCACGCGCGACAAATTGAAGGTAATCTCGGATCAATCTAGACCGTTGGATCGTGATTTGATCCAACGGCCAAGATGAGGGCGGCTGCAAAATAAAAGATCATATTAGGGTTTTTTATGTCAGATGAAATTAGGGTTTTTTAGGTTTTGGGCTGGCCGGTTTATGCCTGGTGTAATTTTTTGGGTTTTAAATATTTGTATATGGACTTGGACACTTCTAATATGGGTTTTATTATTTTAGATCTGCTTTTATATGATACGTATGTATACTAGTAATACTAGTACGTAATAATATTAATACCCTAATAATATTATTAATTCATATGCAACACACGTACATATACTTATACACATTAATGAGATACACGATAATGTTGCACATACATGTAATATACGAACAAATTAGAACAATCATATCACACATACGTAATATACATACATACCATATTAATTATTAATACGTACACATACATAATATACATATACATGCACTCATACATACCACACATATTTTACGTACATATTAATCACACGTACATAATTAACACACATAGTAATACTATATATGTATACATGCAATAATAATACCCATTAATTATTATACTAATATATTAACACAATATTTACAAACTAGATAAAAATGAATGATTACAGTTGCCCATCTTTGCTTGTTCTTGTGGAACGGGAACAAAGCAAAGATCATAAGCACTCATTTTTATCCGACTTCCCTGTTTGTAGCGTCGGAATCACGTGTTCTTTTGCAACTCTCTGCTTTTCCTCGGCTAAATCTTCAAGCTCGTAAGTTCTTCCTATATAGAACTTCTTCACCTTCTGATCCTGGAGTTAAAGGTCATTCCTATATAGAACCTTTCATTCTGAAGTCTTGAGTAACGAGTCCCTCCTATACATGACTTTTCACTCTGAGACGGTAAAGCTTGGAGTCATTTCTATATAGAACTCTTTGCCTTCAACGCGGAAGGTTTTTTCTATATAAAACCTTCTGTGTCACGGATGGATTCTTCAAACGAGGAGTTCTTCCTATATTGAACTGTTAGTCTTCAAACCCTGGAGCCGCATGTCCTTCCTATATAAAACTTTTAGCTTCTGAAATCTCAGAGTTATGGGTTCTTCCTATATAGAATCTTTCACTGCGAGGGCTCGAAAACACAAGCCCTTCCTATATAGAACCTTTATCTTCGAACTAGGGATTCACGCCAAACTGGCTACCGATCTTTCTGGACTCACACCGCTAAGGCTGCCGAAATCTTTCTTCAAATTTAAGGATTTGCCAAAAATGGCTACCGATCTTTCTGGACTCGTGCTACTAAGGCTACCGCATCATGCCTGAAGGACTTATCACCATGCTCGAAAGACTTACTAGTGGCCCAAAAGACTTATCATCATGCTCGAAGGACTTACTGATGGCCCGAATGACTTAATATTTGGCTTCATGCTACTATGGCTACCGTCATCTGGCCTCACGCTACTATGGCTACCGTCACTTGGTCTCATGCTACTATGGCTGCTGTCACCTAGTCTTACGCTACTATGGATGTCGTCATCTAGCCTTACACTACTATGGCTACCTCATCATGCCTGAATGTCTTATTGATGGCCTGAATAACTTATCACCATGCTCGAAAGACTTACCGGCGGCCCGAAAGACTTATCATCATGCTCGAAAGACTTTCTGATGGCCCGAAGAACTTAATATCTGGCTTTACGTTACTATGGCTACCGTCATCTGGCCTCACGCTACTATGGCTGCCGTCATCTGGCCTCACGCTACTATGGCTATCGCATCATGCCCGAAGGACTTATTGATGGCCCGAAGGACTTATCACCATGCTCAAAAGACTTACTAGTGGCCCGAAGGACTTATCATCATGCACGAAGGACTTACTGATGGCCTGAAGGACTTAATATCTGGCTTCACGCTACTATGGCTACCGTCATCTAGCCTCACGCTATTATGGTTATCGTCGTCTGGCCTCACGCTACTATAGTTGTCGCATCATGCCCGAAGGACTTATTGATGGCCCGAAGGACTTATCATCATGCTCAAAAGACTTACTGGTGGCCCAAAAGACTTATTATCATGCCCGAAGGACATAATATTTGGCTTCACGCTACTATGGCTACCGTCATCTGGCCTCAGCTACTATGGTTGCCTCATCTTTCTTTAATAAAACCTACTTCTTAAAACTCTTTGATAATTCTTCAAATACCTATCTAAAACAAGCAAAAATTGACACGCCTCTATCTATATGATGCATGCAATGTAAAGCTTTCTTTTTCTTCTTCTTCTTCTTTTCTTTTTTCTTCTTCTGCTTCTTTTTTATTTTTTTTCCTTCTATTTCTTTTTTTCTTCTCTATTTTTTTTTCTTTCTCTTCTATTTTTCTCTCACTCTTTTTTACTCTCTTTCTTCTTTTTTTCCTCTTTTCTCCCCATCTCTCTTTTAAATATGTTTTAAAAATCTTATGGCCTGAAAAGTCATTCTCTGAATTTCTTTATTTTCTTTGTTTTTGCAATATGCTCAGTTTTGATCTTCATTTTCATCAATCTTTCCTTAATCATTTGAATACTCGCTCTTGCTCTTTTGAACAAGCAACTCTCTTTCATCTCCGGGTCTCTACCCATTTCATAAATAAGCTCATCCTATTCTCTATATCATTCTTGTGTAGGGATTTTTACCATTCTTCATGTTTTGCATTGCCCCACTCAATCATGAGCTCAACTATCTTCCAATTCTTTGACCCAATATTCAGAGTATTTGTCAGTTTCATCATCAGGGCGAGCAAAATACTTCTATGCTCTGAACTTAATTTATAAATTCAATCTTCTTACTGCTTCTTGACGGGAACCATCTCTCGATCTCTATGCTCTAACTCTCTAGAGAATCAATGTTTATCTCTTACCTTTCCCTTATTTTGCGACCTCAATCTCGTCCCAGTTCGTTCTTCATTTCCTTAAACCAACCAATGCATCATAGCTAAAACCCGCTTCCTGCTCTTGAGCTGTCTGACACATATATTCTTGTCATCATCTTTATCTTATACATTGAGGGGTCATTTCTCTGGTTATTTGCCTAATAATTTTCGCGACCTTGTGTTCTGGATCTTATCTCTGAAGCAAGACATGGAAATCTTTATTGCTTTAAATTGTCAATTTGATGATTGACATTCCACTGAAGAGTGTCATTTAGATTAACATGCAGGATCTTGAAATCAATATCTTAGTATAACAAACAACATAATAGGAGCTCTGGATATCAAGTGCAAGAGCATATTAGATTCAACCGTTCACGATTATTTCAAGCATAGCTTGAGTCCATAAGGATTTTGAATGTTGCAAATTCAAGGCTGTGGAGTTTTCCCAGATGACTCGGTTCATCCTCATGATTATCGAGTTGCTGCAGAATACTACTCTTTCTCAATTCTCATTATTTGCTCTGCCCTAAAAAGGGTAGACTTGTTTGACCACTCGAGCGCAGAAATATCATTCTAAGAATGAATTTCTAAGTGGGTGGGTGTGTTTTTAGATATACTTATGCTGTTGTCCTTTTTTCTTTCTTTTTTTCTCTTTTTTTCTTTTTTTTCTCTTTTTTTCTCTTTTTCATGCGTTTATCATTATTTTTAAGTAAATCAACTCGTCATAGTCTTTTGTCTTGAAGACAATGATGGAGCAAACAACATTACCCCAAGTTACTCGGCATAGTCACGATTTGAAAATATTACCATCACTCATGAAGCTAAGGTTTCTTGACTTTGATGGTGTATTGCAACCTTGTTGCTTCAGCAGAGTGCCCTAAAATTTCCACACTCTTATCTGAACGAACCTATTACGATGCTTCGAATATAGGAGTGCTTTTTATTTAATCCACCTAATATTGTTATTTTCTTTTATTCCATATACATGTGTCATGTTTTGATTGTTAACTCTTTGGTGCATAGAAGATTACGCTTAGAGTTTCAATTTCAAGAAACTCTACATGGTTAACATTTGGAGCTTTTTCATCCTTGAACGTCATCGAAAGAGTAGTAGTCTTGCTTTACTGACCAGAGTCTGTTAGGGAGATCACACCTCATCGTTATCATAACATCCAACTAATGTCACATCTTGCAATTGATATCCAGTGTCCTACGACGGTGAGAAAAGATACACATCTGTGTGCTTTCAAGAACATTGTATGTTAAGCGAAATGGGTTCTTTATTAAAATGAAAATCAACAAACATGACGCACGCCCCTTCACAAAATATCTTTACCACATGTGGGCCATAGGTATTAAAGTTTATTCCTCGTATTACTTTAAGAAAGCCTTCTAATATAGAGACATCTCTGGCTTTCTTAGCACTATGTAAACTTGCCACCCATCATTGGTTCTCCACTGCTGGATCAGTTCTTGTGTCAAGGTCCCATTTTTGATCAGCTTCTTGATCTCCTCCAGTAAAGGTCTACACTTTCTGGTGGGATGCCCTGGTGCCCTCATGTGGAATTCACATGTGCTACTCGAGTCGAAGCTATGGGCAGATGGATCAGGTGTAATCTTCATCAGTTTGAGAGCAAGATAGCGACCTTTTACCAAATGAGGGCATATGTTTGAGATGGATACTCTAAACACTTCCAAATTTGCACTCGTCCTAGGAATTTTCCTTGATGACCCCGAAGTGTCAGTCTATCTTCTTCTTTTACGGCCACGAGAACCTTGGAGGTGACACTTATTTACTTATTTGTCTTCATTTGCATTCTCTTCAGTTTGGTCCTTAGACTTAGACCCTAATTTTCCTTCTTGGATTGCGAATTCTATGCTCTCCCCAATCTTCATAAAATCCTTGAATCTGCTTCTTGATCTCTCCAACATCATGTCGAAGAAAGGAGAGGGAAGCGTTGCATGGAACAGGAGAGTCAACTCTTCTTCTGCTATAGAAGGCTGGACTTGGGTTGCCGAACATCGCCACCTTAGTGCGTATTCCCTGAAGCTTTCGTTTGGTCTTATTTTCTCGTCCTGAAGAAACTTTCGGCATGACGCTAAGTCAAAAGCATATATGTACTGACTCAGAAGGCATTAGCAAGGTCACCCCATGACCGAACTTGGTTTCAGCTCAAACAGTTATACCACACTACTGGAGGTCCCGTCAGGCTGTCGTGGAAGTAGTGGATCAATAACTTTTCATTCTTCATGTATCCCTCTATTTTCTGCAAAATATGGTCAAGTGGACCTTCGGGCAGCTAGTTCTGCCATACTGCGCAAATCTAGGAATCTTGAAATCCGAAGGAATGACCAAATTAGGGACTAGGCAGAGTTCTCTCGTATCATCTATTTTTTCTTTCTTTTTTAGCTCATTTTCGATTCTTTCTTCTAGCAGGTCAAGCCTCGACTCTTTAGTTCGTTCCATTTTCTCAACTAGTTCTGCCATCGAACCCCAGAAATTAAATGATGAAGTGCCATGAAATGATAAAATCATTAATGCAAAGGATGTGATGCAAATGCAATGTATGAATACAATAATGTATTGATTCCGTAAGTGATTTGTCCCCATAGAACATCTTTCATTCAGACCAAAAGCTTTCATTACATCAGGTATTAGGATTTTACAGATAGCGGTGAGCTCTAGCTCCTAACTCTTTGACCTCATTCAATAGTCTCGTCAGCTTTCCTTCGCAGTCCAACGTTGGATCCATATTCTGGCTTATCGGTGTTACTGCATCAGCTAAATCTGCTACCTGTTGGGCCTCTTGTCGCTCTTGAGTCATAATAATCTTCATGTCTTTGTCTTTCTCCTGTATTTCATGCTCGACCTTTTGTAGCTTAACAGATACTTCTTTGAAACTTTCATACCCGACCTGCATGTACGCTTTAGCACGAAACTCGTTGGTACGTAAAGAAGTCTTGAGCCTTTTTATCTGTTCTTTGAGTGCTGCGTTTTCCATTTGAAAGGCTTGAGATTCCTCCCCTTTCTGCTGCAGACTTGATTTCAGGATCTCGTTCATAGCCAGACTGCTTTCCAACTCACTTTAGAGGATGTCGCGTTGGCTCTCAGCTTCTTTCAGCTTCTGTGGCAATGATCTGGTACTCATCTTGTATACTCTTCAGTTTTTGCTCAGATCATACCTCTCCTGGTTCAGCTGGCCGTACTCGAATGCAAGTTCATCTTCTGAGATGCTTTTACTCTCAACTCCTGAATTTGTCTCACTTGAGTGACCCACTTCTGTGTTACCCGAACCTTGCAATGGCTGGCTCATTGTAGAATCGGGGTTGTTCGTCTTCGAAACCTAAAACTCCCATCCTGATAAGATCTTGAACTCTGTTCTTCAAGGCTCTGTAGTTCTCAGTGTGATGACCCGAACCCCCTATGTGGTAGCTACACCAGATACGACTATTGTAACCCTTCGGATAAGAAAGTCTCTTCGGTACAGGCTTTACCGGTATGATAAGATTCCTTTCAATAAGCAACGGAAATAGCTCGGTGTATCTCATAGGTATAGGACAATGCCTCTTCACATCATTTGGTTTTCAGGCTTCTCCTAGTCTTGCCTCTGTTTCCTGGGTATCTGCCCCAGATATGCCACCTGTCTGTTTCTTGAGATTGATCACAAAAGGATTCAACTTGTCGTATTTAACGGTGTTGTCTATCTTAACATTCTGACCATTCTGTTCTATATTCTAATCCTTGATCAATTATTCTCTAAGTTCGACAGGCTGCTTACCTTTCATTATAGCATTTATCTGGTTCATCATCTCGACCATTTACTTCTTTAACTCTTGTACTCCACCTTGCTCGTTACCAGGACTGACACTGCTTGCCGAATCTGACCGGAAGTTTCCGAACGATCCTTCTTCTACTGTCCTCAATCTAGCATTGGGATTAATCTCCGGAATCGGACCCTCTACCGTCAAGTCAAAGAACCCTTGGTCCATCATGAACAATCTCTATTATAGGAGAAATCACTCAGGAATCAATACCCTATGTAATGCGAATGCGATGATATATGCAAAAACAAAACGAAAAGGAAATGAGTCAGTACCGGTTAAAATCAATAAATGCATAAATAAAGGGCAAATTAAATAAGGTAAACAAACAAACAAAACCCTACTTATATCCCGTCTAAAACACCTAGGTTATCTGCATTGCTCTAAAAAGGTGAGGCTTTTTATGTTCTCTACATGCAGTATTGGTGCTAGGAGGTACCCGAATTGTCCTTGATGTCCCCTACTAAGGGTAGCAAGGCCCCCGGTCATCACCCATTATAGGCTACTTTCAATTGGGTTCAATTCAGGGGGACCCATTCGCTTATGCCCATACGAAGGAACGCTATCCTCACGAAAGCTTAAGGTACTCGAGCCCCGAAGGTACTTTGCTAGGCCCATACGAAGGAACGATATCCTCACGAAAGCACTAGCGTTTTCCCCCACTTAAAAAATGACGAGTTTATATGCCAAATTTTAAATGCGTTAAAATAAACGCGCAATAATAACCGAATGTTAGTTTAATAGTCACTTTAAACTGGAACTTCCGATATTAATAAAGCGGTAATTATTTAAAAAGCTTGACTCTCTTTATTTTTTTATTTTTTTGAAAAAAATGGTCCCCAGCGGAGTTGCCATCTGTAGCGATATCCGAATTTTTCCTACGGGTGTTTTCGTTAAAAAAAAGCTGGTTTTAATTTTTGAGGGTCTTTTGGGTATTTAAAATAATGTCTTCCGTGGGGTTTTGGAAAAATCGTGTTTTATTTTACAAATGGAGTCGCCACCGACCACTAAGGTAGGCCAGACACCATAAAACCAGAGATTTTAAAAATGTCGGGTTTGGGAGTCGGTTACGGATGGGGAAGGATTAGCACCCCCACACCGCCCAAAATTGGTACTTTAATAATTACCGCTTTATTAATATTAAACTTTCTGGATTAAAGTGATGATTAAATTGAAATTTGGTTAAAGTACGAGTATATTTTAAGGGCCCCGTTATTCGAGAATAAACCGATAGACCACCATCACTACACTTGATACTGGCCACGTTTACGCTCGAATAAAAGGGCACCGCATTGACAATTAATATATCCGTATGCAATCCTAACAAAAACATATTATATATAAAAAAACATATATAATTAACAAGATATTTAACAAAATGCATGATCATAAATAAAAATGACATGTCACAAGAGAAAATACAAAAATAAACATAAACACATAAATATGGTAAAAGAGAAAAAACAAACATGCTTCAAGATTAAATTAACTAGCTATAACATGCTTAAACATGTATATAAAAAACACGAATGCAATATGCATGACACATATATATGATACGATACTAAATTAACAAAAAACACCACCACAATATTACACTTAAACCTTATCATGTGAGACAAATTACATGCATACATATTATAAACATATCATGATATTGACATATAACAAATTTACCACAACGATATGCAACTTAAAAAAACAAAATGGACATAAAAACATGATATTAATGAGACTAAACATGCCATAAATTAACATGTAACATAATATGCAAAACAATCATAAAAAGCATGCTAACATACGAACATGATATGCAAATTAGACTGAACATAACATATAAAACAAACATGTATTCAACATGAACAAACAAGTTAAAACATAAACACATGATAACATACATATTACAAAAAAAAAACATAAATAAATATGATATAAGGACATATATAAAAACATGGAGAGAAAAATAAACATACTTCAAAACCTAATAATAAACAAATAACCATAATTATTTGGTATAAAATAGGACTGAAATGAAGTAAAAACAAAACCAGAATGCTCGAAACAAAAGAAGAAAAAACACAATTTAGGACCTAATTGTAAACCGAAATAAACCTGTAAGGACTAGAGATGTAAATAAACCAAGGGGCAAGATCGAAGTGAAAATATCAAAAACGCGGAAGGACTAAGGGCGTAATTCGACCATTTAAAAACTGAATTTGGTTAATTAAGGGACTAAATTGAAAGGTTTTAAAAAGAAAGGGGGATCAGGGTTGTAATTGGACCAAGGGGCGAGCTCAAACTGAAAATCTTAAAAGGGCGAGGAATTTTTGAAGTAATTATACCGTTTTGAAAAATAATTGTCTATAAACATACCTCACCGGTTCAGATTTTGTCTTTTACCCTTTTAAAATTTTACTTAAAAAACCTCCACCCCACATTTTCTTTGAAACTGAATTCCCAAAACCCAGAAAAACCAACCTCGGCCACCATCTCCTCCGTCGCCGGCCGCCGCTAATCAGCTCCGGCAAGACCTAAAAAACCACCAAAACAATCAGCTTTTCAATCAACACGTGAATCTAACCCTAGATTTTAGAAAACGAACTCTATTTTCTTAGATCTAGAAGAAACCGAACCCAAAACATTTTAAAACTTTTTCTTTTTAATAATTCAAAACCCCTTTTTACCCTTTAAACACCAAGAAAACCCATCCTGATGAACAATTCATCTGATTCACCATGCTTGGCTTGTCATCGGAAATGAGAAGTTCGCACGGTTAGGGTAAAATCCTTTTTTGTATTTTTGTTGTATTAAATATGCATGCAAAAAAGGATGATACATTGTTTCTGAGAAATTTTCCTTTTTTTTTGAATCTGTCTCTGCATACAAAAGCTGGGATTACATGGAGATATATATATCTTGTCTTTTGCTTACAAGAAAGGATCTCTTTAAATGCATTTGCTGTTCATTATGCTTAGTCTGACATTTCTTGGTTTTTATTTTTTTGCGCCATACTTGGTTGTTGAGGGAGAGCCGGTGAGATCGTACGACGGCAGAGGGTGGTTGGAGAGTTATCGGCTAGATTTGCTCCTGGCCATTGGATCAGATTTGATTCAACGGCCGAGATTGCTTGAAGATCAACGACTTGATTAACGACACGTGGCGCCTGGAGATCTGGATGGTCAGGGCATGCACCACACGCGCTCGTGGAAGACAGCTGGATGGCGAGTGGCATCATGCACGACAGATGGAAGGTCATCTCGGATCAATCTGGACCGTTGAATCGTGATTTGATCCAACGGCCATGATGAGGGTGGTTGCAAAAAAAAAGATTATATTAGAGTTTTTTATGTCAGATGTAATTAGGGCTTTTTAGGTTTTGGGCTGGCCGGTTTGGGCCTGGTGTAATTTTTTGGGTTTTAAATATTTGT
Organism: Hibiscus mutabilis; assembly: GCA_019671005.1. Taxonomy (NCBI): domain Eukaryota; kingdom Viridiplantae; phylum Streptophyta; class Magnoliopsida; order Malvales; family Malvaceae; genus Hibiscus; species Hibiscus mutabilis. Next base: position 9,212,926 of record CM033737.1, on the reverse strand, counting down.
ATATGGACTTGGACATTTATAATATGAGTTTTATTATTTTAAATCTGCTTTTATATGATACGTATGTATACTAATAATACTAGTACGTAATAATATTAATACCCTAATAATTTTATTAATTCATATGCAACACACGTACATATACTTATACACATTAATGAGATACACGATAATGATGCACATACATGCAATACGCGAACACATTTGAACAATCATATCACATATACGTAATATACATACATACCATATTAATTATTAATACGTACATATACATAACATACATATACATGCACTCACACATACCACACACATATTACGTACATATTAATCACACATACATAATTAGCACACATAGTAATACTATATATGTATACATGTAATAATAATATCAATTAATTATTATACTAAAATATTAACACTACTTACAAACTAGATAAAAATGAGTGATTACACTTATAATGAACATTATCATCATTTTCATTGATATCATTTAATTATTTAAATGATACCATCAATTAATTTATTTAAATAGATCAAAATAGAACACATTCAATAGTTAAGTGACTATTCATGTTGTTTAGCGATTTAATTATATTAAAGGTAATTTTTTTAGATTAAGGGAAACAAAAGTACGGTGAATTTCAATGGGGACAAAGTTAAAACTTCCCTCCAACTACTAGTAGTAGGTTACATAAAACGAACCAAAAAAATAAGTTTTTAAAGGAATTCACTATCCCCTAAATTGTAAATCCATCATCTCAGACAAAGGCAGTTGCTTGCTATTTTGATACATCAACGTACAGGTTGTCTGAGCCATCATGTAGCAATATTGAACTAAGAGTTGCAGGGAACCACGGAAACATTTAAGAACAACAGGGTGAACACCGAACAAACTCAGCCGAGCCACCGGGTTAAGGGAGTGAATAATGGGGTCCTTGCTCATGTCTAAGACAGCATAACTGATGCCTAACTTATCTACTAATTTACATTACACATGGCTACTCTCAGCCTTCATCCTTCTCAAGGAAATACATTGTTGATGACCGCGGCATCAGTATGGGTTTGCCCTAAAATCCAATACAAATATGATTTTCTCAGGCGAAGCTTACTGTCGAGGTACAGGTGGTGTTGACTGAGGGTTTTGCCCATAAAACCTGATACCTGGTGGCCTGTAAAATCCTCCTGTGGCTGGCTGCTGCTGAGGCTGAGGCTGAGACTCTGGCTGCTGCTGAGGCTGAGACTGCGGTGGCTGTGGAGGTTGTAGTGGCAGAGAAGCAGGTCTAGCTAAATTCATTGCTATATGTGGGGGAAGTGGTGGTGGTGGTGGCAGTGTGTTTGCTCCATATCCATAAGGCATTACCCCTATCATCATACCAGTTGACTGCATATATTGACTTCCTGAAGGATTTGCAGGAGAGAGAGAGGGAGGTGGAGCAGAAGCAAACGGAGCTTGAATCTGGTTGCATTGAGACATCGGTTGCATACCAGTCGACGGTGCAAGTGGCATGTTGTTAATTGCCTGCTGCTGCAGAGGGGTAAAGTAAGTTGTGCTGGGGATGTCTGAATTGCTTGCATCTGATACAGGCATTGGTTTTTCAAGTTTAGGACGCTTTTCCGGAGGAAACATTGATAACCCTGATGCAAACCCACCGGAATTTAAGCTACCATTCATAGAGGCAGCTTCTTCTGCAACAAGGGACGAAAGTACAGATGTAAGCATCTGAGCAGAAGATGTTGAAGCAGCAAGCTTAGCAACAACAGCAGCGGCGGCGGCTTTCTTGTTATCTTCTTCGGTCATTTTTGAAGGTGCAAAGGAAATCACAGGTTGTGGAAGATGAGGCTGAGGTGGAGTACCAGTTGGCTGAGCTGAAGGAATGTTCTGTTCACCCACAGCTACAGCCTCAACTATAGGGATAGAAGTAGGAGTTAAATGGCCGTGCAAGGGGGGTAAACTCATCCTGTTCCTTAAATTGTTTCCTTGCTCAATCTGACCACGAGCAACCTGCACACATCATCACTTTCACTTCATTTTAAAAAATAGCAAATGTTGTACACGCTGCATTTATATCCAGTTACGTTAAGGGACACTCCTGGGCAACCCTACCTAGATGCTGTAATTTAGCATCAAACACTGAAAGCAACTTAGAGCCTTTTGGATGATGCACATTCGATGAGACACACACCTGGCACACTTAAATATGCTATTTTGTAAGGCAATAGGCGCAAGAAAAAAAAAGAATTTCTTTTTAACTTCTTTAATTTTTATTTTTTGGTTCAATATACCTTGAAAAAGGATGCATCTAATTTTCTATTTCACGATGTTAGAATATTCCATATAAAACATGGGACTTGATTTTAGGTAAATTTATCAACACAAACTCCAAATTTTATTCCCATCTAGCTATACAGAAAATGTTTCCCAGTTATTGGTGATTCGTTCCAACAGTAGCAAATAAGTCAAACTGCAAAGGCTTTTCTGCTTAGAAGATCTAAACAAACCTATATATTTAAAATCTTATTTGATGCAAATTATAAACTCAAGCAATTTGTTAGTAAAAATGCAATTCTTACCTGCAGCTGACTACAAATAAGCTCCAGCTCTGATTCCTGAAAAACTTTCAATTATTGAGTACTAAACAAGGACAAACGATTGCAAACTGTAATTTCCAACTCAGGAAGACATTATAGTAACGAAAGCATACTTGTTCCTGAAGTGCTTCTTTAAGTTGAAAAATCAAAGCAGCCCTGGTTGTTTCAATGTTTTCAAGTTGTTCAACACATTGCCGGAGGGTGTTTTCTAGCTGTTGTAGTTCATCTAGCAAGGCAGATCCATTCCGATTCCCTAACCAAAATCAAACACATTCACTTAATTTTGTTGCAAAAGCACACAATAAATCAAAACTTAAGGCAAGATATTATAATGGCATCAAAGTTCAGGTTACCAAGAAATAGATACTCAGCCGTTTACAACCTCAACCAAGAGATGCCCTTTTAAATTATTTGCAACAAAACACTTATGGCAAACTTCTTAAGCAAGTAAAAGGTTCAAATATATGTTCTCTTTCATCACTATTTCATCGAAGAATCAATTGATTAGGGGAACTCATCTGGATCAGCTGCACTAGAGATTTAATACGCTCAAAACCTATTAGAACATAACAAACAAAAGAAATATAATAATACTAGTAGTTCATTTGTAGAGGAGAAAATTAATCAGCAGATGCACCAAAATAGTCAATAGAACAATTCTTATGCATCAAACTTCTTTTATCCCTTCAATGCAGTTTCAAATGTGTTGATCTTATGTCAGTAAAGATTTGAATTACTAATATTTTAGAAAACAGACCAGCACCAGTCCTCAAATTATGCATCCAAAATCAAGCATATTGTTTCTTAGGGGATAATTTTTTGTGCGTGGATTGGTTAGGATCAATCAGGAGTATCATGCATTACATTCTCAACAAAGGCAACAATAAAGAAGCACAAAGTGAAGAGAGAAATCAGAGACCAATAACCTTATAAAACTTATTATATGACTTGAAATACTTACTTCTGACTACTTAGGATGGATTCTATTAAAAAAACTACTTAGGATAGATTCTTATGATGTTCCATTCTCAAGATTGATGCGTAAAACCAGGCAGCAACACAATGAACTCCCACAAATGATCAAGTACAATCCAGTACGACACTCCCCTAGGAGACCATATATCAAAATCTAAAGAACCTAACAAATAGCAACTGCTTATGAGTGAGGCCAAGTATAACCACTACAATCCTTGAGAAACATTAACTGCTTTAACTACACTGGCACTTTAAAAGGGGAAACTTTTTGCCACTGGGATGTTGGAAGAAGTTTAAGCAAGATGAATTACACGCGCACACACATAGATGAGAGAGAGAGAGAGAGAGAGAGAGAAAGAGAAGCACAAAAATTGTGCTCCTATGATTTTACTTTTGGCCAATAGATGGGTCTTCGACTGAATTGCATGTGGTCCAGTTCTAATATTTGGAGCTAACATGAAATAACTTTAAAAATGAACTCAAAGTGAACAAGAACATGAAGTATCCTCTAGTTAGAATGATTTATGACCGACTGGCGAACGTAGTTTGAATGCCTAGCAAAACTAGGAATTCACCCTACCAAGAGACCTTTGTTCCAGAATTAAGAATCCCAAGCACTTAAGAGATTTCAATCTTCATACATCTAAAATAACAAGAATTTGACACATGTAGATTTGCAACAACTAAAGATTTTCTTCTAGTTCTTACAGCTTCAGATTTCCTTTAACAATGGTGAAAAAATCTCAATAAAATTACATATAAAAAATCTATATACAAAGAGATAGGGAGAGAGTATATTTTTCTTTTTATTGGTAAATAAAATCTTAATAAAATGTACGGATACACATGAAATACCATAGCAGTCATACCTTGAGCTAAACTACATTCAACATTTTCCCCAAGTTTACTCAAATTTTGTACAGCAGCATTATACTTGTTTAAAACAGTATCCTCATTTGGATTGTCCTCGAGCACAGATTGGTATGCAGTTAGTATCTTTTCTGGTAGACCGCCAACAGCCAATTTCTGATGGTAAGAAGATTAAGAAAGAAAAACATATCAAAAATTACAAAAGAATATAATAGACCAAGAAAATGTCTGAAGTCATAAGAATACCAAAAAAAAAAAAAGGCTAGAATCAAATTAATAGATCAAAGTAGAAAGGAGAACTGGATGGGTAAACTCTTACAATTCTTACTGCATGAGCATCCCTCTTCACTATCTTGATAGAATTTGAGCCTTTTCCATTGTTCACGGCAGCAGCAGGAGGAGGAGGAGAAGGATCAGGATTCTTCCCGAGCATTTCATCTTTAAGATTCTGTCCTCGAGAACCAAAAACTTTTCTTTCTTCCCATATGTCAACCTAACAGTTACCATGCAACAAGCCCCCAAACCCATCACCCCAGAAGGAAAAATGGAAAACCCAAAAATAGAGGGGAAGAAAAGGGAAAAACTACTTATTACCTGGTAGGTACACGGTGAGAAAATATAACGAAACAGCATGAACCACTACAACACTCGTTCAGTAAACAAAGGATAATCTACTAAAACACAATAGGATATACCATCCTATGTACAAAATAGATGGGGGCAAATACTAAATAAAGCACTAGAACTTTATTTAGCTTCCTAAGTGAGCCCCTATTCTTCTATCTAGGGAAAGCTCCTAATCTATAACTCAGATCCAGGTTGGCCCTTATGATTAAAAAATTTTTACGTGTATCATTTGACATTAATGCCACTGGCCATCTCTCATTTTCTACAGACAGATGCCGATATGACTTTTTTTATTTTTTTGAAAATGGAAAAGTGAGAATCTCGACTTAGAAAAGCATTTCACCTGCCACAACAATAAAGTTGCCAACATGCATAGAACCTAATGTGGTTGTGCTATGTGACATTTTTTGGTTCCAAAGGTGTAATTGGATGAGGTGTTTTTGAGATTTTTAAAATACTACTCCATCTGTCCCAATAAAAATGTTTCAGATGACTTTTTCTTGGACTAAATTGATTTTAAAATTTAAAATGATAAGAGGTCAAATTTAAAAAAAAATTGACCACCAAAAGTCAATGTGACAAGTTTATCAGGGTGGAGTAGCATTTTGAAATACATCATTTCAAAATGCTAGCATATATTGTTATTTGGTTTGGACAAGTATTTTATTAGAAATATTTATGCTATCAGAATTTTATGAGTTTGAAAAATAATTAAAAAAATTAATGATATTAAAAATATGCAACATGGATATCCTTCGGTTTGGAAAAAATATATATAAATAATTTTAAGAATATAAAATATAAAAATATTTTAAAATTAAATAAAAATGATATTTTGATATAAATTTTTAACTTTATAGTGAGACCAAGTACATTAAATTAAATAAGATCGAGATGAATTTAAAAAAAAAAAACACCTCTTTAGGTGAAGGGATTTAGCCTATCAAAATCCCCCTTTTTTTTAAATTCCTTGTAAAATTTGAATATCTCCATTATTTTTACCCAAACAAGTAAATTCAATTTGAAATTTTAAAAGCCTTGATATAAATAAAACTCCTCAAAATCCCTCATCCAAACAAAGTCTTGGATTTTTTGGTGTAGAAATAAAAAGGAATAGGAGATTTCTTAGACACTTGGTATAGTCATAAGCTTATTTAGTACTTTATCCAAAAATATATAGCATAACATGCCGCCATAAAAAATAAAACATACTGCATGAGAAACAACATATACAGAAGCGTTGATAAGGGCAGCTCATCCCCATCAAGGAACATAGTGCAGCAATCAAAACTAAGAAATAAGGTTGAGCGCACGACTAGGAAATATGAAACTTTAGAAAACATAGGGTTATTAAAACCTCTAGCTTCTTTCTATTAATTCAAGAAAATAATAAGAAAGATTGTGTTGACTGTTAAACCTACAACTTATTCATATAGGCTTGCTTTCTTGTGAGAAAAGTTTCAATCCTAACCCTAGATTTAAACCCTAAAGGATTTTTTTTGAATTGCAACCCTAAAGATACCTAATAACCCTAAAAGTACTTACTAGCCCTAGCCTTAGCTGTCTATCATATGTCTAATAATTAATAAATATTATAAAATAAAGCTGAAATAATAAAATATTATATAAAATAGACAGCTCCTGCGTCAAAGAATAATAGCAATGGAGTAAAATAATAGAAAACAAACAAACCGTCTTGCACAATTAACGTCTAACTTTATTGGTGTCTCATATATCAGTATAGTTGTAACACAAGGAAAGTTAACACTGCCATTTAAGGAGAGAGGTAACTAACACAGGCAACCGTTAGTACTACCAAGATCAGAAGCAAAATTGAGACAGTAGTTCCACAAGGACCGCAGAATCATATTCGTCAAATTGAAGAGAGTATATTCTACATGAGCTTCCAAGAAAACATTCTAGCATTAATCCTATTTGTGGTAGAATTAATCACCATTAGAAATACAGCTTTTTGACTACTTGCATTTAGGCTAAAAAATTCCATCACCAAACAGCTAATTACACTATCCTATAATTTATTACAACAGCCATTAAAGCCAAATAAAGCCACTTTAAAGCAAAAAAAATAAATGCAAGAATGACACCAAGTAATAAAGCCTAGATTGATTATCGTGTCGATTGGTTCCACATGAAATGAAAGCAGACTAGAAAACTGCTGATGCCATTCGAAGCAATACATCACATGTCAAGAGAAAGCAAGATAAGGGAGAGCACAAGTAACCAAAAGTAACATTTTTTTTACATTCAAGCCATTAACATCCTGGAAATGTGACAGAGGGCAGCCATTAGAAAAGAAAATGTTATCACAGCACCAGACCAGTAGTCAAAACCTGAAGTAGCTAATTCATTTGATAAAAGCTACAGAAAGAAAAGTGCACAAAATTGAATAAAAAACTTACCAGTCGGATTACAGCTTTCTTTCCATACTCATCACCATCATCATGCACACGTTTGAGAGCAGCTGGAAGAACTTTCCAGAATTCATTTACAAACTCACTTCCCTTTCGCCTACTATTTTGCAAAATGTCATTAGCTAAATATAGAAAAGAAACACGCCGTTCTTTCTGGGAAGAGTTAAACAATTTGTCCCATGTTTCAACAATCTGTTTTGCCTTCTTCCTGTGAGTAACACACCAATGAGACAACACTGAAGAGATGTGAAGGAAATGCATGCCAAGTTGCCAACAACAATTCATGGCAGTATATAAGAAATACAGGAGATTATCTATTTGGTGAAAGTGCTACATTTTTGTGGAAATTTTTCAATTTCATCCAATAACCTGTAAGCACAACGGTAGATGACACAACTCAAACAAAAATTAGTATTTGCACATAATCTATATAAGCTCATTCTCCTTTAAATTTAAATGGAATATGTTAGCAGTTACTAAAGTCATATTCGTCCTGAAAGGAACTGAACATAAGCAACATAAATTCACATCAAAGTTCTCTTGAACCAAAAACAAAAAGGCCAAACAAGATTAATTGCATTGTTCAAAATGTACAAACCACAGCAAAAACAATGTCCCAAAATAAAAACTGATGAAATGTATTATGAACTAGAATCACACGATCCTATTATAAAAAGAACAGCCTGTGCAGTCACATCACAAGGAATTCATGCATAACAAGACTAGATAGTAAGATGACAAAAACATTTAGCAAAAATTAAGGGATATCATGACATAAATTGAGCTAAAAGCATCACATCAGATTAAAAAAACATAAGCAAAGTAAATACACACAAAATATATCATAATGGAAAAAGATACAGGGTATATTCTTGATCAAATTTACAAGTAAAAATTGCATGTTTATATCAGTGTTGTCAAGGGTGAATAACGCACAGTAGGAGTAGAGGTCCTAAAGCCTTTATATTGCTTGAAGCCCAATGGGGAGGAAAAAAAGGCAGAGAGAGACTTGCTTGAGTGAATTACAATGCAATTATGTATGCGTGTATATTTTTGTATAAATGTTATACATAAAAAAATAAGCTTAAGATGTATAATTATGATAAAATCTAAGGGGTGATTCAACTTATAATACACAACATGCAAAATTCCCCTTTTTCTTTTGTTGGTCAATATGCATAACTTGCTTACTATCTCATATTTGTTGTTGAATAATCAAATATTGAGAAACAACATTTGATAACCCGCATTTATTAGTAAACGTACAATTAAAGATTTAAGGGAACTTCAATCAGGCTGTTACATTTTGCACCTACCACCTTAGAAAAACATGTCTAAACACAAAAAGCATACACTTGATCAAATGGACCTTTTCTACAAAAGGTTTAAAGAGCTTTTGTTGCAAGTGCTAAGGCGCGATGCCTGGACGCACACGTTAACAGCACTGGTTTATATGAAGAGAGAAATGTTTATCTAAAGAAATAAGATAAACAAAAGATTCCTGTTCTTCAATTATGAACTTCAAATTGCACCAAAATCCGGTAATCAGGAGTGCCATTGTAATTATATAGCACTAATGGAAGTGAACGACTATTCCAGCATTACTATTTTCTTAATAAAAAAAGCTCTAATTAAGCTTTAAATTGTAGGATACATTCAATGCTTTGTTGTGAATTGTTTAGTTTTGACAGTTTATCAGTCAGTATCTGCCCATCAAACACTTCGCTGCTCATCTTGTTGCTTTATGAGCTTTACAAAGCCTGCAGAAAACCCCTTTTAGTTGGCAGATTTCAAAGGGAGAGAAAGGTAGCAGAAGAGCATGTTAACAAGAAAAAAAAACAATCTTCAGAAATACTCGGTTCTTCTATCAGTTCAAACAATATGAAATAACAAGCACTTTATTTCATGGAAACAATGATGCAAGAGGAATAATTTGCATATTGTTCAGAAAGACAAGAACAAGATATTTCTCTGATGATTACCTATCTCCAATCAATTAAATACAAATATCTTTTAGAAGAACAGGCAAAATAGCTATTATCTCCTTATGCAAAGCAGCAAAAGAAATATCAAGGAGGTTTAAAATCCCACATAATGGGGTTTGCTGCCTAAAGGATTCTAGCCAACCGTTAAATTATTCAGAACCAATGCCTGAAGCATTAAACAACCATCCAACTTTTTCTTAGCAGTCATCAGCATGGCTAGAGGGTGAATTGCTCCACTGATAACCCTAATGCAAGTCTAGCATTTCAAGAAATTTTTTTCTTAATTTATGATCCCATGCATTGTACTTGACCCTGATACATATTACAAATTCATTTCAAGCATGTTAAACTATCTAATTTACAGTTTACCATGCTTTAGCACTACTGATAACAACTTATAGAATTCATATTCATCATGAATGTTATGCCAATAGACATCAGGTTGGATAAAATGCATCCACCAAGGCATTAATATTGAGTTACTTCCCTTCTTGCAAACCTAATCACATTATACCTCTTGTGACTTTTCAAAACTAATTGTTGCCTATTTTCATATCCATTCTCACTAGCCAGACTTCTCGATCCAACAATTCAAGTTTCCTTCAGTTCGAATTGAGATAAAATCTGAACAGATCCAATAGCTAACAAATCTTAAACTGTAACCTTAATCCTAAAACAGATATAAACCACAAAATCTTTAGTTTTCCATCCTAAATACCACAATACCCATGTAAGAAAAACTGCAAAACATCCACATTTGTTCCAACGAATATTTTACTGTGTCCCAACTCCCAACAAGATTGATTTTCTGAAACACAGCAAGACTTTTTAGAGGGCACCAACTCAAAATTTTCCCAGAAATGAAATTCATAATTATTATCGCTTCCCTTCTATTTCAACGACGGAGTGAGTATGAGTATCTCATGATACCATCTTATCTCAAGCTTTCAGAAACTTTCACCCCACTCTAAACCCCACAAAACTAGTCATATAATTAGTATTCTCACAGAGTAAAGTCAGTAGAAAACAAATTTCCAGGTATAGCTTTCATTTTCTCCATATATCATAATATATAAGCAAAGGCCTCCGTTAATTACAAAGTATTGTCCATCAACTCGATGGATTGTTCTAACGCGATTCATCTAGTGTTCTATAACATTAGCAAAAAGCTTTCCAATTACAAAGTCTTTTATGCTAATTATAAAAACTAAGAAAACTGCTCGTTGAAAGTGATTAGAATTATTCCATTTTAAACTATTTAATTTTACAAATTATACAAAGAAATTAAAACAATAAACAATTGAAAAAAAGAATCTCAACTTTGCCTAATACCAAAATTCGTCACAAAGCTGATATCAACTAGCAATATTTCGAAGTTTTCAATTCCACTTCTACTTAATTTTCTTAGCAACCAAATAGAAACTCTAGGGGTTCAAAGAACGCAAAATAGATCCCAACTAATTTTCAAAGCAGAAATAATAATAATAATAATAACAACAACAACAACAACACTTCAATTACGATAACAAATAAAAAAACGAACCTGAGATTACTTGAAGCAGTAGAAAATTAGGGACACCTTTTAGAAAGAGAAAATTTGGTGAAGAGGGAGAAAAACCCTAAAAAAATCTGAAGAAGAAACCCTTATCTATTCTATTACTTTGGGGGTGGCAAAATAGTGAATGGAAAGAGAAAGGAACGAGAAAACCTGTCGTAGTTATTTAAAAAAAAATGAAAAATAAAGAATGGACTGAAGTCATAAAAAATACTAATAATTTAGGCATAGCATACAAATAAGTGTCTAAAATATATTTTTTTAATTTTACGTACTTAATATTTATAATGTTATAATTAAAGTGTTTAACGTTTATATTGTTACAATTTAAGTATCTAACGTTTACACTATTATAATATTAAAGTCAATCTATTAAAAAAACCAACATCCAATAATTGTTTGACACGTGGCTTTGATTTTAATTTTTTTAACTTAATTTTTAAAACAAAATTATAAATTTCCCAAAATTCACAAAAAGAACCCAAATTCGAAAACACTAACATCCATAAAACCCAAATCTGGCCATTGCCGCCACTGTCCACCATTTTTGTCGAAAGACCCACATGACTGTTTACTCCATCCTTTTGTCGTCAAAAAACAACAAACAATGTCTCAATCATACGCAAAACTTTCATTCGAACGATGAGTGACAAACGACGACCAAAAGAAGACGGACAACATTCAGATCGTGTGACAAGAGAAGGGGACTTTCATTTCGATGACCGCGGCAACATCGATTGATTTGAGATTTGAATTAAGATTTTCGAAAATTAGGGCCTTTGTAAAATTTGAGTTTTCTTTCAAAAAAAGTTTAAGTTTTTAAAAATTAAAAATTAATTTAAAATATTAAAAATTAAAACCTACCATGTGTTACACTTTAATTGGTTAACGAATTTTTTTAACGACGGCTAACGGCCAGACACCTAAAAATAACGAAATAAAACATTAGACACATATTTTACCAAAAAATAGTTTAGACATCTAAAGTTGAAAATATGTATAGTTTCAGCACCTATGTTTATATTAAAGTACATAATTTAAGTAGTTGTGTAATATTATTTTTATGAGATATGATCCTCTTACACTATGTAAAACTTGAAAGTTTTACACATTTTTAGACCGATGAATGAAGGTAAATAGATGAATGAGATTAACAGTAGAAAATGTGAAGATTATCACTTGAAAAAAAATAAGGAAATAATCTTAGTCATTTATTACTATCATCCAATGGTCCAAAAAGTATAAAAGTAATTGAATTTTATACACTTACAGTGGATCCTAACCCTATTTTTATAGTTCATTAATATTTTTGGTAAAGCATTACACATTAATATTACTCACTCCGTCCCACAAATATTGTCCCTTACTGACTTTTTGAAAGTTAAAACTTTTAAACTTTGACTATATTATATTAAATATTTTAAATAATTAAATTTTATAATATATATTTAAAATCTACTTAATTAGAGGTTTTTAAAATATATTTTTTTTCAAATTTTATCAATAATAAATTTTAAATAATCAAGAGTCAAGGTTAAACAATTTTGACCCAAAAAAGTCAATAAGGGACAATCTTTGTGGGACAGAAGGAGTAATGATTAATAATTGATAATTAGCATTTTAATTTGAGTAGTTTTACAAGATTAAAACATACATGTTTATGGAGATTCTTTAATTGGTCTAGTGATCATGAATGTTCATTTATTGTTTATTTTGTGTTGGTTCAAACTCCGATATTTTTCGTGAGAATATTATTATAACACCATTGTATAAAAAACATATATGTTTACAATGTTTAAAAGAATGAATATTAAAAAATATTTAAAAAGAATATTACATATTGTTAGAGTTGTGACTCAAATTCTAGTTTGGGTTGTTCAAATCCTTGTAGGATTATACTTCTCTCTTGAATATGTGATGAAGAGTTGGAAACCCAGTTTGAGTAGAATTTCTTTCTATACAGTTTTCCTTTGGAAACAAGTCTTTTATCCCTATAAATAGATACAAAGGATTAAGGGTTCATTCATCAGTTGTAATCTCCTTTTTACATAGTGAAAGTTTCTCCTTCTCTGCCTCTAGTTTTTCCTTTTTGGGTTTTCCACGTAAATTCTTGGTGTTATGTTTCTTTGCGATTGTTTATTTGTTTGTCACTATCGTCCCGATAATTATAACAAACTGGTATCAAGAACTTCAGGTTGCTAACGATAATGGCATATGGATCAACTAGTTCGAACTGCAGAAGAAAATGTGGTCGTAATTTTTGAGGTAAAACCAGGGGCAGATCCAAGTCATTAAATCGAGGTAAAACTCTTTTTTTGTAATAGGTAAGGTCATAGTAAATCTAAGTGTTACCAGTTAGTGAATAAGATCAAAAGAAAAACTACAAATCAGAATGTAGAAAAATCTGGTAAAGCAAATATAGTAGAAAACTACAGCGATGTTGAACTTTTAGTTGCGGCCAACAATGACCCTAAAGTGAATGAGGAATGGATACTCGATTCTAGATGCACTTTCCACATGTGTCCCAATCGGGATTGGTTTACAACATATGAACCTGTTTCTATAGGAATAGTTCTGATAGGGAATAACGTATCATGCAGTATTGCAGGGATTGGCACAATCAAAGTTAAGATGTTCGATGGGTTTATCAGAACCCTAACCGACGTACGTCATGTACCAGATCTAAAGAGGAACCTGATTTCGCTAAGTACCCTTGACTCAAAAGGGTTCAAGTATACCGCTGAAGGTGGAGTCATGAAGATCAGCAAGGGTTCCCTCATTATGATGAAATGACATAAAAAGACATCAAGACTATATGTTTTCCAGGGTTCCACAATTGTTGGAAATAGTGCAGTTGCTTCTCCTCTCATATCAAATGAAGATACTACAAAACTTTGGCATATGTGCTTGGGGCATATGAGTGAAAACGGCATGAAAGAATTAAGCAAAAGAGGACTTCTAGACGGGCAAAGAATTTGCAAGCTAGAGTTTTGTGAGCACTGCATTTTCGGAAAATAAATGCAAGTTCGATTCACCAAGGGAATTCATAACATGAAAGGTACTCTAGATTATATTCATTCTGATCTGCGGGGGTCATCTAGAGTACCATCTAGCGGTGGAGCCAGTTACATGCTGACAACCATTGACGACTTTTCCAAAAAAGTCTGGCCATTCTTCCTAAAACAAAAGAGTGAAGTTCTATCCACATTCAAGGAATGGAAAATGATGGCCGAGAAACAAACGGGAAAACAAGTTAAATGTTTTCGCACTGATAATGGGTTAGAATTCTGTTCTGGAGAATTTAATAAGTTGTGCAATTTAGAAGGGATCGTGTGACACTTGACAGTTCGTAACACCACAACAAAACGGCGTTGCTAAATGGATAAATCAAACAATAATGGAAAAGGTTCGAGTATGTTGTCCAATTCTGGGTCATCGAAGCCATTCTGGGCTGAAGCAGCTTCAACAACATGTTTTTTGATTAACCAGTCTCCATTCACTGCCATTGAAAAAAAGACACCACGGGAGGTATGGGCTGGTAATCCCGTCAATTATTATGATCTGAAAATTTTTGGTTGCCCTGCTTATGCTCATGTAGATAACAGAAAATTAGAACCAAGATCCATCAAATGCGTGTTCTTGGGATATAAAGCTGGAGTAAAACGATACAAGCTATGGTTCCAGAAACTAAAAAAATTATGATTAGTAGAGATGTTATCTTTGATGAAGTTACCATGTTACACAATTCATCCTTCAAGGATTCCACCAACAAAAAGCAACAGAATTCAACCACACAGTCCAAAAAGGTGGAGCTTCACATTGATACGACATCCAAAGATGGGATGACCCCCCAAGTTAGTATAGAAACCGAAAATATAGCTCATCCCTCACCAGAATATTCCATCACCAGAAATAAACCGAGAAGAGAAATTAAACGACCCCAAAGATATGCCAAGACTGATCTAGTTGCATATGCTTTGAGTGTTGCTGAAGATATTGATGTAAATCAAGAGCCTACGTCTTACTCTAAGGTGATTAGCTGTAAAGATGCAACAAATTGGTTGGTTGCCATGCAAGAGGAGATGGAATCACTTCACAAGAATGCTACATAGTACCTTGTGAATCTCCCTACGGATAAGAAGGTAGTTCGTTGTAAATGGGTTTTCAAGAAGAAAGAGGGGATCTCAGAAGTTAAAGAACCCAGATACAAAGCAAGGCTGGTTGCAAAAGGCTACAGTCAAATTCGGGGCATAGACTTTACAGATGTATTTTCGCCAATAGTGAAGAATAGTTCAATCCGGGCTTTACTTGGTATAGTAGCCATGTACGATCTCGAGCTTGAGCTGTTAGATGTAAAAACCACATTCTTACATAGAGAACTTGATGAGGACATCTACATGTAACAACCAGAAGGTTTCGTGGTCTTAGAAAAAGAGGATTATGTTTGTTTGTTGAAGAAATCTTTGTACGGCCTGAAATAGTCCCCTAGACAATGGTACAAGAGGTTTGATTCCTTTATAACTACTCATAGTTTCAAGCGAAGTAATTTTGATAGTTGTGTTTACTTTAAAAGGAGTAGTGTGGCTCGCCTATATATCTACTGCTTTATGTTGATGACATGTTGATAGTAGCTAAGAATAAAGAAAAGATAAGACATGTCAAGACTCAGCTTAACCAAGAATTTGAGATGAAAGATTTGGGATGAACAAAGAAGATATTCGGAATGGAGATCAAAAGAGACCGAAAATCATATAAATTGTACCTAAATCAAAAGGGGTACATTGAAAAGGTTTTTTGCAAGTTTAATATGAAGAATGCTAAGCCAGTTAGCACTTCCATGGCGGCCCACTTTAGACTTTCATCAGACTTATCTCCAAAATCAGATGAAGAGATTGAGTACATGTTACAAGTTCCATATTCAAGCTCGGTGGGATCTCTCATGTATGTTATGGTTTGCACACGCCCGAATTTAGTACACACAATCAGTTCAGTGAGTAGATACATGGCAGATCTTGGAAAAGAACATTGGAGGGCTGTTCAATAGATTTTTAGGTACCTACGAGGCACTAGTGATGCTTGCTTACAATTTGGAAGAAATAAAGACGAAGTCATTGGGTACGTCGATTTTGATTTTGCTAGAGACCTAGATAGAAGAATATCTCTAACAGGTTATGTCTTCACTATTGGAGGTTGTGCCATTAGTTGGAAAGCCACCTTACAACACACGATTGCTTTATCTACCACTGAAGTTGAGTACATAATGATTACTGAAGCTTGCAAAGAAGCGATTTGGTTAAAGGGACTATATGGTGAACTTTGCGAAGACCTTCAAATTAGTATGTTGTTTTGTGATAGTCAAAGCGTTATCTTTCTCACGAAGGATCAGATATTTCATGATGACAAAACATATTGATATATGATATCACTTTGTTTGTGATATTATTTCCCAAGGTGACATTGTTGTGAACAAGATCAGCACTTATGACAATCCTGCAGATATGATGACCAAGTCTCTTACTACAATCAAGTTTGAACATTGCTTAGACTTGGTTGGTGTTCATTGTTGATGACCACCCTTTTGAAAGGGTTTTGTGGAAGAGGTAGAGCTTTTGTTAAACAAGAATTTGTACCAAGGTGGAGATTGTTAGAGTTGTGACTCAAATTCTAGTTTTGGTTGTTCAAAACCTTGTAGGATTATACTTCTCTCTTGAATATGTGATGAAGAGTTGGAATCCCAGTTTGAGTAAAATTTCTTTCTATGCAGGTTTCCTTTGGAAACAAGTCTCTTATCCCTATAAATAGATACAAGGGATTAAGGGTTCATTCATCAGTTGTAATCTCCTTTTTACATAGTGAAAGTTTCTCCCCCTCTGCCCCTGGTTTTTCCCCTTTGAGTTTTCCACTTAAATTCTTTATGTTATGTTTTTTTGCGATTGTTTGTTTGTTCGTCACTATCGTCCCGATAATTATAACACATATAATAAATTAATCAAACAAAATATCATAATATTATATTACACCATCATTGTTTAATATAAATAGATATTATCTCCAAAGAATCATTACTCTCATACTCCCTTCTTTTTTTAGAAATTTCTAACTTATTATAACAATTTTTATTCTATTTTTCTCTCAATGATTCTCTTTTGATGTTATTTGATTGAAAATACTAAACTAGTGGTCAAGTGTCGCTACCCTAGCCGCTCTCCATCTTTTTTCTAATTTTTTTCTTAGCCGCTTGATAATTCTTTTCCCTAGAGCCTCAAGTTTTGTTTTGTAGCCAGCGACAACATTAGTTTTACTGTCGGTTGTCACCGCCGTATCTATTTGTATTTTTTTTGTTTTTTGATAAAATAATTCTGCCTTTGTGACACAGTTTTTCTGCCTTTATGGCACGTTTATCTTTGTCTATTGGCATGTTTAACTCTGTCTATTGGCATGTTTATCTTTGTCTTTTGGCATAATTTCTTCTCTCCTTCTGTTGTTTTGGTCGTTCTTTATTTTATGTTTTTATCAGGGTTGGATTTGACGACACCACGACAGATCAAGATGGCGCTTATTTGTAATCCTGTTGATCTTCCCTACTCTGGACCTTCGGTTTAAATTTGGATACGCGGTTTGCGCTTGTGAAGAGTTTCTCACGGTGCTCGGCTTTGATTTGCATTTTCTCGGTGGTCTATCAATAGCTTCATCCCTTTTTGTGGTTCGTTTTGCCGATGCAGTCAGGTTTCGTATCTTTTTTCGATTGAGTATTTGGATGTGTTTATAACCTTTTCATGTACCGTTCATGTCTGATCTAAAGTGACTAGTTTTAGGAGAATGTCCAAGTTATGTATTTAGTTTACAATGATAGTTTGTAAACCCTTATTGTAATTTTTGATATTTTCTCGTTAATAAAACTAGTGGCTTCTTTTCAAAAAAAATACTAAACTAGTGAATTTTATTTATAATGTTAGTCTTAATTTTAATTAGTATATGGCTCTAGTACTTTAAATTTGTTGATATAATAGATTCATTCATGTTAGTTACAAGAGTTTTATTCACTTGCATACACCTTTAATAATTATTAAACTATTAAATTAATTTTTAATATATATATATATATATATTCTTAAAATTTTGTTTCTTAAATACAAAATTACATTAATCCATCGTCTTAAAAAAATCTTAATTTACATGTCTCGAATTTATAAATTTTACATAAAATGATTTTTAATTTTAATATACACCTCTCTAAATTTTTATTTATAAAAAAAAAAAACAACTTTCGAAATGTCAAGTTAAGTTAATTCATTTCACGTATGAATGAATTTTTATTGGTATGAGTTTTTATCTAAATGATTATTTTTAAATATCGAACTAACGATTTATTAAAAAAAATAAAGGATGTTGCTAATCAATGTAAAAGTTTCTCCAAACTCGTGTTATTTTATAGAATAGTTTTTTTTAATAAAATGTGCATTTATATGTTTTATGGTACAAAATTAATTTTGTTTCGGACTACGTGTGAAAAATGAGGTAAAGCATTCAAATGGGGATGATTCTAAGGTTTAAACTTAGATTTGACAGAAATTCCACGTCACTCTATCCAACCACTTGTTCGTAGGGGTGAGCGTTCGATCGAGTCGAATAAAAAAATTTCGAGTTATTTGAGTTGACGCATAATATTTTACAACTCAAACTTTATTTGAAATTTTTTCGATTTGAGTCGAGTTTTCAAGTTCCTATAAAAATTTAATTGTAATTATTTATCATGTTATAGTACGGTTTGATTCTAATTTAAATCACTTTCTCTAATCATATAAGATATGCATAACTATATTTTTTTCATATTTTTCATATCTTGCAATATTTCTTTATATTTTATATATCGATATATATATATATAATAAAAAATTGAGGGACTCGCCTCGAACTTAAAAATAAATCCATTAATTACTAAAAATTTCGAGTTATTCGAGTTTCTATTTTACAACTCAAACTTTATTTGAAATTTTTTCGAGTCGAGTCGAGTTTATAAAATTTTGAGTCGATTCAAGACGAGTCGAGTATTTTCGCCTCGAGTTGAGTCGAGTTATTCGGTTTTTTCGAGTCGAGTTTTGCTCACCCCTACTTGTTCGTAATTTTTATTATTTAATTATTAATAAAAAATAACTTTTTCATTTAACTTTAACTTAAATATAAATAATTAAATTTATTCTTATAAAAAATTAATTTAATCAAGACTCACTTGTATTATTTTGTTAAATTTAAATTTATTGTAAATTATAAAAAAATAGTTTACTTTGAGTCGATAAATTCGAATTGTTTTTACCAAATATTCGATCTCTCCCTTGACATGGTGGATACACCGTTAAAATGGATTTTTTTAAAAAAGAAAAATGTGTCCTTTAAATTCTTAAACTCTAGAGTTAGGTTTTTCTTTAAAATTCTTCTTTAATTTTTCCTTCAAGATTGTTGTCGTCTGATTTTTTTTCTTTTAGTTGTGTTATTTTTTGTTTTAGTTTTAAATAAATATCTCTTTGATTTATTTTTTTTGCACAACTTATTTCGTTTATTCGTCTGTTTTTTTGGTACGATTTTCGTTTGTCCTGTGACACGTTTTTTGTCTATCCTTATGGTAGTTTGGCGTTCATGTAGCGGTCATAACGATGTACCCTATGATCAGAGAAGGTCGACAATTCAATATGATTAGATCCCATCTGTGATAGTTTGTTGATGCAATCAGAATCGTTAGTGGAGCAATCTACAAGAATTATTTTCTCGATCTCCACTCATACATCAATACAGTGTCTAGTTTGAAGAGACACAGAGATTTTCATGATGATTGTTGGTAGGGACAAAACCAGAATTTATGGTTGAGGAGGCAAAACATAAATGTTTAAAAGTGGAGGGCAAATTCATAAATAAACCAATTTTTTTAAAAAAATTGCCCTCGCCCCATTTAATTTCGTCCCTGATTGTTGGATTTTCTATAGAAGATGAACGGGTATTTAAGGGAATGTACAATCTTTTTTCTTCAGGCCTTTTGAGTTAGATATTTTAATTTTATTTCATCCAAAGTATTTTTGGACTTATCCCCAAATTTCTTTTTATGATAAAGTGTGTTGCATTTGATGGATTTTTTTAATAAAATTTATTTTTTTAATTTTCCAAAAGAAAATGTGTCATTCTGTTAAAAGATGTCACTGGTAAGACCCCCAACTTAATGAAGGTTGAATGTGATAATTATGGAATTGGACATATTAAACAATTGAGGTCAAAAATCCCTCTCTCCATCAATAATATTATTTTTATATTGTTTCAATTCTGATTTTTGCTTGTAAAATCTCCTGAATAAGATTTTATTACTAAAATTTCATTCAACAAAATATTTATTGATTTTTTTGAATTGTGACTAAATTGATTCAATGCATAAATATGGATGGCTAAATGTGTTATTGTATAAATTTTCTTAACTACCACGTCACTATATTAACAACAGTTAACGACTCAATAATTATTTTGAAATAAAAAACGAAAGTTTATTGCCCATTATACAACTTTTGAAAGTTTGGTGACTGAAATGAACATTGTAGGATAGTTTAGTGACAATTAGTGAACTTTACCCTTGTGGGTTTATTGTGCCATAATCTATGTTATACGTTACTTTTAGTACGTGTGAGCATTCGGTTGAGTCAAGTCAAGTAAAAAAATTAAGCTAATCAAGTTGATGAATCATATTTTATAACTCATATTTTATTTGATTTTTTTCGAGCCTAGTCGAGTTGATCAAATTTAATTGTAAACATTTATAATGTTACAATACTAATTGGTTCCAATTTAAACAGTTTTATATAACCATATACAATATACTGATGAGTGTGGCAATCGATCGAATAAAGCCAAGAGGGGTGGAATTGGAATTTTAAAGATTGGTGGAAACTAATTGCAAAGATAGGAAATTGCAAGGTGATTTATAGTGGTTCAACTCCCTCAATGGAGTCTTCATCAACTACCTTAGTGACCACACTAAGGATTTCCACAAATTAGTCACTAAGGATTTCCACAAATCCACTAATTTGTCTTTCCTTTAGGATAAGGAGTAACCTTACACAATTCAATAGACTTATGCCCCAAAGTCTATTGAATCATTTCCTAAAAACAAATACAAATGAGCAAACTGGAAAATCCTCACAAGGTAGGTGTCTGTAAAGTTTAAGCACTCTCACACACCCAATAAACACTAGATAGGGAATTACAATGAAGAACACACTAGTGTTTTCAAGAAAGATGAAAAATAAGCACAAATTGAATTCTTGATTGCTTGAATATTTGGATAGGCTTTCTTGTTACTTCAATACTATTTGGAGACCCCTTTTATACGCTCTTAATCTTTTCTAACTGTTTGTAGCCGTTGGGGGACTTTGGAGCTGTTGGAAGCCATTAAAATCGAGCATTTAATGCTCACCTGCACAGGGGTTTCGAAACCTTTAAGGGGGTTTCGAAACCTGGGGTTAATTCAAAACCAAAAAACTAGCCATTACATGCCATGGTTTCAAAACCTTTATGAGGGTCTCGAAACCTGTAGCCAAAATCATAATTTTTGGCCTTACTGCCATACTGGTTGGGTTTCGAAACCTGTAGTCAAAATGTGAGATTTAGGCCTTATTGCCATGGTGGTTTCGAAACCTATGCTTGAAAATTCTCAATTTTGACTTTGTGTTGACTTTTTGAAAATTATACAACATAGGTATTAAGTCAGATAATTTAGAAAATATTTGTTCGAGTTAAAATTGTATTTTTGACAAATTTGAATCGAATAAAACAAGTTTACAAATTTTTACAATTTAGTCCTTTTAGTTATATCAAAATAAGTCTAACAATCTCCCCCTTTTTGATATAACAAAACATTTGATAAAAATTTGTTTTTGAAAATTTATCAATATTTTTAAATTTTCCACTTAGGCTCCCCCTTAATAAAAGACTTTATAAAATCTTTAAAAATTAAGTTTTAAAGACATTTGTTTAAAAATTCATTGTTTAAAAATTCAACATAAATATTTAATTCTAAAAACAAATTATTTAATCATAAATTTCTCCCTCTTTTTGTTATAGCAAAAAGAATAAAATGCTACAAAAGAACAAACGTCATTAGAGCAATAAGGCATTATCCAAAAAGCAATAAGAAGATAAACCATAATATTCAATTTAACATAAAATCCATAAAGAAATCCAACATAATCCAAATAACATAGAATCTATCATAATATCATAGTTATAAGATAAATATCCAACAAAGAGCAAATAAAGTCTAAAAACATAATCCAAAGAACTAAATCAAAATAAGTCCAAAATGAAATGGGAAAGTCATAATAAAATGCATAAAAGACTAAACATTCGATGCATGAGATGATGACGGAGGAAAGATATGACCACGAATGTCATGCATATCATGCTCTAATGATGTCACACGACCATCCAAGCTCCTAAGCATGTCGGTAGTCTCCTTATGAGAACTACAAAGAAATGCATTCATGTTGTCAACGCGAGTGACCATAGCCGCATATATGGATTCAATGGTCATAGGAGGTGGAGCATCCGGTGCATTTCTTGGATTAACACGAGCTCCATCCTCATCGTTTTTATGAACCCATTCATCATCAACGAACCTCCAACCGGTCTTCTTAGTAGTAGTCTTATCAATCTTGCTTTTGAGACGAATGGTCAGATCAAGAGAGGTGTCAATATTTAACTTCTCAAAGATGTGACTTAGAACACATCCATAGTTGAGAGAGAAGCTATAAGGGTTGTGAATGATTTTGACAAGGGAAGTGAAGATGATTTGGGCAATATTTGGACGGTTACCGAGTTGAAGTTGGTGTAACCACCAATAATCGGTATGACGTATACGAGTGCATCATCCACTAGAAGGGCGAAAAAACCAAGTGGTGAAAAGGTGAAGGAGCCTATCATAGATGTAAAGATGGGTAGGACTATCATCATCGAATTTAATAGGCACACTTTCGGATTCATTTGCAGCACCACTATTGAGGACACCTAGGTGATCGGCAATACTTGCTGGAGTAAGAGTAAATTTGGTTCCCATGAGATAGGACTCAATAGCTATAACCTCAAAATTATTATTATGAACAAGAACGACATTTGCATAAAAAGCTTTCACAAGGTTATGAAAAACACGTGGTTTGATATCAAGGAAGTCCATCCAACCCCATTAAACAAACATAGTAAAGAATTCAAAATTATAGACCTCGGAGGTTAACAAATTCAAATCGGTAGTTCGTTCAGATCTAATAACTTTTGTCTCATAAATTTGATGATAGCGATTTAGGCATTCATCATTTTGAAAACAAAGATTTAAAAAAATTGGATTTTGGTTTTGAGGTGGAGGTTGTGGTCTATTAGAACGTGAAGATTAACCTCTTTCAAGACGAGCACATTTGGCTCTAGATGGCATTGTTCTAGGAGGCATGATTTTAAAAGATGGGGAAAATTTAGCATTGAAAAATTGGATGGGAATTTTGACAAAAACTTGGTGGGTAAGGGTTTGGAAAAATTTTAGAATAGGTTTAGATTAAATTGGGTAACCTCCTGCAAAAACAAGCAATATATAGAACATAATTATCAACCAAATCATCAAATTTAATGCCTAAAATCTATTACAACCATGCAATTTTCGGAAACCATAGGTTTGTAGATTTTGAAGAAAACTTCATATAGTTTTTAGTAATCATGTATGAAAATACAAAATATGAAGAACTAACATGATTATATATGATTTAAAGCATGAAAGCATATTTTGAAAATAAATTATCATCAAAAATTCGAAACAAAAAAAAATTGAAAAAGATGAGTTTTTGATGAATTTTACCTTGAATGGTTGATGAAGATTAAGATAACACCCAAAAACTTGAAGTAGAAAGATGGTTTAAGTTCAAAATTTTGAAAGAATTTGAGAGGATTTGAGGTTGTGACCGTTTAGAATGAAGAGAAAATAGGTTTGGGGTGTTTTAAAAATCGATTTTTAGGGTTAAAAATAACTCAACTTGAGTTTCTACCCGCATGGTTTCGAAACCAGCAAGAGGGGTTTCAAAATCCTAAGAAGGTTTCGAAACCTTTTGCCCAAAATCAACACTGCCAAGCAGGTTTCGAAACCAGTGTTAGTGGTTTCGATACCTCTGACCCAAAAGCGATAGAAAAGGCATTTTTAAGCCTAGATTTGATATGTATATGCATTCTAAAGATTTATGACTGTTATAGGCATTTAAGACACTTTGAATTAAGTTCAAAGATGTACATCATTTAAACAAACATTAGTCATAGATAAAGATTTTAAATTCGAACATCTATGGTAAGAGTTGGATCCTAAAAGAAGTTTAAACAATAGCTAAAAGTGACTAGCTTAACACATTTATCTAATTTGCATGTAAGAATCACATTGTGTCACTCAAGCATAAATAACAATCAACTTAAGTAAAAAAAAAACATATAAACACTCAAATCATGAAATCATTGACTAAAATTAAATAATGCTAATATTAAGGCCAAAAGGCATCAAATTAAGCATATGGGGCCAAAAGTAAGCAATTCATGCAATAAAAGCTCATCTCACTAAAAACATCAAGGCAACATATGGAAACTCTCACACATGCTTTAAAACATATAAACTCATATAAATAAACATGAATGAGTAAAGATTGTATGTAAAGGAAAATGTTGCCACTTGAACCAAGATAGGTTGATTAGGCCTCATCCTCTTCAAGTGTCATTCCTTCTAGTGTGTCTAGAGCTTTCAAATTTCTTCATTTTGCTCACCATGGCTCCAACACACCTACAATATGGAACTATACATATTTTGGTACCCAAATTATTTTAGGTCCATAAGGATTAGTTCCTAAAATTCTAGTCCCTTTTGGAATCCATTTTGATAAAAGATCATATTCTTTGTTAGCAATGAGTCATTTAGGGAACCAAATACTTTTAACTATTTTTCTATTATATGACCTTTGGGGACCACCATATCTATACCCATTAAAGTTTTTTCTAACATAGTTGGATTTTGAATTTTCACCTTTAACAAAACTTTTTGTTCCAACTTTGTCAAAAGAAGCTTTAAGACCATCAAGTTCCTTTTGATGATCATCATGAACCCTTGAAAGTAAATTGTGCAAGTCTTGATTTTTATTTTCAAATTCTTTCATTTTCACTTGCATTTCCTCAATTTTAATTTCAAGTTCCTTATTAGATTTGGAAAGAGAGTCATTTTCATTTTTCAATTTTGAAATGATTTTCCTATTTTTCAAAATCGAATCTTCAAATTCCAAAGCTAATTCATCATAAGCCTCTTGCAATTCATCAAAAGTATAGTCAATTGATCTAAATGAATTAGAGGTTACCATAGAGTCATCTTCAAACACCATGAGACACAAGTTGGCTACTTCATCCTCGTCCTCATCTAATGTATCTTCATCACTCCAAGTAGCTATATGAGCCTTGTGCTTCTTCTTTTTCTCAACATTCTTTTTCTTCAATTGAGGACAATCAAACTTGATATGTCCCGACTTTTTACACTCATAGAAAATGATGGGATCATTCTCTTTGACATCATTCTTGAAGCCCTCGTCTCTTTGAAATCTTCTTCCTTTGTTGGACCTCATGAATCTTCTAAATCTTTTGGCAAACATAGCCATTTCCTTTTTTTCATCCTCTTCACTAGAATCACTCTCGTCTTTTGTTGATTTGAGAGCAACTCCAAATTTCTTCTTCTCAACTTCTTTTTTTTCTTCTTTTTTTTCTTCTTTTCCTTTCTACATCATCTCATGAGTAAGTAATGAACCAATAAGCTCATCTAATTTGAGAGTCTTAAGGTTTTTTGCTTCAATTATCGTTGTCTTCTTTGATTCCCAAGAATCAAGAAGATAAAATAGCATCTTCCTCACAAGTTTATCTTCGGAAATTGCTTCTTCATAGCCCTTCAATCCATTCACGATCACGGAGAATCGATAGGATATGGATTTGATGTCTTCTTCGGGGTCTATTTTGAAGTTCTTGTAGTTGAGGTTGAGGAGCCCGATTTTGGTCTCCTTCACTTTATTTGTTCCTTCGTGTGTAACTTCAAGTTTGTCCTAAATTTCTTTGGCATTGGAACAAGATAACACCCTTCCATATTCATCTGGGCCAAGAGCGTAAAATATGAGATGCATCGCCTTGGAATTTGTGGAGAATTTCTTATTTTCTTTATTGTTCCATGTCTCCATGCCACTAGTTAGAGCGGTGTAGCAACTTATGACAATCTTCCAAGCTTCAAGATCAAATGCTTGAATGAATAACCTCATTCAATTCTTCTAATATGCATAGTTTACTCCATTGAAGAAAGGAGACTTGTTGGTGGGTTGAGAATCTCCCCAAGCTTCGATAGTGGAGGTGGAAGCCATGGATGACCTTGTGGATGATTGCACACTTTTAGGATCTTCTCAAAAGGTTGTAAGACCTTCCAATAAGCCTCTCTTTGATACCAATTGATGAGTGTGACAATCGATCGAATAAAGCCAAGAGGGGGTGAATTGGAATTTTAAAGATTGGTGGAAACTAATTGCAAAGATAGGAAATTGCGAGGTAATTTATAGTGGTTCAACTCCCTCAATGGAGTCTACATCCACTACCTTAGTGACCACACTAAGGATTTTCCACAAATCCACTCATTTGTCTTTCCTTTAGGATAAGAAGTAACCTTACACAATTCAATAGACTTATACCCCAAAGTCTATTGAATCATTTCCCAAAAACAAATACAAATCAGCAAACTAGAAAATCCTCACAAGTTAGGTGTTTGCAAAGTTTAAGCTCTCTCACACACCCAATAAACACTAGATAAGGAATTACAATGAAGAACACACTAGTGTTTTCAAGAAAGATAAAAAATAAGCACAAATTGAATTCTTGATTGCTTGAATTTTTGGATAGGTTTTCTTGTTACTTCAATACTATTTGGAGACCCCTTTTATATGCTCTTAATCTTTTCTAACCGTTTGTAGCCATTGAGGGACTTTGGAGCCGTTGGAAGCCATTAAAATTGAGCATTTAATGCTCACCTGTACTGGGGTTTCGAAACCTTTAAGGGGGTTTCGAAACCTAGGGTTAATTCAAAACCAAAAACTAGCCGCTACATGCTATGGTTTTGAAACCTTTATGGGGGTTTCGAAACCTGTAGCCAAAATCATAATTTTTGGCCTTACTGCCATACTGGTTTTGAAACCTCTAAAGGGGGTTTTGAAACCTGCAGTCAAAATGTGAGATTTAGGCCTTACTGCCATGGTGGTTTCGGAACCACTAAGGGGGTTTCGAAACTTATGCTTGAAAATTCTCAATTTTGACTTTGTGTTGACTTTTTGAAGATTATACAACATATGTATTAAGTCAGATAATTTAGAAAATATTTGTTCTAGTTAAAATTGTATTTTTGACAAATTTGAATCGAATAAAACAAGTTTAAAATTTTTTACAATTTAGTCCTTTTAGTTATATCAAAATCAAAATAAGTCTAACATATACATACATATTTATTCATATTTTTCATATGTGATATACATATATTAGGTAGAGTTGGGGGACTCGACTCAAACTTGAAAACCAATCCAATAATTACTAAAAATTTTGAGTTATTCAAAGTTTCATTTTATAACTCAAAACTTTATTTGAAAATTTTTTGAGTCAAATTTTATTAAATTATAATTTGAGTCAATTTGACGCAAGTTTTTCTACATCGAGTCAAAAAATTCTATTTTTTTAGTCGATTTTTGCTCAGTCCTAATTCGAGTGTTTACATTTTTAAAAAAAATGTATGGGATACTTGTGTAAATGTATATATATAGTCTTAAGTTTTAAAAAGATTATGGAAAAATATTCAATGGTGGTGGAAACTTTTGTTTCCTCAAGCGCCTAGTTTTAGGGTTTAAGAATTTAGTTTAGGGTTTAGCAGTTTTAAATTTAGAAATGGTGGTAAGAATTTAGAGTTTAGGGATAGAATTTAGGGTTTAGAAGTTTGCATTTAAATTTTAGGTTAATATGTTAGGGATTCAAGTTTTATCCACAGACCTTAAATTCTAAGCACATAAACCCATAAACCATAAACTCTAAACTAGAGGCAAATCCTTTAAAGGACTAAAAGAGGCCATGGCCCACCAAAATTTTGGGAAATTCGAATTTTGCCACTAAAATTTTTGAAATATTCTGTAACACCCTTAACATATATTCGAATACACATTAAAGATGTTACTAACTGATTTTTAGAATTGTAATTTTTTAATTATTTTTTAATTTTCTCGACAAAATAATTCAATGGTTGGCCTTTTCTCGGTTTTCAAACAAAACTATGTCTAGCAACCACATCTAGTTTTAACCCTGAATTGGTTTGTAAAATACTTTAAACAATTATTAAAATGAGAATATAATTCAGGGTGAAAACTATGTGTGCAACCTAGACTCTTTCTTGCTTTCAAAATCACTACGTGATAAATGACCAACTAAGTTTAAACCCGTTTAAAGGATCTTTTCTAATATTTTTAATTCTTCAAACTGATTCA
The DNA here is from genome assembly GCA_019671005.1 of Hibiscus mutabilis. Classification (NCBI taxonomy): domain Eukaryota; kingdom Viridiplantae; phylum Streptophyta; class Magnoliopsida; order Malvales; family Malvaceae; genus Hibiscus; species Hibiscus mutabilis. The sequence goes on along the minus strand of CM033737.1, from coordinate 9,184,311 downwards.
TGGTGCTAGATCATACAAAATAACTACTTATTTAAAATTTATACATGCCCCACTAGACTAGGATTTGGTGATACTTACTGATAATGCAGATTAACTTGATCCAATGATGTGCAACTCCTCCTTTGATATCTCGTTCGAAGTACCTACGTGTGATACACAACACACGTTAAGTATAACTTAGTGAAACATAATCATAATAATCTAAACAATAATTATAATAACATAGCTCTGCAAAATGTCGAATGATTTTCAATTGCAGTTAATAATATTTTATCATATATAGAACTGTCTTACTTGTATAGTTCATTTGTCCAATATAATATTCAAATCACAAGATTTGATATATCTTACCAATCTTATGTACATTAAGCTTTTTAGCTAAACTACTTGCATAATTGTATTTCAAGTATTATAGCCAAAGTATAAAAATTCAAGCCATCTGTAATGCATAATTAATCATGTATCATGGCAATCTTAAGAGTCATGCCACCATTGCTCATCAGGTATTCACATGCATAAAAATTACTTCAACATAAACATGCTTTCAATATGTTACATATCATCTATCAATTCTATCATAGAATTCATGATATTTATGGTTCATGATCATTAAGTAATCATGCTTTCATCACGTAATCATTTGCATATCATATTCTATAACATGGTCATACTTTCATTATGCAAACATTTTCATATCATTTCCTTTATCATAGCCATTCTTTCATTATGCAATCATTTGCATATCGTTTCCTTTATCATAGCCCAAAGTACAAAATTATGTGATGCCATGGTACGCAATTCATCATGACACTGTAGTGTCTACGACGTCGTAGCGTCTACATCGCCGAAGCAACAGAGATGAGTACGTACTCAAGGATGCCCTTTGCTCCTCATCCTAGCACATTATGTGCCTTTTAACACCTTAGTGTTTGAACTGACTCCGTAGAGTCTTTCCTGACTCCTTAGAGTCTTTCTTGCACCGTAGTTCTTTAACGTAGCTGCTAAGTCTTTCTTGCATATCATATTCTATAACATGGTCATACTTTCATTATGCAAACATTTTCATATCATTTCCTTTATCATAGCCATTCTTTCATTATGCAATCATTTGCATATCGTTTCCTTTATCATAGCCCAAAGTACAAAATCATGTGATTCCATGGTACGCAATTCATCATGACACTGTAGTGTCTACGACGTCGTAGCGTCTACATCGCCGAAGCAACTGAGATGAGTACGTACTCAAGGATGCCCTTTGCTCCTCATCCTAGCACATTATGTGCCTTTTAACACCTTAGTGTTTGAACTGACTCCGTAGAGTCTTTCCTGACTCCTTAGAGTCTTTCTTGCACCGTAGTTCTTTAACGCAGCTGCTAAGACTTTATGGATATCCAACTATACCAAAGATTATCATATGAACCTATGGTATACAAGTCTGGCACCATAGTGTCTACAACGACGTAGCGTCTGATGGTGAGTATGTACTCGATGACGCTTTTTGCTCCTCATACCTTCAGCACCGTAGTGCCTACTTTATCTCAGCACCGTGTGCCTACATTATCTCAGCACTGTAGTACTGGTTCGCAGCTGCTATGACACTTTTTGGATATCCACTTATACCCAGACTCTCACACTAGTACTTGGGCATAATAATATATTATTTTCACCTTCAATATCCAATTCATCAATATTATCAACCATAATTCAATAATGAGCATTTCATACCCAAAGTCTGAATTTTGATTTATCCTAGATAAATCATTATTCCATATCCATGTATCACATATTCCATTTAATATTTCATGCCATTTACATAACTTTGGTCAACATATATTTTCATTAATATCAAGGTTGACTTATTGCAAGTTTTCTCATATATATATATAACATATAAGAATGCATTCATTCATTTCACATATATTATAAATAAGTAAGAATGCACTCACTTGGGCCATTTATTAGCTTGTCTCACTAAGCTCTATTCGATCATTTCTTTCATAGTTCCTCGAACCTTCTTTTGATTCGGATCCAAAATGAAAATCGGGTTTCGGGGCTTGAATCGAACTTGGAAAAATTTTCTCTTTCTTTCCCTAGCATCTCACGTTTTTGGCTGGAAAATATGAACAATTTGTTCATCTTTTCACTATTATTATTGTAGCGATGTCCGTTTCCGCTAAAAAAATGAGTGTTTCGAAGTGTTTGTGATTTTTTGGATATAAAACGTTTATTCCGTGGGGTTTTTAAAAAAAACGCATTTTATTAAAAATTGGAGTCGCCACCGGCCACTTAGGTAGGTCGGACACCATAAAACCAGAGATTTAAAAAAAACTGTTGGGTTCGGGAGTCGGTTACGGATGGGGAAGGATTAGCACCCCCACACCGCCCAAAATTGGTACTTTAATAATTACCGCTTCGTTAATATTAGACTTTCCGGATTAAAGTGACGATTAGTTTAAAATTCGGTTATAATTGCGAATAAATTTTAAAGGCCCCGTTATCCGAGAGTAAACGCCCAACCACTATCACTACGCCTGATACTGGCCCCGTTTACGCTCGGATAAAAGGGCACCGCATTGACAATTTATATATCATTATCAACCTTAGTGAGCAAAATATAAAACATGGCAAATAATTTAAATACAATACAAATAAATATTAACATAATAGAATACTAATCTAACATAAATAAAATACATAAATAAAATACTAATCTAAAACATACATACATAAATATTAATCTAACTTATAAATAAAAACTAATCTAACATAAATAAAATACTAACATTCATAAATATTAATCTAACACATAAAAAATAAATTTAACATAACTAAAATATTAATATAAAACATAAATTTAAAACATAATAAATACTAATCTAAAGCATAAATAAACATACAAGGTAAAAAAAGAACACAATTTTAAATTAACTAATACTTCATTAAATCATAAAAATTACAACATAAATAAAAAGGAAAGAAAATATACCTAACTAGGAGCTCGAATAACGAACCCCAACTGAACCCCAACGAGATCTACCGCGACCCCTCCAAAAATATTAACTAGATCAGACCTAAAATAGGACCCCGATCGAATGTTGGATCGAACCAACTGGGGCCGAGGGCACTGCCCCCAACCCCGGCCATGCTCCCATGAATTGGGTGGCAATTCAATTGCCAATTTCATGGGCGTGCCTTTTGGGAGTGAACCCCTGCCTGTTTATAGGCAAAGGGGGTGGGAAAATGGGTGACGTGGAGAACCTGCTCCACACAATTTTCCTTTTTTTTAATAATATATTTTTTATTATTTTTTTTATTTTTCATTAATTTTATATTAATAATAATATTATTAAAATAATACTAATAACACTAAAACCCGATAAAAATGAGTGATTACAGTTGCCCCTCTTTGCTTGTTCTTGTGAAACGAAGACAAAGCAAATATCAAAAGCACTCATTTTTGACCTACTTTATCGTTTTTGGCTTCGGAATCGCGTGTTCTTCTGGAACTATCCGCTCTTCCTTAGCTGAATCTTCAGGCTCGTAAGTTCTTCCTATATAGAGCTTCGTCACCTTCCGATCTTGGAGTTATAGGCTCTTTCTACATAGAACCCTTCACTCTGAAGCCTCGAGTTATGAGTCTCTCCTATATAGAACCTTTCATTCTGAGACGGTACAGCTTGGAGCCCTTCCTATATAGAACTCTTCGCCTTCAACGCTGGTTTCTCCTATATAAAACCTTCTTCGTCGCTGATGGATTCTTCCGACTGGGAGTTCCTCCCGTATAGAACTGCTAGTCTTCAAACCCTGGAGCCGTCAGTCCTTCCTATATAGAACTTTTAGTTTCTGAAATCTTAGAGCTACAGGTTCTTCCTATGTAGAACCTTTCACTCTAAGACGGTAAAGCTCGGAGCCCTTCCTATATAAGACTCTTCGCTTTCAACATAATAGGTTTTCCTATATAACCTTGTGTGTCATGGGTGAATTCCTTCGGCTGGGAGTTCTTCCTATATAAAACTGCTAGTCTTCACCCTGGAGCTGTAAGTCCTTCCTATATAAAACTTTCAGCTTCTGAAATCTTGGAGCTATGGATTCTTCCTATATAGAATCTTTTACTCTAAGATAGTGAAGCTCGGAGCCCTTCCTATATAAGACTCTTCACTTTCAACACAATAGGTTTTCCTATATAACCTTGTGTGTCATGGGTGAATTCCTTCGGCTGGGAGTTCTTCCTGTACAGAACTGCTAGTCTTCACCCTGGAGCTGCAAGCCCTTCCTATATAAAACTTTCGGCTCCTGAAGCCTCGGAGCGGCGGATTCTTCCTACATAGAACCTCTTGCTACGGGAGCTTGAAAATATAGGCCATTCCTATATAGAACCTTTATCTTCGAATTTTTCTTTTCTCTTTTTCCTTTTTCCTTTTTTCTTTTTCCTTCTTTTTCTGCTTTTTTCTTTTTCATTTTTCTCTTCTCTTTTTCCTATCTCATTTTTTTACAAGGCTGTTGATATATTTGGACTTACGCTACTAAGGCTGCCGCATCATGCCCGAATGACTTATCACCAGGCTCGAAAGACTTACTGGTGGCCCGAAAGACTTAACATCATGCCCGAAGGACTTACCGGTGACCCAAAGGATTTAATATATGGGCCTTACGCTGTTATGGCTGCCGATTTTTCTGGACTTACGCTGCTAAGGCTGTCGAAATCTTTCTTCAAATTTTGGGATTCACGCCGAAAATGGCTACCGACCTTTTTTCAGATTTGGGGATTCACACCGAAAATGGTTGCCGATACTTCTTCAAATTTAGGGACTCACGCTGAAAATGGCCGCCAATCTTTCTTTAAATTTGAGGACTCACGCCGAAAAATGGCCGCCAAAACTTCTTCAAATTTAGGGACTCACGCCGAAAATGGCCGCCAATACTTCTTCAAATTTAGGGACTCACGCCGAAAATGGCCGCAAAAACTTCTTCAAATTTAGGGACTCACGCCGAAAATGGCTGCCAAAACTTCTTCAATGAAATCCACTTCTTAATGTTCTTTGATAATTCTTCAGGTACCTGTCCAAAATAAGCAAAAATTGACATGCCCCTATCTATATGATGCATGCAATGTAATGGTTCTTTTTTTTTTTTTTTTTCTCTTCTCATTTTTTTTTTTTTTTTCTTTTTTCCCTTTTTTTTATTTTTCACACTTTTCTCTTTCTTTCTCTCTTTTTTCTTTCAGCTTTTTTTGTTCTAAAGTCTTACACACTGAAAGGTCGTTCTCTCGATTTCTTCATCTCTTTCTTGCTTCTTTGTATGCTCTTAAATCCTCATTTGAACTCGCTTTTAAACCTTTTATGCGGAAGGCTTTCTTGTCTTCGTGGTTATCACCCGTCTTCATAAATGATCCTCTGGTTCTTATATTATTCTTATAAGAACCCTTGTCATCTTTCTTCGCTTGGCGTTGCCCATTCAACCACGGGCTCCATCGCTTTAAATTTTTCGACCCATCATACAGAGCCTTGATTTATTTCTAGTCACCAGGGTGAGCCAAAATGCTTCCATCCCCTGAGCTCATCATTGATCTTCTCGTAGCACTTCGACAGGAACTAACTCTCGGTCACTATGCTTTAAATCTCATCATCATTCATTTTTAAAGTAATGCAAAAGGCAATTTACTTGCGTATATTTCAACAAATAATGATTGTTTGAAAAGATAACAGTCATTTTGAAAATCACAACTTGGAGGGGATACCAAACATTTTGAAAACATTGTTTGGAACAAATGGTAAACATCTTTTTCGTTTCTTCTTCTTTTTTAAGGACCATACATTTTTTAAATAATGCTTGGAGAATGGTAAACAAAATTCGAATTGTATTGCCAAACATTTTTTTAAAAACTAATGTTTGGAGGAAATGGTAAACATCAAAACTTTGGGAGAAAATGTCAAACCTTTTAAAACATGTTTGCCCCCGAAATATCAAACACCATAGCGCATCTGGTTCAAGTTGCCAGAGATCAACTCTAATGAAGCGCATATTTAGAAGATCTTGACCATTGTGGAGATATATGCCAATGTATAGTTTCTTCTGGTCTAATATGCTTTTGAGAGGAACAACCCTACCTAGTTTCTACCCCGTTTAAGGTGGCTCTCTTAATCTCACAATCTCACCATGCCCCGTCCTTCCCTCATTTGGGTATCGATCAAGCACTTCGAAGTTTGACGTTCCTTGAAGCAAAGTTAACCCTTATAGGAGGAATGAAATCTGAAGACATTCTCATTCAACTTGGATATTTATAGATGACCAGAATAGTTTTTGGGGCTTGTAATGTAGGCCTTTGGCTTATGGTTAAGTGAAACAGTATTTCTGTACTTGTGTAACTTGGATATGCCCATTATTCCTTCCCTTTTTTGGATCACTCTAGACTGCCCGTTTTTGGGTTTTCACCCTAGAGTTCATTTCCTTTCTTTTTACTGTAGGCTGCCTTGCATTCTGGCTATTTACTGATGTTCATTTTCTGTTCAATAATGCTTGATCCTTCAATACTCCTCGGACTATGAATACATTTCTGGGAATTCTTGTGATTGGCACGCCCAGATGAAATGTTATCCTTTCTTTTTTCTTTTCTTTTTTTCTTTTTCTTTTTCACTTTTTCTCTTGGATCGCTCTAGACTGCCCATTTTTGGGTTTTCACCCTAGAGGTCACTTCCTTCTTTTGTACCTTCAGATCAATGTATTTTGGCTGGATATTGATGCCATCATGCTCATGCAAACTACTCTTTTTCTTCATTTTTAGGATCACTCTAGACTGCCCATTTTTGGGTTTTCACCCTAGAGGTCATTTCTTTTTTCAAAATTGGCAATCTTCAGGCCGAATTGTCTTAACTTCAATTCGAGCTTCTATGCTAATTTTAAAACTGATATTTACTTGAAATGTGGATTCCGTGTGTCTCTTGCTCATGGTTGAAGTCTCATTCTTGTATTGTTTAATCCATGTGTGAAGCATATACAATATTCTTTCTTTCCTTTTTCTTTTTTCTTTTTTTTCTTTTTTTTTTCTTTTTTCTTCTTTTTTTTTTTTTTTTTTTTTTCTCTTTTTTAGACTGTTCATTCTGGGTTTTTAGCATTGAATCTCTTTCTTCTTATTCGAGTCTATGAATGTATTCTTGAGTCAACACGGATCTATACTGGGTATTGATGCGATCTTCCGCTCGGAGTTAATTGCCTCTCAGCAGCTCTTATGATATTTACTCGATCTGGATTGCTTCGGCCTTATGATTACCATTTATCTTCTTTTTTGGTTTTTCGTTTGGACATATCCATGTTTTCAACCACTTTCTTCTAGTGATTTTCTGATCTTCGTATCCAATCTGTATGGTTTCATCTGTGTTTTTTGGTAAAGTAAAAGAACATCATTCGTTGTCATATTCACAAATGTCCTGAGAATGCCTTCAGGGGGTAGAGGTTTAGGGTCAACTTTCGTTTCAAGGATCTAAAATGACAAGTGTCTGAGAAAATAAATTCTTAAAATGGGAACTGCCCATTGTCTAAACACTCGCTTTTGTTCCTCTGTTGGCCTAAGTAAACTAGCAGATACTCACATTTACAGTATCACCACAACATTCAAACTCTTCTAAATATATGCAACTTAGAGTTGATCTTTGGATCTGAAGCAAATGTACTGTTGCATTCAAAATTCGAGGACCTGGTATAGAAATGATATATATATATATATATGTCCATTCAAAAATGTGTGTATATGCATATGGGAAAACTACCCCATAAAAATGAAATGTTTAAATAATCAAGAATGTAAAAATGTTTTTCTAAATGGAAATGTGATTTTTAATTCTAATAAACAATGATTCTTTTTGTTGAGAATTTCTTTGTGAAATGATGAGAAAATCGTAGGGACCTTTGGATTATCTCCAGGGTACTAACTCATTTTGCCACTTCCAAGGTAGTGTAGGCTTGCCTCTTCTCTTGTTTTTCCACTGCTGGATCAACTCTCTCGTCAACCAGCTTCTTAATTTTTTCTATTAACGACCCCAAATTTCTTATGTCATGCCCCAGCGCCTCAATGTTTTGAAAGTGGTACCCATTTATCTCTTTGTTTCCTTCTGCTCCTAGGCAGGTCTGGTCTTTAAACTTAGGTCCCGGAGTGCATGTTCGATTCTCTCCGACTGTCATGAAGTCCTCAAAGCTAGCTTTCATTTTCTCGAGCATCTTATTAAAGAAGAAATATGAAAGGTGGCATAGAAGTCAATTTCCTCTTCATCTACGGGAGGTTGCACCTGGGTCACTAAACATAGACACCTCAAAGCACATTCCTTGAAGCTTTCATCAGGTTTCATCTTCGTACCCTAGAGATACCGACGACTTAGTGCTAGGTCCAAAGCATATCATATCAGGGTAGGTCCTGCTAGACTGTCGGGGAAGTAGTGGATTGGCAATTTTTCAATGCAGCCCTCCATCTTTTTGCAGAATATGGTCGAGTGAATCTTGGGGCATCTTGTTCCGTTATCATGCACAAATATGAGAATCTTTGGAATCTGGAGGAATGACAAAACCAGGGTTTAAACAGAGTCTTCTTGCATCGAAGGCATCAAACTTCTTCTTTTTCTTTTTTCTCTCGAAAACATCCTTTAACTGCCCGAATATTGATTTTTGAGTGTCTTCAATTCTTTTATCCATGATAAAACCCTAATTGGTCTTTAAATTACTCCTCATAAAGTTTATGCAAGGTAATAATAATGCAAGGTAATGATAATGTCATGTAAAAATGCCAGGATCGTGCAAAGCAATGTAATGCAATCCTAAAATATAAACATGAATGCAATAAGGTATTGATTCCAAAAGTGATCCCCATAGAACGACGTTCATTGAGGCCAAAAAGTTTCATTATATCAGATATTAGATATTTACAGTTACTGATAAGCTTCAGTGTCTACTTTCTTAACTTCATCCAGTAGTCCGGTCAGATTGCCTCTATAGTCCAACCCTTGATCCATATTCTGACAAAGCCTGCCCTTGTTAAGCCGCCTTACCTGCTCGAGTAATATCGATCTTTGGGTCTTCATCTATCCCCTGCTTAGTCTTTCGTAGCTTGGAAATTGCCCTTTCCAACTGAAGAGTGTTGAATTGTCATTGCTCTGTCGTAAACTTGTTTCCAAAACTCTTGTTAATGGCTAAGTTATTCTATAGCTCATCTTTGGAGACTGTCGTACCTAATCCCAATTTCCTCAAACTTACCTAATAACAGTCTGACTTGATTATTGCTTGACTAGTTTCTTTTCTTTCAATATTTCGAGTCGTCTTTCAACTGGACAACACCGTTCATCTATTCTGATATTCTTAAACACTCAGGAAAGCTTCTGATGATCATTCTGCAAATTCAATTTTATCCAAGTTATCTCTCTTTTATCTGAGCTGGCTGAACTTCGAAAGAATATCCCTCTCCTGGGATGCCCCTATCTCCAATCTTCAAATTTAACTCGCTTGAGTGACCTACTTCGGTATTACTCGAACTTTGTCCTGGATATCGATTCCTCCTCAACTTTGCCCCTCGGGTGATTGTTACTCACTATAGAATTGAGGAACTCTGTTTTTGAAACCTAAAATCCTTATCGCGATAAGATCTTGAACTCATTCCTCAGGGCTCCGCAATCCTCAATACCGTGACCCAAACTTCCTAAATGGTAATTGTCTTTAGCACGTGTATCGTAATCTCTCGGATAAGACGATCTCTTCGCTAGAGACTTCACCGAGGTAATAAGGCTCTTGTCGATGAACATTAGGAGTAGTTCGGTTTACCTCGCAGGAATCGAGATAAACTTCTTTTCATTACTTGCTTCTCAAGTTTCTTCTGGACCGAGCTCTATTTTTTTGAAAGCCTGACTCAAGCATACCTTCCGCATGTTTATTGATGCAGATCACAAAAAGGGTCCAATTTGTCGTATTTGGCTGACTTGGAGGTAGAATTCTGAATATCTCGCTCTCTATTCTGATCCTTAATCAGTTCTTCTTTCGGTTTGATGGATTGCTTACCTTCCGTCAAAGTATTCATCTGATTCATCACGTCTTCCCTCCGCTTCTTTCAACTCTTGCACTTTACTTTGCTCATTACCAGTACCGTGTCTCCTTACCGTGTCTGACCTGAAGTCTAGTTGGTTCATCTTCTATTGTCTTCGATCTTGTTCTGGGACAAAACCATGGATCCGTGCCCTTTAATATCTGACCAGACGACCCTTTGCCAATTATGAACGATTTCTGAGATTTGAGGAACCACTTCGGGAATCAATACCCTATAAATGCGAGAATGCATGCAAATGCGATGTTGATTCTCGAACAGTCTTTGAAAAACTTTCAATAGAGAAAATGTATGTTTGCAAGAAATTAATAATGAATTACAGGCAACAAATGAATTTATTCTGGAGACCTTGACTTTCGAAAAGCAAAATCTGTGATCCACGTCTCGATGTCGTCTTCAGGATGATGGATGACCCCGTCTTCTCCTCTTATTCTATTCCATGGACTCGTGACGTCATGATCTTTATTTTTGTGGCTTCTAAAAATGACATCAACAAGTGCAGGCATAATGCAGATAAGATCTTTTCTGGGTGCAAACGAATAATACGTCTAAACAGGGATGGATTCTATCAGTCCTAGGGGAGTACTTTAAAACTTTTTGGGGTTTAAATTAAAATTTTCAAGGATCATTTGGTTTAAAAATTCCCCTTTTTACTATCAAAAAGTTTTAACTTACTTAAAAAATGAAACTTTTAGGTTTCTTTTTGTTATTATTATTATTATTATAAAAGTTTTATGAGGGAAGAAGTTTCAAAGCAAAATAATAATATTTTCAATTTTTTTTAAATGAGTTAAATTAAAATCTGAGATTTTTTAAAAATGGTCGAATGTGAAGATTTAATATTGGGGTTCTACGGCCCTGACTGAATCTTCTGCGTCGCACGTGCCTTACTATCATACCGTCTTCTTTCTCGATTGGTCTTTGCTCGGCCTAATTTGTTACTGTCATATTATCGTTTCTGGCAAAGCATACTTTTTCTATTTTGAAAGCCTTTTAATGAACTGTTCTTAAATCAACACCATGTCATGATATGCAACATGAATGCAAATAAAGGCGTTGATTCCGCTGGTAATCACCCTTTCGAACGACTTTCATGGGAATTAAAGGGTCCAGATTACAAAAAAATCCATATTACAAAAGGAGTCCCTATTACAAAAAGAGTCTCTATTACAAAAAGTCTTAATTACAAAATAAAATTCTACACAAAAGCCCTAGCTCTACCTCCTAGCTCCTCGACAGCTCTGAGCAACTTGGTAAACCTTGGTGCTTCTTCCATGTCCAGGGTTACGAAAGGTCGGAGAGTCGCGGCTTCGGTAGCTAAGTCATTCACACACCTTGTAGCTCGTTGTATGTCCACCATCAGGGTCTCGTGTGTATACTTTGGCACTACACGCTTGCTCGGCAAATCATTACTTCAGATCTGTTGATTAATCTATGACCGATGTCGCGCGACTGGATCGATGCCGTCCTTCCTAAGACAACTTTTTTCTATGATGAAAGATTTTCTAATCGGGCAAACCACTTGATTCAACGCCTCTATGTAATGTGGATGCAATGATAATGCAACAAAAATATGTGTAAAATAAAAATAAAAATAAAACACAAAAAATGAGTTAGTACCAGATAAAAATAATAAATACATAAATAAAAGGACAAATAAAACAAGGTGAACAAAAAAACCCTATTTATCCTGTCTAAAACACCTAAGGTTATCTGCATGGCTCTAAAGGGGTGGGTTTCTATATGTTCTCTACATGCAGTGTTGGTGCTAGGAGGTACCCGAATTGTCTTTGCTATCCTCTACTAAGAGTAGCAAGGCCCCCGATCATCACCCATTATAGGCTCCTTTCAACCGGGTTCAATTCATGGGGACCCATTCGCTTATGCCTGCACGAAGGAACGATATCCTTACGAAAGCATAAGGTACTCGAGCCCCGAAGGTACTTGCTAGGCCTACACGGGAGAAAGATATCTCCACGAAAGCATTAGCGTTTTCCCCCCACTTAAAAACGGGTTTATATGCCAAATTTTAAATGCGTTAAAATAAACGCGCAATTACAACAGAATATTAATTTAATAGTCACTTTAATCCGGAACTTCTAATATTATTAAAGCGGTAATTATTTGAAAAAGCTTGACTCTCTTTTTTTAAAAAAAAAACAAAAATGTTCCCCAGCGGAGTCGCCATCTGTAGCGATGTCTGTTTCCGCTAAAAAAACGAGTGTTTCAAGTGTTTGTGATTTTTCGGATATAAAACGTTTATTCCGTGGGGTTTTTTTTTTTAAAAAATCGCATTTTATTAAAAATTGGAGTCGCCACCGGCCACTTAGGTAGGCCGGACACCATAAAACCAGAGATTAAAAAAAAACTGTTGGGTTCGGGAGTCGGTTACGGATGGGGAAGAATTAGCATCCCCACACCGCCCAAAATTGGTACTTTAATAATTACCGCTTTGTTAATATTAGACTTTCCGGATTAAAGTGACGATTAGTTTAAAATTCGGTTATAATTGCAAATAAATTTTAAAGGCCCGTTATCCGAGAGTAAACGCCAACCACTATCACTACGCTACGATCATCGCCCCGTTTTTTCGGATAAAAAGGGCACCGCATTGACAATTTATATATCATTATGCAACCTTAGTGAGCAAAATATAAAACATGGCAAATAATTTAAATACAATACAAATAAATATTAACATAATAGAATACTAATCTAACATAAATAAAATACATAAATAAAATACTAATCTAAAACATACATACATAAATATTAATCTAACTTATAAATAAAAACTAATCTAACATAAATAAAATACTAACATTCATAAATATTAATCTAACACATAAAAAATAAATTTAACACAACTAAAATATTAATATAAAACATAAATTTAAAACATAATAAATACTAATCTAAAGCATATATAAACATACAAGGTAAAAAAAAAAAGAACACAATTTTAAATTAACTAATACTTCATTAAATCATAAAAATTACAACATAAATAAAAAGGAAAGAAAATATACCTAACTAGGAGCTCGAATAACGAACCCCAACTGAACCCCAACGAGATCTACCGCGACCCCTCCAAAAATATTAACTAGATCAGACCTAAAATAGGACCCCGATCGAATGTTGGATCGAACCAACTGGGGCTGAGGGCACTGCCCCCAACCCCGGCCAGCCTTGCGGCCGGCCAAGCTCCCATGAATTGGGTGGCAATTCAATTGCCAATTTCATGGCCAATTGGGCGTGCCTTTTGGGAGTGAATCCCTGCCTATTTATAGGCAAAGGGGGTGGGAAAATGGGTGATGTGGAGCACCCTGCTCCACACAATTTTTCCTTTTTTTTTAATAATATATATTTTTTATTTTTTATTAATTTTATATTAATAATAATATTATTAAAATAATACTAATAAAACTAAAACCCGATAAAAAAATGAGTGATTACAATTATACACATGTGACTATTAGATGAATATTAAATTCATTTAATAATGAAATTACAATTTTGCCATTAAAATTCTAACGGTTGAAATTAATCTTATCATCAATCAAGGGCCAAGATTAAATCTCCTATTTTCTTTTTCCAAAATTATCCTTAGAACTTTTTAAATATTTCAAAAATGCCATTGGGGCAAAATGACCAATTTGCCCTCCAACTAGTTTTTATTTACTAGTTTGCCATTCTTGTAAAAATTCAACTAAATCTAGTTGGAATCCAACCAACTATAATAAAATATTCATAAAATAGTATTTTATGACTTTTCCATGGCTTTTGGATCAGCCTCTGAAATTTCAGTTTGATCCGATTTCTCGATATTCATAAAATACTTCTACTGCGATTTTGCCTTTTTAGGGCTATCAAATAAATTCTAAAAATTTCTTATTTCCATATCTGAAAAATAAATAATATTATCAAATAAATATTCCATATTTATGAAATCAAACTTAAAATTTTGACTCTGTCCAATATACTGATAATTTACCCAAAATCGTTATCGGATAAAATTCTCTTAATAATCTTTTATCATATATCCATACGAATAATATTAACTCGAACTGATTCCTTTTTATCAGTCTCAAGTGCTGACATAAGATCTTCAAATAGGTCACCCGTCCTATACCCTGAGCACACTTAACTTTGTAGTTCGATCGAAATTCAATATCTTATACTACATTTTTATTCCCGGAATCTATATCAGATTTTTCTCCATGATCTGTTTAATCTATGTACATGATAAAACAATTACTGATAAATTCTCCAAATATCTATAAAATGATATATCATAACTCTTCCAAAATTTATGGAATCATCTCTGAAATTTTAGCTTGATCAGATTTACCAATAAATGCCAAGAATTTTATCGGTTACTAAATAAATTCCTTAATCAAAATAAATCACAGGATTACTACTGAATCGAACTAAAATATTTCCAACACTTGGAAATAACTTTTATAACCTTTCTCTAACATATGATAAAATTTCATAATTTTCCAGCTCAATCCAGGTATCTGAATTCCACTTAAACTTTGACTGCAATTTTCTAATAACCGAAATATCGGATCAAATTAGTAATTCCTAATTCGATCCACGCCAATAAAGGCTATATCTATCTATGAAATAAAATACCTAACTTTTGGGAAATTACAACTTTGGTCCTTCAACTTTTCATATTTCAACTTGTACCACCCAAGTTTTAAAAACTTATTATTTTGGTCACTAAACTTTAACCTTAAATTCTCATTCCAATTTTCTTGGATTTTAACCAAACTTTGCGAGTATCCTATTTTACTCTTTCTCTAGCACATAACACTTAAAAACCTCTGTAGCGACGTCATTCTCGCTAAAAAATGATGTGCTTTTATTTTGTTTGTTTATTTTGAAAATATTGTCTTCTGCATGGTTTTAAAAAAACCGTGTTTTATTTAAAAATGGAGTCGCCACCGGCCACTTAGGTAGGCCGGACACCGAAAAAAACCAGAGATTTAAAATTGATGGGTTCGGGAGTCGGTTACGGATGGGGAAGGATTAGCACCCCCTCACCGCCCCAAAATTGGTACTTTAATAATTATCGCTTTATTAATATTAGACTTTCCAGATTAAAGTTACGATTAAATTAAAATTTGGTTATAAATGCGAGTAGATTTTAAAGGCCCCGTTATCCGAGAGTAAACGCCCAACCACTATCATTGCGCCTGATACTGGCCCCGTACACGCTCGGATAAAAGGGCACCGCATTGACAATTTATATTTTATAAATGTAATTTAAAACATGGCAAACATACATACAATGCGATAAACATATAAATAAATACCAACATAATAAAATACTAATCTAACATATATACATAAGTATTAATCTAACACATAAAATATAATAACAATAATAACAATAATAATAATAATAATAATAATGCATGAATTAAGATATATACAAAGCATAATGTAAATAAATGTCAAGAATTAAAATGCACTAGTATTTAATTGCATGGTAATGACATAAAGAGGACTAAAATGCATGGATTAATAATTTACATGGCATAAACAAAAACAACAAGGACTGAAATGAAACAAATGCAACATGCATGGGCGTAAATATAAATGACAACAAATAAAGGGGCTGAAAATTAAATAAACAGGTGACCAAATTAAAAATAACGTAAAATTCAATGTGAAATTAAAAAAAATAAAAAAGGGGACGAGAAAAGATACGGGAATAAAAGGGGAGGACTGAAACTGTAATTAACCCTCGGACATAAATGAAAGCGGGTTGGAAGTAGGGGAATTGTATAGTAAATAACCCATAACCCAAAATGCGCAGATCCTCCCCTCGGGTCAGGTCACCGCGCGGACTAGGGCTTTAAACGGCGCCGTTTTGGCTACCGGTTTAAAAAATATAGAATGGGTTATTATACCATTCGAAACGGGTTAAAACAAAAAAAAACAAAACCCTAATCTAAATGCTATCCTCTCCCTCTTCAACCAGTCACCCTAAACCGACGGTGGCACCGTTCCTCTGCCAGTCATCGGCACAGAGGCCTCGCGGCGGCGACCGTACAAGGACGGCGACCCTCTTACCAAAAAAAGGTACGATCGAAACCCTCTTTCTTCCCCTTTTTTAGATTTAAGATTCGAACTAAACAACAAAGAAACCTTTTTTCAAACTGAAAAAAACTCTTTTCGTTTTAATATAATTTTCGGTTTGAAGATGTAAAAGAGAAGAGAAGATTTTCGATTTTGGATATGAATCACCTTTTTTCTATTAGATTCCAAAATTTTACAGCAAAAAATTTTCCCCTTTTCAGATTTCTCACTCTACAGATCCCCCTCTCTAATTTTTTCGATCTAAAAACCCTCCCCCATATGTTTTTTCTTCGAGTTTTGTAGGCCCAAAAATTTCAAGGGAACTAACTACTCTTCATTTTTTAAATCTGATGTTGCAGATCTGAGTGGGTGCAAATCCGGGTTTTGTGGGATATGGCAGTGGGTTTGATTGTGGTAGTGCTATATATTATCTGTCGAGTGGTTGACAGGTTTGTTGAGTAGGGTGTTTGATTGATTTTAGGGATGATAAATTTAGGGATTTTAGGGATTGAATTTGGGGTTTTGGTGGTTACCGGTGAGGATAACGACGACGAAAGATGGATGCCGGTGACGGTAGTGGAGGCAAGGCTAATGGCGGTGCGACAAATTGGGATTATTTAGGGTTTTTAGTTTTTGGGCCAGGTTAATGAGTTTGGATCCGGGTCGAGTTCGGGTCTGAACCGGGTTTTGTTTGGGTTTTGGGCCGGGTCTGGTTGTAAATGGGTCATTACAGTTGCCCCTTTTTGCTTATTATTGTGTAACGACGATAGAGCAAAGATTAAAAATGACTCGTTTTGTCTGGTCCGACTGAGCTTCTTCTATTGACGTATGTCTTCTATCTTCAGTAGATCTTCTTTCTCTTTGATGCGGGTCTTCTTTCTTGTCTTGGTTGACCCACTTTGTCATTCTTGGGGAAGCAAAACCTTCAAAATGGGGGTTGTCTGTTGGGGAAGCAAAATGAGTTCCCCTTGCTACATTATTGACGGCGATAATACCTAAAGAAAACTTGACCCAGCTGCAACACTGACGAAGAGACAAGGTCTACAAAATTTGATCTAGCTGCAACACTGACGAAGAGGCAGGATCAGAAAACTGACAACTTTTTCCTCTTTTTTTTGTTTTTTTGTTTCTTTTTTCATCATGGTAATACGAGAGTAAAAATGACCTGGCTACAACATCAACGAAGAGACCGGGTCGAAAGATAGATGTTGGACCCCACTACTCCATCAACGGAGAAGTAAGATTGGAGAACGTTGGTAACATGGATTCAACCACCCCATCAGCGGAGGGACTAGATCGGATAATGAGGACCTGGAACCGGCTACACCATCAGCGGAGAGCAGGATCATAGAACGACTGCAACTTGGACCTAGCCACACTATCAGCGAAGGACTAGATCGGGCGATGAAAGTTGATAATTTTTTTGATTTTTTGATTTTTTTCATTTTTCTTTTTTCTTTTCATTTTTTCTTTCTCTTTTTTTTCTTTTTTCCTTTTTTTTCATTTTTTACTTCTTCTGATTTTTCTTCTTTTTTTCTTTTTTTCTTTTTTCATTAATAAAAAGAACTTGAAAATTAGTAAAGTTGGATCTAACCCCGCCATCAACGGAGAAGCAGAATTTTAACTGGAATCCTATTACACCATCATCAGAGAAGTAGGATAGCAGCAATTGGGACCTAGCCACCCTATCAGCGGAGGGACTGGATTGGATAATGACGACCAGGAATCGGCTACACCATCAGCGAAGGGCAAGATTAGATGATAACTGCAGCTTGGACCTAGCTACTCCATCAGCGGAGGACTAGATTAGATATTGACGACCTGGAACCGGCTACACCATCAGCAGAGAGCAAGATCTGAGGACGACGGCAGCTTGGACCTAGCCACTCCATCAGCGGAGGACTGGATTGGATAATGACGACCTGGAACCAGCTATACCATCAGCGGAGAGCAGGATCTGAGGACGACGGCAGCTTGGACCTAGCCATTCCATCAGCGGAGGACTGGATTGGATAATGACGGCCTGGAACCGGCTACACCATCAGCGGAGAGTAGGATCTAAGGACGACGACGGCTTGGACCCGGCCACTCCATCAGCGGAGGACTAGATTGGATAATGATGACAGTTGATAAATTTTCTTTTGATTTTTCATTTTCGATTTTTCAATTTTTGATTTTTTCTATTTTTCAGTTTTTGGTTTTTCTTGTTGTTTTTTTTTTATTTTTCTTTGAATTTTTCTCTTTTTTTTCAAAATTTTTCAATTTTTCTCTTTTTCGATGATTTTTTCTTTTTTCTTGAACTGAGAAAAAATTAGGTATGGCTGCACCGTCAGCGGAGAGACAAGACCTGAATAGAAATTCGATCTGCTTGGGGAAAGGTTTGGATCTATTGCACCATCAACGGAGAAACGAGATCTTCAGGATATCTATACTGCTGCACCATCAGCGGTAAAGCAAAATCTGGAAATGTTGGCTTCCATCACACTATCGTCGGAAGAATGAAAATCCTGAAAATGAGAAAAAAACAATTTTAGTAAATTGTTCACAAAATTTGTCGATGGTACCTTTTATTTAGATGTTTCAGCATCTTCTTTGTGTTGGGCCTTCTCCAAGACTAATGTTGGCCCTCTTTTCATTGCCCCCATGTCGAGGGTGTTCGGGTTCTCCTTCAAACCTGTTTGTAAGCAGAAATGCATGCATGATTTTTATACCTAAATGCATGGTGACTTCGGTGTATGCATTGAACATAGATGTATGACATATGCAAACATGATTTAATGCAAGATGAATGCAACTAAATGCATGAATGTGATATGATTTTTCTTGCCCTCAATGGGATGCCCCCGACTCCTCATTGGTCCCGTCAGGATCTTGGTTTTTCATGCGGCGGTGCCCCGACTTTGTCCTGGGTTCGATCAACTTTCATCTGAGTAGATGCCCCAAAATTTTGTTCATTACATGACATCATCTGACACTATTCTCGTAGTAAATTTGAAACTTTAAGGTGATGTATTTTGGATGTTCAAGACTCAGATATGAACAAAAGATGATTGCATTGCTACTTGTAGTTTTGATTCCTTACAAAATACTCTCACCACTATTGTACTTAAGTAAGTGAGGTTGGTTTACAAAAAGTATTACTCTGAAAGTGATAAAAACTACAAGGGGACCTACTATGGTCAAGACAATGCAATACTTAACATGGTCCAGTTAAAAAAACCTTCAACACACCTTCAGTTGGCATCTTCATGTTTCGGTAAAGGGTTCCCACTTGTGGCTGAACTTGTAGGGTTTTCAATACTTATAACATCGAGCTTGAGGTACCTTTCTATCAGCCTCTTGAAGCCCTAACAATTTTCAATCGTGTGGCCCACATGTCCAGCGTGCTATTCGCAACTCGCGTTAGGATCATACCACTTAGGGAATAAGGGTTACGTCGGAGCCTGGTGAAAAGGTACCACCATATGGGCTTTTAGTAGATCCTTGTACAGATCTCCATACGACATCGGCATGGGAGTGAACTCTATCTTCTCAGTGTTCTTCTTCTGACCAGAACCTTGGCTTGAGGCAACATGAGCATTTGGCACGGCCTTAGATTGCACAACTGTGATGGGCTTGGAATAATTGGCATTGTAAACTCTCGAAGAGTTCACTTCCTGGTCTTTCCTTCCATGGTAAGGCTTCTTATGGGATGAACTACCCCCATCGTCAATTTTGCCAGTCTTGAAAGCATTCTCGATGAGCTCACCGGATAATACGAGGTCGGCAAAATTGGTAGTCGTGTTACCTATCAAGCGACCCAATATCGGACCCTCTAAAGTTTATAGAAATGTGACCACCGTCTACCTCTAACTGAGCGGGGGTTGGACCTGAGCTGCTATATCCCTCCAGCGCTAAGCGTATTGCCTAAAGCTTTCATTATGCTTTTGTTTCATCTGTTGCAACGTCCACTGGTCTGGCATCATATCATTAACGTGTCGGTACTGCTCCAGAAAAGCTTTGGCCAAGTCTCTCTATGACTTAACCTGATGGCGGCTAAACTGATTATACCATCAGGTAGCAGATCCTGATAGACTGTCCTGAAAACAGTGAATTAACAGCTTGTCGTCTCGGCCGTATCCAGTCATCCTCCGACAAAACATAGTGAGGTGAGCGCGGGGATAGCTTGTCCCGTCATATTTCTCGAACTCTGGGACCTTGAATTTAGGGGGTAAAACTAAATTCGGGACAAGACTGAGTTCACTGGCATCGAATCCACTGAAGGTATCCTCTATTCCTATAGCCTCTAACTTCTCTTCGAGTCTCTTACATCAATCTTCGATTTCCTTTGAAGCTTCTACCTTCACCCCCTCGGTCTCAAACAAATAATCCATTTCTGAGATAAAATTTTCAGCTTGATTGCCCCCGGGCTTAACTTCTGATGCAGATGGCTGATTTATAGGGATCGAAGTACTGACCTGATATAGATGAGACTTTCCCCGAGAAATGATCACCTGAGGTTGAGTTTCTGGTTGTGTCCTGGTTTGAACGGGTGTGAACCCCGGAGGATACATAAGATTCTCGTCCCCAACAGTGGGTTTAGGATTTGCAGTGGGATTTACAACAGAGGCCTCTCCAAGCTCGGGAAGCTTTAATCCCAACATTTGTGCCATTTGGCCCAGCATGTCTTGTTGTGACTTTGCAGTTGTTCCCTCATATCCTATTGGACTCTCGCCAACTGTTCTTCAACCTGCTTGGCTATATTCGCTTGCAATTCTTTCCGATCTTGCTTAATTTTTTTCAATCTTTCATCGTTCGCCATCTTTGTTTTATACCGGGTTCCGTATGGGTGCCTGATCTTCTACTTTATCCAATATCACTGTCATAGGGCACCCTTAGAGTCACCCCTAGAGCCAGTTTTCTTATTTTGAAAATGAATGTATATGTATGCAAAATGTGTCTTAAATTGAAGCAATGCAAAATCAAGATTGCGATGATGTTGTGCAATGATGCAGGTGAAATCAAAGCGATAAGAATAAAATAAAACGAGTTAGTACCAAATAAAATGATTAAATAAAACAAATGAAAAACAAAATAAAGCAATTAAAATTGTTCATGAACAAGAAATAAGGCACCAGAGCCTAAATAGGGTGACCACTAATCGGACAGAGTTTCACATGGCTCTAAAGGGTTGGCTCCTACGGCTCACTATATGCAGTTTTGGTGCTAAGAGGTACCCGAATTGTCCTTGCTGTCCTCTACTAAGAGTAGCAAGGCCCCCGATCATCACCCATTATAGGCTCCTTTCAACCGGGTTCAACTCAGGGGGACCCATTCGCTTATACCCATACGAAGGAACGATATCCTCACGAAAGCATAAGGTACTCGAGTCCCGAAGGTACTTGCTAGGCCCATACGGAGGAATGATATCCTCACGAAAGCATTAGCGTTTCCCCCCCACTTAAAAAGACGGGTTTATATGCCAAATTTTAAATGCGTTAAAATAAACGCGCAATTATAACCGAATGTTACTTTAATAGTCACTTTAATCCGGAATTTCCAATATTAGTAAAGCGATAATTATTTAAAAAGCTAGACTCTCTTTATTTTGAAAACAAAAAAAATGTCCACAGCGGAGTCGCCATCTGTAACGACGTCCTTCTCGCTAAAAATGATGTGTTTTTATTTTGTTTGTTTATTTTGAAAATATTGTCTTCCGCGTGGTTTTAAAAAACCGTGTTTTATTTAAAAATGGAGTCGCCACCGGCCACTTAGGTGGGCCGGACACCGAAAAAACCAGAGATTTAAAATTGATGGGTTCGGGAGTCGGTTACGGATGGGAAAGGATTAACACCCCCACACCGCCCCAAAATTGGTACTTTAATAATTACCGCTTTATTAATATTAGACTTTCCGAATTAAAGTTACGATTAAATTAAAATTTGGTTATAAATGCGAGTAGATTTTAAAGGCCCCGTTATCCGAGAGTAAACGCCCAACCACTATCACTACGCCTGATACTGGCCCCGTTTACGCTCGGATAAAAGGTCACCGCATTGACAATTTATATTTTAGAAGTGTAATTTAAAACATGGTAAACATACATACAATGCGATAAACATATAAATAAATATCAACATAATAAAATACTAATCTAACATATATACATAAGTATTAATCTAACACATAAAATATAATAACAATAATAACAATAATAATAATAATAATGATAATAATAATAATAATAATAATAGTGCATGAATTAAGATATATACAAAGCATAATGTAAATAAATGTCAAGAATTAAAATGCACTAGTATTTAATTGCATGGTAATGACATAAAGAGGACTAAAATGCATGGATTAATAATTTACATGGCATAAACAAAAACAACAAGGACTGAAATGAAACAAATGCAACATGCATGGGCGTAAATATAAATGACAACAAATAAAGGGGCTGAAAATTAAATAAACATGTGACCAAATCGAAAATAACGTAAAATACAGTGCGAAATTAAAAAAATAAAAAAGGGGACGAGAAAAGATGCGGGAATAAAAGGGGAGGACTAAAATTGTAATTAACCCTCGGACATAAATGAAAGCGGGTTGGAAGTAGGGGGACTTGTATGGTAAATAACCCATAACCCAAAATGCGCGGATCCTCCCCTTGGGTCGGGTCACCGCACAGGTTAGGGCTCTAAACGGCGCCGTTTTGGCTACCGGTTTAAAAAATATAGAATGGGTTATTATACCATTCGAAACGGGTTAAAACAAAAAAACAAAACTCTAATCTAAATGCTCTCCTCTCCCTCTTCAACCACTCACCCTAAGCCGACGGCGGCGCCGTTCCTCTGCCGGTCATCGGCACAGAGGCCTCGCGGCGACGATCGTACAACGACGGCGACCCTCTCACCAGAAAAAGGTACGATCGAAACCCTATTTTTCCCCCTTTTTTAGATTTAAGATTTGAACTAAACAACAAAGAAACCTTTTTCAAACTGAAAAAAAACTCTTTTTGTTTTAATATAATTTTCGGTTTGAAGATGTAAAAGAGAATAGAAGATTTTCGATTTTGGATATGAATCACCTTTTTTCTATTGGACTCCAAACTTTTACAGCCAAAATTTTCCCCTTTTTTAGATTTTCTCACTCTACAGATCCCCCTCTCTAATTTTTTTCGATCTAAAAACCCTCCCCATATGTTTTTTCTTCGGGTTTTGTAGACCCAAAAATTTCAAATGAACTAACTACTCTTCATTTTTTAAATCTGATGTTGCAGATCTGAGTGGGTGCAAACTCGGGTTTTGTGGGATATGGCAGTGGGTTTGATGGTGGTAGGGGTATGGATTATCTGCCGAGTGGTTGACATGGATGTTGAGCAGGGTGTTTGATTGATTTTAGGGGTGATAAATTTAGGGATTTTAGGGAATGAATTTGGGGTTTTGGTGGTTATCGGTGAGGATAACGGCAACGGGAGATGGATGCCGGTGACGGCAGTGGAGGCAAGGCTAACGGCGGCACGACAAATTGGGATTTTTTAGGGTTTTTAGTTTTTGGGCCGGGTTAATGGGTTTGGATCCGGGTCTGAACCGGGTTTGGTTTGGGTTTTGGGTCGGGTCTGGTTGTAAACAGGTCATTACAACCTCAAATATTTCTTTTCTACAATCCATAATTGAGAAAATCCTAACTTTTATATTTTTGTCATTTTAGTCACTAAGTAAGCTTTTAAGCCCTTATTTTAGTACTAAATGACCCTTAATCAACATAGCAAATTTTGAGGTATTACATATTCATTTTGGTCCCCTAATTTTTTTATTCATATTAAACTTCAAAACTTTGAATATTTTAAATTAAATTTCCTCTCAAAAATTTTGAAAGTTCTTATTTTAATCTCAATTTTTGTTTAAATCTCCTATTTTTTTAAAAAAAAATCTTAAGTTGGTCCCCCAAACTCTTACCCCAAGTTCTATCATTATCCTAAACTAGATTTATATACTCTAAAACTAGGGTGTTTGTAGAAACAAAAAGTTTCTACCGTCGGTGGATGGTATAATTACCCAAAGATTATTAACTCCTCAAATTCAGGCTTATATGTTACTCTTAGTATTTTCCTTTTTTTTAAAGAAAAAATCTATATAATATTTTCACTATTTCTGGTCTCCATGCAAAATATATTCATAAGGTGGTGATGTGTATGGATTGATATATCCTTCAGTAATGTTTCCCTTGCATGTTTGTTTACCATCTTCAGTTGTGAATGGCCAGACCTTCAAAATTCAGAAACATTGTTGGGTCGCATGATGTCAAATTTGCTTTCAGGCATGAAGGTCTCTTGCAAACTGCCATGCTGCCTTTTCGAGTGTCTGCACGTACAATGTCCTTGAATATGAAGATTTCCCATTCTAGGACTCAAGCATGTACGTGAAATGCAACTAAATGGCCTGCTTTGGAAATCCCCAGCTACTGAAGCAACCAAGATTTTGCCAACATTAACAACAATGATCAATGATGTATAAAACATTTAGTTGCAAGAGCTGAATTTTGATGGCAATTTGTTGTTTTATCATACTTTCTATAATTCACTTTCAAGGCAATTCCTTGAAACCACACTCCAAAACCCTTTGACATGTCCTAGAATAAGCACAAACAGTAAATATAGATCTTCAATGCATAAAGGGCAAAGAAGCAATGAACTAAGGTAAGATTAGTTCTAAACATTAAACAAGTTAGACCCCAAAAGGGTGGTAAGTTTTCATTTTAGTGAATTACCAGATAATCTCGGAGTTGCTGGCTGCAATTTCAAACTTGAATCAGGAGAGATTTACATGAGTACGAAGCAATGAGAGTGCATACAGAACTAATTTCCATTGAGCATTCAAAGAACCTTTCTTACAAATCATCAGTATTTTCCGGAACAAAAAATATTGCACTTTCTTCTTCTTGTCATATAACAGAAATCAGATCGCTAAAACATTATTAAATTTGTTGCCATTCCAACAACAAATGGTTCCATTAACAGTCGGGTCAAGAAGTAAAAAATGACACCCAATGTAATGGATATTGGAAGGGCAGGCAGTGCTCGGTGGCACACGGATAACAAAATAAGAGTGCACCCAAGTCCTGAGATAATGGCCAGATAACAAGCATACACAGTCATTAGATCATACATAGCTGCCCTGCCTACCAGAACACTATAAAACACAAAGTCTCCAAGACCAAGCTTGATACCTCTACTTGCTACCACCGAATCCCCCCTTTCGTGGTCTCTCTCGTTTTCCATCCCCAACATGTCAACAAGAGGAGACCTTTCCTCATCCACAACAATCTCGGATTCTCTATTGCGAACAACAGTGGAATATTCTGATGAGTTACTATCTGACGAATACCTTTCTCTTGAAAGACGAACCAAAGGTGACCTCTCACCTTCATCTCTATTTCTTTCTCCTTCCACATTCTCCAAGTTCCTAACCGGGATAGTAGCATACTCAGGACTCCTACGATTTTCACTCCCATCTCTATCGACACTATTATTTGACACCGCCTGCAATTCAACTGACCCAGAATCTGAAGCTCCAGCAACAAGAAACCCCAAAGTTGATCGTGGATTTCCCTCATTGCGAGAAACTGTTGGTCGAGCTTCATATACCAAGGCTGGCAATTCCTCATCTCGGCTAGAGGCCAACTCCACCAACAACTTAAGGGGGCCACCAGGGGCCAAAACTGCCGCCAAATCATACAAAGCCAATGCAACCAGCAAAACCCATGTAGTCCACTCTGGCAATTTGGTAAACCATGTTGCCACAATTATCCCCAGTGATACCATATATCCCTGTCTCATAATAATTGGCACCCCACCAGAAAACATGGATAACACCCCAACAATGGTATAATTGAAAAGCAACAGAAAGCACGAAATGGAATCAATTCGTATTGAGAAATGCTGAATAATCGACAAAAAGATCGAACCACCCATCGTACCTAACACAACAAAACAACAATTCCACCTAAGAAAATCAAGCAGCATAAAACAAAGACATGACACCAAAAAGAGAAACAAGAATGCACCCATCATTGTAATCACAGGCAACATGAAAATTGTAGGAATTGCTACCACAAGGAAGATGAAAATGGAAGGCACAATGGAAAGGCAAACAAACATAAGAACATAACTGAAAAGTTTAGCCAAAGTAAAAATGTAGTTTGACATTACATGCCTTAATGTGATGATTCCAAATGCATTGGATAAACCTTCTTGTTTAAAATAGAAACCTTAGAAGTTACTTAAAGCATTCAACAGCTAACGAAGAGGACACAGAAAATGGAACGACAAATCAAATATTAAGAAACTGCTAGACAAATAAATCTCACAATAAACATAGGCAAACGACAGAAACACTTAATTACGAGAAGAAAAAAAAAGTTTTAGTAGAAAATATAACAAATAGCTCAAGACCCACATTGCTAGACCTAGACTCGTAATTCGCTCAAAGAAACTGCTTAAACGCTAAATATTCAGGAAAAAAAAAACCTAAACCCATTTTAGGAAAAGAGGAAATGAAGCCAAAAACTGCATCTTACCGAGTACAAAAAAGGCGGAGAATCGCATATAGTTCTTCAAGAAATTAGTGAAATTATAGTAATAAAGGAGGACGAGAACAAAGGTAACAACGGCGATGAGGATGACGAAGACCAGGGCATTAAGCAAGGCTCCCTCCAGCTTCTGAGCAGCGGAATCGGATGAGTTTTCGAGGTAAACGAGATTGGCGGCAGTACGGATGGGAGAGGAAGAGAAAGGGTTGGAATCGGAGAGGGAGTAGACGAGGAGGACAACTAAGAGCATGCAAAGGGAGACAGGGGACATCACGCCGATGATTTCTTGGCCGATTGATTCCAATATGCTCGACTCCATTGGGGATTTTGACTGCGGAGATTTGCCCAACGGGGACTTGGAATTTGATTTCTTCTTTTTGAAGATGTGTTAAGGCATTTTCAAGGCTCTTTAACAACTAATCGGTTTTAAAAATTATATTTATAAAAGGGTAAACTACACTGATAGTCACCAAATGTTTAGAACATTTTCAATTTTGTCATTAATCTTTTAAAACTTGTATTTAGTCACTCAACTTTAAAATTGCTTTCACTATGATTAGTCGGTCAGAGGCGGATCTAAAAATTTAAATTTAGTGGTTCACGGACCAACAACAAATACAATTACATATAAAACGAGAGTAAATTAAATAAGTTATTAAAGTTATATTTGAATAACTTGGGGGTGATTTTTGGTAAAACAATCCTTTTCTCAAGATGATTATGTTGATGTTGAAGGACGTGTATTGATCCCACTCAAGGGGGCTTGTCTCTGAATATGGATGTGTCTACGACAATGATTTTAAGGCTTGGACCGGTATTTGAGTTTCCAAAGCAAAGCCTGAATCTAAATGACGATCTGTTCTGGACGAAGATAAGAAATCACAAACAAAAATAAGGACTACAAATAAAATTAACTATTAAAAATAAGGTAAACTACACATGATTATTTTTTGTTTTCAATCTTTTTTTGTCACCAAATTTTGTTAACATGCCACATCAACCATCTAACGAGATTAACGTTCGAGTGACCAAAATATTATAATCCGAAAACGTAAGTAACTAAGATATTACTTTTTCTAATTTTTAATTTAAAACCCTAACAATTTTAAACGTTTAATTTTTCACAGATTTCCTTGATGTTGTTTGTCATTGCTGCCGTTAAAAGAGAATTGATTTTAGGTTAGAGAAGAGAAATTTTTGGAAGATAAGTTGATTTTAGGTTTTTTGTTTGAAAAGACATAAAATCAAAAAATACTCTTAATATTTGACAGAATAGTCATTTTCGCCATTATTTTTTTCTTGAACCAATATAACTCTTGTCGCAGCTATTTTCGAGCTCAACATAAAAAAAATAACGGAGTCGCCACCAATCTTTTTTTCGAGATGTGATTGGATCACCTAAAAGCGAGTCATTTTAATAAAAACATTTTGCTTTAATAAAACAACAATTTTGGTCTACGAAAATACAAAAAAGAATTCGAGAGTCGATTGCACGTAGGGAAGGATGAGCACCCCACAACACCCAAAAATTAGTACCTAGCTGATTACAAATTGTCTTTTTGTCAGAATTTCCAAGTTCGTGTGAAATTTAATTTATCGTCCATTTATGAATACAAATTCATTTTAACAGTCTCACCATCCAAAAAATAAACAATAATTACCGCCAACGTTTTTGGTTCTAACCCGTTAACCCCTTTTGGTGAGACACCGCATTGCAAAATAAATATCTCGTTATGAAATATGGCATCAAAAAAACAGATTTATTAAAATTAAGGTTTAAATTTTTTTTATTTTAAAAAGTATAAGTGAATTTTATTTACAAGAGGTTCAAATATAGTTAAGTGTTAATTATTAGTTTTACATTAAAGAAAAGGCTATTCCAAAGAGATCATGTTTAAATGATCTAAACTAAAATAAGGCTCAAATTGAAGAACCTAATCCTAGGAGTTTTTGCCTAAACTAGCGTTTTTAAATTTTTATAGAAAAATGAATTAAATTAACAAAATACGTAAAAATTAAAATTCAATTATAAAATTAAATAACAACAAAAAATTAAACAAGTTATTAAAGAAAAGAGAAAAGTAAAACGATTTTAAAAAAATGTGTATAATTTATTAAATAGGGTCAACACAATGTGTGAACCAAATTTTTTAGAAAATGCAAATTAAATCTTAGTTAAAATAATAATAAGAATTTGGATTTAAAAAAAGGCATAACTAAAATAAAATATTAATTAAAAATGGAAATTAGTGACCAAATTGAGAAGACGTCACATTAAAAGGCCCAGTTCTACAAAATTAGTGACCAATTCGAAAGAATAAAAAACATGGTGTCTCGCGGAGTGAAAATAAATAGGGCAGAGGGATTTAATGAAGGTAATTTGCTCGTTTTATTTTAAAACATGCGGGTATAAAATCCAAATTCACAAACAGTATCATAACTTCCCTTTTAAAATTTTGGATTAAAACATGTGGGTATAAAATCCAAATTCTCATTTTATCTCGAGTGTTCATCCATCCATGTTCTTCGTGGATTGAAGTACATGGTGTCCGTCCACTATACCGGTCGGCGTGAACCGGCGGCGAGAAATTAAAAAAAATCCTTTTGAAATCTTTTTTAAACCCCAAACACAAATCTTCCCTTGAAATCACTCGAATCGTTTTGAAAATGCCTCAAATCCTAAAAAACTTTCAAATTCCACTTTATAAAATTTTGGAATCTGGCCACCACCCCTATTCAAATCCCGGCGGCGACGGCTGCGGTTCGAGACGCAAACTCGGTAAACACTTATCTCTTTTTCTTTATGCTTCGAACTTGAAAAAAATGAAATAACAGTAAATGATTACCTAAAAAATCACTTGCTTCTTTGTTATTGCTTGAATTGATTTTTCTCCGTAAAAATTACAATGCACGGAACGGGCATATATAGCTAATTTAATTCCTAATTTACAAAGATAAAATCCCCCAATTCCAGGTGGATTTATTTCCTATTTGGCTTGATTCCAATTTTTCTTTTCAGATTTGGTCCGAATTGATTTGCTCGAATATTGGGATTGATTTTTCTTTATTTTTTCCATATTTGAATATGCCAAATCCCTCCTTTTTACTGCTGTAGGTGTTCGTCGGAGATAAGAGTGGCGGCGACGCGAGAGCAGGTAGAGGCGAGATAGTCGCCAGCCGGCGGCGGCACTACAGTTGCCGGTGCTTGAGCAACCATGAAAGCAGCCCAGCTGCTTCGTCCATGGGGGCAGTCCCGCGTGCGTGGGCTTCAGGCGCCTGGAGGGCTGATGTGTCATTTTCTGCATTAAATCTAGACCGTTGGATCTGATTTGATCAAATGATTAAAAGTGGGTTGCGCATGGGGAATAAAATATCAGCTAGAGTTTTATTTTTGGGCCAATTGGGTTATCATTGGACTTCTTTATTTAAATTAAGTGGACCCATTTTATTAGATATTAATGGACTCTTTTATTTCTTTTGGGTTTTAATAATAATAATAATAATAATAATAATATACAATAATAATAATAATAAAATATTACACAATAAATAAAAATATAGGTAAAAAATAAATGACTATAGCTGCCCCTCTTTGCTCATTCCGGTGAAACAGGGATAGAGCAAAGAACAAAAGACACTAATTTTTTACTCATCTAATACACAAACCTGTAACTGTAGCTTTGTCCTGAAGTAGTAGGATGTCGTCGGTCTACTAACTCCATACAGAGAGGCATATGATTGAAATCAACTAATGCCTTTTTTGGAAGAAACGATATTTTGTTCAAGAAATGATAGAACGAAGTCAAGTAATCACTTCAATTGAACACAATTCTAATGCGATAGAAACGAAGTCAACTATTGCTTACGACGGGAAGGCAAGGCAGCATGGGGACAAAACCAACTAATGCCCTATTGCTTGAAAAGAAAATTTGCTCAAGAAGTGGTAGGGCGGAACCAACTAATCACTTTAATTGGACACAATGCCTAAGCGATAAAACAGCAGTCAACTATTGCTTATGATAAGAAAGCAATGCGGCATGGGGACGGAACCAACTAATGCCCTCTTGCTTGAAAGGAAATTTTGTTCAAGAAGTAATGGGGATAGAACCAACTAATCACTTTAATTGGACACGATGCAAAAGCGATAGAAATGGAGTCAACTATCATTTATGCTGGAAAAGTATTCTAATTTCCTGTCAAAATTCAATAAATAATGTGATTATGATGAGTATGCCCTTAAGGATGCCTAACACATGAATGCATGCCAATTTTTTTATCTAAGATTCTTATTTCTACTTCATCCGATCTTTGCACGTTTGCTCGTTCAATCCGGACAAGCAACCATTTTCTTGACTCTATTTTGTCATTCTCATTCTTTGTAACTCTTTGCTTCATAGAAAACGTCTTGCATTCTCCCGCAAATGTTTCATATTTCCACAAACCTACAATCATTGCAGTTGATACATCAATATTAAGTGAAAAGTTTCCTTAAATGTCTCTGAAAGCTCCAATCTTTTGATACCTCTTAAAACAATGTCCATTTTGCAATGCTCTTTGTAAATTCTCAAATTTTTAGTAAGGGAATCTCTTCCTTACACGTCTTCGAAGGATATTGGCTCTTTAATATCTTCTTCCTGTGCTTATCGAAGCCATGGATCCTGAATCATTGGTCAACATAAATTGCCTTAATTGGTGGTGCAATTTGCCCATTAGGCCTAACTCTATCCCTTCTCGTGTTTTAGGGATTTTACATCTCATATGCATGTCTTGCTTGACAACATGGTCGACCTTACACTCTTCAACACGTGTTTTTTCTTCCTCATGCAAGGTGGTGCCCACATTCAATCTAAGGTTCAATTTTCATATTCTTTACTTTATTGTTTCCTGATGCGATGACGAACATTTGCTCATGGCTCCCCTACGTTTGGGATCAATACCAATAAATCTTTTTGTTTTTCATGAATTTATGTCAATCTACTTGTAGGATGCAAGAAAAGGCTAGAAATGAGAACTTAAAGGAAAAAGTCATGACAAACATAGAAAAGAGCAAGGTTATATGCCCCAAAATTCATAGTATGAATGATTAATAAATTCATTAACCGGATAATTTAGGTGACTCTCTTTAACTCACCAACTCTTCAAATTTCAATATTTCTTATTTTTTAATCTCAGTCAGATATTAGAAGTTTAGAGATCCTTGAAGAAAGGTTAACTCGGTTAGGCGGAATATGTTCTAAAACAATCTCCTTTTTCTAAAATATTCATGTGTGATCCAAATGGTCTTTGAAGGCTTATAATGTAGACTAAGCTCGGGTTACAAAAAAATATATATAGGCCCAAATATATGGTTAAGGGTGATTAAACCAAGATATATATCCCGGATCTTCGTTTTGCAATAAAAACTTGGTTGCATAGTCAAAGTGGCCTATATCATTTGCAGTTCATCCGCATCATTTTGCTTGACGCTGATGTAAGTATAGTCTGATGTTTCTATCACGTGATCAACTGACAAACTATTCCCTTTTGCCCGTTGGTTGACCTCGGATCAGCGACGTACATACATTCGTATTATCTTCCTTTTTTTCTTTAAGTACCTTCCATCCATGGCAAAAGCTTTTTCTAATCGAGCAATGGACTTGAGAATCAACCCCTTCTAAATATGAAATGATGATATAAGAAACAAATATGCAAAACAAAACAAGGCTAAAAGGATTAGTACTCTTGAAAAAAAACAGAAATAAGGCATAAAAGGTCCAAAATAATTTCATTGTACAAATAATAATGGGTAGCACATTCTAATATATTTCGGACATGTCTTCACTTAACTATTCTTACTAAATAATTTTGATCAAATTCTAACTCTAGAGTTTTTCACATGGCTCTATTGGGGTGGGCTTCTAGATGCACACAAAGGTTTAGTTCTAGAAAGGTCCTCGAGCTATCCTCGTTGTCCCTTACTAAGGGTAGCAAGGCCCTTGATCCTCACCCATTATAGGCTCTTATGAATCAAGTTCAACTCAAGGGGACCCATTTTCCCATGTCCATACGGAGAATCAGTATTCTCACTAAGACATAAGGCATACGAGCCCCGAAGGTACTTCTTAGGCCCATACGGAGAATCAATATTCCCACGAGAGCAATAGTCCCCTCACTTAAACGAACGGGACGAAGCTCGTATATAGATCTTATTATGCCAAATTTTAAATGCGTAAAATGAAATCACATTCATAAATGGACAATTAAATTAAATTTACATGAACTTTAGCAAATTTCGACATTAAGACAATAGTGTAATAGGCTTGTGGCTAGACTTTTTTTTTTGTAAAAACAAAAATTATTCTCCAATGAGTAGCTAAGTTGTCGCATTTGTTTTGAGCTCGACATAAAAAACAACTGAGTCACCACCAAAGAGATGTGATTGGATCACCTAAAAACGAGTCATTTTAATAAAAATATTTTGTTTTATTAAAACAACAATTTTGGTATATGAAAACACAAAAAGGGTTGGGAGTTGATTTACGCGTAGGGAATGATGAGCACCCCACAACGCCAAAAAATTAGTACCTAGCCGATTACAAATTATCTTTTTGTCAAAATTTGCAAGTTCGTGAGAAATTTAATTTATCGTCCATTTATGAATACAAATTCATTTTAACGGTCTCACCATCCAAAAAATAAACAATAATCACCGCCAACATTTTTTGGTTCTAATCGTTACCCCTTTTGGTGAGACACCACATTGCAAAATAAATATCTCGTTATTAAATATGGCATCAAAAAACAAATTTATTAAAAGGGTTTTAATTTTTTTAGGTTTCAAATTTTTTTATTTTAAAAAAGTCTAAAGTGAATTTTATTTACAAGAGGTTCAAATATAGTTAAGTGTTAATTATTAGTTTTACATTAAAGAAAAGGCTATTCTAAAGAGATCACATTTAAATGATCTAAACTAAAATAAGGCTCAAATTAAAGAACCTAATCCTAGGGGTTTTTGCCTAAACTATTATTTTTTAAATTTTTTAGAAAAATGAATTAAATTAACAAAATACATAAAAATTAAAATTAAATTATAAATTTAAATAACAACAAAAAATTAAACAAGTTATTAAAGAAAAGAGATAAATAAAATGATTTTAAAAAATGTGTATAATTTATTAAATAGGGTCAACACAATGTGTGAACCAAATTTTTTAGAAAATGCAAATTAAATCTTAGTTAAAATAATAATAAGAATTTGGATTTAAAAAAGGCATAACTAAAATAAAATATTAATTAAAAATGGAAATTAGTGACCAAATTGAGAAAATGTCACATTAAAAGGCCCAGTTCTACAAAATTAGTGACCAATTCGAAAGAATAAAAAACATGGTGTCTCGTGGAGTGAAAATAAATAAATTTAATGAAGGTAATTTTGTTTTATTTTAAAACATTTGGGTATAAAATCCAAATTTACAAACAGTATCATAACTTCCCTTTTAAAATTTTGGATTAAAACATGTGGGTATAAAATCCAAATTCTCATTTTATCTCGAGTGTTCATCCATCCATGTTCTTCGTGGATTGAAGTACATGGTGTCCGTCCACTATACCGGTCGGCGTGAACCGGCGGCGAGAAATTAAAAAAATCCTTTTGAAATATTTTTAAACCCCAAACACAAATCTTCCCTTGAAATCACTCGAATCGTTTTGAAAATGCCTCAAATCCTAAAAAACTTTCAATTTTCCACTTTATAAAATTTTGGAATCTGGCCACCACCCCTATTCAAATCCCGGCGGCGACGGCTGCGGTTCGAGACGCAAACTCGGTAAACACTTATCTCTTTTTCTTTATGCTTCGAACTTGAAAAAAATGAAATAACAGTAAATGATTACCTAAAAAATCACTTGCTTCTTTGTTATTGCTTGAATTGATTTTTCTCCGTAAAAATTACAATGCACGGAACGGGCATATATAGCTAATTTAATTCCTAATTTACAAAGATAAAATCCCCCAATTCCAGGTGGATTTATTTCCTATTTGGCTTGATTCCAATTTTTCTTTTCAGATTTGGTCCGAATTGATTTGCTCGAATATTGGGATTGATTTTTCTTTATTTTTTCCATATTTGAATATGCCAAATCCCTCCCTTTTTACTGCTGTAGGTGTTCGTCGGAGATAAGAGTGGCGGCGACGCGAGAGCAGGTAGAGGCGAGATAGTCGCCAGCCGGCGGCGGCACTACAGTTGCCGGTGCTTGAGCAACCATGAAAGCAGCCCAGCTGCTTCGTCCATGGGGGCAGTCCCGCGTGCGTGGGCTTCAGGCGCCTGGAGGGCTGATGTGTCATTTTCTGCATTAAATCTAGACCGTTGGATCTGATTTGATCAAATGATTAAAAGTGGGTTGCGCATGGGGAATAAAATATCAGCTAGAGTTTTATTTTTGGGCCAATTGGGTTATCATTGGACTTCTTTATTTAAATTAAGTGGACCCATTTTATTAGATATTAATGGACTCTTTTATTTTTTTTGGTTTTAATAATAATAATAATAATAATAATAATATACAATAATAATAATAATAAAATATTACACAATAAATAAAAATATAGGTAAAAATAAATGACTATATTTGCCTCTTTGCTCATTCCGGTGAAACAGGGGATAGAGCAAAGAACAAAAGACACTAATTTTTTACTCATCTAATACACAAACCTGTAACTGTAGCTTTGTCCTGAAGTAGTAGGATGTCGTCGGTCTACTAACTCCATACAGAGAGGCATATGATTGAAATCAACTAATGCCTTTTTTGGAAGAAACGATATTTTGTTCAAGAAATGATAGAACGAAGTCAAGTAATCACTTCAATTGAACACAATTCTAATGCGATAGAAACGAAGTCAACTATTGCTTACGACGGGAAGGCAAGGCAGCATGGGGACAAAACCAACTAATGCCCTATTGCTTGAAAAGAAAATTTGCTCAAGAAGTGGTAGGGGCGGAACCAACTAATCACTTTAATTGGACACAATGCCTAAGCGATAAGAACAGAGTCAACTATTGCTTATGATAAGAAAGCAATGCGGCATGGGGACGGAACCAACTAATGCCCTCTTGCTTGAAAGGAAATTTTGTTCAAGAAGTAATGGGGATAGAACCAACTAATCACTTTAATTGGACACGATGCAAAAGCGATAGAAATGGAGTCAACTATCATTTATGCTGGAAAAGTATTCTAATTTCCTGTCAAAATTCAATAAATAATGTGATTATGATGAGTATGCCCTTAAGGATGCCTAACACATGAATGCATGCCAATTTTTTTTATCTAAGATTCTTATTTCTACTTCATCTGATCTTTGCACGTTTGCTCGTTCAATCCAGACAAGCAACCATTTTTGCTGACTCTATTTTGTCATTCTCATTCTTTGTAACTCTTTGCTTCATAGAAAACGTCTTGCATTCTCCCGCAAATGTTTCATATTTCCACAAACCTACAATCATTGCAGTTGATACATCAATATTAAGTGAAAAGTTTCCTTAAATGTCTCTGAAAGCTCCAATCTTTTGATACCTCTTAAAACAATGTCCAGCCCTTGCAATGCTCTTTGTAAATTCTCAAATTTTTAGTAAGGGAATCTCTTCCTTACACGTCTTCGAAGGATATTGGCTCTTTAATATCTTCTTCCTGTGCTTATCGAAGCCATGGATCCTGAATCATTGGTCAACATAAATTGCCTTAATTGGTGGTGCAATTTGCCCATTAGGCCTAACTCTATCCCTTCTCGTGTTTTAGGGATTTTACATCTCATATGCATGTCTTGCTTGACAACATGGTCGACCTTACACTCTTCAACACGTGTTTTTTCTTCCTCATGCAAGGTGGTGCCCACATTCAATCTAAGGTTCAATTTTCATATTCTTTACTTTATTGTTTCCTGATGCGATGACGAACATTTGCTCATGGCTCCCCTACGTTTGGGATCAATACCAATAAATCTTTTTGTTTTTCATGAATTTATGTCAATCTACTTGTAGGATGCAAGAAAAGGCTAGAAATGAGAACTTAAAGGAAAAAGTCATGACAAACATAGAAAAGAGCAAGGTTATATGCCCCAAAATTCATAGTATGAATGATTAATAAATTCATTAACCGGATAATTTAGGTGACTCTCTTTAACTCACCAACTCTTCAAATTTCAATATTTCTTATTTTTTAATCTCAGTCAGATATTAGAAGTTTAGAGATCCTTGAAGAAAGGTTAACTCAGTTAGGCGGAATATGTTCTAAAAACAATCTCCTTTTTCTAAAATATTCATGTGTGATCCAAATGGTCTTTGAAGGCTTATAATGTAGACTAAGCTCGGGTTACAAAAAATATATATAGGCCCAAATATATGGTTAAGGGTGATTAAACCAAGATATATATCCCGGATCTTCGTTTTGCAATAAAAACTTGGTTGCATAGTCAAAGTGGCCTATATCATTTGCAGTTCATCCGCATCATTTTGCTTGACGCTGATGTAAGTATAGTCTGATGTTTCTATCACGTGATCAACTGACAAACTATTCCCTTTTGCCCGTTGGTTGACCTCAGACCAGCGACGTACATTCGTATTATCTTCCTTTTTTTCTTTAAGTACCTTCCATCCATGGCAAAAGCTTTTTCTAATCGAGCAATGGACTTGAGAATCAACCCCTTCTAAATATGAAATGATGATATAAGAAACAAATATGCAAAACAAAACAAGGCTAAAAGGATTAGTACTCTTGAAAAAAAACAGAAATAAGGCATAAAAGGTCCAAAATAATTTCATTGTACAAATAATAACTGGGTAGCACATTCTAATATTTCTGGACATGTCTTCACGAACTATTCTTACTAAATAATTTTGATCAAATTCTAACTCTAGAGTTTTTCACATGGCTCTATTGGGGTGGGCTTCTAGATGCACACAAAGGTTTAGTTCTAGAAAGGTCCTCGAGCTATCCTCGTTGTCCCTTACTAAGGGTAGCAAGGCCCTTGATCCTCACCCATTATAGGCTCTTATGAATCAAGTTCAACTCAAGGGGACCCATTTTCCCATGTCCATACGGAGAATCAGTATTCTCACTAAGACATAAGGCATACGAGCCCCGAAGGTACTTCTTAGGCCCATACGGAGAATCAATATTCCCACGAGAGCAATAGCGTTTTCCCCTCACTTAAACGAACGGGACGAAGCTCGTATATAGATCTTATTATGCCAAATTTTAAATGCGTAAAATGAAATCACATTCATAAATGGACAATTAAATTAAATTTACATGAACTTTAGCAAATTTCGACATTAAGACAATAGTGTAATAGGCTTGTGGCTAGACTCTTTTTTTTTGTAAAAACAAAAAATTATTCTCCAGCGGAGTAGCCAAGCTGTCGCAGCTGTTTTGAGCTCGACATAAAAAACAACGGAGTCACCACCAAATTTTTTTTTCGAGATGTGATTGGATCACCTAAAAACGAGTCATTTTAATAAAAATATTTTGTTTTATTAAAACAACAATTTTGGTATATGAAAACACAAAAAGGGTTGGGAGTTGGTTACGCATGGGGAATGATGAGCACCCCCACAACGCCAAAAAATTGGTACCTAGCCGATTACAAATTATCTTTTTGTCAAAATTTGCAAGTTCGTGAGAAATTTAATTTATCGTCCATTTATGAATACAAATTTATTTTAACGGTCCACCATCCAAAAAATAAACAATAATCACCGCCAACATTTCTGACACTAATCTGTTACCCCTTTTGGCGAGACACCACATTGCAAAATAGTATCTCGTTATTAAATATGACATCAAAGAAACAAATTTATTAAAATTAGGGTTTTAAATTTTTTATTCTATGTCAATTATTAGGCTTAATTAATATTTACCTTAAAAAAGTCTAAAGTGGATTTTATTTACAAGAGGTTCAAATATAGTTAAGTGTTAATTATTAGCTTTACATTAAAGAAAAGGCTATTCTAAAGAGATCACATTTAAAGGATCTAAACTAAACTAAGGCTCAAATTAAAGAACCTAATCTTAGGGGTTTTCGCCTAAACTATTATTTTTTAAGTTTTTTTAGAAAAGTGAATTAAATTAACAAAATACATAAAAATTAAAATTAAATTACAAATTTAAATAAGAACAAAAATTAAACGAGTTACTAAAGAAAAGGGATAAATGAAATGATTCTAAAAAAATGTTATATTTTCTCAAATAGGGTCAACACAATGTGTGAACCGGATTTTTTAGAAAATGCAAATTAAATCTTAGTTAAAATAATAATAAGAATTTGGATTTAAAAAAAAGGCATAATTAAAAAATGGAAATCAGTGGCCAAATTGAGAAAATGTCACAATAAAAGGCCCAGTTCTACAAAATCGGTGACCAATTCGAAACAATGGAAAACATGGTGTCTCGTGGAGTGAAAATAAATAGGGTTGTTTTAAAACATTTGGGTATAATACCAAATTTATAAACACTTTCATAACTTCCCCTTTAAAATTTTGGATTAAAATACTCTCATTTTCTCTCAAGTGTTCACCATGAAGAACATGGTGTCCGTCCACCATGCCGGTTGCCATGAATCGGCGGCGAGAAATTTAAAAAAATCCTTTTGAATTATTTTTTAAACCCTGAACTCAAATCTTCCCTTGAAATCACTCGAATCATTTTGAAAACACTTCAAATCCTAAAAAAACTTTCAATTTTCCCTTTTTAAAATTTCGGAATCTGGCCACCACCCCTATTCAATTCCCGGTAGCGACGGCGGTGGTTCGATACGCAAACTTGGTAAACACTTATCCCTTTTTCTTTATGCTTCGAACTTGAAAAAAATGAAATAACAGTAAAGGATTACGTAAAAAATCACCTGCTTCTTTGTTATTGCTTGAATTAATTTTTCTCCGTAAAAATTGCAATGCATGGAACGAGCTTATATAGCCAATTTAGTTCCTAATTTTCAAAGATGAAATCCCCCAATTCCACGTGGATTTATTTCCTATTTGGCTTGTTTCCAATTTCCCTTTTCAGATTTGGTCCGAATTGATTTGCTCGAATACTGGGATTAAATTTTTCTGTCTTTTCCATATTTGAATATGCCAAATCCCTCCCTTTTTGCTGTTATAGGTGTTCTTCGGAGAGGAGAGTGGTGGCGGCGCAGGTCATGGCGAGGGCAGGTGGAGGCGAGATAGTCGCCAGCGTCGTTGGCCGGCGGCGATGTTGTAGTTGTCAGCACTCGAGCAACCATGAAAGCAGGCCAACTGCTTCGTCCATGGGGGACAGTCCCGCGCGCGTGGGCTCCACGCACCTAGAGGGGCTGATGTGTCATTTTCTACATCGAATTTAGACCGTTGGATCTGATTTGATCCAACGGTTAAAAGGGGGTTGCGCATGGGGAATAAGATATCAGCTCGGGTTTTACTTTTGGGCCAATTGAATCATTATCGGACTTCTGTATTTAAATTAAATGGACCCCTTTTGTTAGATATTAATGGACTCTTTTTATTTCTTTTGGGTTTTAATAATAATAATACTATATAATAATAAAAAAAATATTACACAATAAATAAAAATATAGGTAAAAAACAAGTGACTACAACCTCACGTTTCATTTTGGGTCAAAAAGTCTCTGTATGGATGAAAACTGTTAGTTAACTAACGGTAAATGAATTTAAATGACGTGTCAAACCTACAAGACAGTTCACTCTGCTACGACAGTGTCATATAGACAAAGGTGTTGACTTAAAAGAATGTCACATCAGTAAAAATAATAATTATAAAATATAAAATTATTTTTTTTGCTGACGTGTCATTTTATCAAGTCATTTCTAGATGTTTATCGTTAGTTGACTAATAGTTTTATCCATATATGGGCCATTTTGACCCAAAATGAAACGTTGGGAGTTAAATTGGTTCAAAAAAAGAATATGAGCCAAAATGGCTATTCAGTTAAACGTTAGGGGTATTTTTGGATTTATGCCATTTGAAAATGAGTGAAAAAATAAATGTTTAAAAGTTCAGGGGCCTCAATTAGAAATTAACAATTTTGTTGACGTGTGATGTCAGCTGTTTGACGGAGGTTAATGACTGAATGACCAAGATATTATAATCCGAAAACATAAGAGATTAAACTGTTACTTTTTCAAAATTCAGTGACCAAAAGAGAACAAGCCAAAAACAAAAGAGATCATCCGTGTAGTTAACCCAAAAAGACCAAAAGTGTTGTAAATAAAGTAAAAGAAGAACAAGAACAAAGGGGTGGGAGATAAAGAGAGAAACTATATTGTATTTTTAATATAAACTTGTGTACAATATCTTCTCAAAATCCTTTATTTTTAGGCATAAGAAATAAATATCATATGGAATTCTAATTTAATAAAGAATAAATTCCTAATGATAAAGTAAATCAAACTCCTAGATAGAGTTCTTATCATGATGAACATCTACATAGATAAACATTCATAACACCCCTTTGAATGTCCATGAAAATAATGTGTCTTGTTAAAACCTAACTAAGATAAAAATCACGTGAGAAAAAAATATTAGTGAAGGAAAAAAGTAAACATATCTCAATACGCATAACATGTTGCCTCCCTAAAAAGTCTTACTAGGAAAGCTTAGTAGGACAAAACATTGACTAAGGGAAAAATAGTGCAACATGTATTTACTCCTCCCTCAATTTTGAATCTTCATAATTCAATTTTGAATACAATGTTCAAATGTTGAAGTTGACAATGAATTGGTGGATAGATCTTTTGAATCTTCATAATTCAATTTTGAAAACAATGTTCAAATGTTGAAGTTGACAATGAATTGGTGGATAGATCTTCCAAACTATCACTCAAACAAATTAGTTAAATATTTATATTACTATTATTCTGAAAAAACTTTGGGGAAATATGTTTCATTTTTGTCTCTTTTGGTATAAGTTGAATTATCTTCGTGTAAGATAGTTTACATCTGATCTTGTGAAAGTAAATCACATATCTTCTAAATATGTTAGGTCAATAGTTTCATCCAAACACATTTTTCGTTTATCTCGTGCATAACAATTATTTCTACATATTTTAAAAAGCCGTCAACTAATGTTTGAAGATCTAAATATAATGATCTTTGTAACACTTAGATAGTATTTTTGGAATAACTAAGATTTGATACTTCTGGACAATGGTGCTAAGCTCTTCAAGATTTCTAATAATATTCAAATTATTGTAATAAATCTTGAACAAACTTCTTTATAAAATGCATAGGAAAATACGATTATTCTTATAACATTTTTTAATAAGTACTTACTAAAGCGATTATACCAAATGTGTCCAAATTGTTTTGAAACATATAAATATTTAAGTAGATATAACTAAATAAATTTTCTTAAGAATTTGCATATGCTTCTAGCATGTTAGATCCTTCAGGGATAATTTCTATTATATAGGGATCAACAAAATAATTAGAAGCATATAAAGTAATTCATAACTGTCAAACTAATAAAGTAATTTAAAAATTCTTCATAATTCAAATCGTGTTTTATATATCATGAATACTTATTTGTACCCCACTTGCATTATTCCTTTAGGGCTTTGGACTATCGGTCCAAAAACTTCACATTTTGGAAGTTCATAATGTCTTTCTTCATTAGCTAATATTTTCAATATCTATACTTCTAGTAGATTTCTATAAAAGATCCTCATTTTCTTTCTTTACTTCTATAGAAATATTATATGTAAAATTGTTCTCGACAATTTTTTTTGGTTCCATTCTATTCTCATAGTGACATAACTTATCGAGATTACTTCATTATTTCCATTTTCATTTTCATTGTTGTCAACAACCTTTCTTATACTAATTTTATTTACGAGAATTTCAACATTTGTAATCAATTCAACTATTATGTTTAAGCCATGGTTTATAAAAGTATTATCCTTCTGGGACTTCAATTCTAACTTTCAGTTGGTGTATGGGATTTGGCTATTCTCGTTATGTTAGTAAATATGTCTGACAATTGACATGTAGTAACATGAATTATCTTATGAACTTCAGGTTCACTTGACTCTGTATGAGAATCTATACAATGATAATTCTTTTTTATCTACCTGATTTTTCTATCCTCATGATGTTGAGAAAATTATGTCATAAATGTTTCTCTAATTAATGTTTAAGAATTTAAACATAAAAGAAGATTCATACTCAATACTTTTTATATACTATTTTTGTGTGGTGTGGTGGAACAATTCAAATATATATCGTATATCTAAAAATGAGAAATATATGGTTTTTGACCAAAAGTCAATCATAATAAAGAGTATTTATAATTTATTGGCTTAATGCGTATAAGTGTTACTACATTTGAAATACCATATATGTATTAGAGGTTTTGTTATCATGGTTTAACTATTAACGAGAGGCATTCAATTAATAATTTTCTAACCCTTTGTTCCTAAAATCGCTAATTTTAGCAAGATGAATAGTCTCAATTGCATAATCTAAAATTTCTCAATTTATACTTATTCGAGTAAATAATTTCACAAACTACAGGTTGTGAGTAGATGCATCTACTAAAATTATATCAAAATTTTCTATATTATGGATAAATGAGCCCATATTTCGAATAAATGAGCTTACATATTTCATTTAGATATGCAAGATATTCAATATCAACTTTAACTAATGTGGTTCTAAAAATTAATTCATTTGAGAATAAACAAGATAATTTCATATTCTTTTAAGGGTAAAATACATCGTTCATCACTCAACTATTTTCTCACTCCTATTTTGGTCACTCAACTTTCAAAAAAAAATTCACGGGAATGATATACCCTTGTTAATAATTTTTTTTCACTCAAATAAATTGTGTAATTCCTAAGAAAATGATGGGAATGATATACCCTTGTTAATAATTTTTTTCACGGACTAAACACCTTCTTGTTGAGCTCGAATTCCTTCAACCGAGTTGTTTGCCAA
Organism: Hibiscus mutabilis; assembly: GCA_019671005.1. Classification (NCBI taxonomy): domain Eukaryota; kingdom Viridiplantae; phylum Streptophyta; class Magnoliopsida; order Malvales; family Malvaceae; genus Hibiscus; species Hibiscus mutabilis. Next base: position 9,140,609 of record CM033737.1, on the reverse strand, counting down.
GTTGTGGAGAAGTCGATTTTGGGTGTTAATGGTGGGAAGTAAAAAGATAAACAATGGACACAAGGATTTATAGTGGTTCAAGCTTCTAACAAGCTCTACATCCACTACCACAGCTCCCCACTAAGGATTTCCCAAATCCACTAAGATTTCTTCCCCTTTTAACAAGGCTTAGGAGGCAACCTTTACAACCTAGACTCAATTACCAAGTCTAGCATCCAAAGCTTACAACCCAAGCTTTGGGAATCCTCTCAAACAAAAGAAATGAAGCAAACAATAATTCCTCACTACAAGGTATGTGTTTGCACTCTATAAGCACTCACCCAAATCCTAAAACACTTGAGCAAATAAAAAACATTTAGAGCTCATAAGTGTTGTCTATACAATAATGGAAAATTTAAGCACTAAGACAAATTTTCATCATAATGTTGTTGACTTGAGGGTCGTTAGTTGTTGCTGAAGCTTGAGAGGTCCTTTTATAGTCCCAATTGAGTTCCTAGCCATTGGAGACCTTTGGGATTGAATTGGAGCCGTTGGAGACCGTTGGGATTGAATTGGAGCCGTCCGTATCAGTACGCGTGTACCCGTATCGGTATAGCTAGTGTTGTCCGTATCAGTACGCGTGTACCCGTATCGGTACAGCTACTAGCCGTTACGCTCAGTCTTGCTAACCGCATCGAAACACCTTGGGCTGTATGGTAAATCGTATCGATACGCCTTGGTCTGCTTGGTAAACGTATCGATATGGGTTGGTCTGTTTCGGTATGCCCTGCAATTTAAATAGTCGTCGGGGAGGTTGAAAACTAGATTGGTACGCCACGTGGCATATCGAAATGATCCACTCTGTATCGGTACGCCTATGGGGCGTATCGATACGGGTTTTGGTTACTGGAAAAATACTGTAGCTGAAACCCTTGGACCGTATCGATACGGGGTATACCATATCGGTACGTCTGTGTTGAAAACGTTAGATTAGCTACTTTAAAGCATTTAAAACATTTCCAAAGCCTCTCAAAAACTTCTCAAACTTATTTACAAGTTGTTTGGACTTTAAACCATTTGAAATCTTTTCAATTTGGTCCAAAACTATTTTTCAATTATTATATCAAAACATAAATCCTAACAATCTCCCCTTTTTTGATATAATAAAACCAACTTGAAAAATTGTTTTTGAGATTCTCCCCTTTAGTAAAAATAAAATTTGAATAAGAGATGAATTGTTAAAAATCTTATAAGATCCCCCTTATTCATTTGAAAAATCAATTTTTCAAAACAATCTCCCTCTTTAAAGTTCAATAACAATGAAGAGTAAATTTTTTTTGACAAAATTAGTTTTGTTCAAAAATTGGCCCCCTTACTCAAACATCAATCAAATGTTAGTCCAACATATATGATAATTAGTTGAATTAAAATAAATAACTCAAAAAAATTCAACTAATTTTACCACACTTGAATCAAAAGGGAGGATGTGAAGCCTTCATTCTTCAAGTGTTCATCCTTTGTGTGTATAGAGCTCCCCCTCAATCTTATCACTTGTTGATAAAAGCTCCATCACACCTACAAAAGATAATCATTTGATTTTTGGTATCCAAATTACTTTGGATCCATAGGCATTAGTAGCACATAACTTAGTCCCCTTAGGAATCTATTTTTCAATTTCATCATTTTTAGTTGAAGTAATTAGTCCTTTTGGGACCCAAATACTTCTAAAACATTTTCCATTCAAAAATCTAGGGGCACTAGATTGTCTTTGATAAAAATTTGATTTTAACAAATTGTTTTTCTTTTCAAGCTCTTTGGAAATCAAATTATTTTCCTTCTCAAGATCATCCACCTCATTTTGATGATCTTTTTCTAAACTTTGAAGCAAATTTTGTAAATTTAAAACTTTAAGTTCAAAATCTTTGATTTTGGTTCAAATTCTAAATTGGTTTTCATAAGCAAATCATTTTCATTTTTCAATTTAGAAATTAACTTTTTGGTTTTAGAAAATGAGGCTTTGAATTCAAAAACCAATTTGTCATAGGCATCTTGCAACTCATCAAAAGTATAAAAATTTGAAATATATGAGTTAGAAGCTACCTCTCCCTCTTGGAGAGCCATCATGCATATGTGGGCTACTTCATCTTCATCGGTGGAGTCTTCATCACTCAATGTAGCCACATATGATTTCTTTGATGATGATCCATTTTTGTTGAAGCGAGGGCAATCAGATTTGATGTGCCTCGTCTTCTTGCATTCGAGCACTTGGGGGAATCCACCATCTCCTTCTTCGATTCATGCTTGGATTCTTCTTTGTTGCTCTTCATGAATCGGGCCAATTCCTTAAAGACATAGGCCATCTATTCATCTTCACTTTCCTCCTCACTTCATTCTACTTGTTGGATTGGGGAGGATTGTAGAGCAATGATGTTGACATCGATTCCTTGCTCTTGAATTATCTTCTCCTTCTCCCTCTACAAGGGTAGAGACGTCATCTCATGGGTGAGAAGAGACTCTACGAGCTCTTCAAGCTTGAGCTTTTTCAAGTCTTTGACTTCAACAATGGCCGTCTTCTTGCTCTTTCATGATTCGGGAAGTGAATAAATCAACTTCTAAACGGCTTTTCTTCTGAAATCTTTTCTCTAAGACTTTGGAGTTGATTGACGATTGTAGAGAACCGGTCGAACATGCTCTTGATGTCTTTATATGGGTCCATCTTGAAGTTTTCGTATTCGAGGTTGAGTAGACCAATTTTTTTCTCCTTCACCTCATTTGTCCCTTCATGGATTGCTTCAAGTTTTTCCCATAACTCCTTAGCACTCTCACAAGAAGATACTTTCGCATGCTCTTCCGGGCCTAATGCACAAAATAGAATATGTAAAGCCTTGCAATTGAGCTCCATCTTCTTGCGATATTTTGCGTTCAACTTCGCCTTGCTCCGATTTGGCACGAACGGTCCATCTTCAACTATGTCCCAAAGACGGTATCTTTGCTCTTCATGAAAAATATCATTCTATGCTTCCAAGAAGCATAGTTGTCACCGTTGAAGAATGGCGGTTTGTCGATGGATAACACCATGAAAGTCCGTTGACTTGTTTGTGGTCGAGCTTGTCAGATCGTCTCAATAGGTGGTTAAACCTTATCGATTGAGCCTCTCTCTGATACCAATTGTTGAGCTCGAATTTCTTCAACTGAGTTACTTTCCAAGTAGTGGAGAAGTCGATTTTGGGTGTTAATGGTGGGAAGTAAAAAGATAGATAATGGACACAAGGATTTATAGTGGTTCAAGCTTCTAACAAGCTCTAAATCCACTACCTTAGCTCCCCCACTAAGGATTTCCCAAATCCACTAAGATTTCTTCCCCTTTTAACAAGGCTTAGGAGGCAACCTTTACAACCTAGACTCAATTACCAAGTCTAGCATCCAAAGCTTACAACCCAAGCTTTGGGAATCCTTTCAAACAAAAGAAATGAAGCAAACAATAATTTGTCACTACAAGGTATGTGTTTGCACTCTTTAGGCACTCACCCAAATCCTAAAACACTTGAACAAATATAAACATTTAGAGCTAACAAGTGTTGTCTATACAAGAATGGAAAATTTAAACACTAAGGCAAATTTTCATCATAATGTTGTTGACTTGAGGATCATAGTTGTTGCTGAAGCTTGAGAGGTCCTTTTATAGTCCCAATTGAGTTCCTAGCCGTTGGAGACCATTTGGATTGAATTGGAGTAGTTGGAGACTAAATTCCCATCAACAAATGCAGTTCTGGTGTTGTCCGTATCGATACGCATGTACCAGTATCGGTACAGCTACTAGCCGTTACGCTCTGTCTTGCTAACCGTATCGAAACACCTTGGGCCGTATGGCAAACCGTATCGGTACACCTTGGTCTGCTTGGTAAACATATCGGTACGGGTTGGTCTGTTTCGGTACGCCTTGCAATTTAAGTAGTCGTTAGGAAATAGCTGTTGGGGAGGTTAAAAACTGGATCGGTACGCCATGTGGCGTATCGAAACGATCCACTCCGTATCGGTACGCCTAGGGGCGTATCGGTACGAGTTTTAGTTACTGAAAAAATACTATAGCTGAAACCCTTGGACCATATCGATACGAGGTATACCGTATCGGTACGTCTGTGTTGAAAACGTTAGTTGAGCTACTTTAAAGCATTTAAAACATTTCCAAAACCTCTCAAAAACTTCTCAAACTTATTTTCAAGTTGTTTGGACTTAAAACCATTTGAAATCTTTTCAATTTGGTCCAAAACTATTTTTCAATTATTATATCAAAACATAAATCCTAACACTCCTTTAGTGTCATAAGTTAACTGAACAATATTTAAAAAAACGATCCCACTATAGCTTAAGATTATGGACAAGGACGGAGCTAGGATCAAATATTAGGAGGGGCAAGACTCTATTAAGCCTTTAAATCTAAAAATTAGGAGGGAAAATACCTTATTTGACTAGTATTTAAACTTAGAAGGACCTCAAATGCTATTATACCAAAATATTTTAGGAGGGGCCCAACATATACATAGTTCCGTCCCTGATTGTGGATAAATATGGACTGACTTTAAGCTCAATTCGAATTAATCTATAATATAAAACAATTAACTTAAAGAATATATCATATATTCACTAACTAGGGATAAGAATTCGATCGAGTCAAGTCTAGTATATATATTAAATTACTTGAGTATTATATTTCTATATTAAATTATCATATATATATATATATTATTCACTAACTAGGGATAAGCATTCGATCGAGTCGAGTCTAGTAAAAAAATTCGAGTTATTCGAGTTGATTATCCTTATTTTATGACTCAAACTTTATTTGAAATATTTTCGATTTGAGTCGATTTTATGAAATTCGATACAACTTTAATTGTAATTATTTATAATGTTATAGTACATATTGACTCTAATTTAAACAAAATTCTCTAATCATATAACACATACATATATATTTTTATATTTTTTTCACATGTGTGAGTAATTTTTGTAATGTTATTTAATAAAAAAATATAATTTAAAACTCAAAAATATATTTATAATGTCATTTTAAGGAATGAACTTTTGAGGATAAAATATTGATAGGAGTATAAAGGAGTCAAGGAATTGATGAGAAGAAAGAATTTACAAAAAATTATAGTTGAAGGACCAAATTGCATAAAATGCAAAGTTAAGAGCCTAAATTGCAAAAAAGAATAATTTTGTTAAAAAATATGAATTGAAGCTAAATAGATATTCTACAGTGGTTTAAGAGCATTTGGTTCAAATTTGGTAAAAAAATAGACTTAAATACGAAGGAGAACACGAATGAGGAATTGAAGAAATGAGAAAATCATACAAAGTTGAGGGACTAAATTAAAAAAAATAGATTTTTTTCAAAAATATGAATTTAAGCTAAATAGAACTTCTACAGTGGTTTAGTACTTGGTTCAAATTTGACAAAAAATAAACTTAATACGAAAGAGGAATTGAAGAAATAAGAAAATCATACAAAGTTGATGGGCTAAACTGCAAAAAATAAGAAATTTATTTTAAAAAATATGAATCGAAAGAAAATAGGTATTTTAAAATGGTTTAGGAACATGTAGTTTAAATTTGATAAAAAAAATAAACTTAAAATGAAGTAGGAATTGAAGAAAAAGGAGACCAAAGACTAAATCGCAAAATTGTAAAGCTCAGTTTTTCGAGTTAAGCAAATTCGAACTCAAAATTTTTACGAGTTACTCGAGTCAGGCCCAGTTTTTAACCCAAAAAATCAAAATTGAAAAAAATGATTTTTTCGAGTCGAGCCTAGTTTTGCTCACCCCTATCACTAAGATAACATTTTACTTTTATAAATTTAAATTAATCCAACAAGTGGTTTCAGTGGAAAAGCGAATAATGTTCATCCGATGAGACCTGAGTTTAATAGCTTTGTCTGCAAGGTATGTGTATTCTCAAAAAGTTAAGAATATATATGAACAAATATTACCTTGTAAATCACCTTTAGATTATTATTTTTTTTAAATTAATCAATATTAGGTCAACGAGCATTTATGTATAAAACTAATCTTAAACATATTTATGATTGTTATTCTATACAACCCCAATGTAATTTTATATTTCATATACTAAATTAAAATATTACCATCTCCTTTTATCAAATTATTTTATACTAAAATCAATCTTCTAGAGGAGAAATTATATCATAGCCCCGGCTCGCCATGTCATCCATGGTCCCAACCAATAAAAAGCTGTTATTTCATTAAAATTTTCCATGTCATCTTTTTACCAAGTGAATCTTCACTCAGATTTACTATAAATTAAATTAAAAATCAATTTTTACCAATTGTAAATTCACTTAATAAAAATATGACATGAAAAATTTTAATGAAATGAATGCTTTTTATTGATTGAGACCATGGATGACGTGACGAGCCAGGCTTATGATATAATTTCTCCTTTTAGAGTGTGTAAAAAGATATGGAAAATTTAAAAAACTAAAATGAAATTCTTTGTTTGTGTAAAAACAATATGAAATTTAAAATGTACGAGGCAATTTACCAGGGGATTTTGATAGCCGAAGTCCTTATTCAAATTCCACCTAAATATGTATTTTTTTTAAAGAAAATCATCCAAACCTTGTTTCATTTGAAAAAAAAATCATTTTCGTACGTTAACACTAAAAAATTAAATTATAAATTTTAATCTTAAATTATCCTACTTTTAATTCTCTAAACACTAATCTTAAACCTTAAATCTAATATTTTAAGGTGAGAACACAAATATGAGCACTGAAAAAGGAAATATAATTTATATTCGTTTCATTTAGGCTTTGTTTAGTTGAGTAGAAAAGATAGCTATCCACGTTACAAAATCCAAAATACAATATAAACCAATTAAAAAAATGAAAACAGCACGAGCTTAGCAAGCAACAAAACATCAACACATAGACATAGGCCCTATGACTATTGCGACTGCCACCCCTACGTTTCCCCTTCCGGTCATTAGCAAAGACAACAAACAAACAAACCTTGGTTGCCCACAAGCATAAGTTTTTCTGTAATTATTTAAGTTATTATCCTTTATAATTTCATTTATGCTTTTTTCTTTAACAAGAAAAAGATTTGCATTTAAGTAGCATATTGTTAAGATCATTAAATCTTGAACAATAATGATATTTGAAAATAAAGATGGATCCAGTACTTTATGTTAGGGGACGAACTTATAAAATTTTAGGGGGCGAAAATAGATTTTCAATAAAAAATGAATAGAGAATTTTTAAATCATATACGAATTTTAAATTTTCAGGCGCATGACCACTTCAACCCTTCGGTCCATCCCTGTTATAAAACCACTTAAATAACCTATTTTCATAGATTTGAACATTAGTATAATGGAATAACAGAGAATCAATATTGGTGAAATTGGTTAGAGGATATTGGGTATGGGAAATGAGTGCATGATATGCTCTAAAGACATGTAAAGCTTTGAAGGTGAGCGGGTAAATTTTGAGGCAACAACCCAACAACTTGAGCGGCCAATTTTGTATAGTATAATTTCTTGGACATTAATTAATTTAATACTACATTTTAGCAGCGATTTTATTTTTTGAATAGAAAAATATAAGAGTCTTAAAAAGAAAGGTGCAACACGAGAACTCCCTAAAAAGTCACCCTTCTAGTACTACTCTCGCCCGAACACGCTTAACTACGGAGTTCTAATAGGATTTAGTGCATTAGTGCTGGTATGATCGCACCCTTTATAGCAATTTTAGTGGCCCAAACACATTATTATGCAATTGAGTTTTCACCAATTTATGTGCAAATATTTATTGGAATTTAGATGAAATTACTGCATCAAATACCCTAATATTTTATTGTAAAAAAATTACCCTAATATTTATTGTCGCTTTAACAATGACAATAATAACAAAATTAATTATAGTTAGGGTGAAGTACACTGATAGTCCTTGAACTTTCAGGTCCTTTTACTTTAGTAATCGAACTTTTAAAACTTTCAATATAATGAGCGGACTTCTAATATGCTTCCATTATGGTCACAATCATTAAGAAATGTAGATGTGGCATTTTAAAGTATTTTTCCTAGAAAACCCCCCATAATTTTCCAAATTATTAGCCGTCACAAATGCCAAGATTTTAATTAATAGAGTAGTCACCGATCAATCCCAATAATAAAAAGGCTTTGTTTTGTCAGAAGATTGACAAAGTTTAATTTCAAGCTAATCTGAAGGTTGAATGTGATGGATCAAAAAATTTTAGCCTTTAATTTTGATTGAGATTAGAGAATATGGAAAGGTTTTTTCAATGAGTTTGAACCGACGGAAAGAATGAAATAATAAGAAGAATAGTTTGGTGATCTGTTCGACTAGATGAACCACTGAACGATGGCAGAAACTACAATAAAAGGAATATGACAGTCTAATCAAAAGTATTAGTAAAACTTTTTGATTCAATACTGATAATCATTAGATTAACTTAAAACAGAATTATGATAATCTTTTGGCCAAACGAAATCTTTCTACCGTTGGTGTTGACCGAAGACCATTCGGTTCATCAAAAGTTCAACCTTTGCGACATATATCAATTTGAAAATGATGATTTTTTGGGGAAAAAAACTTTGATGCGTCACCTCATCATTTTATTAACGATTAAATATTTTTAAAATATTTTCATAATTAATATTTTAAAAATATAATACTAGAATAATATATTAATAATAAGGATTATATTACAAATAAGTACTTAAAATATATTAACCTTTTCATTCAGGTGCCTAAAGTATTTTTTGATCAAAGTAAGTACTTAAAGTATATTTTTTGGTCAAAATATGTACTTAAAGTATCCTTTTGGTCAAATAGGCACCTAAAGTATTTTTGGTCAAAATAGGTACCTAAAGTGTATATATATATATATTTCATTTAGGTTCCTAAAAATTGTCATGTGATATTGATTAAAAGATATATTTGGTACCTATTTTGACAAAAAATACTTTCGGTACCTACTTTGACAAAAAAATACTTTATGAACGTACCTACTTTGACAAAAAAAATATTTTAGATACCTATTTTGACAAAAAATATATACTTTAGGTACTTAATTTGACCAAAAAGTATACTTTAGGTACTTATTTTGACCAAAAATACTTTAGGTACCAAAATGAAAAGTTAGTATACTTTAGATACTTATTTGTAATATAAGCCTAATATTAAATACCTAAAAGAATATTAATCTTTATTAGTACTTCAATAATATTATTTTCATGAAAAGAATATATATCATTAAATATATTAATAATATATTAATATAACTAAGTATATATTTATAATATTAAAAATTATAATATGAAAACAAGAATATTTTATTATATTTTGAAAAAACATTAATAAATATATATTAAATATAATAATTAATATTTTTATTAAAGAATACTACAATATTATATTAATATTAAATATATAAAAATATAATTATTATTTATTAATAATCCAATTGTATTATTTTTATGAAAATAATAAAATAGTATTAATTATACGAATGCTATATTATATAAGAATACAATAAAATTATTACATAACTGAACATATCATTATAAGATTAAAATTAAAATATTAAAAATAAGATACCATGTCATATTATATTGTTAATACATATATTTTAATATTTCAATAAATAATATTTTTATTATAATAGTACTAAACTATTATATTAATATTAAATACATAATATAAAAGTACTTATTATTAACAATTCAATAATATTTTTTAACCATGTGTTGTGTTCTTGTGGTCGTACGAGGACTGTGTGGGAACACTTTATTCCTCCTGATCGTAGGCTTGAGTTTTTTTACACAACCATTTGAGCAATGGGTGATGGTCAATTGAGTGAAGAAAGCCCGGTACGGATTGTGGGGGTGCAATGGAGTGTGTTATCTGCGATTAGATGATGGGCGTTATGGAAGCGTAAGTGATCTTTTGTGTTTAAAGATGGAAATGAGGTTGTCAGGGATATTGTATCCTATTGTCGAAGGATGGGTGCTGCTCTAATAGATGCTCAATCTGTATCAGATGGCAGGGGTAGGGTGACGCAACCGCAGATTCGTTGGACAAAGCCGAGTGAGGGGTGGCTGAAAGATAATGCAGATGGCGTTGTTGGGGGCATTGAACATAAAGCTTCGATCGGAGGAGTGGTTCGGGATGCTTCGGGAGGATGAATTTTTGGGTTCTCCAGGAACATTAAAGTATGTTCGGTGATTGTTGCTTAAATGTGGGCGGCTCACGATGCTTTGATGCATGCTTGGAGACTTGGGTTTCGACGAGTGGAATTGGAACTTGATAACAAGACGGTAGTTCAAATTCTTCGTGGTGAGAGTTTAGCATTGGAGGACAGTGCGCTCGCGTTACGCGTTAAAGATCTCTTTGCTCGGGAGTGGGTTGTCCGAGTTCTGTATGTAGGACATGAGGGAAATAGACTTGCGAATGCTTTGGCCCGAATGTCTTGAGATAGTGCTCTTGGGGAGACTTCTTTAGCGTACCCTCCAGAAGAAGTGGTTGCTTTATGTTGTAATGACCCTTAACCAAACCAAATTAAACCCATTACCCTAACTAAACCCGTTTATCCAAACCCGAATCCAGGCCCCAATACCTGACCCGGATCCGACCCAAACCAACAAAAGACCAAAAAAACATAATCCCTAAAGTGGTGACCTAGCCACCGACCTCCTTCGTCACCGTCGTCGTCAAGCTTGGCCGGCCACCATTCCGAACCAAAATAACCCAAAACATCTCTAGAGCAAACCCTAAACCCCAAATTCGGCTTAAACCCAAAAAATCCCAAAAAATAAATAATAAACACACCTAAAACCTAACCAACCCTCTGCCATAACCATTACACTCGGTCATACCTTCAACCATGCCCTGAAAATCCTGCACCATCAATCCAGATCTGCATGTCAGATTAAAGAAATAGGAGTAGTTATTTTATATTTTTGGGTTATAAAAACCGAATAGAAGAAAATGTAAAGGGGGCTGAGTTTAAAAAAACAGAGAGTAGAGGAGGTTCTGAGTTCGAAAATAAAGAGAAAAAGAAGGGAAAAATCTGAAGAAAAAGGGAAAAATTTGTAAGAAAAATTCAAAATCAATACAAACAAGATAAAGGGTATTTTTTTCGAATCGAAATCTTTGTTTCTCTTTATTTTTATTTCGAATCAATACAAATTGAAAGGGAGAGGTTTTTGAATCTTACCTGGCCGTAAAGTCGCCTCGTTGCTCGCCAAGAGGCCGCCGATGACCGGCCCCTATGAGGAAAACGGCGCCGCTCTCTAGGGTTGGTTAGGGAAGAAGAATAATAAGCTTTTAGGTTTTTAGTTAACCGGTTCGAATGAAAAATAACCCTATACTTGTTTTAAAAGCCAGCCTTCAAAACGGCACCGTTTGGTGTTTGTGTTTTACAAAATGGTCCATTTACCTAGTTGGTCCTTCTTTTATTTTCCCGCTTTAATTTCTATCGTGGTATAATTATGTGTTTAGTCCCTGTGTTTTCTATGCGTTTTCATTTTTGCCCTTTTGTGCTTTGTTTGTGTCTTTTAATTTATGTTTTAGTTTAATTTAGTCACATGTTCTATATTTATTCCATTTTCTGCACCTTTATTTTATGTTGTTTATTTTCCTGTCTATGTACTTTACATTTTATACATTTTAGTCCCTTTTGTAATATTTCATGTATTCTAATATGATCTATGCATACATATTATTATTATTATTATTATTATTATTATATTTACATTATACTATATATTATAGGTACAATACTTATCATGTTTATGCATTTTATATATGTTCATCTTCTTTAGATATATGCTTAAATATTTAATCATGCACTTTGATCCATAATTGGTTGTTTATAACATTCCATGCATTTTTATACATGCATTTTAATATCCCATTTTGTCATTATTTGAGTAATTTCATTAGCTTTTTTAATTTATGTGATATTTTGTATCTTTGTACATATATTTTATAAAGTACTATATATATTTTTATCACCATCCGGAACAATAATACATATATTATTATAAAAGTTTTGGGTTTTAATAATTATTTACATGTATGTATATATTTAAATATTTATATTAATGTATATAATGCATCTAATTTTGACAGATGATTTTGTGCATAACTATTAAATTAATATGCATAGGTTTTTAATAATATATATATTTTACCTCAAACATTATGTTTTAAGTATGTATGTAAATAATAATGAATACTTTTTGTGAAATACTTAGAAACTACTAATCCAATACGTATATATTCTTTATACATGTAAATATTAAATATTTAAGTATTTTATTTTTAGGTATCTAGATATTTTTATAGGTATAAGTATTAAACTTTTTACTTTAGTTATTATATTTTGTGTTAGATTAATATTTATGAAGGTTAGATTATTGTTTTATTATGTTAGTATCCATTTATATTTTTATCACATGTATTTATATTTATGTTTGCTATATTTCTAAGATTCCATCTCGGATATATATTTTGTCAATGTGGTACCCTTTTATCTGAGCGTAAACGGGGCCAGTATCAGGTGTAGTGATAGTGGTTGGGCGTTTATTCTCGGATAACGGGGCCTTTAAAATTTACTCGCACATATAACTAAATTTTAATTTAATCATCACTTTAATCCGGAAAGTCTAATATTAATAAAGCGGTAATTATTAAAGTACAATTTTGGGCGGCGTGGGGTGCTAATCCTTCCCCATCCGTAACCGACTCCCGAACACATCATTTTGAAATCTCTAATTTTTACGGTGTCCGGCCTACCTAAGTGGCCGGTGGCGATTCCATTTTTAAATAAAACACGGGTTTTCTAAAACTCCACGCGGAAGAAAAATTTTCCAAACAAAATAAAAACCACAAACATTCATTTTTAGCGAGAGGTACATCGCTACAGATGGCGACTCCGCTGGGGACATTTTTGTTTTTCAAAAACAAAAGAGAGTCGAGCTTTTTCAAATAATTACCGCTTTATTAATATCGAAAATTCTGGATTAAAGTGACTATTAAACTAACATTCGGTTATAATTGCACGTTTGTTTTAACGCATTTAAAATATGGCATATAAACCCGTTTTTTTAAGTGGGGAGAAAACGCTAATGCTTTCGTGGAGATATCGTTCTCCCATATGGGCCTAGCAAGTACCTTATACTTTCTTGAGGATATCGTTCCTTCGTATGGGTATAAGCGAATGGGTCCCCCTGAATTGAACATGGTTGAAAGGAGCCTATAATGGGTGATTGTCGGGGACCTTCCTACTCTTAGTAGAGGACAGCAAGGACAATTCGGGTACCTTTTAGCACCAAAACTGCATATAGTGAGCCGTAGGAGCCAACCCTTTAGAGCCATGTGAAACTCTGCCCGATTAGTGGTCACCCTATTTAGGCTCTGGTGCCTTATTTCTTGTTTATGTACAACTTTTTATTACTCTATTTTTCATTTGTTTTATTTTATCGTTTTATTTGGTGCTAACTCGTTGCATTTTATTCTCATCGCATTGATTTCACTTGTATCATTGCACAACATCATCACAATCTTAATTTTGCATTGCATCAATTTAGGACACATTTTGCATGCATATACATTCATTTTCAAAATAAGAAAACTGACTCTAGGGATGCCCTATGACAGTGATACTGGATAAAGCAGAAGATCAGTCAGCTCAGCATCCATACGGGAACCGGTACAAAACAAAGATGGCGAACGATGAAATATTGAAAAAAATCGAGCAAGAACAGAAAGAATTGCAAGCGAACATAGCCAAGCAGGTTGAGGAACAGTTGTCGAGAGTTCAACAGGATATGAGGGAACAACTTGCAAAATCACAACAAGACATGCTGTGCCAAATGGCACAAATGCTGGGATTAAAGCTTCTCGAGCCGGGAACGGCCTCTGTTGTAAATCCCACTGCAAATCCTAAACCCACTATTGAGGACGAGGATCTTATGTATCCTTCGGGGTTCACGCCTATTCAAACCAGGATACAATCGGAAAATCAACCTCAGGTGATCATTTCTCGGGGAAAGTCTCATCTATATTAGGCCGATACTTCGATCCCTATAAATCATCTATCTGCATCAGAAGTTAAGACCGAGGGGCAATCAAGCTGGAAATTTTATCTCAGAAATGGATCATCTATTTGAGACCGAGAAACCGAAGGTAGAAGCTTCAAAGGAAATCGAAGATCGATGTAAGAGACTCGAAGAGAAGCTAGAGACTATGGGAGTAGAGGATACCTTCAGTGGATTCGATGCCAATGAACTCAGTCCTGTCCCAGATTTGGTTTTACCTTCTAAATTCAAGGTCCCAGAGTTTGAGAAGTACGACGGAACAAGCTGTCCTCGCGCTCACCTCACTATGTTCTGTAGGAAGATAACAGGATACGGCCGAGATAACAAGCTGTTAATTCACTGCTTTCAAGATAGTCTATCGGGATCTACTACCCGATGGTATAATCAATTGAGCCGACATCATATTAAATCCTGGAGAGACTTGGCAAAATCTTTTATGGAGTAATACCGACACGTCAATGACATGATGCCAGACCGGTGGACGTTACAATAGATGAAACTAAAGCATAATGAAAGCTTTAGACAGTACGCTCAACGCTAGAGGGATATAGCAGTTCAGGTCCAACCCCCGCTTAGTGAGAGGGAGACGGTGGTCATATTTGTACAAACTTTAGAGGGTCCAATCTGGGTCGCTTGATAGGCAACGCGACTACCAATTTTGCCGACCTCGTGTTATTCGGTGAGCTCATCGAGAATGCTTTCAAGACTGGCAAAATTGACGATGGAGGTTCGTCCCATAAGAAACCTTACCATGGAAGGAAAGACCAGGAAGTGAACTCTTCGGGAGTTTACAATGCAAATTATTCCAAGCCCAGCACAATTGTGCAATCTAAGGTCGTGCCAAGTGCTCACGTTGCCTCAAGACAAGGTTCTGGTCAGATGAAGAACACTGAGAAGATAGAGTTCACTCCCATGCCGATGTCGTATGGAGATCTGTACAAGGAACTGTTAAAAGCCCATATAGTGGAACCTTTCCACCAGGCTCCGACGCAACCCCCATTCCCTAAGTGGTATGATCCTAACGCGAGTTGCGAATATCACGTTGGACAGGTGGGCCACACGATTGAAAATTGTTGGGGCTTCAAGAGGCTGATAGAAAGGTACCCCAAGCTCGGTGTATAAGTATTGAAAACCCTACAAGTTCAGCCACAAGTGGGAACCCTTTATCGAAACATGAAGATGCCAACTAAGGGTGTTGAAGGTTTTTTGAACTGGACCATGTTAAGTATTGCACTGTCCTGACCATGGCAGGTCCCCTTGTAGTTTTTATCACTTTCAGAGTAATACTTTTTGTAAACCAACCTCACCGACTTAAGTACAATAGTGGTGGGAGTATTTTGTAAGGGATCAAAACTACAAGTAGCAATGCAAACATCTTTTGTTCATATCCGAGTCCTGATTATCCAAAATACATCACCTTAAAGCTTCAAATTTACTCCGAGAGTAGTGTCAGATGATGTCATGTAATGAATAAACTTTTAGGGCATCCACTCAGATGAAAGCTGATCGAACCCAGGGCAAAGTCGGGGCACCACCGTATGAAAAAACAAGATCCCGACATGACCAATCGAGAGTCAGGGGCATCCCTTTAAAGACCAAAAATCAAATTATGTCGCATTCATGCATTTAGTTGCATTCATCTTGCATTGAACCATCCTTGCATACATCATACATTTAGGTTAAGTGCATATACCGAAGTCACCATGTATTTGGGCATAAAATTCAGGCATTTTTGCTTACAAACAGGTTCGGAGGAGAACCCGAACACCACCCCCGACATGGGGGGCAATGACAAGAAGGCCAACCTTAGTCTTGGAGAAGGCCCAACACAAAGAAGATGCCGAAACATTTAAATAAAAGGTACCAACGACAAATTTTGTGAACAATTTACTAAAAATGTTTTTCTCCTTTTTAGGACTTCGTTCTTCCAACGATAGTGTGATGGAAGTCAACATTTCCAGATTTTGCTTTACCACTGATGGTACAGCAGTATAGACATCCTAAAGATCTCGTTTCTCTGTTTATGATGCAACAAATCTGAACCTTTCCCCAATCAGATCAAATTTCTATTCAAGTCTTGTTTCTCCGCTAACGGTGCAACAGGACCTAATTTTCCTCAAGTCTTACTTCTTTGTATGGTTCAAGAAAAAAGAAAAATTATCAAAAAAAGAGAATTGAAAAATAAGAAAAAAACAAAAAACAAAAAAACAAAACAAAAAAAAGGAGTGAAATCAAAAAATGAAATGAAAAATCAAAAGAAAATTTATCAACTTTCATCTCTCGATCTAGTCCTCCGCTGATGGAGTGGCCGGGTCCAAGCTCCCGTCGTCCTCAGATCCTACTCTCATCTGATGGTGTAGCCAGTTCTAGGTCGTCATTAGCCAATCCAGTCCTCCGCTGATGGAGTGGCCGGGTTCAAGCTCCCATCGCCCTCAGATCATGCTCTCTGTTGATGGTGTAGCCAGTTCTTGGTCGTCATTATCCAATCCAGTCCTCCGCTGATGGAGTGGTCGGGTCCAAGCTCCCGTCGTCCTCAGATCCTGCTCTCCTCTGATGGTGTAGCCGGTTCCAGGTCGTCATTGTCCAATCCAATCCTCCGCTGATGGAGTGGTCGGGTCCAAGCTCCCGTCGCCCTCAAATTCCGCTCTCCGCTGATGGTGTAGCCGGTTCTTGGTCGTCATTATCCAATCCAGTCCTCCGCTGATGGAGTGGCCGGGTCCAAGCTCCTGTCATCCTCAAATCCTGCTCTTCGCTGATGGTGTAGCCAGTTCCAAATCGTCATTGTCCAATCCAGTCCTCCGCTGATGGAGTGGCCGGGTCCAAGCTCCCGTCGTCCTCAAATCTTGCTCTCCGCTGATGGTGTAGCCGGTTTCAGGTCGTCATTATCTGAACCATTCCTCCGCTGATGTAGTTGCTAGGTCCAAGCTGTAGTCGTACTTTGATCCTGCTCTCCGCTGATGGTGTAGCTGGTTCCAGGTCGTCATTGGTCAATCTAGTCCTCCGCTGATGGAGTGGCTAGTTCCAAGCTGCAGTCATCCTCTAATCTTGCTCTCCACTGATGGTGTAGCCGATTATTGGTCGTCATTATCCGTTCTAGTCCTCCGCTGATGGAGTGGCTAGGTCCCAGTTGTTGCTATCCTACTTATCCGCTGATGGTGTAGTAGGGTTCCAGTTAATGTTCTGCTTCTCCGTTGATAAATCCAACTTTACTGATTTTTCAAGTCCTTTTTATTAATGAAAAAAATCAAAAAAAGAAGAAAAAGAAAAAAAAGAAAAAGAAAAAAGAAAAATCAAAAGGAAAAAGAAAAAAAGAAGAAAAATCAAAAAGAAAAAGAAGAATAAAAAATCAAAAAGAAAATAAAAAAGAGAAGGAAAAAACGAAAAGAAAAGAAAAATGAAAAAATCAAAAATCAAAAAATCAAAAAATTTATCAACTTTCATCGCTCGATCTAGTCCTCCGCTGATGGAGTGGATAGGTCCAAGTTGCAGTCGTCCTCTGATCCTGCTCTCCGCTGATGGTGTAGCCGGTTCCAGGTCGTCATTATCCGATCCAGCCCCTCCGCTGATGGGGTGGTTGAATCTATGTTACCAACGTTCTCCGATCTTACTTCTCCGTTGATGGAATAGTGGGGTCCAACATCCATCTTTCAACCCGGTCTCCTCGTCAGTGTTGTAGCCAGGTCATTTTTACCATCGTATTACCATGACGAAGAAAAAAAGCAAAAAAAAGAAGAAAAAAAGGAAAAGTTGTCAGTTTTTTATCCTGCCTCCTCGTCAGTGTTGCAGCTGGATCAAATTTTGTAGACCTTGTCTCTTCGTCGATGTTGCAGCCGGGTCGAACTCTCTTTAGGTATTAGCTTATTATTAATAATGTAGCAAACCGTACTCATTTTGCTTCCCCAACAAACAACCCCCATTTTGAAGGTTTTGCTTCCCCAAGAATGACAAGGTGGATCAACCAAGACAAGAAAGAAGACCTGCATCAAGGAGAAAGAAGATCTACTGAAGAAAGAAGACATACGTCAAGGGAAGATAACCAGCTAAGATCAGATGAAACGGGTCATTTTTTAGTCTTTGTTTCATTGTCGTTACACAACAACAAGCAAAGAGGGGCAACTGTAATGACCCTTAACCAAACCAAATTAAACTCATTACCCTAACTAAACCCGTTTACCCAAACCCGGATCCAGGCCCCAATACCTGACCCAGATCCGACCCAAACCAACAAAAGACCCAAAAAAAACCTAATCCCTAAAGTGGTGACCTAGCCGCCGACCTCCTTCGTCGCCGCCGCCGTCAAGCTTGGCCGGCCACCATTCCGAACCAAAATAACCCAAAACATCTCTAGAGCAAACCCTAAACCCCAAATCTGGCTTAAACCCAAAAAATCCCAAAAAATAAATAATAAACACACCTAAAACCTAACCAACCCTCTGCCATAACCATTACAGTCGGCCATACCTTCAACCATGCCCTGAAAATCCTGCACCATCAATCCAGATCTGCATGTCAGATTAAAGAAATAGGAGTAGTTATTTTATATTTTTGGGTTATAAAAACCGAATAGAAGAAAATGTAAAGGGGGCTGAGTTAAAAAAAACAGAGAGTAGAGGAGGTTATGAGTTCGAAAATAGAGAGAAAAAGAAGGGAAAAATCTGAAGAAAAAGGGAAAAATTTGTAAGAAAAATTCGAAATCAATACAAACAAGATAAAGGGTATTTTTTCGAATCGAAATCTTTGTTTCTCTTTATTTTTATTTCGAATCAATACAAATCGAAATGTGGGGTTTTTGAATCTTACCTGGCCGTGAAGTCACCGTCGTTGCTCGCCAAGAGGCCGCTGATGACCGGCCCCTATGAGGAAAACGGTGCCGCTCTCTAGGGTTGGCTAGGGAAGGAGAATAATAAGCTTTTAGGTTTTTAGTTAACCGGTTCGAATGAAAAATAACCCTATACTTGTTTTAAAAGCCAGCCTTCAAAACGGCACCGTTTGGTGTTTGTGTTTTACAAAATGGTCCATTTACCTAGTTGGTCCTTCTTTTATTTTCCCGCTTTAATTTCTAGTCATGGTATAATTATGTGTTTAGTCCCTGTGTTTTCATTTTGCCCTTTTGTGCTTTGTTTGTGTCTTTTAATTTATGTTTTAGTTTAATTTAGTAACATGTTCTATATTTATTCCATTTTCTGCACCTTTATTTTATGTTGTTTATTTTCCTGTCTATGTACTTTACATTTTATACATTTTAGTCTCTTTTGTAACATTTCATGTATTCTAATATGATCTATGCATACATATTATTATTATTATTATTATTATTATTATTATTATTATTATTATTATTATTATTATTATAGGTACAATAATTATCATGTTTATGCATTTTATATATGTTCATCTTCTTTAGATATATGCTTAAATATTTAATCATGCACTTTGATCCATAATTGGTTGTTTATAACATTCCATGCATTTTTATACATGCATTTTAATATCCCATTTTGTCATTATTTGAGTAATTTCATTAGTTTTTTTAATTTATGTGATATTTTGTATCTTTGTACATATGTTTTTATAAAGTACTATATATATTTTTATCACCATCCGGAACAATAATACATATATTATTATAAAAGTTTTGGGTTTTAATAATTATGTACATGTATGTATATATTTAAATATTTATATTAATGTATATAATGCATCTAATTTTGATAGATGATTTTGTGCATAACTATTAAATTAATATGCATAGGTTTTTAATAATATATATATTTTACCTCAAACATTATGTTTTAAGTATGTATGTAAATACTAATGAATACTTTTTGTGAAATACTTAGAAACTACTAATCCAATACGTATATATAGGTTTTTCTTTATACATGTAAATATTAAATATTTAAGTATTTTATTTTTAGGTATCTAGATATTTTGATAGGTATAAGTATTAAACTTTTTACTTTAGTTATTATATTTTGTGTTAGATTAATATTTATGAAGGTTAGATTATTGTTTTATTATGTTAGTATCCATTTATATTTTTATCACATTGTATTTATATTTATGTTTGCTATATTTCTAAGATTCCATCTCGGATATATATTTTGTCAATGTGGCACCCTTTTATCCGAGCGTAAACGGTGCCAGTATCAGGCGTAGTGATAGTGGTTGGGCGTTTATTCTCGGATAACGGGGCCTTTAAAATTTACTCGCACATATAACTAAATTTTAATTTAATCGTCACTTTAATCCGGAAAGTCTAATATTAAAAAAGCGGTAATTATTAAAGTACCAATTTTGGGCGGCGTGGGGGTGCTAATCCTTCCCCATCCGTAACCGACTCCCGAACCCATCATTTTGAAATCTCTGGTTTTTACGGTGTCCGGCCTACCTAAGTGGCCGGTGGTGACTCCATTTTTAAATAAAACACGGGTTTTCTAAAACTCCACGCGGAAGAAAATTTTCCAAACAAAATAAAAACCACAAACATTCATTTTTAGCGAGAGGGACATCACTACATATGTAATGTTGATCGAAATGTTCGTTAGTTTGTTTGGTTAGCTAGGTTGGCCGCTTTGTTTACGCTTTGTTCTGATGTGATCTTCTTGTTTCTTATGTTTTTGTAATTATCTCGATAAGTACTATTTTCTTCCGTTTAGGTTAGGAAGGTTTTTAATAAGGCTCATTGGGACAATTCATTTTATATAAAAAATAAGAATATGATATTATATATTATTGTAATATAACTAAATATATTATTAAAATATTAAAATCATTAATAAATATATTTTAACATTTTAAAATAATATGTTATTAAAATGGTATTAGAATATTATATTAAAATTAAATACATAAAATGATTTGGGTGTTCATGCTTTGAATTGAAAAAGGTAAGAAAATGTTTACGAAAAATTAAACCGTAACCGACTTTACATAAAATGTAAAGAAAATTATGTTTACCATAAAAATGAATTATATTGACCAATTTATTTTACAGCGATTAAACACAAAATAAAGAAAACGTTTTTCGTAAATAAATTACATGAAACAAACATACTATTTTTATCATTTGAGACGTATTTTGCTACTAAATTTAATATCTTACATGGCCAAAGATTCACTAATTGACCTAGTGGCTAAGAATGTTTATTTTGTCTCATCTTATATGGGATCGAACTTCAGTATAATACGTAACTATTTAATCAAAAAATATATCCTACATGGCCAACTTCTTTCACTTATTTGCTTGTCAGTAAGAAAAGGCAGAGTAGCCTTTTCTGTCCTGCAACTTTATCGGTTTAATTATTTTAATCCTTAAAATTTTATTACATCCTTTTTAATCCTCAAATTTTTATATTTTAATTAAATTGACCAAAACGTGACATAACAATAATATATTGTTAAGCTAAAATAAGCTATTCTGTCCTTATTGAAATACTAACTTTAGGCGTTTTGTTCTTTTATGCTACATCATCAAAAAATTAAAAAAAATAACAATTATAAAAAAGCTCATGTCGCAGTTTCAAGAATAAAATAATTTTTTTTGAATTTTTTGATGACGTGGTAGAAAATAACAAAATACATAACACCAATTTTGGATCAGTTTGATAAAAAAGCTAGATGGCCAATAGAAACGTAATAAAAGTTTAAGGGCTAAAATGAACAAATTAGTAAGATGAGGGGGCAAAAGGCCATTGTGCCTTAGAAAAAAGTTTTAATTTATTATTTGTTTTTTTTCGATCATTTTTTATTTAAGTTGATATAATCATTTTCTAAAAATCACATTTTAATAAGTTTAACGTTTAAATAATATTAATGAACTTTTATTGTTGTAAAAAAAGAGGATAAATCACCTTTTGAGTTTTTACCCTGAACTTAGCACCTTTTCTATATTGGTACCTTAAAATTTTTTTACGTTGGATGATACCCATGCTTGTATTTCATTACACTATTATATAAAAATAATATTATATTATTAGAGATAAAAAAAATAATATTATATTATTTTTTTAAAATGACGGAGTCACCTTTAAAAATAACGAAAACTTTAAAACTTTAACACTATTATTTAATTTAACGTTGAAACTAATTCTATTAAGAGAAATCTATCATAAGAACAATTTAATAAATATATTTTAGGTAACAATATATATTTTTTAATTAAACAAAAAAATCTTACATTTTGAGTCATAATTTCCAACTTAAGAAACTAATAGTATAACATTCCTAATAAATGCCGAATAATCTTATATTTTGTGAACAAAACGTTTCATTATTTCTATAGATGGTTGTGAAGGATAATGTCATTAGTTTGTTAGGTTTAATTCTCTCTTTGATATATGTTTTGCTTTAACGATCCGTTTACTTGTTAGGTTTACTCTCCATAATTGAAAATCCCAAGACACAATTGTGTAACACCAATTATAATGAAAAATTGATCCCAACGAGTAGTCTCAGTAAAGAGGATAATGGTGTTTATTATAGAAGAACTGGAATCGAACAACTTTATTTGTAAGGTGTATGCGTGTTATTAAAGGATTAATAAAAGTATGAACAAATACTATTTTGAAATCATCTTAAGAATATTAAAAAAATATATAATGGAAAACTTTCAAAATGTACTGATAATGTATACAACATCAGCTTGTGATTTTTACATATTTTCATAGCCAATGTTAATTTTGATTTGTTTTTTTTTTTTGTTAGAAAAGGTTCTTTGGGCTTAAATATGGGATAATCGTTAATAAAGACTTAAATAACATAAATTATTTATCATTATACTAATGATTAAATAATAATATTTGTTTGAACCTTATTTCGTAGATAAAAACTTATGAATACAAATAATCATTATTTACTCAATATATAACAAAATAAGAAAACATAATTAGATTATTAAATTTAAGGTAAGCTACCTAAGTGACCACCCAATTATTGGGTATGACATATTTTAACCACTGAACTACAAATTTGTATAACGAGTAGTCTTCAGGGACGTTGAGAAGCGCACGTAGATCGGCCTTTACTTTTTCGATAATAGAACGAAAATCCTTCCCGCGGTGGCTCATTTCCATGACGCTCATGCCAGATCCGCGCTAGTTGTAAAGCTCGGCTTGGGCCTTGAGGAGAACATTATCGGGCAAGGTGGCGGGACCGACGGCTAAGTTAAAGACTTGATCTTGAGATTGAGATTGGAGGGAAGGGCGATCTTGGATGGTGGATAAGCAAGGGATGGAGAAGGGCTTGGGCGAGGTTTCGATAATGGAAGATGGTTTTGAGTTTGAGAAAGGCATGGCTTTGATGGGTCTTTTGAAGGAGAGGCATTTGTGGGTGGTTAAGGGTGTCGCCGCCATGGATGTAGATTTTCTCAAAGGAGGCAAAAAAAAGTTTGGAGGCTGGTGGCAAAGATCTGAGAACAAACGAGGAGTATTTATAGATTTCTTTTTAATAAAAATAAATAATTAAATTTTTTCAATAAGGTGATGACACGTGTCGACACCTACTTGAATGATTAATTTATTTAATTAAATTAAAATTAGAATCAAATTGATAGAATATGTAACTGGCAGGACCAAATATGTAATTATATAAATTTTTATTAACAACCACGTCACCCCGTACGTTAGATTTTAACGGCTAGTGATCAAAATAGGAACATGTAGTTTACCCTTAAATTTATGAACTACCAACACAATAGATATAAATCCAAAGTACAGCTTTCATGTGACGAAATGTTGCAAACGCCATTAAAGTTTCGCGGGACCATGAGAACCCCGGGCCAATCAACAAAGTACACCTACTGCAAAAAGAATTAAATAAATTAACAAATATTATTTAATTTTATTTTGGTACAATTACAAAATAGGGGAGGGAAATATCAAATACCAGACTCTTGATCAAATTACTTAATCCAACGAGTTATGATAAAAAAAACTTGAATCCAACAGTTTTGATCTGACCTAATTTTATAAGATCGTTTTTTTTTTAATTTGGGTTAGGATCGGTTTGAGTTAAATTTTATGAAGAATAAAGTTAAGTTAGATCGGGTTTAGAGTAAAATTTTCCAATATGACCCGTGTAATAGTGTAATTCTCTTATATATTTACGGACAATTATTATAATACTCATCTCCCTATATTTTTGAATTATCATTCTATTTTACCAAATAAAATTGAGTTGGAGTACTGATGGATTCATGCCGAAATCCAAAATTTAAAAATTATTGATGGTTGGACGGCTACAAGATAGAATTGATCATTATAATGCATAATTAGAATTTATTAATAAATTATTAAGAAAACCAGTTTATTAAAAATTAAAATTTTCAGTAATTTATTTTTATTGCATTTGATAACAAATTTTAACAACCACTTACTTGATTGTTTCCCCATAAAAACAATGAAAAAAAAGCAAATTAGAAGTTACCACTTAAACAATCATTAATTTAATTTGTTTATTTTGATATTATATTATCTTTAAATAAAAATATTATCTATTATCAGTTTGGACTTGGATACTGTTATTGTCTTTTTTTCAATATAAATTTAATTTTTATAGTAAATTAAGATTATGTATATTTACATTTAAAACTTAATTTTCAATAAATATTAAACATTATTTTTTGGTTTATTAAATAACATCGTAGATTAAAATAAATTTAGATTATACCCCAAGCATGGTGTCGTTTAAACCAGTATAAAGTTGATCTTGAACCCACACGTGTATTTACATATTATGAGAGTTAAATTTAAAATCTTAAATTTTTCGTGATTTCAATATAGTCATTAAGCCGATGCCTCGTTATATATGACAATTATCCCTATTGTGAAAAAGAGGACTGAACCCTAATTGATCTTGTTTGGACGTGGAAAAGAGGCATATGGGTGTCAAAAACATCAGATCCGACTGATCCGATCAGATTATTCGTTGATCCGATCTGAAAATTTGAATATCTGATCCGATTTTTAATTATTTGGATCAAATATGGATTGCAATATTTCAAGTATATCTAATCCGATTTTTAATTCTTTGGAACAGATATGGATCGCAATATTTCAAGTTTTGAATTATTCGAATATCCGAAATTTTAAATTTTCATTAATATGAATCTTGTTATATTTAGCAATTTGATGCTTGTTATATCCGAAAATTTGAAAAACCGAAATTTCAATATATGCAAATCTTGTTATATTTAGCAATTTATTGCTTGTTATATTCGAAATTCCAAAATTTTCATAAATATGATCGTCAAATCCAAAAAAAATAGTTAAATCAAATTATTTATTCAGATAATTGGATATCCGAATAACCAATTTTTTCGAATTAGATATGAATCACTATTTTACCGATAGGAACTTTCTGATATTCGATTTTTCGGATCGAATATCCAAAAATAAACACCCCTAGCACACAAGATGAACTCATTTTCCCTATTATCTTTTAATTTGATTATGGAGTGTGATTGCCCCATGGTTGTCGGTTGAATTATTCAGCCTTGGCTCGCCCCAGCAGTGTACAAACATCTAGTATCTGAGTGTGGTTCTATCTGTGAAGTCTTTGAGTGGAAAATTCAATCGTTTCTCGATCAGAGAATGAAGTTGCTGATTCCCTGGCCAAGAAAGGTATTTTCAGACCCGTTGAGTATCTTTTTATCGCTGATTTTTCTCGACCAGAGAATGAAGTCTTTGAATGATCTAGCCTTTGCGTGCAGAGATTTTTGGACCGGTGCTGGGACAGTTTATTAGTGTTTTGTTTCAGAATTAGGGGACTGGTGCTGATTTCTAATGTGGGTGCTGTGTGTTATAGCATTTGCGTGCAGAATTTTTGGACTGGTGATGTGATAATTTCTTAGTGCGTTTTATCTGTTTTTGGTGTGGGCATTGTTTCTTTTGAACTCTATTACATTGACATGTTATACTCTTTTTCTTCCGTTTAGGTATAGAGATGTTTTTTAACAAGGCACATGTCAATGGTTATCTTTATTCGATTAATTCAGATAAATCGAAATCATTATCTTTCTCTAATTCCTTCTTCCATCTATCTTCTCCATTTGGGACAACTTTAATCATTTGGGATAACTTTAATTTCCATTTTCCTTTTGGAAAATTTTTCACAAACTTGTAACCCTGCTAGCTTCTTTTCTTCTTCTTTTTCATTAACAAAGCTTAAAATGAAATGAAGGAAAGGGAAAGGAACAAGAAAAGAAACAAACTTAGAAAATTGAAGACAATTCCATCATCTGATTCATCTCTTCTACTTGACCTGCAGAACTCTCATCCAAAAGCGACTTCTCAAGAAACGATAATGGAGGATTATTATTCTTGCTGTTAGTGTTGACATCAGATTTTTGCTCCTTATTATAATTCTCTGTCGTCACTGCAACCTTGTCCCATGCAACATTGTTCTTGTGTTCGAACGATAAAATCGACTCGAACTCTTCACGGAATATCAAATCATCCCCTTCTTGTTCAGCTTTCCTATTGTTATTATTATTATTTTTAGTCGTCTTTGGAGATGATCTCATCCAACCTTGAAGAAGCCTGGAAATATTCTCAGTGCTTGAAGCATATGTTGCAGTGGCAGTTGAAGAAGTCGAAGCAAATTCTAAACTTTTGTCCCTGTCAATATTCGAGCTGTTCGAAACAAGCCGACTCGTTGTAGTTGAAGAGTGGGGCCCCAAATTCTTTAGCTTCTTCTTCAAGTGTGTGTTCCAGTAATTCTTTATATCATTATCTGTTCTCTGTGGTAGGTACGAAGCAATTGCTGCCCATCTGTACATAAACAAACCAACAAAAACTGCAGACTTTAAGCAAATCCAAGTATGATCAACAGAAAAAAGCAAAAAAAAAAAAAGTGTACATATAGACTTAAAGAAGATGTTTGAGAACCAAGGTCCAAGTGTTAGCCAGCTTGGTATCGGACTCTCCCACCAAAGCCAGATATACGATGCGGATCGGTCCGGATAAATCAGGGATGGCAATAAAAAAAAGAAGATGTTTGAGAATTACTTGTTACCCAATAAAGCTTGCAGATGAATGATTATGCCTTCTTCATGGGGAGTGAAGTTCCCTCGCTTGATTCCTGGCCTCAGATAATTAGTCCAACGAAGCCTGCAACTTTTGCTACATCTCAACAGCCCTTAAAAAAGTGGGTAGATTTGAATCAGCCAAAAGAAATGAAAAAAGATAAATTCTCAAACATATAAGCTTGCCTGTAATGTTATACCAGTGTTTGTGGGCACAGATCTCCAATTGCCTGGACCATGTTCTTGGATGTAAGAGACAAGTATGATGTCTTCCTCGGGGGTCCATGGACCTTTCTTGATACCAACTTTATCACAGCAAGGAGGTCTTCCCATGGCTTTTTCTCTCCTTTGGTTATTCAGCTGCTAAAAGCTACTATATGTTATCTGTGGTATTATAAATAGAGAGAGAGGGAGATGAGCTTAGAAAAGGGAGTTTTTCACCAATTTTGATCTACCTTGCTGACTCAGTAACCCCTTTTATTAACTTCCCATCTTAAATACTAAACTCGATCCCAAAAAAGTGAAGTTGAATTGAATTCCCTACTTAACTACTGGTTTGGATATGATATGATCTTCTCATATGGCACTTTCCCACTTTCTAAACTCACATGCAGCACAGCTCATCATCAGGGTCAAGGCAATTGACATTGGCTATTGGGCATTTTAATGGCTTAAATAAAAAATCAAACTCTCAAACTATACCCTTTGTTTACTTTTAGCCTCTAAACTATTTTTTGGTAAAAATAAGTATCTAAACTATTATTTCTGGTCACTTTAAATCTGGTAGTTATGTAAGTCGAAAAAAATTGTTTTGGCCAATAAGATGTTGACACGTCACAAAGATTTTTTTGACCAATATATAGTTTAGGGACTAAAAGCAAAGATGGCATAGTTTAGGTACTTCTTTTGACCAAAAAATAGTTTAGGGACTTAAAACGACCAGAAATAATATTTTAGGAACTTGTTTTGACCAAAAAATAGTTTAAGAGCTAAAAGCAAACAAAAGAATATAGTTTAAGGACTTATTTTTCATTATAGCCTATTTTAATTTAGGGTAAACTACAACGGATACCAATAATGTTTAAGTATAATATCGATTATGCTACTGAACTAAAAATCTATACTATTTTAGCATGCTAAACTTTAGTTTAGGCTTCAATTATAATATTGAGCCATTAAAATCGAATACGTTGACAGATCTTAACGGTCTCAATAGTATAAATGAAGCATAAATTAAAGCTCGATGCTAAAATAGTATTAATTTTTTGTTTAGTGATATAATGATATACGCCTAAAAATTTAGTGATATTTGATGTAGTTTACCCTTTAATTTATGTGGCTCCATTTCACTAAATTATTGTGTTGCTAATCCTACCTTTGGTTTTAAAAACAACTACTACTAATTCCTCATCATAAACTTTTACCACTACCCGAATGAAAACAAGTGATAGGAGTTTCCAAACCAACTTACAGAAAAATCTAATTATTCAAAACCAACTTAAACTTAAGTTAGAAAATTGTTAATCCAAAGAATAAATTAAACAATAAAGTACGAATATTGTATTGAAATATTGGATCAAATAGAACATAAATTACATACAAAATATTTTAAACAGAAATTGAATATAAAACAAAATTAAAATTGTTTATTTGTAGTTGACATGAAACCGATTAAGAAGAAACGAGGTGAGGCATGTGACTACATAGTTTATTTAAGAAAAATTTACGATCATCCATGCGGTGCTTGAGAACATTGATTGTCTATCTTTCAGGATACAACAACTACATGATCAACTGCTAAAGCATGACAACATAGAGGACGAACCGTAACATTGCCTTTTTTTGTGTTGTGTGTTTTAACCTAGTAAATTTATACGGTATTTATACGGGTTTCACATAGTGAACTATTGGAAATTTTTGACTTAGTGGAGAATTTAAAGAGCAACTTTTAAAATTATTGTCTGAATTAAAGAAACCGTTTAATATTTATCCTTTTAGTTCAAAAATAGAATTTGAAAAAAAAATATGCTGTATTTGAGGAAAAATTATTTAAAATTTGTGTTAAATTATCTGTGGCCTGATCGGTCTGCACATTCGCATCACCCACGTTGTGCACATTTGCATATTTACTAACCAACAATTGGTTCCACGTTTTCTTCAACAATGTTTAGATCAATTTCTCGTTCAAAGCTCCAAAATATCAATTATTTTCCAACATATTAAAAATTAATCAAAATTTTAAAACTCAAACTAATTCAATCAAAATTCAATTTCGCGATCTCTTATATATTACACTGGCAACGATACCAACCGAACTAAACTCAATTAGCATAATACAATTAGATTTTAAATTATAGAAACATTAGATATTCTAATGGTTGAGTTTAAAGATTAAAAGTAATCAATGCAATTATTAACTTGTATTATTCAACTAGTTCTAATTGATGGTCCTTCCTAGAGGGTAGTCGATTGCAAGGTTTAATTTTTGTCCATATTTAGTTTTTATCATTTACTTGTTGACATTTCAGTTAATCTACATCGATTATGATTTAATGTTAAACAGATAAATTAACTTACTGGTTTACGTAAAATTGTATATTAAATGTTGAGGTTGAGTTCTTTTGTACCAATAAAAATTTCATGTCAATCAACTATACGATCTAACGAGACAAGATATTAGTTCTTTGAAGAAATGTTTAGGATTCGAATCCTGATGTTGTGAATAAAAAATAGAATTGAATGAATTATCATCATAATGAGTCTATGTAGTACTCGATTCAAATTAGTCAACCAATTAATATGATATTAGCGGTACATCAAAAAAAAATTGTATACTTTTTTTAATAATTTAATTGTGATTACAAGATAGTATTTGTTCATACAAATTCTTAATCTTTTGACAATGCACACACTTTGCAGACAAGATAAATTGAACCCGAAGCTCCTAGGATAAACATGTATCGTCCTCTTTTCTACTGGAATCGCTTGTCGGGTTCAAATAATATTGTATATTGAACGTATAAATCACATGAAATTATATTCTTTTATTCAAATAGATTTTGTCGAACCTACGTTGTAGGTAATATATAAATATATATATATATATATTAAAATTTAATACATAAATTGCCTTTAGTGAAATGATAAGGAATTTATGCATAAATTTATGAGTTACGTGTTCGGTCCTCGTTAATAACTTTTAGTTATTTTATTTAATAAAATTTAATAGTATAAAAATATCATTTCATATTATTAATCTATGCAATCAAATGAATAGTTAACTCATAAAAATTAATCTAAATGAAACATATATAAGACTCCAAAAGTTTTAGGACAACCTCCTTACCCTTAAATCAAGGCATTGTACCGTTTTTTTAAGGGTGTAAATGAACCGAGTTTAAATGAACAAGGTTTTATTTGTGCTTGTTTATTTATTTTGGAAGTGTTCGTGTTTGGCTCGTGTTCGTTTATATTTTTACTATCGTATTCATGTTCGTTTATTTATTTTTAAAGGTGTTCGTGTTCATTTGTTTAGCATCCGCGAACATGTTCGTTTAACGTTTGTGAACATGTTTGTTTATATGTCCGCTAATATGTCCGTTTATATGTTCACCAAAATAGTGAAATTACACCACTAGTCTTTAAGCTCCTTAGACTTCACAGTTTGAACTCCAAATCTCACAATGTGTTCAATTTAGTCTCTACCTTCATCAATATTTAAAATGTAAAAAAATAAAAGGAAATGGGGAACTGAGTAAACGAGCTTGTTCATGAACATAGAACCGAACACATCCCTTTTTGTGTTGTTGGTTTATTAAACAAATATAAAAATTTTGTTCATAATCGTTTATTTAACTTAATAAACAAACATAAACGAACACTATACAAACGGTTCACAAACAGTTTGTCGAACTCTCTGTTCATTTATACTCCTACGTTTTCTTTTCCTTTCTTTTTCGCTTTTAAGACATATTTAACAAACTAGATTTTATCATATTTATGATGTGGATAACATAAATATTTTAGATAAAAAAATATTTTTTTATTTTTTTTTAAATAACAATTATGGGTGGAGTGATACAGAATTTATATGTAAATCTCGTTAGACTTGTTTAATCATGAATCTTATGATTTTAGTTATTTTATTTAAAAATTGCATAAAAGTATGAAAATACAAAATCAGCACCATAATAACATCAATTATAACTTAAAAGAACATTTTGATCATTATTCAATTAAGTATATTTTTTTTCAATTGACTTGATATCTAATTTACTTGTGATGTCAACTTAGTCAACAATTTTATTAATAGTATAGAGGGTGATAACGACTAATATTTTTTAAGCAATGATTTTTTTAAATAGAGATATTATATTTTCATACTGAGATTTGAACTTATATAAGATGGGTTGTTTGCTGCCCCTTGTAGCCTTAATTTTGGTATTTATTATTTGAATTCAATTTAAACCGAATTAAATTTGATCTAAATATGGTTATTATTATCTCTTAAACTATCGAATTATGCTTTAATTTTCTTGGTTTGCCCGCAAGTTTTTCTTGGTTTTGTCCAAATATATCAGATTATAACAAAACAAAATAATATGCAAACAGTGATCTCTTCTGTTTGTGAGGATAATAGTTACTTGTAGAAGAAATATGTAAAGGAATTAGATATTTTAAACTTAAGGAATTTTATTGAAATACATTAATATGTAATATATATGCACGAATTTAGAGATATTTTTAATTCGATAAAAGTATTCTTTTTTGTTTGTTATAATTACTAAATTGACAATAGAATAATAATACTTTAGTATAACATTAAATTTTATATGATAATAACAAAGCAATATTAACTAAAATTAATTTAATTTGATATAAAAAAATATAGTAACATTAAATTTATATTAAATTACACTTATTTTAGATTAGATTTTACACTAAATAGATTCATTAGCATTAAACACTTACCTATTTTCATTTAGGTAGCATCTAAAGAAAGTCATAAAAAAACTTTAATGTTATGTGATAGCTTTTGCTTCCATCACCAAAATATATATGAATTTCATTATTATTT
This sequence comes from Hibiscus mutabilis, assembly GCA_019671005.1. NCBI lineage: Eukaryota > Viridiplantae > Streptophyta > Magnoliopsida > Malvales > Malvaceae > Hibiscus > Hibiscus mutabilis. The sequence continues at coordinate 9,108,378 of CM033737.1, read as the reverse complement.
GATATGTTAGAATTTTAATATTATTTAATGTTAGACTATTTACTGTTGAGTCAATCAATTATCGGATTGTGCTCAAGAGGGGATAGATTGACTCTTTAAAAATTAGTAAAAGTTTTTTTGAGAGAAATGAAAGATAACACAAGCATTTTAGAGTGGTTTAACTTCATAAATAAAGTTTACATCCACTACCTTAGTTATTAAAACTGAGTATTTTACAAATTCACTAATTTGTTTCAACCATTAAGGATAAGGTATAGCCTTACAAACCCCTTAAGATTTGTAGAAGTACTTATTGGTATGGAGTTCACATTCACTACCTTGGCTATACACACTAAAGATTTCACAACTCACTAATTTATTTTAACCTTTAAGGACAAGGTGTAACCTTACAAAGCCCTTAATATTTGTAGAATTACTCATTGATATGGCTTGAGGTTTAACATCCTACAATTCAAACTTTTTGAGTATATTCTTAATGTACTTAGCTTGAATGATAAAATGAAATCTTTTCTTTGTTTGATTTGGAGCCCAAAAAGAATGAGGGTTCCTCAATCTTGCTCGTCTTAAGCACACCTGATTTTGATAGGTGAATTTTTCAATGAGAATTTTCTGCATACACAATGCCTCGAACTCGAAACTTGCTTAAGCGATACCAAACTACTTACCACTTGAATCAACCCGTTGGTTAGACGTGATAATTATTAACAAATGGATAATATAAATTCCCCAAATCTAAAATCCGTGATTTAGTTCTCTCTATTTCTGCTGCCAAAACAATCAACATCTAAGCTATAATGGTGGGAGATGACATTGTTAAACCTCCTATCCAAATAAGTCCAAGTGCATTAAGTGAGTTTGCTTTATAGCCTTCAAATTAGGCCATTCAAGAAAAATGAGTGAAAGCAAAGACTAAATGTTCTCATAGGGCAATGTGCAAGAAATGATATATGCAAAATATCTATAATTTTGATAAACAAAATAATATTTTTTTTCGAAGTTTTTAATCTATGATAAGATAAAATGAAACTTGATAATTTAGATACTTGATCAAGATGTGCTAAAATTTGAATTTTACATAATTACAAACATTATTGTGGCTAAGGTTCTTCCATGTGCATGTGATCAAATAAATAAATGATATTTCTTGTTTGATGTATTTATGATTGAGACTAATGTTCCAAATTATAAATGCCATCAAATATCTTTCTATGTTATGGTATATATTAAAAAATAGAAAAACACGGCCAATGGCAACCACCAGAAGTTGGGTGGTGTAAGTTTAATACGGATGGTTGGCGTTGTACTTTTAGTGGAAGAACTTCCTGCAGTGGTGTACTTCAGAACGAGGTGGGGGACTAGTTCTTGGATTTTTCTAAATCTATTGAAGTATGTTCGGTGTTGGAGTCTGAGTTTTGGAGTGTTTTGGAAGGACTACATGCATGGAACATGGCAAAAGTTGGATTTGTATAGAGTTGGATGATGTTGTTGTTCGACTGCTCTGGAGGAAGTCGATTGGCCGAGATCATTTTACTTTGGTGCAACATATTTTTTAGTTGGTGGCTCGGGACCGAGAGGTGACCTCTTCGTATGTGTACCAGAAAACTAACAGAGTAACGGATGATATGGCGAAGATTGGGCGAGATGTTGCGTAGGGTAGCCAGACATTCATTTCCCTGCCGAATATGGTTCTTGATATATTACATGATGATTATGGATACTCTCATTCATCCCCTTCTTATTTTATGAGTTTGAATCTCGACAATTTATATTAAAAATATAAATAGTGCTAAAAAATTAATTAATGCAGAAAATTTTAAAATGCATTTACGTGATGATTTGAGCGCTGCTTTCGGCTTCACTCAGTTACGGACCTAGGTAGATACCTTGGTGTCCCACTACTTCATGGGCGAGTCACTAATCAAGCCTCCATTTTCTATTGTTGTAAAATCTGCCTATAGTATGCGTGTTGGAGAGCTACATGCAGACGATAATAAGCTGTGGGATACCATTGCTCGGTACAGGGGCCTTTAGAACATTCCTGTGGCTTATTTGCCGAGGCCCGAGGGTGAATCCTATCGAATGATGAGAGTGTACGTAGGCATATAGCTGAGGATTGTAGTTGTCAAAGAGGATATCTAAGATATCTTCCGAGAGTGTACTGAGATTAAAGCGGCTTGGTCTCTCTTGCAAAGCAGACAAGTTGACCGAATTTCTTCATTTGGAGATCAAACAATGGATATTTTCGAATCCCACGCTGGGATTTTGTAGACTTTTCAGAAACCAATATATTACAACCTTGCAATGGCTTGCTTCTTTGTGTTTCCTCCTGTTCGAGCTATTTTATCTGTAACCCTACTATCAGGAAGTTCAAGATAATCTCTGTTTCAAGACTTCAAGTTAAGCATTGTGTTATGTGGGGTTAACAAGGGGTGTGCATACTAAACCGTAGCCGTTAACCAATATAGCCATTAAATGTTACAAGTTAATTAACCGAACTGTTAAGGTTAAACAATTTTGGTTAACCAATATAACCGTCAAATGTTATAAGTTACCCTGTAATCGAAACATTATTAACGACTAACCGTTAACAGTTGAAACGATTAATAATTTTTTAACGATTAGATTACGATTCAATAATCACTATAACAATTAACCGACCTAAACGATACGATTACCCTACCATGAATATCTGCTTTTTAATCTCTTAAATCACCTCATTACAAAATTATTTCAGGCTATATCTCTCAATCTCTTATTTAAATTATGAGCAATTCTTTTGATTTTATGTTTAAATTATATATCTTTAAGTCGAAACATCCGTTTAAATTGTGATTGAAAAAGAGAACCATCTTTCCCTATAAAAAATTAAAAATACTAGCATTATACATACTCAGGGATGATTCAAAGAATTAAAGGATCATGTGTAATTTATTAAGATAAAACTCTTAATCTATAATATAAAGAAGATATATATTTTTTTAAATAAGTTCTCTTAATACAAAAAAATGTTAGATTATTCTCATGAACAACATAAAAATTACTTACAAACATCTAAAAATCTACTAATATTTTTACTCTTCTTGGATATTTCGAAACAAATCTTTCAATATCAACTTCTTCACCGTTCATCTAAATCTCTTCCTTCTTTCTATCCAAACCCTAAAATTTCTCTTCAAGTCTCTGTTGGTGTTTGTTTTGGTTGTTTCCCTTTCTTTATGATGTATTGTGTGTGGTCTTGATCTGGGGTTGTTTCTAGATCTGTGTTTGTTTGGATCCGTGATCCTTTTTCCCTATTTTTTGCTTCTGTTTGTTTTGTTGTATTTTGTTTATGTGTTCAATGAAACTAACTTTTGTTTAAAATTTTTTTTTTAAAGATAACTCTCGATTTTCATCGGAGCAAGTTCTTTTAATCTTTCTTGCATAATAGTTTTTCTTAAGTATATTTTGCAAGGATTTATATTCAATATAAAGACAAAGAAAACAAAAAAAAATTACAAGTGCCTCAATTTTAGGGTTTAAGGATTATGGGTTTAGGTTTAGAGGTTTAGAATTTAGCGGGTTTTGGCTAGAATGTAGGGTTTAGATGTTAGTGTTTAGAGTTTAGGGTAATATGGTTAGGGATTTAGGTTTAAACTCATGAACCCTAGATTCTAACCCTCAAACCCTAAATTATGACTACAACCCATCAATTCGAAACAACTAAACCTAAACCCCTATCCTTTAAACCTTGAACTCTAAAACTAAGGCACATATAAAAAAATTGTTTTCACCGCATGTATATGGAATAATTACCCATTTCACAAACTTTAATTTCGAAAAACTTCATTCTACAGAAGTAGAAGTAATAAGATAGTCAATACTATATATGCAATTGTCGCATTTGTAAAACAATTAAAATGTTTTTTAAAATTTTAATAAATCCATTATTTCTATTTTTTCGTAGGGTAAAAGTTCTCTCTGAGTAATTTCATCTCAACAAATAGCTCATTTCCATCAACATCGCATTTTCAAAATTATTACAGTGAGATTTAAGATTAACATCATCCAATAAATATAATTTATCATAATGAAATAAAAAGCCAAAAACATTCTCATATGACTTGAAGTTAGCTTTTAATTGTCATCCTCTACTTTTAATCTAATCGTTAATATAAAATTAATAAAGTTGAACCAGTCACACCTATTACATGTCCAGAAGCACTCCTTGCGCACACTAAAATGCTTCAAATCCATAATTTGATTCAGAACCATTCGTTTTTTCCCCTTTCTCACCAGAAGTTCTTTGGTGCTGGTATACTTCTTAACCCTTCATCTTTCTGAGGAACAACAGTATTAGAGAATCTCCTAGACTTGTTGATCTTCATCTTAACTACGGGTCGGGAACCTTGCGTGCCAACGACTGCCATATCATCTGAACCGCATCGCCGTCTTTTGCCGGATATTGGTACTGAACAATGGCTCAACTTCTTTCAGCTTCTCCCACATTTGAGTCCATTCTTTCTTGTTTATGCTCCTAATGAGGTTTATGAGGTATTTTTCTTTGACAGCGTCCGAAGTATGAACAAAAACGCAGAATTCCGAGCAGTCGAGAACGCCTTCGTAGGGGAGCTCGATGTCATCGCTGATAATCACGGGAACACAATGGCTGGCAATGGCATCGAAAAGGCGGTTCGGTGACGGTGTGTCCCCTGCTATGTTAAGGCAAAACTTGGATGAGTGCATTCCTTGGCCAGCTTTGTTGACTCCATCGTTCTTGAGACTTCCAAATGAGAAATGCATCTTTTTCATCTTTTAGAAGATAAAACAATTCTTGTCTAGCAAATCCACCCTGCAATGCAAGATAAACATCGACCGAGCTAAGTTTCGGGTTTACGACATCTCTTGAATATCACACAAACATGTAAACGTGGCAAAATGGACTAAGATGGGGATACTTACATCTTTCCTGTAAATGGATCCTTGGAAGATGACATAGCTTTTCGCCATGTGTCGGTAAGGCGCAATCACATCTTTTTCGACATTTGCAACGTTCAACGGATACCTACCGAAATCTGCAAGTATGAAAATTGCAGGCCAGAGTTGCATCCTAGCATCTAGCATGCTATTTGGATGGTGAGCCAAAATGATATGGTCTCTTCCACCTGAAATCTTCCATTCCTTTTGTGCGGTGACAAATTTCACCAACTTGGCCTGCAACACCTTGTTCCTACTCTTCTTCTGATGCGGATTTACCTTCGAAAACCGATTGTAACTCAACGAAGAAAAAAAGGGTACAAATATAAGGTCAGCTTCACTGGAATTCTGGACTCTGATTGCAACTCTGTTGTTTGGATTGTCCGAGATTTCTGAAGCTAAGAGGTCCAATGTGAGCCAATATTCTATACTATGCTGCAAGTTCAATCCTCCGGGATAAAGGGGGATTTCAGTTCGAATATCGGGCCAAACACGACCACCTTGAGGCTTTCAATTCAAGAGTCCGAAATGAAACTCCGGGTCTAAATCATACATGAAAATCTTCGGTGGTTCTTTAACAATGCCATTGCAAGTCAGTGCCCCATCTTTATCTTGAAACACTTGCTCTCTCTTTGGAGGTTCTTCTCTTCCTCCCCCATCGCTTTGTTTTCCGTTGTTCACGAGAATCGTTCGACTTACTCCGTTCGAAGATCGATTTACGATCGAAGGATCGAGGAGGAGGGCCTGTCGAACGCAACACGAACAACCAGGATAATACAAACAACATTATGGTCATCAAAAACAAGCCTAAAGATTTTCTTGCCACGGAAGAACTCTGCTTCTCTGCCATGGTAATGTATAATACAGTAATCCAAGAAAAAAAGATTCAAATTACTCAGACCATGAAGCAACTTTGTTTCGAGACAAGCTGATAAAGGAAACAACCAAAGTAGAAAACAAAATAACCCCAAAGTGAAGGGAAAAAAAAACGCAAATCCAAACAGGTTGGAAGGGAAACTACTTACTGTCCGTGAATTGATGATGAAGAAAATGGAGAAACAATGTCGAAAAAAATTTGAAAAAAAATTAAGTGGAAGCAATTGTAACGGTTTGAAAGTTTTGATTTTGTGTTTCAGCTTTTGTCTCAGATTCTCTTGGAAGGTTAAGTGGAAGTAATTGTAACGTGGGAATAGGTCTTTCTGAAGAACCGGCTTTCGTTGCAGTTTAGACTTTTTATTTTAGAATTACTTGTTTATTTTTATAAATAATTAAAATTGATAATTATATTATTGTGTAAAGTTTGTATAATATTTCTATTTTTGAAAATAAAATAATATTTTATTAAAATAAAAATATATATTTTTTACATTTAGAACTAGTTTAAAGAAATTTTAATTCTTTTTATTATGTGCCATCAAATACTTTAATGAAAGAATTTCTTTTTAATAATTTTTACCTAGGGGAGGGAAAGGGAGAATTTGCTCATAATGGGTTTCGAACCCATAATTTAGGGGAAATGGGAGTGTGTCAACTGAGAGCTTTAACCATTTGTTCTAGAGATTATTGACTTAATGAAAGATTTTTTTGGCCACAAGATAAAAAGAATTTTAATGAAATTAATACTTATAAATTAGATAAAATTTAGTAGTAATTTTTTTGACAATGTAATAATAATAATAATTGTTTGTAATCAAACTTTAAAAATATAATCAATATTTACGAGTATTTTGTTATAGCAAGGGTTATTCCGTATAACGATATTAACAAATTGGATAAATCAATAGGGTTTTAGTCCGACTTTTTTCAGGTAGTGTTGTGGGTTTTTATGTTTTGTGAGATGAAGTGATTGATTTTTTATTTCATAGAATAGAGATGTTTGAACAATATTTTAGAAGTCGCCTACACTTTACAACAATTTCAGACCAAATTACAGACGTTAGTTGCATGTAATTTATATAAATACAAATTGTACTAATTTTAAAGATCCAAATTGAGACATTGTTTTGGATCATTCATAGAAAAAAAAACGATAAACTTATGAAAACACTAATGTTTTAAAGTTTATATACTAATATTACAAATTGTTGCTGAGAAAAAAATATTATAAATTATTTACATATTAAATTTTATGTTGATAGAATTTTTTTTAAAAAAAAATACTATCACAAAACCAAATATAAGAATTATAAATAGATTTGGGGTTAATAAAAACAAAAATTCAAATTAAACTTATAATAGATCTAAAGATAAAATTGCTAAAGTTCAATATATACTTGGTATCACATATAAAGGATGAACTTCCAAAAATCCATTATTATTGTAGTTGGTTGAGTACACCAACTGTTTTCTTACAAAAGTGGATGTGAAAATTTCATGATATAAAAGCATCAAATAGATGTGCCCATGGTTTGATCAGATTTAAATTACCTGACATTTAAATTTAAAAATTGTAGTAATAATTTTGAATATCCAAATAGAGATTGACACGTTAGTACCATTTTGAAAGTTATTAAAATATGATAGAAAATGCTTGAAGGTGGACAAATTCATAAATAACTTAATTTAAAAATATATATATATAAAAATAAAAGAAAAAAATTTGGGTGGAGGACAATTGTCATTCCCCACCCTATGTAGTTCCATCACTGGGTAGAATTTATTACATTGTGTAAAATTCAAAACTTTTACATTTTTTGAACCGTTAAATAAGGGTAAATAAATAGTTAAGGTTAATATAGGAGGTTGACTACACGTATGCTTATAAAGGCTGAAGTTTAAAAATTTTAGGATTGTTGGAGTAGGTTGACTATACTAACCGTATGCTTATATAAATTTTTTTGAACAATTTTTACTTAGGGGAGAAGGAAGAAAAAATTTGCTCTTACTGAATTTAGAACCTACAACATAAAGAAAGGGAGGTGTCAACTAAGAACTTTTAACCACTTGTTTTATAGGTTATTGACATGCTTATATAATTAGATGTGAAATTTTGTGTTAAGAGAAGTAAAAACAACAATGTCATGGTGGCTTCAAAAACTTTTAAATATTAGGTTAATTACGTTAAATATCTGCACGTTATGAATAAAATTTTGATGTGTAAAATTAATTTTACACAAGTCTGCATATTTATATTGTAAAACTCAAATTTTAAATTCTTAACTTTAATCCTAAAAAATTAAACTCTAAATTCTAAACACTAACCTTAAATTCTAAACCCTAAAACTTAAACCCCTAAACTTTAAATCCCAAAATATATCCATAACCCCTCAAACTAAAAGGCTCGTATAAACTTTAGTTTACACGGCCTGTGTATTGAAGTTTTTCTCAATTTTAAATTGATCTTTTAAATTTGAAAATAATTTAATTGTAGGCATTGAATTTCGATCGGATTCGAAACACGAATGTTCTTTGACTTTGTTTTTGAAGACTTCGATCCTCTTAAGATTTTGGGTTAGAGTTAGGCCCACATTGGATTTAGATCTACCATAGGGCTAGGGTATTGTTTTGGGTATGGACACTTTTTATTTGGATTCAAAGATATATGTGGCCCATTATAATTATTTTTAATGAATATTAGGCTTTAATGAGGTTTGGGCTCATTTGTTCATTTTAATTTTATCATGCTTTTTTATTTATTATTTTGCAAGTTGTAAAAAATAACAAAAACACAAAAAGAGATAAGAAGAATAAATTTTGAAAAATACAAAAAAGAAAAAGAAAAAAATATAGAGAATGCCAAAGGTAGTTTGATATCCGCATTTGATGTAGATGGAAGAGCCATAAGAGGCACTCAAGTCGTTCAGGTTGGGTCATTTCGATTTGATGAAGAAGCAAGGTCATATCCTATAAATTCTAAATTTTTATATAATTTAGATATTTTATATTAATGTTGTATTTTCATGCTTTCTAAAATTTTATAATTTCATCCTCTAAATTTTTAATATAATTTTCCAAAAATTCACATTGTGCATGCATCCATGAACGTTTCCCTTAAAGGGTTTTTTCCCCAAAGGGTAGCAAAATATGCGTCTTATAGTAGAGTCAAATAATCAATGCACAAACCTAGTAGAAGCTAGTTTTCTGGTTTTATACGGAAAATATATTATAATATAACAATACAAGTAATAAAAAGTTTATCAACAAGTGTTGAGTGCAATGACAATGCATATTACTTTTTCAAAGAGAGTATCCGAATTTGAACCTTGAAGACGATATTATTAAGAGAAAGTACTACGAATTCCCAACATCGACCATAAAATAGGCACGTGTTTTAAAAATACAAGTCATGATCACCTCTAATTATATATGTGTGAGAGAAATATTATCCTTTACTATTTCCGACAAGCATTATTCATGGGTCATCCAACCTTAAAAATGTGTCTACATATGAAAGGAATTTAGATAAAAATAAATAAATTAATTAAAGTTTAGACCCATTTAAAAAACGGGTAAACCCTTAGTTCTAATGCTCAAATCGTGAGTCTAACATTTTTTAATATAAAATATTATTATATTTATAACACTTATATCATATAAAAATATCTATATATGTATGATATTATAGTGTACATATTATATGATTTGCTAAATTATTCAACTTAATAAAAATAAAAAGTTCTATTTAATATTGAAATAAAAATGAATTGAATTAGAAAGAAAAAAAAGTAAAATTACACAGGTTACACATTTTCTTTAGAAAAAATAAATATAAGCAGGTCTAGATTATACTTGTAAATAGAAACCTTTAAGATTTAAAAAATTTCTAAAACCAGACTCAAAATAGACCCACCCTCCTCCATCTTAGCAGTCTGTTTTCAGTGTAAATATTAATAAAATATTAAATATAATTTCTATAATTAAATTTAAATTTATCTTTATATTATTTTATTTACATTTGAATCGGGTCATACCAAACGGATAACCCTTTATCTAAACCCGTGTTGGGCCTACCGAGATGGAATAGGTGTAATTGAGATAGATTTGAACCATCTAAATTTAAACATAAATTTAAGATTAAGTTGAACCTAAAAACACACTCATATATATAAGGAGAAATTATATCATGGGTTATTCATGCCACGTCATTTATTGGATCAATTAATAAAAATTATTTATTTTATTATTTTTATCATATTATTTTTTTATCTAGTGAATCTTCACTTATATTTACTGTAAATTAAATTTAAAAACTGTTTTTACCAAGTGAAAATTCACTTGGTAAAAAGATGACATATAAAAAATAATGAGATGGATAATTTTTATTGGTTGGTCCCATGGATGATGTGGCAGGAATGACCCATGATATAATTTTTCCATATATAGGGTTAGGACCCACTTACACGTAAAATCCAATTACTTTTACACATTTTTGAACCGTTAGACGATGGTAAATAAATCGCTAAAAGTTTTTTTTTTCATGTGATAATCTTCTCGTTTCCTACTGTTAATCCCAGTCATCCATCTACCTTCAACCAACGGTCCAAAAAAGTATAAAACTTTCAAGTTTTACATGATGTAAGAGTATCATTATCTTTTTATATAAAAAAATTAATATCATTTTAAAGTATTTGACACTGCTTTTAAAAAAATTTAAGACTTTTTAAAGAAAATTAACATTTATCAATTGACTCCACTCGTTTTTAATAAAATATAAATTAATATTTAAAATTTTAACAACGTAAACTAAATTTTCTAGCTACATCTATGTATATGGTGTTAATATTATCCATTGCTATGAACAACTCTGATTCTCCGTGAAAGCTTCAAATTGGTTTTAGAAATAAAGGAAAAGCCTCGTCTGATTGCAAACTTTGTTGTTATAGGCAAAGTCTTAATCCTTTTTTGAAAAAGGGTCAGTCAAATAAAGTTGTAGATTAAAGTATGATTACACTGACCTCTTTCAAAAATGGCTGCTTTTTTATGTCCTTTTGTGTGTTTCAAATACAAACAATGACCTAACAATAATTCTAAGATTCATGTCATGAAGTTGTGTGTGTGTGTTTTTTTTGTATATTGTTACAACAAAAAGCCCACGTTATTTTTGGTGACAATCGCTATTTGTTTCTTGTTCAGTTCGACATTGACATGTTGTCATGTCAGGCGGTTCAAAAATTTATAAAATTCTGTATAACTTATTAAAATGAAAAATTTTAATTTATAATTTTAAAGATGTTTAATTTTTTAAAATATTTTTATTTTAATAAAAATATATTGTAGGCTCTTGTCACGGGGCTATTACTCTCTTCCCAAAAGACATGTCTAATAAGATGTGCAGCGCCACCGTATTTATATCCCAAGACCTCCCTTTTCCTTTCTGATGTGGGATTAATGACCCCGCCTCTTCTCAGGCGTGACATTCTCCCCCACTCAACCTCGTGACGCCCTCGTCACGAGCTTCCGCTCTCGTGATGGGCCACCTTGTCACAGTTGTCCACCCTGCCTACCCCACTCATGGGCGCTCGGCGTGAAATCGGGCAGTCAAAGGGTCGCTCTGATACCACTTGTCACGGGATTATTACCCTCTTCCCAAAAGACATGTCTCATAGGATGTGCAGCGCCACCGTATTTATATCCCAAGACCTCCATTTTCCTTTCCGATGTGGGATTAATGACCCCGCCTCTTCTCTGGCGTGACACTCTCCTTAAAATTATATATATATTTTTTATTTTTTTCACAATTTATTAAATTAAAATCTTTTACTTTTTTTATAAATATTTAATTAAACTCATTTAAATTTTTTATGACCTTATACTATCGTTTTTTTGCGTTTGTCCAAAATCACACTGTCATATTCAAACACCGACTGCCATTGTCTCCATAAATTGTTTATTCCTTAATTTGAGTTAGTGGATTAGATTGGTTTTCTTGTCTACTGCTACATAGAAAGGGGTGAGTCTGGAGTACAACAAGATAAGATACGGTTACGGTGGGTACCAATCAAAATATTATAAAATATAAACTTTAAAATGTTATTCATTAGCTTAAAATGTTATATTATTTTATAATATTTTAGGTTGATGGTTTTATGACAGTATCGATATTCGGAATAAAGTTTCAACACTTAATCACCAGCCTAAAATGTTATAAAAGTGTAACATTTTAAATTGATGATAACATTTTAAATTTTACATTTTATAACATTTCAGTTAGTATCGTACCATAACTGTACCGTTACCCTGCTATACGTTAGACTCATCAACCTTTCAACTAAATTTTTACTATCAGTTAGGCTTTGGCCTCCGTGGTGACGTTGAAAAATACAATTACACATGTCGGACATGATGAAGCCGTGGTCTGTTTTATATATCAACCTGTTGATCTCCTTAAGGAAAATACAAAACTTTTAGTCAATGTCCCATAGGTAAAAGAATAGTAATGGAGAGGGGCATCAAAATTGTGAATTCCATCATTCTTTTATTATTGACATTTTTCTTCTTTGTTGTGGATGTTAAAATTTAGGCTTAAGAGTGTAATAAATTTTTGAAAAAAAAATCAGTTAAGGCCTTAAATTTTTTTTTCACATCTAATTAAGTATTTGAACAAAAAAATTTAATTACTTAAACTTTTTGACCAATTTTATCATTAAATTTTGATATTTTTTAGATATTATTAGCACATGATATAATACAATTCTATCATGTTGCTTTTACAATTTTGTTTCAAAAAATATTTTTTTATAAATTTTATAAGTCTTTTAGAATTTTTAAAGAATTTTTTAAATAAAATTAAAAAATTCTAAAAATGTCAAGTAAAAACACTGTGACATGATGCACTGCACCAACAGATCCAAAAAAATGTTAAGATTTAATGATCAAAATTGGTCAAATAACTTAATTCATTAAATTTTTTAGTTTAAAGGCTTAATTGAGTAAAAAAATATAAACTTAATTGATTTTTTTTTTAATTTCAAAAACTTTTTACCCCTTTAAGCCTAAAATTTATATATCATTTCAATTTCAAGAATGTTGGATATATCTATTACAGTCTTGTCAAGCTACACATCATTTTTTTTGTTTAATAGTTATTTCTAATAGTTCTAATGTAAATTTCATTCTATATCTTAAATCTAGACACCTAAGAAAAACAATGTTATCTTTAACTACTCAGAACAACCAATATATTCTTTATTAAATTCTTCTTATTTAAGTTTAGAACGGGCCAAGATATTCGGATTAATATTTAAAATAATAGTGTAACTAAATAATTTATAATTAATTTTTGATTGAAATATAGTAAATTACATAAATCACCACTGAATTTTACTCTCAAACTTATTTTGGTCGTTGTACTTTTAAAATGTTCAATTTACTCACTGAAGTTTAGACATTGAACATTTTTTATCACTTAACTTTTAACTTTTTGACGACGTTATGACGTAGACGTCATACATCGTTCACATCATCAGACGCCAATGTCAAAGGTTGTAGATAATGATCGTTCGACCCTAAATTTCACTAGTCACTTTATCTTGACCCCTAAGTTCGAATCAAATCTTCATTTTTTCAGAAAATGCCCTGAAGTCCACAAATCGGGCAAAAACCTTTCGGTTTCTCTATCATCGATCTCTCTCCTTCGTCGTCGAATGGAGCCCGTTTCTCAATATATTTATTTCCTTGTACCGATAAAACTTTTCACTGTTCGAATATTGGAGGAGTTCTTTAGTTCGCCAGTAAATGGTCGTCATAAAAAAACTAACAAACCAATGACCAAAAATATGCAATGTCTAAACTTCAGTGAGTAAATTAAATGTTTTGAAACTTCAATAAGTAAATTGAACGTTTTGAAACTTCGGTGACCAAAATAGATTTAAGAGTAAAGTTAAGTGATCATTTACATAATTTACCCTTAAAAATATTGTAATTCAAAATTGATCTCATACGATCCGGCATGTCCGCCTAGCCTTGGTACTTGGTATTATTCTTAGGGCAAACTACTAAAATGGTCACTTACATTTTATAAGTGTACACTTTTGGTCACCAATTTCAAAAAAATGATTGTTATGGTCACTTACGTTTTCGTTATGTAAACTTATGGTCACTCGAATGTTTATTGACTTTAAACGTTAACGAAAAACTGATCTGGCAGGGGTCAAAAGATAGGGTAAACACTAAAATGGTCACTTTCGTTTAGTAAGTGTATACTTTTGGCCACTAATTTCAAAAAATAAACGTTATGGTCACTTATGTTTTTATTGCGTAAACTTATGGCCACTCGAACACTTTTTTGCCGTTAAACATTAACCTCGTCTTCATGAGCCACGTCTGCTGTCATAGTGCTCCAACCGTCTTCTTCGAGAAATGCCGATCTCAAACTGGCCCTTTTATCGTATGCATCTTAGTTGGGTTGAATCTACCTAGATGAACCAAAGCTCTTGCGCCATCATATAACCATTGTATTTCAGCCATCATGTGTATTGTAGTGGACTAATGTTTTGGCTAAGGGTGAGCAGTGTGGTGTGGGTTTAAAGTGTTGGGGCTTCGAGTATAGTAAGGCTCAAACGTATGGACAATGACCTGAGAATTGGTTTCGGAGCTTGTGGGGTTGCCAAGAGGACTAGTGTATATGGTGTTATGGTTGAGGGGCCATAACTTCTTTTTCTGCTCTTTTTCTTTCAACCATAGCTTCTCATTAATTCTTATTCATCCCCATATGCTCGTAGCTACCCCATGGCCAAGAGGTCATTTTTTTAGTTTCATTTTACTAATCGTGACTTCTCTGTTAGTTCCCATAACCATACTGCTCATCCTTAGGTAAAACCTATACTCACTACAACACACAATCTATGGCTCACACATACTACCATAGTCTTCATCACAACTATCCAACTCGATGCACCGCTTGCTGCACTAAACTGAGCATCCCCAACTCGAGCCTCACAACCCATAAACCAATTTATAGTTTACCATTCACGAACCACCATTTATACCCACATTAAACCCCAAGGCCTCCACACACTACATTATCGAGCACCTCACCATCACAAGTAATAACTTTTGAAGCTCAACACCCACGACCTTTTGTGCACTTGCACCACAAGATCAGAGTCTTCTCGTACCCAACGATTATCATCACGCCCACTGTTGAGCCATCTCACACACGTACCTATTGTATGCCTCGAATCATTGCCGCAAGGCCATCACCCATGATTCAACCAGCAACTCTTTAAATTGTCACCTGATTCAACCAATATTGACGTGAGTGTTGAGCTTTGATTCAGCACCAATATTGACGCAAATGATGGTTGAAATACAGTTGTTATACGATGACCAAGAACTTTGGTTCATTTAGGTAGATTTAACCCAAGGAAGAAGATGAATACAATAAAAGGGTCTGTTTGGGACTAAAGTTTCTTGGAGAAGGTGGCCGGAGCACTATGGTAGCATATGTGGCTTATGAAGACGGGGTCAACGTTTAACGACAATAATTGTTTAAGTGACTATGAGTTTATACAACAAAAACGAAAATGACCATAACTTTTATTTTTTAAAATTGGTTGTAACGACCCAAATTTTGGGGTAACAAAGCGGGTCTCAGATCTGGGTTTTGGACCTATTAAGTTTGATTGTACAATTCAAGAATAATTAAGTTGACGCTCAATTGAAGGGAATTTAAAGACTAAAATGAAGAGTAGATAAAGTTGGGAGTTGTAGGTGGTGATCTTTAAATATTGAGATGGTATTTCTAGTGGTTTACTCACTTTTGTAGGGGATACAATATTAACGCCATGTGTTGAGCTTTGGGAGGGGAATCTAAAAATTTAAAGATGAGAGCGAAATAAGCTTTGGGGGAAGAGAAATTGGTTTTTAAAGAGAGGAAGTGTTTGAACCAAGTTTGGTTGCCACCTGTTCGTCCGTTGAAGACACTATCGCAGTCATCAGCTCTACCTCATCGAGACGAGTCTGACCGTGATCGCCCTATCACTATCGTTGCCGCATTTACTGGGTAAGAGGAATGAAGAATAAAAGAAGCTCAAACGTCACAAACCGTTGTCTACCGCTGTAAACCGTGGGTACCATTAGATTCACCGGTCAGAGAAGATTGGATCTGGATCTCGTAATCGTTGTTCGACTATAAAAGGTCGTCGTACATGTCACAAGCACCCCCAACTACGCGTGGGCGTACCTTGCCAGCTGAACCAGGCTTGGTCTGGTGAACCAGGTCAGTTCTGTTGGGCCGAACAAGACCAGACTACGCCATGGGTTGAGCTTTGGGAAAGGAATCTAAAAATTTAAAGATGAGAGAGAAATAGGCTTTTGGGGGAAGATAAATGGATTTTTAAAGAGATGAAGTGTTTGAACCAAGTTTGGTTGCTGCCTGTTCGTCCGTTGAAGACACCATCGCTGTCATCAGCTCTACCTTACCGAGACGAGTCTGACCGTGATCGCCCTATCGCTGTTGTCGCCGCCATTTACTGGGGTAAAAGGAATGAAGAATAAAAGAAGCTCAAACGTCACAAACTGTTATCTACCGCTGCAAACTGAGGGCACCATTGGATTCACCTGTCAAAGAAGATTGGATATGGATCTCGCCATCGTTATTCGACTATTAGAGGCCGTCGTACGTGTCACAAGTGCCTCCGCCTACGCATGGGCATGCCTTGCCAGCTGAACCAGGCTTGGTCTGGTGAACCAGGTTAGTTTTGTTGGGCCGAACAAGACCAGACTACACCGCCCTGCCTGATCGTGCTACTCGACCCCCACTGATCTGCGTTGACCAATTGTTGGCCGGCCATTGAGGTTTGAGCTGTGAGATGAGGTAATAAGGAAGAAGAATAGGAAAACCCACAACTCGAACAATATGCCATTAAATAAGAAAGTTAGCATATTTGAAACAATTGAAAGGCTTGGGCTAGCGGTAGAGTGATTGCGCTTTATTCTTAATGGTTGCAGGTTTGATTCTCAGCCTTTTATTTGCTTAAATTTTCACCCAATCAGGTGACACGTTTCGCCACTTGATTGGATGAAAATTATTAAATAAAATAAAAATTACAGTAAATTCGTCCAATCGGGTGATGACACGTGTCGTCGTTTGGTTGGTTTGTTAATTTTATTTAATTAAATTAAAATTAAGACCAAATTGATATAATAGGTAAATAACGTGAACTAAATGTATAATTTTACAAATTTTCGTTAACTACCACGTCACCCCTCCGTCACTCATCCGTTAGATTTTTAACGGATGTGATCAAAATAGGACCAATTTAAAAGTTTGATAGTTTGATTGACGAGTTGCCTAGTTCAATGGTCAAAACAAGTATGCCAAATAGTTTAGTGGTCACTTAAGTGGTTTACCATATTTTTAATGATTTTGATTTTTTTTTGAAAATTTTAATGAATTTTTATTAAAGATTGAACTTAGGATAAGCTGTTAATCAAAATTTTATTACAATAGCATATTTTTTACCACTACAGTATAAGTTAGGTTGACACTTTTTTATTAGTAAACTATATCATGATATGAAAAGGAAAAAATATATATTATTTTCTTTGAACAAAGGAAAAAGGACTGCTTTTGCTGGAAATTAATCTTAAGACCTAGGAGAATGGAGAATAGAGCGTTCCTGTCGGGTTTAGAACCCAAGACTTAGGGGAAGGGAAAAAGCAGGTGAGAAAGCTCTGGCCACTCGGTCATCATTTTTTTCTCAAAAAATTTATATATTAAGATTCAAATTTAACCGGCCAATTTCATTCAAATAAAAAAAAACAGTACATCACTATTCAAGAAAAGAAAACAGTACATCAAAAAGAATATGGGAAAGAAAACAACTAGAACAACAGCAAAACGAAAACACAAACCAAAGAAAAACAAATGCTTAATGACTCAATTGTCCCCTAAACTATGCATTTTTTCGAGTTGGCCCTTAAAGTATTTTTCGGTACGTTTTCAGTATATTTTATTTAATTAAATTAAAATTGGGACCAAATTGATATAATAGGTAAATAACATGGACCAAATGTATAATTTTACAATTTTTTGTTAACTGCCACGTCACTCCTCCGTTAGTTTTTTAACAGATGTGGTCAAAATAGGATCAATTTAAAAGTTTGATAGTCTGATTGACGAGTTGCCTAGTTCGATGGTCAAAATAGGTATACCCAAATTGTTCGGCGGTCACCTGAATAGTTTACCCTATTTTTAATGATTTTGATTTTTTTGAAAATTTTAATGAATTTTTATTAAAGATTGAACTTAAGATAAGATGTTAATCAAAATTTTATTACAATAGCATACTTTTTACCACTACTTCGGTTGATAATTTTTTATTAGTAAACTATATCATGATATGAAAAGGGAAATATATATATATATTATTTTCTTTGAACAAAATAATGGGGAATGCTCTTGCTGAAAATTAATCTCAAGATCTAAGAGAGGAGAGAAGAGAGTGTTCTTGCTGGGTTTAGAACCCAAGACCTAGGGGAAAGGAGGAAGCAGGTGAGAAAGCTCTGGCCACCCGGTCATATCTTTTTCTCAAAAAAAAAATATATTAAGATTCGAACTTAACCGGCCAATTTCATTCAAATAAGAAAACAATACATCACTATTCAAGAAAAGAAAATAGAACATCAAAAAGAATATGAAAAAAAAAAACAACTAGAGCAACAGCAAAACGAAAATACAAACCAAAGAAAAACAAAGGCTTAATGATTCCATTGTCCCTTAAACTATGCAATTTTTTGAGTTGGCCCCTAAAGTATTTTTCAGTACGTTTTGTCCTCTTAACTAAAAATCGTGACCTCGTATGCCCTATCTGTTAAAAAAATTATCACGGGCCAATCATAATGCGTCACGTGTTATTTTATTAAAAAAATAAGCCGACTTAAATAAAAGGGGTGAATTGCACATTAGGCATTCCAAAAAAAATTGTTCATTTTAGTCCCTTATATAAACTGTTTATCTTCTTCCTCAATATGCACAATTTTTAAGTTGGCTAAAATCAAGAAAGGATTGAAACAATTTGCTCAAAGTCTTGATATTTTCTAACCATTCATGTTCAAGCTAAGCTATGCCTGGCTGTTGCCATGGTCAATGATCTCACTAACTACAAAAGCAAACGATGTGGATGATTTTTTTCTGTTCTTTTTCGATTCGAATTTGGACGCATGTTTAAAGCCAAAAAACGGCTAAAGTCTAAAAAAATTTAGCCTTCCAGTTGTCAAGCCAAGCTACGGTTTGTTGTTGATGTAGACATTGAACAGCCCCACTAAAAAAGTAAGAGAATATTGGAAACAATATGGATGAACTGGAACGAAATCGATCTGTCGTGGTAGCCATGGGGACATTAACCTTTCAGCATGGATGCTAAAGAATAGGCACACTTCGTTACTAAAACCCCAAAATACAGTAAGGAAAGCTTTTGCAGACTCTGATATCTCACTTTATTTATGTCCAATTTTTAACTATTTTTAATCAGGGAGATAAAGAAACAAGGAAACAAATTCTAATCTGTTCAAGAGTTTCGTATATTTTTTTATTAGCTTATAACTTCATCTCTTCATTTATAGCCTCTGAAGTCACCAAGGAAGAGGAGAACCATGATGAAACAAAAATAAGCTGACTTCAAAATCGTACATATTGAGGAAGAAGATGAACAATTCATATAAGGGACTAAAATAAACAAAAAATAAATTTTGGATTACCTAATGTGCAATTCACCCATTTTATTTAAGTCAGTTTATTTTTTGTTAATAAAATGACACGTGGCGCATTCTGATTGGCCCGTGAGAATTTTTTAACGGGGTTTAATGGAGGCCGCATATGAGGTCACGATTTTCAGTTAAGGGGGCAAAACGTCCCGAAAAATACTTTAGGGACCAACTCGAGAAAAAATACATAATTTAGGAGGCAATTGAGGTATTAAGCCAAAAAACAAATACACAGAACGAGCAAGGCTTCAAACTGAAGCATCAAGCAAAACAAAATAAAGGCAAACAACATACATACAACAGAAACAACACAGGGAGGGGAGACAAACAGCTTCCAAAAATTCAACATGGATCAAAGCACTGAAAGGAGCCAGTATCGTCTCTTCAACTACATGACTATTCAGGTGACACTGAGAATGACTCATGTGAAGGAATGCAACGAGAAGGCCATCAACCGATCATCGCGTTGAGATCTATGAATAACCAATGATGGATGGTCAGAACGAAGGATGAGGGGTTAGAGAATCCAACCAAGTGGTCTTCTGTTGGCGAAAACGACGAAACCTACCCACCGAGAAAGAATCTGAGGACATGCAAGCAAGCTTGAAAAACCGAGAACAAAACCCCTGATAAACTAGAACGATGGGAGGAACAATGAAAAAAGAGAAGAGAAGACTCTTCTTTAAACCTACATCCACACCTTCATCTCACTACAAGGGGTCCGAACGAAGATGTGGCCAACGAAAAAGGACTCGCAAATGAACAAACCAAACAGAAAAAATCAGAACACCAAACAAGAAAAGAAAATGAGTCGAATCTAAAAAAATAAAAAAAATCTAAAAAAAATAACAAGAAAAAAAATAGGGGACGAGGGAGTCTAAGGTACAATAACCTAATTTAAGGCTAAAAAGCAACAAGTTTCAAAACTTATCTAAGTAACTTAAAATGTTATCAAAAAGTGTAATATTTTAGGTTGCTTGACAAATTTTAAAATTTACCATTTTATAGCAGTAAATTAGATTGTTGTACATTAGACCTGCGGGGATGGGAGGCTGGTCAGCCGCTTAACCCATTTTTCCCCTTAAGATTTTTATTGTCTGAAATATATTCTTTACATGTACCAAATACAGATGGCAGACGAGTACAGTTTTGCAAATTTTGCACCACACTCGTTCTAATTGGGGCAAGGATGAGTATAAATTTGGTGGGTAGTGGGCAGGTGTGGATGTAAAAAGTCACACCCTCCGTGGACAGTGGGTAGGTGATGAATTTACGAATTTACCCGCATCGTATCTGCCCGCAACCACCCGCCCCACCCCGCATCCGTCCTTCATGCCCACTAACTATCCACCATATGAATTTTGGACCATTATGAATTTATGAATAAATTCACAACCTATTCTGTAAAACCTAAGATTTTAAAGCACTTACCTTATAATTTAACCAAATCTTATGGTATAAACATTGTTTATAATTGTCTATTGTCATTGCCACTAGTTAGTTATATATAGTTAAGTAAAATTTATACCGGTATAAATGTGCTTTAATTAAGTTAGCTATAGTTAGTTAGTTAGCTGTAGTTAAATTTATACATGTGTAAATGTATTATATATGCACTCAATCAATCAATAAAATATGTGAAATTTTACTCTTCTTTACACAAGTCTATAGTTTATTTTTACATAACTCAATATTAGTAGTTGCTTGCTAAGTGGGAACGGGCGGGTACGGGTTGGGTGGTGGGCACCCAGTTAAGTAGTGGGTGTAAGGGTTGATTTGAGAATGTACCCGCTTATGCGGGTGTAGATTTTAAAAAGATAGCCGCCGTAGGTGGTGGATATAAAAATTTCAAGTAGGCATGGATATGAGTATGAGTATAGGGGAAGGGTATTTGCACCCGTCCTGTCCCGCCAGTTATAATACGTAATGGTAAACTATATTAATAATATATTAAAAAAAGGAAAAAAAAATTGATACACAGACCGTGTAAACTTTAGTTTACACCTTCCTTTTAGTTTTAGAGATTATGGTTTTAGTTTAGCGTTTAATATTTAAGGGTTTAGGTTGTAGGGTTTAGAATTTAAGATTATTGTTTAGAATTTAGTGTATTGAATTTAAAGTTTATGATTATTTTTTTAGGGTTAAAGTTAAAATTTTAAAATTTAAATTTTTATAATATAAATACACAAACTTGTATAAACTGATATATCAAAATTTTACCCATAAAAAAAACTTTTCCTCTACCAAAGTGAAGTGATCTCCTTTTCTATGTTTTTTTATTTGTTTGAGGGAGAAAAGCAAATGGGTGATGAGAAAGAGACAAACAGATTCTGGTTTAGGTCCAAAGCCCGATGACAAAGAGAAAGTGAGGCACAGCCAACATCAATACCAACACTTTTCCAAACCAAACACTACTTTACCATTGGCAGACGCACAGACACCCACCCACACGAGCGGTTTTCCAGTTGCAGGCGATAAACCCACAGCCGCTGCCTTGTTTTTTAAATACATACTCTATATATGAAGGAGATAGCAACAAAGGAAAGAGAAAAACAAATGATTTGAACTAAACACCTCTCCTTTTAAACCTTGTTATGTTCAGCTAGCTTCTTTCTTCTCTCACAGGTCTTGCTTTTCTTTTCTGGGTTTATCCCAGTTTTTGGTGACAATGAGTAAAGAGATGAACTTTTTAGCTCCTCCTATTTTCCCTCCTTCCCTGGACACAGATTCAACACATTCTCCAATGGGGTTTCAGATTTCAACCTCTCCAATGGAGCAAAGCAGTAAATGTTTGAGATTTGAGCCATTAGATACCAGGGGAGATGTAAAAGACGGGTTTTTGGGTAATGTAAAAAAGGGACAGTCTTTGAATTTAGGTGTTGGTAGCAAAAATGGACACACTAAACTCTGTTCTAGAGGCCATTGGAGACCAGCTGAAGATGCAAAGCTAAAGGAGCTTGTAGCCCAACATGGTCCTCAAAATTGGAACTTGATAGCTGAACATCTTCAAGCAAGATCAGGTAAACCCAAACTTTTTTAGCAACAAGTCCCATTTATTTAGATTGGTCTTAACAATGCTTTGAATCTGTTTGATTAAATCAATTCAAAATCCACTTTTGGTTTCATTGGCAGGGAAGAGTTGTAGATTAAGATGGTTTAACCAGCTAGACCCAAGAATTACCAGGAGAGCTTTCACTGATGAAGAAGAGGAGAGATTGTTAGCTGCACACAACATGTATGGGAACAAATGGGCAATGATTGCTCGGTTGTTCCCTGGCAGGACTGATAATGCAGTAAAGAACCATTGGCATGTTATAATGGCAAGGAAACACAGGGAACAATCAAGCTTTTATACAAGGAGAAAGCCTTGTGCTTCTTCTTCTATTGCTTCTCAGGTACTTCCTATGGGACTGGATTTGAGTGTTCAAACAAACGCTTGCAGTGATGAATCTGCCTCTACTTGCACTGATTTCTCACTCACTCCCTCATCGGCTAAAGTTTTGACCAGTTTTGCACAAGTTCACCAAATGGGTATGCCAACTTTTCCTCCTTTTTCAGTCAAAAGGCTGATTTTATTTTATGCTATCTTATCTTAGAAGTAATTTTGTGTTTTTTACAGCAGGTTCATCAAGTACCAAGGGAAATGGGGATTTTGACAAGTTTCATTGGCCAAAACCAATGGGAATGGGTAATGGTGTGGACCAATCTGCACACTCATCAGACTCAGAAGTTTCAGCAGCTGAGTCGGTGGGCACAAATAAGACCAACAACCATTCCATGTATGTGGAACGTGAAAAAGGAATAAAAAACATGACATTCATTGATTTCCTTGGAGTAGGAGTTTCTTAAAAAGATTTGTTGGAGATTAAGGTTCGGTTGGAGGGAGCTGATGAAACAAAGGTTGTGTGAAGAAGTTAAAATTTTCACTTCTCCAAAAGTTGGGCGAAGAAGGAATGTCGAACGAAGTCTAAGATTCTACCAATTGAGCAAAACATCATCTCTATTATTTTTGTTTTTCATTTTGTATGAGTTCGAATATAAATACCCTTCTATTTAATAAAATAATAGAGAGTTTTCACTTTTATGTAGTTATGAGTTTAACAAATATTATATGTAATAAATAAAAATTTTCAAACTTTTGTTTTGAATATATTATTGTGATTACATGGTTGTATATGTTTATATATTTTTTTAATCTTTTGATAATATAAGCAGATACTCGAGCCTAAATCTCTTAAAATAAACATCATCTTCTTTACCCAAAAAAAAAAACCTTCAAACTTTCTATTTACATTAGCTTTGGAATTATGGCTGCTAGCAGTCCTTGCCATATGGGATTCATAGGAAAGGTCAAAGCTTGATTTTCTCTTTGAATGACTCGTTAAATCAGTTGTTGAATGGCATCTTTCATGAGCTTTTTTCTTAAATGTATGTATTTATGATTGGCTTTTGTTTGACCATGTTTTACATGCTCTCCTACTTGTACCAATCAATACCTTTAATTCTTGTTTTGTTTTTAGAGTTTTGGGTTTGGTCAATCAGCATCCTGTTTGACCTGTGTGGTTGGTTAGGGCAGGGCCACAAAATTGATGGATAAAAATCAAATAAAGGGGTCTACATATGTTCCATCAAGCTTGCTAATGGGTCAATTTTAAGAATCTTTTGAATGTCAAACCAAACTAATTTGTCTTCCCGAAGAGAAAACATCTCAACAATTTTTGCCCCCTTCCCCATTTGCAGGGGTGGTTTTGGGTATATTATAGGGGCGTGTATTATTCGGTTTTAACCGAATTAACTGACCGAACTAATTTTTTTTATAGTTAATTTGGTTGGTTAATTTTAGGTTAGTTCGGTTAACGGTTATTTTTTTGGAAAATTCGGTTCGAAATCGATTAATTAATTGAATTAATCGAAATTATTATATATTAAATATTATATATATTATATATATATATTTATTTTTGGTCATTGAACTTTTAAAAGTTATAAAATGGTCATTAAATTTTTTGATATATTATAAAATGTCCATTAAACTTTTATCAAATTAGTATAAAATGAAAGTTCAGTGACTAAAAAGGTCATTTTACCATAATTTAGTGACCAGTTGTGTAATTTATCCAACATTTTATAACAAATTTCGGTTAATTAGAAAATCGACCGAATTAACCGAAATAATTTCGGTTCGGTTAATTCGGTTAAGGCTAATTTGGTTCGGTTAACAATTAAAGTTCTAAAAATTTCGGTTAATTCGGTTATGGCTAATTTGGTTCGGCCACCGACCGAATTAACCGAATGCACACCCCTAGTATATTCAATATGTTCGACCGAATAAGATCCCGAAAATAAGAACCCCAAATGAGTTGTTTAATATATATATTCTAAAAAAATATATCTATTCGAATTAATGTATTTGGGCCTTGCTTCAAACTTAATGTATCAGTTCATTACTTTTTTTATCGATATAAATTCGTAAATATTTTTTTGAACAAAAGTTGTTAGTCTTATTAAAGAGAAAAAAAATCTAAAATTACAATAGGATTTATAACTGTCATTGTAAATAAAATACATAATTTGGACATTTTCCAATAACATTGACACAAAAAACTAGCCACTTCAGATCATACAAGACCATACATGAAAAAGGTTAAAAACCCAACTAAAAGATTCGAACGAAAAATAAATATGAACAAATCTGTCTCATTGGCAAACGAACTACAAAAGGGGATTAAACTATTGAAAGACTACCGAGAATCACAAATCAGAGTCAAGCGCCGTAAGAAACTATCCACGATCGCAAATCGCATATCCAAATTCAATACAAGGGTCCTAAGCAGGGAAGATCAGAAGGATTACAAATAAGCGCCATCTTGATCAATCGTGGTGTTGTCAAATCCAACCCTAAAAAAATATAAAATAAAAAAAAATGACAAATCGACAGAGAAAAAAGACAAAGAACGTGTCAAGATACAAAAATAAACGTGCCACAAAAGCAGAGATAAAATGTGTCACAAAAACTAGATTATTCTTATTAAAAACTTAAAAAATAACGATCAACAACTTACATCAAAGTCAATGCCATCACCGGCTAAACAAAGTTAAAAAAAGGTTGCGCTCAATTCTTCTACAAAGAACGAGGGTTGTGGCTTTTTACAGTTAAAAAAATAAGAATAAATTCGTAAATTACTATGTTTAGATATCATAGAGTAATTTAATGAAAGTGTTTCAGATCCTTTTCCTTTATATTTAAATGGTTTTGGTTCAATATGTTAATTAAAAAAATAATTTTCGATTACTACTTGTAGTTCTGGATAAAATTGAGTAATCAAACTTACCAATTATTCACAATATCAACAAATCTTAGGTATTAATTATAGTATCTTGTAGCCTAGTGATATTGTTGCTCCTTTGATTTTTTGAAGACTTTTGGTAGGGGTAGAAATCGTTTGGGTAATATCCAAAAACTATAAGGATTCTAACCGACGGGATAAAGAATAACTAAAATCTTCATCCACAGCAAGGGGGACATGAGAAGTTTTAGCACCGAAGCTTAAATAGAGATGGGAACATGGATTGCCATATTCGAACTGTGGGGATAACCGAACCGTAACCGTAGAAAGATCCCTGATATTTTTAAAATTATATACTTATTTATCTATATACACCTAATATATATCTTAATAAAAAACTCTAACTATATTATTATAACCTGAACTTTCTCCCAAACCTAGCCACACTCAAGTTTCTCAACATGTTTCTATCTTAGTTTTTAGATATAAGCTAAAATCATCGTCTAAATCTTCCCTAACACAACACGCTTTCAATCTTCATTTTCTCGTAACTGCTTCTAATCGAAGTATCCAAACTTTATATTTTAAACTAAATTGGCCATTTATTTTTTTGGATGGAGATTCCTCGAAAATGCGGGGATCCGAGTGGAAAGGGTATGTGGACGAAAAAATCCCCGAAACATTTAATGAGAATTTCTTGAAACCGTAACCGCAAGTGTTGAGGATGGAGTGAAGAATACAAAATCTTCTTCGACCCACCCAATTCCCATCCCTACTTTTTGATACCGACTTCGATTATTGGAGAGTGAACTCCTAATTTTTACTCTTTAGTAGTTTTTGCACTTTTACCATAACAAACTATTATTAAATTGGCTTTACTACAAAATAAGTGCCTAAATTATATCGTTTTATTTATTTAATGTGCCTAAAGTTTATTTTGGTCAAAATAAGGGCTTAAAGTTTCATTTTGTTTGTTTTAGGTGTTTGCAGTTAAAAAAATCAACATCCAATCATTATTTGACACGTGGCTTATTTTAGTCACCTATTTTGACCTGAAAAATAACTTTAAGCACCTATTTTGACCAAAATAAACTTTAGGTACTAATTTTTACCAAAAAAATAACATTAGGCACTATTTTAGCCAAAATAAACTTTAGGCACCTAAAACAAAAAAAATAGTATAGTTTGGGCACTTATTTTTATATTAAAGCCTATTAAATTTGATATTTTTAATAAATGAAGTAAAAAATCATTATTTGAGTCGAATGATACCGAATCCAAACGTAATATTCTGATTAATCGATTTAATAAGTATGACTTATGATCAAAAATTGAACGACTTGAATTTATCAATTACCAAAATAATTTGTTGAGGTTAACTGAATTCGATTTTGCACACCCCTGTTTTAAAGAGCAAGAAAGAGAAGCTCTCGCATGTTAGCTTCGCCAGAAATTCAAATCAAGCAGGAATTTTTGTTTTGGTATTAGAGGTCAGTGTTGACTCAGGCGATAACGCCAACGTTGACTGGACCAGTCAAAGTCAACTTCGACCGTTGACCGTTGACTTTTTTAACCAACTTAAATTTGACATTTCTCGACGTCCTGAGTCCTTTTTTGTAGCCGTTTCACCTAATTCGAACCCGAATTGATAGTTTTACTAATTGTAATATATTTTTGGGAATTTAAGGAGTTGTTTATGAGATATAATGAGATTTACTTATGTATTTTAGACGATATCGATTCCGAGGATGATGTTTTACCACCTCCTCCAGTACAGTCTGTCCCTGCACCTTCTGCGAGAAATACACGTGAGTTCTAGCATAGTTTCAGTTAGGTGGCATAGTAATATTTATTTTAGAAGGTGAATTTAATTGAGAACTCTACTTCGTAGGTTCTAACTCAGCTAGACCTAGAGCTAATTCAGACCGTAGGAGGCGATAACATCGACGTTAGAGCTTTGGCCGCTAGAGGTGTGTTCTCTGTCCATGCTATATTCTGTGAAATGTTTTACAACTTTGCATGGCTATTTTCTGTGTTAAAAATTCACTGAGATCTGAGATGATATGCATACTGTGAACTGAGTTTTCTGAGATTATCAGAACTTTCAAATTGTCTTCCACGTATTTAGTACGATACAACTGTGTTAACAATGCGTTCATAAACATTATTTTATCATGCATGAGATAGGTTTTACGGAGGAAGAAGTGGTTTGATCATACTGTGATTGGAGAAATAAGGGGTGAGGGGTTCAGGGGAACTACCTCCACTGTGACCGATTGGCTCTGCCACCACTGTGATTGGCATTAGTAGTTGGGTAGTGTGGCTATTTATTAGTATCATCTCATACACTGTGTTTTATAATAACATGTTTTTACCTTGTGTTATTTTTGTGAAACCGTGTTTTATGATTGTTGCACTTAAAGACACACTGGGCTTAATAGCTCACTCCTTATAGATTATCTTTCAGATTCCTAACTTTAGGCGACCTGGTACTCGGAGGGCCTCTTGCGTATTCAGTTTTATTTCCACATCAGTTCGGACTCATGAATTTCAAGATATTATTATTATTATTTTATTATATTTTTATCAGATTTGAGATGTAATTTGGACTAGAGACTAGTTGGGTTTTGAGGATATTCTCAGTATGCATGTTTTTATGATTATCTTAATATTTTATTATACTTTTGGGATTTAATAATTTTAATGGATGTTAGCGAACTTATAAATATCTTTTATATAAAAGTTAAACAATTTGTTATAAATAAATTGATTTCTTGAGGGTAAAGTTTTTCAAAAATGACTTTCTAAATTTGACCATTTTCCTCTTGGCCAGGTTAATGGGGTTACAAATCCTCTGTTGTAATGTGGTTAAAACAGGGAAGTCGATACGGAAGCGATCGGTGAAGCTTTAGAGACTTCGGACGCTTGATTTCGCGTCGGCAAATTGAGGTTTCGCGTATCGGTGAATGCGAACGCGGATTCTGCTTTGGAATATTTAAAAAAAGATTTATGAGAGTTTAAACTGAGCTTGAAACGCTGGTTTAAACTCGGAAGTAAGTATGACGTGGTTTTCTCTCTCGGTCGTGATATTATGAAATGGTTTTATGTACTTGTTTTGATTTACATTATACCTACTGCTTAAGCATGTTATAAAGTATGTGAGATACTGTTTTTGATCATGAAATGATGATGGATGTACGTGGTAAGTGATCCATGTAAGTATATGGTTTATACTTGTGTTTTCAGCATGTGTTGTTTCTTGGAAAATGGTTTGGTCTAATGCTTGTAAAAACAATGAGGTAAATGGTGAATTATATTAGCAAGTGATGTGGTTTTAAAAATTGTTATTGATATAGTTGGCCGAACATAGGATTGATAGTGCACTAAATAAGTCGCCTTAGATGTCGAGGGGTTTATCCGGTGTATCAAATACTCCATCCAAGTACCCTAATGGCCGAGGGGTTATATGGTACCAAAAACACCCGTTAGCGGGTTAAGCATCTAACTGATAAGGGGTTGTGATAGTATCCAGTTGTTATTGTACCGCGATTGTGATTGTATCGCTATTCTGGTTGAGATGGCTTGAAGTGTTGAGAGGACACTTGTTGAATCCGTTTATCCGATGAACTCTTTTGGTTAATGGAACTTGGTTAATGATTATTTGTAAGCCAATATAATTGTTAATGTATCATTGAAAGGTTAAGTTGTATAATGTGATTTATACATGTTTACTCTTTAAGCTTTGCATATGATTGTTATGCATGAGAATGCTTAAATTGAGGTTTAGCAATGGGATTTGCTATTGGTTAATAATACATGTTGCATATGGTTTAATATGCTGGCTTTAAGAATGTTAAGTGCGTGGTTTTCAAGGCATGATAATGTTTTAAATGATGTTTACAAGATGATTGAAATGGGATTTCAATGTGTTGTTGAGAAATGGTTTTAATGCATTGATGGTGTGTTGTTTTTAAGCACCTCTCACTAACCCTAGTGTGCTTACGCTCTCTTTGTCCATCAATGCAAAGAATTAAAGGCTTTGAAGGCAACGGGAAGCAAGGGATCACAAAAAGACTTGGTATCAAAAGTATGCTTTTGAATTAGACTACAAGTAATAAAGGCAATGGGGGTTCCATTGTTATTTTGGGAGGTTGTTTGCTAAACTCCCTGTTTGAGCAAGTTCGTTTTGCTGCTCTTGGGTTGTAAAAGGCCATTTTGGATTGGTTGTGGTGATGGATTGAGATTTCATGTTTTGCTTGCTTTGGTTTTTAGGATGTATGCTTCTAGATTTACATTTGAAGTATGTTGCTATGAATTGATGCTGAAACTAGGTTGTTTTTTGCTATGAATTGATGTTGAAACTAGGTTGTTTTGATGTGGTTTGACCCTTGAATATGTTGGATGTATGCTGGAAGCATGTTAGGGTGTTTTCGTATGTTGGAAAGTATGTTAAACCAGCAGGACATTACAGGTCCAGACGTACTGGTACGGGTGTCCCCGTTTCGGTATGAGTAAGCCATTTCAGGCTTAGCGTATCGGTACGTGGGCAACTATTTCGGTACGAGCCAAGGCAAAATTGGCCAGTGTTTCGGTACTCGGGGAGGCATTTCGATATGGTACAGTGATTTTTTGAAGGACATTTCGATACACATAGGCATATCAGAACAGAAATTGGCTACTGGAATTCTGGAGGTTGAAATAATGAAGGCGTATTGAAACACCCATTGCCCGTACCTATACGATAGCAGTTAAATTAGTTAATTGGAATTTTTTGAAGTTTTGGTTTCTTACGTTTTAGTCCCTGAATGTTGTGGATGCAATTAAATGAGTATGAATGACCTTGTTCAGCTGATTTTTGACATGTAATTATAAAACCTGTTTAGTTAAAGGTTGGTAACATAAAAATGTGCTAAGTCCCTATTATTTTCTGAAATTGCAATTTGGTTCCTAAATTGCAACCGTGTTCATTTAGATGTCAGTTCGATGCCTGAT
This sequence comes from Hibiscus mutabilis, assembly GCA_019671005.1. Classification (NCBI taxonomy): domain Eukaryota; kingdom Viridiplantae; phylum Streptophyta; class Magnoliopsida; order Malvales; family Malvaceae; genus Hibiscus; species Hibiscus mutabilis. Next base: position 9,077,500 of record CM033737.1, on the reverse strand, counting down.
TGAGTTGGGTTTTCACCTGTGATCAGTATGTACATGTAGGATAATAATTTTGCATCTAGACAAGATAAAAGAAAAAAATGGCTGAGTTTTGGGTTTTATCTTCACGATTTACTTCGGTAAACCTAATGTCTCGAGGGGGTTACATTTGGTGATATTAGAGTCAAGTTTGCAATAATTGGGAGATGGTTTGATCGTTGTAATATTGTTGTGAATTGCAATTTGTTATGCGTGATGTACGGTGATTGTAATATGCACGGTGGTTGCTTTATGCCATGTTGGGGGGAAATTTAGGAAACCTATTGCCTTATTATTATATTCTGAAATGTTATGATTTTGAAATGGAAATTTTGGATCCTTGCTTCAAGTTGGCCTAACTATTTTGTTTTGAAATGATTATCATGCCTTAGATATATTTTTAGCACGATAGGACCGAGGAGAGAGTTGCGATCTGGTACGATTGCTGCTACCACTGGGCAGGGAAATGAGGACCGAGGAGAGAGTTGCCATGTTGTGGTACGATTGCATTGTTTAAACCATGGATGCGCATGCCTCGGCAACCCTTGACGCCTCGGCAACCATGGACGCGCACGCCTCAGCAACTCTCGATGCCACAACATCCCTTGACGCACACGCCTCGGCAACCATAGACGCGCACGCATCGTTAACTCTCGACGCCGCAGCAGCCTTTGACGCGCATGCCTCGATAATTTTGGGAGCAGTCACCACGGCAGCACATGCCTCGGCAATACCCTGGTACGCAGATTTAGTTAATTTCCTTGTTTGTGGTATTTTACCTTATGACATTACTCACCAAGGGAAGAAGCGGTTCCGCCATGATGCTAAGCATTACTTTTGGGACGAGCCTCTTTTGTTTAAACAATGTGCAGATCAGGTTATACGCTGATGTGTCCCTTAAGAAGAGCAACAGAATGTACTCCGGCAATGTCATTCTTCACCCTATGGAGGACATTTTGGAGGAACTCGTAGTGCGGCCAAAGTTTTACAATCCGGGTTGTATTGGCCAACATTGTACAAAGATGCCCAAAACTTTTACAAGCAATGTGATCGTTGCCAAAGGACGGGCAATATCTCTAGACGACATGAGATGCCGCTCCAGAACATCATCGAGGTGGAATTGTTCGATGTATGGGGGATCGATTTTATGGGACCTTTCCTATCTTCATTCGGCAACCTCTACATTCTACTTGCCATCGACTACCTGTCTAAATGGGTAGAGGCAACTGCAGTTCCCAACAACGATTCCAAGACCGTGCAACGATTCTTGCAAAAAAACATATTTACACGGTTTGGGATGCCGAGAGCAATTATCAGTGACGAAGGCAAGCATTTTGACAACATACTTATTGCCAAGATGTTGCAACGCTTTGGCATACCACACAAGATTGCCACGACATATCACCGACAAACCAACGGGCAAACAGAAATTTCCAAACGAGAATTGAAGGGTATACTCGAGAAAGTTGTAAATTCCTCTAGGAAAGATTGGTCATTAAGACTAGATGACGCACTTTGGGCGTATCGTACTGCATTCAAAACACCCTTAGGTATGTCCCCCTTCCGACTTGTCTATGGCAAAATATGCCATCTACCGATGGAAATCGAACACAAGGCATATTGGCCAATCAATACCGTGAATATGGATTGGGAAAATGCCGAATAAAGCGTTTGTTGGACCTCAACGAGATAGAAGAATTCCGTTCACTCGCCTATAACAATGCACGAATCTACAAGGAGAAAACAAAGCGATGGCATGACAAGAACCTATTGCCGCGACAATTCACGCCAGGGTAACTAGTTATCTTATTCAATTCTCGGCTAAAACTTTTCCTGGGAAAGCTGAAATCAAGATGGTCGGGACCATTCAAGGTTTTCAAACCATTCTCCCATAGTGCCGTGATAATCAAGTCCATCACTGACAAAAATGAATTCAAAGTTAATGGACAAAGATTGAAGCACTACAATGGTGCCCATGTGGAACGTAACAAAGAAGTGGTCACCTTAGGAGATGCATGAGCATGCTCTCCTTTCGATATTATTTTTATTTTTATTTTTAATTTTGTCGAACTATTTAATTTTTATTTTTTTTATTAATTTTTATTTTTTATTACTTTCGATTATTTGCTCTTGTAGGATAGATTTTCTTCTTCTTTTTTTTTTTTATCTTTTTAAGTTTAAGAATCCCTTTACACATCTTTATTTATTTTCTTTTATTAGTTTACCTTTAATTTTAATCCTTATTTGATTTGTCTTTGAATTGTAGGAAAAGAGTTCAAGATAAAGAGGAATTTTGATCCAAGAAGGAAAACATCTTCAGCAAGGAAATTAATGGGCTGAATCTAAGGCTTATATAAAGCCTCCAACTTACCCTAATTAAACCCCCCTTGCCGTCACCCTTCCCCTAAACCGAAACTCCCTTTTTCTTCTTTCCAAAAAATTAATCCCACCCACCATATTTACCACATATCTTTTCTATAAAACCCTTCACCCTTAACCTATTCCTACTTTTCATCTTGCAACTTTTTAGTTTCTTTTATTTTCTTTTATTTGTTTCTACAAAACTCACAACCAAGATCATCTATGGCATCCAAAATTAAATTTTTAGTTCATCCAAGTTCCTCCAAAGAACCAAGATACAAGAAGTTTGCTACACCGGTGGTTCAAGAAAGATTTCACTCCAAGTTCGAAAGCCGGAAGATTTACGAAGAACAAGGCTTTGAATACTCCAACTCTCATCAAGATATCGGCCTTGAACCATTCATCTTCGAGATGATTGCACATCAAAAGTGGCAAATCTTTTGCCATCAATCAAAACCGGGTAACATCTCATGGGTAAGAGAATTCTATGCTCACTCACCTAACCCGGATAATCCTTATGTTTTTGTTCGTGACAAGGCCATACTCATAAGCCCCGAAAACGTCAACACCTTTTACGGGCTCTACATTGAGAAGGATGAGCATCAAGCCTTTGTTGATCAAATCATGCCCAAGCAACTCGACAAGGTGCTTCAAGAACTCACTCAACCGAGAACTCATTGGAACGACGGTAAATACAAGGGCACGATAAATTGACTTCGGCTTAAACCCGAGGCAAAACTATGGAATAAGTTTGTTAAAACTTCTTTAATGCCCACCACACACAATACTACCGTTGATATAACATGTCTTTTGCTCATACATTCTATTTTGCATAATCGCATCATTAACATTGGAAAAATTATTTGTGATGAGATTTTTGTATGTAGCTCAAAAGATAAGGGTTCTCTTTTCTTCCCTTGCTTAATTTCTAATCTTTGCAAGGAGATGCATGTTCCAAGTGAGTCAACCGATGAAAAGGCCCTACCAAAGTTCGGTTGGAATCAAACACAAATTCGAAAGCTAATGGGAGAGGCACCGGAAAAATCTTCAAGGCCTCCAATTGTCGCGGCAACTCCTGCTACCCCGGCAATCCCTAATGCCCAAGCACCTAACACCCAGGCAACTCGGCCATCAACCCCAGGACACTTTGAAGCACTCTTGCAACCATTGGTGAGCCACCTAAGGCAAATTGAAGACCGGCAAATAATGTTCATGCGGTACATGAAGGAGCACAACAATGCCATCACCCAAGTCATCATAGAAAAGTACCCAGACAATCGCGTGCCGTTCCCAATCTTTCCTGCCGAGATCCTTGCCCCGGCAACCAATGAAGCAGTCGCCACGACAACCGCAACAGATGATGCCGCGGCAACCTACATCGTGCCTGCACAAGCAGATGCCACGGCAACCAACCCTAAAGATGCCACTGTAACCAAAGCTAAAGACATCCCGGCAACCACTGCAAAAGCCAAAGGTAAAGCACCTATGCCCGAATGAACTCCTACGGAATCATTGTCTGATTTTTCAGATTCGGACGAGTCCTCCATTGTACCAACAAAGACCGCACCAATTGAATCCTCCAAGCGAAAAGCCAATGCCATTGATAAAGAGGACGATGAGGACAACCCCGTACGAGGATCGATTCCACCACCGACAACAAGGAAACAACCATCGCGTTCAAACAAGAGAATCAAGACAACGACCAAAAGGAAACTAATCATCCACGACGACAAACTCTGGGAGTAAGTCTTCGTTTGCATTTTATTTTCGTTATTTTTATTTAATACATGCATTGAGGACAATGCCTCACTTGAGTTTGGGGGGGATTGTTATTAGTAGTTACCATGTTTAGTTACATTCATCTTAAGTATTACATTTAGGATACATAAATTGCTTGTCATGCCTTTAGTTGGAACAAGAATTGCCTAGATTTGATGAATATCCGATGATGACTTTGCAAATGCACTTAATTGATAGAATTTTTATTCTAGGATAACCATGGAAAAACTTAGAATTTTACTATAATGCTAAATTTGATAAAACAATGTTGTGGTTTGATTGATTTAAGGAATTCTAGTGAACTTAGGTTGATAATTAAACAAATTGGGGGATTAGAATAAAAATTGGATGAATGCTAGAGGTGCCCGAAATTGGCTCTAGCATGTGCTAAAAAAATTGATCGCTAGAGGTGCCCGAAATTGGCTCTAGCATGTACTAAAAAAATTGATCGCTAGAGGTACCCGAAACCGGCTCTAGTCTAATAAATTAATTAACTTAAGAAAAACTAAAAACAAAACACTAGAGGTTCCCAAAACTGGCTCTAGTTAAAACATGTGAAAAAGAACCCAATGAAGTAATTTGAAAACCTCTTGCATAGAATCCAAAAAATCAACTTGCACACAACTCCGCACACACTCACAAGCATTATAGTTTGATTCCGAGTAACTCCTAAGTTTTTCAAAAAATGAAAAGCCAATCATACTTTGTGCCATGGTTCTAAGAATTGAAATCAAGTTCAAAGCTAAGTTTGTGAAAATTGAAGTCTTGGCAGGTAATTATTAGTTTGCATTGCTTGAGGACAAGCAATAGTTCGAGTTTGGGGGTGTGATAAGTGTTCAAAAGTACTATTTTTCTTACCCTTTTTACTCAATTAATTGTTAAACTTAGGCTCATATTACTTGCATAATTAGCCATTCATGCATTAATCCATGTCTCCTTCCATCGTTGAGCTTGATTACATAACTTGGTAGTTTTTGTGGGAAAAGATGCTGCTTTGGTATGTTTTGTGTGTATGTGCAGGATCACTTGCCAAAGCAAGGCTAGAGCTAGTTGCAGGGCAATGCATGGAGGAGATGCCGAGCTAGTTGCCAGGGCAATGTATGAAGGGGACGCCGAGCCAGTTGCCAGGGCAATTGTCGACAAAGAATAAGGTGATATGGTAGTCAAAATTGATGACTAGACAAGCCCAAGATGACATGGAGCAAAGCTAAATCCCAAAGGAATTTGATTTCCATGAAGAGATTAAAGAAGAATTAAATTCCAAGAAGATAGGAGAAGTTCTAGAAGGAATATAATTATAATAAAGAATTATATTCTTTAAAGATAATTTAATTCCAACTTAACTTCCTCCTCAAAGAAGGACTTTTACCTAGCCCTATAAATTAGAGGCCATGCCGTCAACTCCAAAGGGAGAGAGAGATGAGAGAATTTTCGATAAGCATCTAGGGCAAGGAGGATTTCGAAAAGCTTCATCTTTTTCTTTATTGTTCAATTAGGTTCATGCTAGGGATTCTTTATCTTGTGTTTCTTTGGAACCTAGCCATGAACTAAATCTATTTGGCTATGGTTATCGTGTGTTGTGGTTGTGAGAAACTATTGGATTTTGTTTAGGTAATAAGAGTTTACACTTTTCTATTCAAGGTTTATTCATTCTTGGTTCTTATTCTTGTTTGCGAGTGAATTGGGAGAGGATCTCGTAACTTCATCTATTTATCTAATATCAGGAGAGTTAGATTCAAGAAACGAATGAAAATAATCATTATTCAATCTATTGATGGTGAAGATTAATCCAGCTTAGGAATAAGTTAAGGATTTCAACGGCTAAGAGGAGCGCAAGATTGGTTGTTGTTCACCCTTGATTCACGCAGGGATGTATTATCAAGGCATGCATAAGTAGCTAGAGTTTCGACTTAGGGATAAGAAGAAACCATTGAAGAACGCTCTTCCGAACCTTGAAGGTTGCTGCCCAGACGCCCAAGTAGTTGCCCAACTAGTCGCCCATGCAACCATCGATTAGTTGCCAAGGCAACCCCGTTGTGCAAGTTGCCACGGCAATTGAGTTGCCCTTGCACTCTTTTACCAAGACGATCCAATCGGCTATCACACCTCAACTCACGATAACCTGGCCTATCTCTCTCATTTAATTACACCGCCTTTTACTTATTTGCTTTCTAGATTAGTTATTAGTTAAAACTCCTATAATCTTCTACTTGTGTTTTCTTTTACTTTTTACAGTGCAAGAGACTAGATTCTTGAAGTGGCACTGTTGCGCGTAATAAGTGCTACGCAATTGTGCAAGTATACACGTCGCAAGTTATAGTATAAAAGATATCGTCTCCACAGGGATTGGTGCCACTTCAAGAATCTAGTCTCTTGCACTGTAAAAAGTAAAAACACAAGTAATAGATTATAGAAGTTTTAACTAATCTAAAAGGCAAATAAGTAAAAAAAAAGATGAATTCAATTGAGAGAGATAGGCTAGGTTATCGTGAGTTGAGGTGTGATAGCCGATTGGATTGTCTTGGTAAAAGAGTGCACGGGCAACTCAGTTGCCGTGGCAACTTGCACGACGGGGTTGCCGTAGCAACTAATTGATGGTTGCTTGGGCGACTAGTTGGGCAACTGGGCAGCAACTTCAAGGTTCGGCGGAGCATTCTTCAATGGTTTCTTCTTATCCCTAAGTCGAAACTCTAGCTATTTGTGCATGCCTTGATAATACATCCTCGCGTGAATCAAGGGTGAACAACAACCAATCTTGCGCTCCTTCTTAGCCGTTGAAATCCTTAACTTATTCCTAAGCCGGATTAATCTTCACCATCATTGATTGAATAAAGATCATATTCATTCGTTTCTTGAATCTAACTCCCGATATTAGATAAATGGATGAAATCACGAGATCCTCTCCCAATTCACTCGCAAAACAATAATAATAATCAAGAATGAATAAACCTTGAAATAGAAAAGTGCAAACTCTTATTACCTAAACAAAAACCAATAGTTTCTCACAACCACAAAAACACAATAACCATAGCCAAGTAAATTTAGTTCATGGCTAGGTTCCAAAGAAACACAAGATAAACAATCCCTAGCATGAACCCAATCGAACAAGGAAGAAAAGATGAAGCTTGTCTAAAAAAATTCCTTGCCCTAGATGCTTGCCAAAAATTCCCCTTGCTTCCTCTCTCTTGGAGTTGTCGAAATTCCCTCTTGCTCTCCCCTCTTGATCTTGTCGAAATCTCCTTGGTATTTATAGGGCTAGGCCAAAGTCCTTCTTTGAGGAGGAGTTTGAGTTGGAATTAAATTATCTTTAAAGAATATAATTCTTTATTATAATTTTATTCCTATTAGAACTTCTCCTATCCTCTTGGAATTTAATTCTTCTTTAATCTCTGCATGGCAATCAAATTCCTTTGGGCTTGGGCCTTGCTCCATGTCATCTTGGGCTTGTAAAATCATGAATTTCGACATCCCTATTGTATTTTGTCTTTGTCGACAAATGCCATGGCAACTGCTCTTGCGTCTCCTTCATGCATTGCCCTGGCAACTAGCTCAGCATTGCTTTGGCAAGTGATCCTGCACATACACACACAAAAACACACCAAAGCAGCATCTATTTCCACAAAAATCACCAAGTTATGTAATCAAGCTCAACAATTGAAGGAAACATGGATTAATGCATGAATGGCTAACTATGCAACTAATATGAGCCTAAGTCTAACAATAATATGAGTAAAAAGGTAAGAAAAATAGTACTTTTGAACACTTATCACACCCCAAACTCGAACTATTGCTTGTCCTCAAGCAATGCAAACTCATAATTACCGCCAAGACTTCAAATTTTCACAAACTTAGCTTTGAACTTGATTTCAATTCTCTCTGAACCAGGGCACAAAGTATGATTGGCTTTTTATTTTTCGGAAAACTGAGGAGTTACTCGGAATCAAACTATAATGCTTGTGAGTGTGTGCGGAGTTGTGTGCGAGTTGATTTTTCGGATTCTATGCAAACAATCGGTTTTCAAATTACTTCATTGGGTTCTTTTTTAACATGTTTTAACTAGAGCCAATTTCGGGCACCTCTAGTGTTTTATTTTTAGTTTTCTTAAGTTAATTTAATCGACTAGAGCCGGTTTCGGGCACCTCTAGTTAAAAAAAAAATTTAACGCCTCCTAGAGCCAGTTTCGGGCACCTCTAGTGATCAATTTTTTTTTAGCATATGCTAGAGCCAATTTCGGGCACCTCTAGCATTCATCCAATTTTTATTTTAATACCCCAATTAGTTAATTATCAACCTAATTTACTAGAACTCCTTAAATCAATCAAACCACAACAGTGTTTCATCAAATTTAGCATCATAGTAAAATTCTAAGTTTTTCCATGGTTATCCTAGAATAAAAATTCTATCAATTAAGTACATTGGTAAAGTCATCATTGAATCTTCATCAAATCTAAGCAATTCTTGTTCCAATTAAAGGCATGGCAAGCAATTTATGTATCCTAAATTCTATCAATTGAGGCATTGTCCTCAATGCATGCATAAGAATAACGAAAAATAACAATAAAAATGCATACGAGGACTTACTCCGAGAGTTAGTCATCGTAGATGATTAGTTTCCTTCTAGTTGGCGTCTTGATTTTCTTGCTTGAACGCGATGGTTGTTTTCTTGTTGCCGGGATGTCTTTAGCTTTGGTTGCCGTGGCATCTTCAGGGTTGGTTGCCGTGGCATCAGCTTGTGCATGCATGAAGTAAGTTGCCGCAACATCTTCTTCATTGGTTGCCGGGGCAAGGATCTTGGCAGTAAATTTCCTTAGCATAGTAGTTGTGAGTCTTGTTGTGAAAAAGAAAATAAAGAAAACCTGAAAACTAAAGATAATGAAGAAAAAAAAATAAAATATCTCCTAAAAATAAAAAGAAAAAGGAAATACTGAGAGGAGAGCATGCTCATGTATCTCCTAAGTTGACCACTTCCTTGTTACGTTCCACATGGGCACCATTGTAGTGCTTCAATCTTTGTCCATTAACTTTGAATTCATGATTGTCAGAGATGGACTTGATTATTACGGCACCATGAGAGAATGGTTTGACGACTTCGAATGGTCCCGACCATCTTGATTTCAGCTTTCCCGGGAAAAGTTTTAGCTGAGAATTGAATAGGAGAACTAGTTGCCCTGGCGTGAATTGCCGTGGCAATAGTTTCTTGTCGTGCCATCGCTTTGTTTTCTCCTTGTAGATTCGTGCATTGTTATAGGCGAGTGCACGAAATTCTTCTATCTCATTGAGATCCATCAAGCGCTTTTGTCCGCACTTTCCCAATCCATATTCACGGTCTTGATTGCCCAAGCGCCTTGTGCTTGATTTCCACCGGTAGATGACATGTTTTACCATAGACAAGCCGGAAGGGGACATACCTAATGGTGTTTTGAATGCGGTGCGATATGCCCAAAGTCGTCATCTAGTCTTAATGACCAATCCTTCCTTGAGGGATTTACAACTTTCTCGAGTATTCCTTCAACTCCCGGTTGGAAATTTCGCTTGCCCGTTGGTTTGTGGGTGATATGCCGTGGCGATCTTGTGTGATATGCCAAGCGTTGCAACATCTTGGCAATTAGTCATTGTCAAAATGCTTGCCCCGTCGCTGATAATTGCTCTCGGCATCCCAAACCGTGTAAATATGTTTTTCTGCAGGAATCGTTGCACGGTCTTGGAATCGTCGTTGGGAACTGCAGCTGCCTCTACCCATTTAGACACATAGTCGACGGCGAGTAAGATGTAGAGGTTGCCGAATGAAGATGGGAAAGGTCCCATAAAATCGATCCCCCATACATCGAAGCAGTTCTACCTCGATGATGTTCGGAGTGGCATCATGTCGTCGTCTAGAGATATTGCCCGTCCCTCCGCAACGATCACATTGCTTGTAAAAGTCTTGGGCATCTTTGTACAATGTTGGCCAATACAAACCGGATTGCAAGACTTTGGCCGCGGTACGAGTTCCTCCAAAATGTCCTCCATAGGGTGAAGAATGGCATTGCCGGAGTACATTCTGTTGCTCTTCTTGAGGACACATCGCTTATAACTGATCTGCATATTGTTTAAACAAAAGAGGCTCGTCCCAAAAGTAATGCTTAGCATCATGGCGGAACCGCTTCTTCCCTTGGTGAGTAATGCCATACGGAAAAATACCACAAACAAGGAAGTTAACTAAATCTGCGTATTGGGTATTCTTTGAGGCATGTCTTTGCCGTAGTGTCTGCTCCCAAAATTGCCGAGGCGTGTCGTCAAAAGACCGCTGCGCGTCGTCGAGTTGCCGAGGCGTGTGCTTCCATGGTTGCCGAGGCGTCATGGGCTGTCGAGGCGTCAAGGGTTACCGAGGCGATTAGAATTTGTTCATCCAGAATGCATCGCATATCTCTAGATCGCGTCCTCTTCCCCCTATTGCGTTCCAAACGTGATAAGTGATCGCCACTTGATTTTCTGTTCCTTTCTGTCCTTAATTTCAATATCAAATTCTTGTAAAAGTAATATCCAACGAATCAAACGAGGTTTAGCATCCTTTTTAGCAAATAAGTATTTGATTGCCGAATGGTCCGTATGAACAATTACCTTTGTACCAATTAAATAGGATCGGAACTTGTCAAATGCGAAAACTACAGCTAGTAACTCTTTCTCTGTTGTTGTGTAATTCACTTGAGCATCGTTAAGAGTTTTACTAGCGTAGTATATCACATGGAAGGTCTTTACGTGCGTTGGCCTAGGATTTGCTCCTACCGCGAAATCACTTGCATCACACATGAGCTCAAAAGGTAGCGTCCAACTGGTGGAACAACAATGGGTGCGAGGCAAGCTTTTTCTTTAGGGTTTGAATGCTTGAGTGCAAGAATCATCAAAATCGAAGACTTTATCTGTTCAAGCAGATTACACAAAGGTTTAGTGATTTTAGAAAAATTATGAATGAACCTCTGTAAAAAAACCGCATGTCCGAGAAAACTTCGAATTCCTTTAACCGAATTTGGTGGGGGTAATCTCTCGATCACATCCACCTTGGCTTTGTCTACTTCAATTCCCTTGGATGAAATCTTATGGCCGAGCACTATTCCTTCATCTACCATAAAGTGGCATTTCTCCCAATTGAGGACTAAATCTGTTTCTTCGCATCTTGCCAACACCCTCTCTAAATTGCCGAGACAGCCGTCGAAGTCATTACCAAAAACCGAAAAATCATCCATGAAGATCTCAAGGAAGTCTTCGACCATGTATGAAAAGAGCGCCATCATGCATCTTTGGAAGGTTGCCGGGGCGTTACATAATCCGAACGGCATCCTTCGGAAGGCATAAGTACCGTATGGGCATGTGAAGGTTGTCTTTTCTTGATCTTCTGGTGCTATGGCAATCTGATTGTAACCTGAATAACCATCAAGAAAACAAGTAAAAGGGTTTACCCGCAAGGCGGTCAAGCATTTGATCAATAAAGGGTAATGGGAAGTGATCTTTCCTAGTGGCTTTGTTTAGCTTTCGATAGTCCATACAAACCCTCCAACCGGTCACGATCTGGTTGGGATAAGTTCATTATTTTCATTGCTTACCACTTTGTTATACCTCCTTTTTCGGTACACATTGTACCGGACTTACCCACGTACTATCGGAGATAGGGTATATAATGCCGGCGTCAAGCCACTTGATGATTTCTTTCATTACAACCCCTTTCATGGCATGATTCAGTCTCCTCCGGGCCTCAATTGAAGGTTTGTGGTCATCTTCCAACAAGATCTTGTGCATGCACACCGTAGGGCTAATTCCCTTCAAGTCGGCAATTGTCCACCCTATTGCCTTTTTTATGTAGCTTCAACATGTTGATCAGCTTCTTTTCTGCTCAGGCTGTAACTTAGAAGAAATAATTACAGGTAATGTATTATCGGTCCCTAAGTATACATATTTGAGTTGCTCGCAATTGTTTCAACTCAAGAATTGGTGGATTTTCGATAGAGGGTTTTTCGATCTTACCTTCCTTACGAGTAGTCCAGTGGTTCAAAGTATGTACCTGGTCGATTGACTAGCCAATTTGCCTCTTGGTTGTTCCTCATCGACCGCTCTTCATACTCCTCGGGTTCCTCTTGATCGGCAATGTAGTTGCCGAGGCAACTAAATTCCTCATCGGTTAAACTCTGCCGTGGCATGAAGTAGTTGGCATTCTTCTAGATCATCGGCATGCCTTAGTGTTTGGAACACATTTAGTTTTACCTGCTGGTCATTCACCCTCATTGTGAGTTCTCCCTTTTCAACATCAATCAAAGTTCTCCCTGCCGCTAGGAATGGTCTTCCGAGAATGATAGGCGCATGCTCATCCGCTTCACAATCCAAAACAATAAAGTCAGTGGGAAAAATAAATTTATCAACTTTTACCAAGATGTCCTCGATTTTTCCCTCCGGATGCACATAGGATCTGTCATTAGTCAGTAGCATAAGCTGTTGTAGGTCTTGCCTTCCCGATTCCTAGTTTCGGAAAACCGATTTAGGCATCAAGTTTATGCTAGCCCCTAGGTCGCATAGTGCTTTCCCGACATAGTGATTTCCAATAGACAGGGTATTGTGAAACTTCCGGGATCCTTCAACTTGGGCGGCATACGATTGTGCAACATTGCCATGCATCCCCTGTTTGCGGCAATTGTTTCAAACTCTCATAGCCTTGTTCTCTTGGACACAATGTCTTTAAGAAACTTGGCATAGTTTGGCATTTGTTCAATTGCTTCCACCAATGGCAAGTTGATGTGGACTTGCTTTAGGATATCAAGAAACTTCTTGAATTGGTATTCTTGCTTTTGTCGCTTCAACCTTTGTGGGAATGGTGGTGGAAGTCGGATATCTTCGATCTTTTCATTGGTTTGAAACCTGATTGACGGCATTATAGGGACATCCGGAGTTGCCGCGCGTTACCAACTGGGGTTGCCGAGGCGTGCTTATCGCAAGTTGCCCGATCGTCATCGGTTGCCGAGGCATGCTTATTGCCGGTTGCCGCAGCAATTCCTGGTTCAGCATCTGAGACTTTACCGCTAGGTTCGTCTTGATCTTTTTGTGGAGTTTTGTTTGACGAGCGGGTTTGAACCTCTCTAAGTTGTTGGCCACTTCTGGTGGTGATTGCCTTACATTGGTCATGGCGAGTTCCTCTTGCGACTTGTATCGCTTAGGTAAACCTCCTTGTGGTCTAGTGTTGATTTTGAGTAAACTGTCCGACTTGATTTTCCAATGATTTGATTTTTGCCTCTTGGTTTTGCAATCTCATCTCGATCTGTTAATAAAAGCATCAGTTCTTTTTATGAAATTACTATTCTCAGCCATATAAGATTCAGTTTTCATCATAAAAGCATTTAGAGAATTTTCCAAAGAACTAGATGTTGTCGGTTGTTCTTTGCGGCATCCGTTGCCGTGGCATATTCTCGGGCTGGAACCCGATGCTTGTGCATTCGATTGTTCTGGTTTAGAGCATTGTTGGGATTACTCCATGAAAAATTCGGTGCTTCTTCCAAGCTGGATTGTATGTATTTGACATCATGTTGTTGCCCGATTGTAATTCCCCACATAGAAGCTAGATTCGGATTCTGCATACATTGGAAGAATTATGGTTATCACCACATAACTCACAAAAAAATCCATTACCTTGACTTCATGTGTGTTGTTTGGTTTTTGCATGTTCGGACCATCTTGGTTAAAGCGCCAATTGTGCCGAAATTGAATATGATGATCCTAGTTCATGTATTGTGGCTTGGCGTCTAACTCCTCCTCTTCTAGTAGATGGGAATTGATAATCATTCTTGGCCAGCCTGTTTAAAATTTGCATTGCTTCTTCCGGTGACTTATCTAGGAGTATGCCGTTTGCCGAGGCGTCTAGCATCATCCTTGTTGGTGTATTCACGGCATTGTAAAACATTGTCACTTGAGTCCACACCGAATCCGTGTAGAGGGCATTTGTGTAGAAGTTCTCTATATCGCTCCCAAGCCTCGTATGGGATTCATCATCCGCTGCCGAAAAGAAGTAATGTCGTTACGAAGCTTATCGATTAAATTTGTAGGATTAAATCTAGCAAGGAAATCACGACAAAGATCAGTCCAAGATGCTATGGATCCCAGAATGCTATTTAGCCATGCTTTCGCCCTATCCCTCGGTGAATAGGGGAATAATCTTAATCGTAAGACATCGGGGTGACTCGTGTATCTTGAACGAGTTGCAAATCTCGAGGAAAGATTTCAGATGTTGTCATGCATCTTGATTCTTTGAGCCGCCAAATTGACCTATTGTGTTGATCATATTAAACATTACCGGTTTCAACTCAAAGTGGTCGGCTTCAATTTCGGATACGACAACTCTCGGGTTAAGTCCATCAAGATCTTCTTCAAGATAGTCTCGAATAGTTACATTTCGTGCAAGAATCACTCCTCCTCGCTCGAACATCTTGATTAATATTGCCGTCTTGATTTGCCATTGCTTCTCTTATCCTTCGTCTAAGTCTTTGTAAGGTTCGTTCGATTTCTGGATCAAAGGGATATTCTGGTGAAGTCGGTCTCGCCCTGGTCATATACCAATGCAAAACCAAAGTTTGTTAGCCCTTTGAATTTTAAACAAGAAAAATAAAAAGAAAGTGCAAGAAAGTAAAAACAAAGTCGCTATTGCCAATCCCCGGCAACGGCGCCAAAAACTTGTTGCGCGTAATAAGTGCTACGCAATTGTGCAAGTATACACGTCGCAAGTTATAGTATAAAAGATATCGTCTCCACAGGGATTGGTGCCACTTCAAGAATCTAGTCTCTTGCACTGTAAAAAGTAAAAACACAAGTAATAGATTATAGAAGTTTTAACTAATCTAAAAGGCAAATAAGTAAAAGAAAAGATGAATTCAATTGAGAGAGATAGGCTAGGTTATCGTGAGTTGAGGTGTGATAGCCGATTGGATTGTCTTGGTAAAAGAGTGCACGGCAACTTTCGGTTGCCGTGGCAACTTGCACGACGGGGTTGCCGTAGCAACTAATTGATGGTTGCTTGGGCGACTAGTTGGGCAACCGCTGGGCGATCGGGCAGCAACTTCAAGGTTCGGCGGAGCGTTCTTCAATGGTTTCTTCTTATCCCTAAGTCGAAACTCTAGCTATTTGTGCATGCCTTGATAATACATCCTGCGTGAATCAAGGGTGAACAACAACCAATCTTGCGCTCCTCTTAGCCGTTGAAATCCTTAACTTATTCCTAAGCGGATTAATCTTCACCATCATTGGATTGAATAAAGATCATATTCATTCGTTTCTTGAATCTAACTCTCCCGATATTAGATAAATGGATGAAATCACGAGATCCTCTCCCAATTCACTCGCAAACAATAATAATAATCAAGAATGAATAAACCTTGAAATAGAAAAGTGCAAACTCTTATTACCTAAACAAAAACCAATAGTTTCTCACAACCACAAAACACAATAACCATAGCCAAGTAAATTTAGTTCATGGCTAGGTTCCAAAGAAACACAAGATAAACAATCCCTAGCATGAACCCAATCGAACAAGGAAGAAAAGATGAAGCTTGTCGAAAATTCCTTGCCCTAGATGCTTGCCAAAAATTCCCCTTGCTTCCTCTCTTGGAGTTGTCGAAATTCCCTCTTGCTCTCCCCTCTTGATCTTGTCGAAATCTCCTTGGTATTTATAGGGCTAGGCCAAAGTCCTTCTTTGAGGAGGAGTTTGAGTTGGAATTAAATTATCTTTAAAGAATATAATTCTTTATTATAATTTTATTCCTATTAGAACTTCTCCTATCCTCTTGGAATTTAATTCTTCTTTAATCTCTGCATGGCAATCAAATTCCTTTGGGCTTGGGCCTTGCTCCATGTCATCTTGGGCTTGTAAAATCATGAATTTCGACATCCCTATTGTATTTTGTCTTTGTCGACAAATGCCATGGCAACTGGCTCGGCGTCTCCTTCATGCATTGCCCTGGCAACTAGCTCAGCATTGCTTTGGCAAGTGATCCTGCACATACACACACAAAAACACACCAAAGCAGCATCTATTTCCACAAAAATCACCAAGTTATGTAATCAAGCTCAACAATTGAAGGAAACATGGATTAATGCATGAATGGCTAACTATGCAACTAATATGAGCCTAAATCTAACAATAATATGAGTAAAAAGGGTAAGAAAAATAGTACTTTTGAACACTTATCAGGCACCAACCCTATGGAGGCGATATCTTTTATACTATAACTTGCAACGTGTATACTTGCACAATTGCGTATCACTTATTACGTGCAACAATGACCATGATAGATATTTGGGAATTGTGCTTCAGACGTTGCTGGTTAATCAGCTTTATGCCAAGCTAAGAAAGTGTGAGTTTTGGCTTAGGAAAGTTGTTTTCCTTTTGCATGTGGTGTCAGCCGAGGGAATTCATGTTGATCCACTCAAGATTAAGGTTGTGAGGAGTTAGAAAGTTCCTAAATTGGTGACAGAAGTTCAGAGTTTCCTTAGGTTGGTCGGTTATTACCGTAGGTTCATGGAAGGGTTCTCCAGTTTGGCTGCTCCTTTGACCAAGTTGTTGCAGAAGAATGTTTATTTTGAGTGGACGGAGGATAGGCAACGAGCTTTTGAAAGGTTGAAGGAAGCTTTGACGCGAGCTCCAATCTTGGTTCAGCCTGAATCAGGAAAAGAGTTTGTTGTTTATAGTGATGCGTCTTATGTTGGGCTTTGTTGCGTGTTGATGCGTGAGGGTAAGGTAGTTGCGTATGCATTTAGACAATTGAAGGTGCATGAACGTAATATCCCTACTCATGATCTTAATCTTTCCGCAGTTGTGTTTGCTTTAAAAATCTGGAGGCATTACCTTTACGGTGAGAAGTGTGTGATTTATACGGATTATAAGAGTTTAAAGTATCTAATGCCGCAGAATAAGTTAAATCTTTGGCAACGAAAATGGTTGGAGTTGCTTAAAGATTATGATCTGTCTATTGAGTATCACCCAGGTAAAGCTAACGTTGTAGCTGATGCTTTGAGTAGGAAAGCGGCTGTAGAGTTGAGAGCTATGTTTGCTCGGTTGAGTGTGAAGGGTGATTGTGGGCTATGTTTGGTGCCACATGTGAAGGATATCATGGATGGGAATCCTAAAGATTTTTATTTTAGCGATGGTGGAGTTTTGTGTTTCAAGGGTCGAATTGTGGTGTCTGAAGATGAAATGTTAAGGTATACCATTCTGACCGAAGCGCATGCTAGTCCTTTTGCTATGCATCCTGGTAGTACAATGATGTATCGAGGGTTGAAGGAAGGGTACTATTGGGTTGGTTTAAAGAAGGATATGGCTGAGTTTGTGGCAAGATGTATGGTGTTTCAGCGAGTGAAAGTTGAGCATCAGTTTCCTTTCGGGTTGCTGCAACCGTTGAGGATACCGAAATAGAAGTGGGAAAGAATCACCATGAATTTTGTGACGGGGTTACCTTTGACACTGACCAAAAAATATTTCATTTGGGTTATTTTTGATCAATTTACGAAGTGTGCATATTTTGTGGCAGTACATACGATGTATACCTTGGATAGGTGTGTCGATCTGTACATATCTGAGATTTTACGTTTGTACGAGGTGCCCAAATCCATAGTTTCAAATAGGGATTTGTGTTTTACAGTAAGGTTTTCGGTGTGCTTGCATCGTGCTCTGGGAACTCAACTGAATTTTAGTACTTCGTATCATCCTCAGACGAATGGTCAGTCGAAACGTGTGATACAGGTTTTGGAGGATATGTTGAGATATTGTATCATTGAGTTCCAGGGAAAGTGGGAAAAGCAGTTGCCTTTGGTGGAGTTTTCTTATAATAACAGTTATCAGGCTAGTATTCAGATGGCACCTTACGAGGTGTTGTATGGTAGAAAGTGTCGTACACACGTGTGTTGGACTGAAGTTAAAGAAAATCACATTCCCATGCCTGATGTGTTGAAAGGAAGCAATGAGAAAGTGAAGTTGGTTTGTGAGAGCTTGAAAGCGGTTGTGAATCGTCAGAAATCTACGCAGAATTGAAGCGTAGAGATGTAGAGTATGTTGTTGGTGATCGAGTGTTTTTGAAGGTGTCACCTTGGAAGAAGGTGATGTGTTTTGGGCAGAAAGGAAAGCTTACCCCGAGGTTTATTGAACCATACGAGATCGTTGAGCATGTGGGTCTTGTTGCTTATCGATTGAGGTTACCTCCTGAGTTGGAAAAGATTCATGATGTGTTTCATGTGTCGATGTTGCTGAGGTATCGGTCAGATCCGTCGCATGTTATGCCAGTGAAGGATATTGAGTTAAGGCCAGATTTATCTTATGATGAGGAACCAGTAGAGATTCTTGACACCAGCAGTAAGGTTCTGCGTGGCAAGACGGTTGAGCTTGTTAAGGTGTTGTGGAGGCACCGCGGAGTTGAGGATGCCATGTGGGAACGCAAGGCGGACATGTTGTTACAGTTTCCGCATTTGTTTCCTCCATGTAAATTTCGAGGATGAAATTTCTTAAGTGGGGGAGAGTTGTAATGCCTCAATTTTTGGGCCTAGCGGTTTTGAGGTTTATTAGACGGTTTAGTGGACCGGGTTAGGGATTCGAGTCAGATTCGGGAGTAAATATTTTTTTGGTGAGATAAAAGTATGGAAAAATGGTTAAAAAGCATATTAAAATATATGATTAATATTGGTGGAATCAATTTTGGAAAATGAGATTTGGAAGGGTGACATTTTGGTTACCTACCAAAATGTAATTTTTGAAAACAGTTTTTAAAGGTGACTAAATTGAAATGGGTGAAATTCTTAGAATCCTAAAGGATATATTTTACCAAGTGTTTGCTGGTGATTTCTCCCTTCAATTGAGTTATTTTAACATGTTTTTTAAAAGATAATTAAAAGGGATTTTGGATATTAAAGTTAGTTATCATTTTAAAGAAATTTGACTTAACTTTTCTCTCCACTTCTTTTCTGCCAAGCACTCTTGTTTTCATCAAAATCCAGTGGTGAGGGATCTTTTTACTTGGATTCTTGATTTGTAATTGATTCTTTAACTTTGATTTACAAAACCTCATTGGAATCTTGTGTTTTTCTAGCTTTAATCTACCAATTGAGGGAGAAATCACACAATAGAGTTAAGGTTCGTTCTCCTCCTCTATTGATGGTTCTTTATTGATACTCCCAAGTATTTGATCCTTGATTTATGATTTATAATTTGATTTTATGTCTTTATAATGAATAATTGATTTAATTGGGTTTAATTGATGAAAAAGTGAAAGATCCGTATTGGATCCTTTTTTCAGTGTTGAGGATTGATTTTAAACATATTTTAGATGTATTATATGTTGATAAGTCGTTTTTAATAATGGAATCACGAAACCCTTGAATCTCTAATTGTTTAGGTCGTTAGAATTGTGTTTTTGTGGAGTTGTGGTGGCTGTTTAGTTGCTAGAAGGATTTGGATGCATTAATATTGTTTTTAGGTGTTAATTGGTGATAATGTAAGCGTTAGATTGTGGTTGGGTTGTGTTTGGAAAGGGTTAGATGATGATTTCGGTTGTTGTGGTTGGGAATTGTGAAAAGATTATGGAAGTCCGTGAGGAATTGTTGTTACAGTGTTTTGAATGCATTGAGATGCATTAATCCTCTTTTGTAATGTGGTTAAAACAGGGGAGGTCGATCCAGAAGTGATCGGTGAAGCTTTGGAGACTTTGGACGCTTAATTTCGCGTTGGCAAATTGAGGTTTCGCGTATCGGTGAGTGAGAACGTGGATTCCATCTTTGGAATATTTAAAAAAAGATTTATGGGAGTTTAAATTGAGCTTGAAACACTGGTTTAAACTCGGAAGTAAGTATAGCGTGGTTTTCTCTCTCAGCCGTGCTATTATGAAATTGTTTTATGCACTTGTTTTGATTTACATTATACCTACTGTTTAAGCATGTTATAAAGTATGTGAGATACTATTTTTGATCATGAAATGATGATGGATGCATGTGGTAAATGATCCATGTAAGTATATGGTTTATACTTGTGTTTTAAGCATGTGTTGTTGCTTGGAAAATGGTTTGGTCTAATGCTTGTAAAAACAATGAGGTAAATGGTAAATGGTGAATTATATTGTTTGTCAAGTGATATGATTTTAAAAATTGTTAGCGGATATATTTGGCCAGCCATAAGATTGATAGTGCACTATAATAAGTCGCCTTGGATGTCGAGGGGTTTATACGGTGTACCAAATACTCCATCCAAGTACCCTAACGGTTGAGGGTTATATGGTACCGAAAACTCCCGATAGTGGGTTAAGCATCTAACCAATGAGGGGTTGTGATAGTACCCAGTTGTTATTGTACAACGATTGTGATTGTATCGCTATTCCGGTTGAGATGGCTTGGAGTGTTAGGAGGACACTTGTTGAATCCATGTATCCGATGAACTCTTTTGGTTAATGGAACTTGGTTAATGATCACTTGTAAGCCAATATAATTGTTAATGTATCATTGAAAGGTTTATGTTGTATAATGTGATTTATACATGTTTACCCTTTAAGCTTTGCATATGGTTGTTATGCATGAGAAGGCTTAAATTGAGGTTTAGCAATGGGATTTGCTATTGGTTAATGATACATGTTGCAAATGGGTTAATATGCTGGTTTTTAAGGATGTTAAGTGTGTGGTTTTCAAGGCATGATAATGTTTTAAATGATGTTTAAAAGATGATTGAAATGGGATTTCAATGTGTTGTTGAGAAATGGTTTTAATGCACTGATGGTGTGTTGTTTTTGAGCACTCCTCATTAAG
This sequence comes from Hibiscus mutabilis, assembly GCA_019671005.1. Taxonomy (NCBI): domain Eukaryota; kingdom Viridiplantae; phylum Streptophyta; class Magnoliopsida; order Malvales; family Malvaceae; genus Hibiscus; species Hibiscus mutabilis. The sequence goes on along the minus strand of CM033737.1, from coordinate 9,056,560 downwards.
CCTAATGTGCTTACGCTCTCTTTGTCCATCAATGCAGAAAATTAAAGGCTTTGAAGGCAGCGGGAAGCAAGGGATCACAAGAAGACTTGGTATCAAAAGTATGTTTTTGAATTAGACTATAAGTAAGAAGGGCAATGAGGATTCTGTTGTTGTCTTGGGTTGTAAAAGGCCATTCTGGATTGGTTGTGACGATGGATTGAGATTTCATGTTTTGCTTGCTTTGGTTTTTAGGATGCATGCCTCTAGATTTACATTTGAAGTATGTTGTTATGAATTGATGCTGAAACTAGGTATTTTTGATGTGGTTTAACCCTTGAATATGTTGGATGTTTGCTGGAAGCATGTTAGGGTGTTTCGGTATGTTGGAAAGCATGTTAAACCAGCAAAAGAGGACACTACAGGTCCAGGCGTACCGGTACGGGTGTCTCTATTTCGGTACGAGTAAGCCATTTCAGGCTTAGCGTATCAGTACATGGGCAACTGTTTCGGTACGGGCCAAGGCAAAATTGGCTAGTGTTTTGGTACTTGGGAAGGTGTTTTGACACGATACAATGACTTTTTGAAGTGCGTTTCGATACGCATAGGCGTATCAGAATGAAAATTAGCTACTGAAATTCTGGAGGTTGAAATAATGAAGGCGTATCGAAACACCCCTTGCCCGTACCGATACGGTGGCAGTTAAATTAGTTATTTGGAATTTTCTGAAGATCTAGTTTCTTACGCTTTAGTCCCTGAATGTTGTGGATGCAATTGAATGAGTATGAATGACCTTCTTGAGCTGATTTTTGACATGTAAGCATGAAACCTTCTTAATTAAAGGTTGATAAAATAAAAATGAGCTAAGTCCCTATAGTTTTCCAAAATTGCAATTTGGTCCCTAAACTGCAATCGTGTTCATTTGGATGTCAATTTGATGCCCGTTTGAGTTGAGTTTTCACCTGTGATCAGTATGTACATGTAGAATAATAATTGTGCATCTAGACAAGATAAAAGAAAAAAAATGGACGAGTTTTAGGTTTTATCTTCACGGTTTACTTTGGTAAACCTAATATAGCTCGTTCAGTTCGGTCTTGCGACTAGGCTGGGTCGAAGGGGTTACAGTCTATGGCACGGGTAATCTATTTAATTAATTAAACTAATTTATATATTTATTCTTGTTCATTATATTTTTTAGCATATTTATCTATTCATGCATTATCTATTGTTGTATTAGTTAGTTCTCAAAATCTCAGTATTCCTATTAGGAGTGTCGTCCTGGGTCTTCGGGCATCATATTCTTTGTCTACCGTAGATTGCGAGGCTTTTATATTCAAATCGTATGATCATGCATTCATGCATTTTTAGGGATTAAACATTAAATTAAACCGAATTCAAATTTGTCTTGGTAAATACGATACGAACCCTTAGGTATCGATTTTAGGCGTGGCGGGGGTGCGAACCCTTCCCCACACATAACCGGCTCCCTAACCCATTTAAAATTTTGGTTTTATTTTTTGGTGCCTAGTCTACCTTATCCAAGTGACCGGCGGTGACTCCTCAAAATTTATTTCAAAATCAAATCCGTTCTTCCAAGTGACACTATAATTTTTTTTAATTTTTTAGTCGCTATAGCATGGTGAATCCGCTGGGAATAATTTTTTATCAAAAAAAATAGAGTCAAGCCTTAGGTTTGTATCACGTTTACCAAGAAAAATTAAAATTTGGTCTAATTTAATTTTTAATCCATATCATTGTTTGTTTATTGCTTTTATTTGCACAGTGTTTGTTATATATTGTCATCATGCATGAGCTATCCGGGATCTATGACTGCTAAGTGGGAGTGATTACTTTGTCTCGTGGAGTCTTCACCTCTGTATGGCATTGTAATTCACTTTCGGGGTACCAACCTTATATTTCGTGGGGTTTTCATCTCTGTATGGTATAAAGGGAAGTATCATCCCAAATCGATGTCCTAGCGACAGTTCGAGTACTATTTTTCTCCAGATCCTAACCGCATATAGGGTCCATAGAGCCCACCTTTTAGAGTTTATATCGATACTCTCCCCGTTTAGCAGTAACCCTATTAGGCCTTGCTTGCTTATTTTATGCCTTTGTTTGCTATTTATATGCCATGTAAATATTCTAACCGCTTCAATTTTGAGTTTTACCACTATTTCATTCAATTTAATCTATCCATTTGATTATCTTCACCGTACTAACCCAATTGTTTTGGTGTTTGTTTTTTACATCACGTAGGCATTTAACATTAATTTTATTCCTTTGCATCACAATTACATGACATTATCATGACACATATCAATCATTTTTTTAACAGCACCAACATAAAGTGTTGATTCACGATTGGTTCCTGGTTGGAGAAAGGTTCATAATCGGGAGAAAATCTAGTACTTTCGCATTCGAGATATGCATCTTACATCTACATGCATTTTGAAACTGGTCCTTGGGATGTCTCGTACCAGTAATGCCAAATAAAGCAAAAGATCGGGCGATCTTAACACCTTACTGAACCACAAAAAGAACTCAGTCTGGAGTTATTTCCAAAAAGTGTCATTCAGGTTCATACGTACGTCACGCTTCTACAAGACCCACTCTAGAGGTATTTTCAGAAGCATCCTTCGCCTTTTGCGGACATCATACCTCCGTAAGAGCCAAACCACACATATCCTGTAACACCCTCAACGTATATTTGATGATTTAATATACATTGAATATGTTACTAAATTTTTTAACTAATTTCTTGACTTGTAAATTTTTTTATACCAAAATTTAATTTGTAGTTTAACCATTTCTCGGTTTTAAATTTAAAACTATGTCTAGCAAACGCAACTAGTTTTGACCCTGAATTGGTTTGTAAAATACATTAAGCAGTTATTAAAATGGAAATATAATTCAAGGTGAAAACTATGTATGTTGCTTAGATCCTTTCTTGTTTTTTTAAAATCACTACGCGATAAATGACCAACTAAGTATAAAACGGTTTAAAGCATATTTGTAAAATTTTGAATTCTTCAAACTAAGTCATGATGCTGGATCATACAGAATATCTACTTATTTAATATCAATACATGCCCCACTAGACTAGGATGTGGTGATACTTACTGTTAGTACAAGCTAACTTGATCCAACAATGTGCAGCTCCTCTTTTGCTATCTAATCCGAAGTACCTACGTGTGATACAAAACACACGTTAAGTACAACTTAGTGAAACATAATCATAATAATATAAACAATAATTATAATAACACAACTCTATAAGATGGAAAATGATTTTCAATTGCAGTTGATATCATTTTATCATATATAGAACTACCTTCCTTATATAGTTCATTTGACTAATATAATCTTCAAATCACAAGATTTGATCTGTCTTACCATTCTTGTGTAGATTAAGCTTTTTATCTTAACTACTTGCATAATTGCATTTCAAATATTATAGCCAAAGTATAAAATCAAGCCATCTGTAATGCAGAATTAGTCATGTATCATGACTATCTTAAGAGTCATGTCATTATTGTTCCATGTTCATCAAGTGCTCACATGCATAAAAATTTCTTCAACATAAACATGCTTTCAATATGATTCATATCATCTATCATTTTTTGTCATAGAATCATGATATCAATGGTTCATTATCATCAAGTAGTCGTGCTTTTATCATGTAATCATTTGCCTATCATATTCTTTAACATAGTCATACTTCATCATGCAATCATTTGCATATCATCATTTTTTTTCATAATTGTTGTTGGCGTAATAAGTGCTACGCAATTGTGCAAGTATACATGTTGCAAGTTATAGTATAAAAGATATCATCTCCACAGGGATTGGTGCCACTTCAAGAATCTAGTCTCTTGCACTGTAAAAAGTAAAAACACAAATAAAGGATTATAGGAGTTTAACTAATAACTAATATAGAAAGTAATAAAGTAAAAGAATAGATGAGATCAAATGAGAGAGAGATAGGCCAGGTTATCGTGAGTTGAGGTGTGATAGCCGATTGGATCGTCTTGGTAAAAGAGTGCACGGGCAACTCAGTTGCCGTGGAAACTTGTACAACGGGGTTACCTTGGCAACTAATCGATGGTTGCTTGGGCAACTACTTGGGCGTCTGGGCAGCAACCTTCAAGGTTCGGCAGAGCGTTCTTCAATGGTTTCTTCTTATCCCTAAGTCGAAACTCTAGCTACTTGTGCATGCCTTGATAATACATCCCTGCGTGAATCAAGGGTGAACAACAACCAACCTTGCGCTCCCCTTAGCCGTTGAAATCCTTGACTTATTTCTAATATGGATTAATCTTCACCATCAATAGATTGAATAAAGATCATATTCATTCGTTTCTTGAATCTAACTCTCCCGATATTAGATAAATAGATGAAGTTACGAGATCCTCTCCCAATTCACTCGCAAACAAGAATAAGAACCAAGAATGAATAAACCTTGAATAGAAAAGTGCAAACTCTTATTACCTAAACAAAATCCAATAGTTTCTCACAACCACAAAACACAATAACCATAGCCAAATAGATTTAGTTCATGACTAGGTTCCAAAGAAACACAAGATAAATAATCCCTAGCATGAAACCAATCGAACAAAAAAGAAAAGTATGAAGAAGGAGGCTGGTCGAAATCCTCCTTGCCCTAGATGCTTGTCGAAAATTCTCTCCTCTTGCCCTCATTGGAGTTGTCGAAATTCCCCTCTCTTGCTCCCCTTTGAAATTGAAGATATGGCTTCTTATTTATAGGGTTAGGTCAAAGTCCTTCTTTGAGGAGGAAGTTAAGTTGGAATTAAATTATCTTTAAAGAATATAATTCTTTATTATAATTATATTCCTACTAGAACTTCTCCTATCTTCTTGGAATTTAATTCTTCTTTAATCTCTTCATGGAAATCAAATTCCTTTAGGATTGGGCTTTGCTCCACGTCATCTTGGGCTTGTCTAGTCATCAATTTCGACTACCATATCACCCTTGCTCTTTGTCGACAATTGCCCTGGCAACTAGCTCGACGTCTCCTTCATGCATTGCCCTGGCAACTAGGTCTAGCCTTGCTTTGGTGAGTGATCCTGCATATACACACAAAACACACCAAAGCAACATCTTTTTCCACAAAAACTACCAAGTTATGTAATCAAGCTCAACGATGGAAGGAAACATGGATTAATGCATGAATGGCTAATTATGCAACTAATATGAGCCTAAGTCTAACAATAATATGAGTAAAAAGGGTAAGAAAAATAGTACTTTTGAACACTTATTACACCCCAAACTCGAACTATTGCTTGTCCTCAAGCAATGCAAACTCATAATAACCTACCAAGACTTCAATTTTCACAAACTTAGCTTTGAACCTGATTTCAATTCTCTGAACCGGGGCACAAAGTATGATTGGCTTTTCATTTTTCGGAAAACTTAGGAGTTACTCAGAATCAAACTATAATGCTCGTGAGTGTGTGAAAAGTTGTGTGCAAGTTGATTTTTCGGATTCTATGCAAACAAGAGGTTTTCAAATTACTTCATTGGGTTCTTTTTAACATGTTTTAACTAGATCCAGTTTTGGGCACCTCTAGTGTTTTGTTTTTAGTTTTCTTAAGTTAATTTATTCGACTAGAGCCGGTTTCGGGCACCTCTAGCGAAAAGTATTTTTTTAGCACATACTAGAGTCATTTTCGGGCACCTCTAGTGATAAATTTTTAGCACATGCTAGAGCCAATTTCGGGCACCTCTAGCATTCATCCAATTTTTATTCTAATCCCCCAATTTCTTTAATTATCAACCTAAGTTCACTAGAATTCTAAATCAATCAAACCACAACAGTGTTTCATCAAATTTAGCATCGTAGTAAAATTCTAAGTTTTTCCATGGTTATCCTAAAATAAAAATTCTATCAATTAAGTGCATTGGCAAAGTCATCATTGGATATTCATCAAATGTAAGCAATTCTTGTTCCAATTAAAGGCATGGCAAGCAATTTATGTATCCTAAATGTAATACTTAAGATGAATGTAACTAAACATGGTAAATACTAATAACAATCCCCCCCAAACTCGAGTGAGGCATTGTCCTCAATGTATGCACTAAAATAAAAATAACGAAAAATAAAATGCATACGAGGACTTACTCCGAGAGTTCGTCATCGTAGATGATTAGTTTCCTTTTGGTCGGTGTCTTGATTCTCTTGCTTGAACGCGATGGTTGTTTTCTTGTAGCTGGTGGTGGAATCGATCCTCGTACGGGGTTGTCCTCATCGTCCTCTTCATCGGTGTCATTGGCTTTTCACTTGGAGGATTCAATTGGTGCGGTCTTTGTTGGTGCAATGGAGGACTCGTCCGAATCTGAAAAATCAGAAAATGATTCCGTAGGAGTTGATTCGGGCATAGATGCTTTACCTTTGGCTTTTGTAGTGGTTGCCAGGATGTCTTTAGCTTTGGTTGCCATGGCATCTTCAGGGTTGGTTGCCGTGGCAGTAGCTTGTGCAGGCACGATGTAGGTTGCCGCGACATCATCTATTGCGGTTGCCGTGGCAACTTCTTCATTGGTTGCCGGGGTAAGGATTTCGGTAGGAAAGATTGGGAACGACACACGACTGTCCGGGTACTTTTCTAGGATGACTTGGGTGATGGCATTGTTGTGCTCTTTCATGTACCGCATGAACATTAGTTGCCGGTCTTCAATTTGCCTTAGATGGCTTGCCAATGGGTGCAAGAGTGCTTCAAAGTGTCCCGGGGTTGATGGCCGAGTTGCCCGGGTGTTAGGTGCTTGGGCATTAGGGATTACCGGGGCGGCAGGAGTTGCCGCGGCAATTGGAGCCCTTGAAAAATTTCCCGGTGCCTCTCCCATTAGCTTTCAGATTTGTGTTTGATTCCAACCGGATTTTGGTAGGGCCTTTTCATCGGTGGACTCACTTTGGACATGCATCTCCTTGCAAAGATTGGAAATTAAGCAAAGGGAAGAAAAGAGAACCCTTATCTTTTGAGCTACATACAAAAATCTCATCACAAATAATTTTTCCAATGTTAATGATGCGATTATGCAAAATAGAATGTATGAGCAAATGATGTGGTATATCAACGGTTGTATTGTGTGTGGTGGGCATTAAAGAAGTTTTGACAAACTTATTCCATAGTTTTGCCTTAGGTTTAAGCCGAAGGCGATTTACCGTGCCCTTGTATTTACCGTCGTTCCAATGAGTTCCCGGTTGAGTGAGTTCTTGAAGCACCTTGTCGAGTTGCTTGGGAGTGATTTGATCAACGAAGGCTTGATGCTCGTCCTTCTCAATGTAAAGCCCGAAAAAGGTGTTGACGTTTTCGGGACTTATGAGTATGACCTTGTCACGAACAAAAACATAAGGATTATCCGGGTTAGGTGAGTGAACATAGAATTCTCTTACCCATGAGATGTTACCCGGTTCCGGTTGATGGCAAAAGATTTGCCACTTTTGATGTGCAATCCTCTCGAAGATGAATGGTTCAAGGCCGAAATCTTGATGAGAGTTGGAGTATTCAAAGCCTTGTTCTTCATGAATCTTCCGGCTTTCAAACTTGGAGTGAAATCTTTCTTGAACCACCGGTGTAGCAAACTTCTTGTATCTTGGTTCTTTGGAGGAACTTGGATGAACTAAAAATTTAATCTTAGATGCCATAGATGATCTTGGTTGTGAGTTTTGTAAAAACAAATAAAAGAAAAGAAAAGAAACTAAAAAGTTGCAAGATAAAAAGTAGGAATAGGTTAAGGGTGATGGGTTTTATAGAAAAGATAGGTGGTAAATATGGTGGGTGGGATTAGGGGAAAACGAAAAAAAAAGGTTTTGGTTTAGGGAGAGGGTGACAGCAAGGGGGTTTGATTAGGGTAAATTGGAGGCTTTATATAAGCCTTAGATTCAGCCATTAGTTTCCTTGTTGAAGGTGTTTTCCTTCTTGGATTAAAATTCCTTTTTATCTTGAACTCTTTTCCTACAATTCAAAGACAAATCAAATAAGGATTAAAATTAAAGATAAACTAATAAAAGAAAATAAATAAAGATGTGTAATGGGAATCTTAAACTTAAAAATATAAATAAATAAAAAATCTATCCTAAAGAATAATAATCGGAAATTAAAAAATTAGTTCGAAAAATAAAATAAAAATAAAAATTAATCGAAAATAAAAAATAGTAAAAAAAAATAAAATATCAAAGGGAGAGCATGCTCATGCATCTCCTAAGTTGACCACTTCTTTGTTACGTTCCACATGGGCACCATTGCAGTGCTTCAATCTTTGTCCATTAACTTTGAATTCATGGTTGTCAGAGATGGACTTGATTATCACAACACCATGGGAGAATGGTTTGACAACTTCGAATGGTCCCGACCATCTTGATTTCAGCTTTCCCGGGAAAAGTTTTAGCCGAGAATTGAATACGAGAACTAGTTACCCTGGCATGAATTGTCGCGGCAATAGTTTCTTGTCATGCCATTGCTTTGTTTTCTCCTTGTAGATTCGTGCATTGTTATAGGCGAGTGCACAGAATTCTTCTATCTCACTGAGGTCCAACAAACGATTTTGTCCGGCACTTTCCCAATCCATATTCACGGTCTTGATTGCCCAGTATGCCTTGTGTTCGATTTCCAGCGGTAGATGGCATGTTTTGCCATAGACAAGTCGGAAGGGGGACATACCTAAGGGTGTTTTGAATGCAGTGCGATATGCCCAAAGTGCGTCATCTAGTCTTAATGACCAATCCTTCCTAGAGGGATTTACAACTTTCTCGAGTATACCCTTCAATTCCCAGTTGGAAATTTTTGCTTGCCCGTTGGTTTGTGGGTGATATGCCGTGGCCATCTTGTGTGATATGCCGAAGCGTTGCAACATCTTGGCAATTAGTCTGTTGTCAAAATGCTTGCCTTCGTCACTGATAATTGCTCTCGGTATCCCAAACCGTATAAATATGTTTTTCTGCAAGAATCGTTGCACGGTCTTGGAATCGTTGTTGGGAACTGCAGCTGCCTCCACCCATTTAGACACGTAGTCGACGGTAAGTAGAATGTAGAGGTTGCCGAATGAAGATGGGAAAGGTCCCATAAAATCGATCCCCCATACATCGAACAATTCCACCTCGATGATGTTCTGGAGCGGCATCTCATGTCGTCTAGAGATATTGCCCCGTCCTCTGGCAACGATCACATTGCTTGTAAAAGTCTTGGGCATCTTTGTACAATGTTGGCCAATACAAACCGGATTACAAAAATTTGGCCGCGGTACGAGTTCCTCCAAAATGTCCTCCATAGGGTGAAGAATGATATTGCCGGAGTACATTCTGTTGCTCTTCTTCAGGGACACATCGGCGTATAACCTGATCTGCATATTGTTTAAACAAAAGAGGCTCATCCCAAAAGTAATGCTTAGCATCATGGCGAAACCGCTTCTTCCCTTGGTGAGTAATGCCATAAGGTAAAATACCACAATCAAGGAAATTAACTAAATCCGCGTACCAGGGTATTGCCGAGGCTTGTGCTGCCGTGGTGACTGATCCCAAAATTATCGAGGCATGCGCGTCAAAGGCTGTTGCGGCGTCGAGAGTTAACGAGGCGTGCGCGTCTATGGTTGCCGAGGCGTGTGCGTCAAGGGATGTTGTGGCATCGAGAGTTGCTGAGGCGTGCGCGTCCATGGTTGCCAAGGCGTCAAGGGTTGCCGAGGCGTCAAGGGTTGCCGAGGCATGCGTATCCATGGTTGCCGAGGCAACTAAACTTTGTTCATCCGGGAATGCATCGCATATCTCTAGATCCGCGTCCTCCTCTCTATTGCCTTCTTGTGTAGCATCAACATTTTGATCAGCTTCTTTTCCTGGTCAATTGACTAGCCAATTCGCCTTTTCTTGTTGTTCACCATTGACCCGTTCTTCATACTCATCAGGTTCCTCTTGTTTGGCAATGTAGTCGCCGAGGTAACTAAATTTCTCGTTGAAGTTAAACTCTGTCGTGGCATGAAGAAGTTTGCATTCTTCTGGATCATCGACATGCCTTAGTGTTTGGAACACATTTAGTTTAACTTGCTGGCCATTCACCCTCATTGTGAGTTCTCCCTTTTCAACATCGATCAAGGTTCTCCCTATTGCTAGGAATGGTCGCCCGAGAATGATGGGTGCATACTCATCTGCTTCACAATCCAAAACAATAAAGTTAGCGGGAAAAATAAATTTATCAAATTTTACCAGTATGTCCTCGATTTTTCCCTCTGGACGCACATAGGATCTGTCGGCTAGCTGTAGCATAACTGTTGTAGCTCTTACCTTCCCGATTCCTAGTTTCTGGAAAACTGATTTAGACATCAAGTTTATGCTAGCCCCAAGGTCGCATAATGCTTTCCCGACATAGTGGTTTCCAATGGAACAAGGTATTGTGAAACTTTCGGGATCCTTCAACTTGGGTGGCATACGATTTTGCAACATTGCCATGCATTCCTCTGTTGCGGAAACTGTTTCAAACTCTCCTAGCCTTGTTCTCTTGGACACAATGTCTTTAAGAAACTTGGCATAGTTTGGCATTTGTTCAATTGCTTCCACCAATGGCAAGTTGATGCGGACTTGCTTTAGGATATCAAGAAACTTCTTGAATTGGTATTCTTGCTTTTGTCGCTTCAACCTTTGTGGGAATGGTGGTGGAAGTCGGATATCTTCGATTCTTTCATTGGTTTGGAACCTGATTGACGGCATTGCCGGGACAACTGGAGTTGTCGAGGCATTATCAATTGGGGTTGTCGAGGCATGCTTATCACAAGTTGCCGAAGCTTCCTTATCGTCGGTTGCCGAGGCATGTTTATTGCCGGTTGCCGTGGTAATTCATGGTTCAGCATCTGAGGCTTTGCCGCTAGGTTCGTCTTGATCTTTTTGTAGAATTTTGTTTGATGAGCGGGTTTGAGCCTCTCTAAGTTGTTGGCCACTTCTAGTGGTGATTTCCTTACATTGCTTATGGCCAGTTCCTCTTGCGACTTCAGTATCGCTAGGTAAACCTCCTTGCGGTCTAGTATTCAGATTTTGAGCAAACTGTCCGACTTGATTTTCCAATGATTTGATTGCCGCCTCTTGATTTTGCAATCTCATCTCGGTCCTGTTAATAAAAGCATCAGTTCTTTTTATGAAGTTACTATTCTTAGCCATATAAGATTCAGTTTTCATCATAAAAGCATTTAGAGAATTTTCCAAAGAACTAGATGTTATCGGTTGTTGTTGCGGTAACTGTTGCCGTGGCATATTCTGCTGGAATCCCGATGCTTGTGCATTCTGATTGTTCTGGTTTAGAGCATTGTTTGGATTACTCCATGAGAAATTCGGGTGCTTCTTCCAAGCTGGATTGTATGTATTGGACATCACATTGTTGTTTCGATTGTAATTCCCCACATAGAAGCTGGATTCCGGATTCTGCATACATTCAGAAGAATCATGGTTATCACCACATAACTCACAAAAAGAATCCATTACCTTGACCTCATGTGTGCTGTTTGGTTTTTGCATGTTCTGGACCATCTTGGTTAAAGTGGCCAATTGTGTCGAAATTGAATCTGATGATCCTAGTTCATGTATTGTGGCTTGGCGTCTAACTCCTCCTCTTCTAGTAGAGGGGAATTGATAATCATTCTTGGCCAGCCTGTTTAGAATTTGCATTGCTTCCTCCGGTGACTTATCTAGAAGTATGTCGTTTGCCGAGGCATCTAGCATCATCCTTGTTGGTGTATTCACGGCGTTGTAAAACATTGTTACTTGAGTCCACACCGGGAATCCATGTAGGGGGCATTTGTGTAGAAGTTCTCTATATCACTTCCAAGCCTCGTACATGGATTCATCATCTTCCTGCCAAAAAGAAGTAATGTCGTTACGAAGCTTATCAGTCAAATTTGTAGGATTAAACCGAGCAAGGAAATCACGACAAAGATCGGTCCAAGATGCTATTGATCCGGCAGGAATGCTATTCAACCATGCTTTCGCCCTATCCCTCAGTGAATAGGGGAATAATCTTAATCGTAAGACATCGGGGGTGACTCCGTGTATTTTGAACGAGTTGCAAATCTCGAGGAAAGATTTCAGATGTTGCCGTGCATCTTCAGTTGCTGAGCCGACAAATTGACCAATTGTGTTGATCACATTAAACATTACCGATTTTAACTCAAAGTGGTCGGCTTCAATTTCAGGTGCGTCAACTCCTGGATTAAGTCCATCAAGATCTTCTTCAAGATAGTCTCGAATAGTTCTGTTTCGTGCAAGAATCACTCCTCCTCCTGCTGGAACATCTTGATTCATATTGTCATCTTGATTAGCCATTGCTACTCTTATCCATCGTCTAAGTCTTTGTAAGGTTCGTTCAATTTATGGATCAAAGGGATATTCTGGTGTAGTCGGTCTCGCCCTGGTCATATACCAATGCAAAACCAAAGTTTGTTAGCCCTTTGAATCTTAAACAAGAAAAGTAAAAAGAAAGTGCAAGAAAATAAAAACAAAGTCGCTATTGCCAATCCCCGGCAACGGCACCAAAAACTTGTTGCGCGTAATAAGTGCTACGCAATTGTGCAAGTATACACGTTGCAAGTTATAGTATAAAAGATATCGTCTCCACAGGGATTGGTGCCACTTCAAGAATCTAGTCTCTTGCAATGTAAAAAGTAAAAACACAAATAAAGGATTATAGGAGTTTAACTAATAACTAATATAGAAAGCAATAAAGTAAAAGAATAGATGAGATCAAATGAGAGAGAGATAGGCCAGGTTATCGTGAGTTGAGGTGTGATAGCCGATTGGATCGTCTTGGTAAAAGAGTGCACGGGCAACTCAGTTGTCGTGGCAACTTGCACAATGGGGTTGCGTTGGCAACTAATCAACGGTTGCCTGGGCAACTACTTGGGCGTCTGGGCAGCAACCTTCAAGGTTCGGCAGAGCGTTCTTCAATGGTTTCTTCTTATCCCTAAGTCGAAACTCTAGCTACTTGTGCATGCCTTGATAATACATCCCTGCGTGAATCAAGGGTGAACAACAACCAATCTTGCGCTCCTCTTAGCCGTTGAAATCCTTGACTTATTCCTAAGCCGGATAAATCTCCACCATCAATAGATTGAATAAAGATCATATTCATTCATTTCTTGAATCTAACTCTCCCGATATTAGATAAATAGATGAAGTTACGAGATTCTCTCCCAATTCACTCGCAAACAAGAATAAGAACCAAGAATGAATAAACCTTGAATAGAAAAGTGCAAACTCTTATTACCTAAACAAAATCCAATAGTTTCTCACAACCACAAAACACAATAACCATAGCCAAGTAAATTTAGTTCATGGCTAGGTTCCAAAGAAACACAAGATAAACAATCCCTAGCATGAACCCAATCGAACAAGGAAGAAAAGATGAAGCTTGTCGAAAATTCCCCTTGCTTTCTCCCTTGGACTTGTCGAAATTTCCTATTGCTCTCTCTATCCTTCTTGTCGAAATCTCCTTGCTATTTATAGGGCTAGGCCAAAGTCCTTCTTTGAGGAGGAGTTTGAGTTGGAATTAAATTATCTTTAAAGAATATAATAATTCTTTATTATAATTGTATTCCTACTAGAACTTCTCCTATCTTCTTGGAATTTAATTCTTCTTTAATCTCTGCATGGAAATCAAATTCCTTTGGGTTTGGGCTTTGCTCCACGTCATCTTGGGCTTGTATAGTCATTAATTTCGACATCCCTATTACATTTTCTCTTTGTCGACAATTGCCATGGCAACTGGCTCGGCTTCTCCTTCATGCATTGCCCTGGCAACTAGCTCGGCATATCCTTCATGCATTGCCCTGGCAACTAGCTCGGCATTGCTTTGGCAAGTGATCCTGCACATACACACACAAAGCACACCAAAGCATCATCTTTTCCACAAAAACTACCAAGTTATGTAATCAAGCTCAACGATGGAAGGAAACATGGATTAATGCATGAATAGCTAATTATGCAACTAATATGAGCCTAAGTCTAACTATAATATGAGTAAAAAGGGTAAGAAAATTAGTACTTTTGAACACTTATCACACCCCCAAACTCGAACTATTGCTTGTCCTCAAGCAATGCAAACTCATAATTACCTGCCAAGACTTCAATTTTCACAAACTTAGCTTTGAACTTGATTTCAATTCTCTGAACCGGGGCACAAAGTTAATTTTTAATTTTTAATCCATATCCTTGTTTGTTTATTGCTTTTATTTGCACAGTGTTTGTTATATATTGTCATCATGCATGAGCTCTCCGGGATCTATGACTGCTAAGTGGGAGTGATTACTTTGTCTCGTGGGGTCTTCACCTCTGTATGGCATTGTAATTCATTTTCGGGGTACCAACCTTATATTTCGTGGGGTTTTCATCTCTGTATGGTATAAAGGGAAGTATCATCCCAAATCGATGTCCTAGCGACAGTTCGGGTACTATTTTTCTCTAGATCCTAACCGCATATAGGGTCCATAGATCCCACCTTTTAGAGTTTATATCGATACTCTCCCTGTTTAGCAGTAACCCTATTAGGCCTTGCTTGCTTATTTTATGCCTTTGTTTGCTATTTATATGCCATGTAAATATTCTAACCGCTTCAATTTTGAGTTTTACCACTATTTCATTCAATTTAATCTATCCATTTGATTATCTTCACCGTACTAACCCAATTGTTTTGGTGTTTGTTTTTTACATCACGTAGGCATTTAACATTAATTTTATTCCTTTGCACACAATTACATGACATTATCATGACACATATCAATCATTTTTTTAACAGCACCAACATAAAGTGTTGATTCACGATTGGTTCCTGGTTGGAGAAAGGTTCATAATCGGGAGAAAATCTAGTACTTTCGCATTCGAGACATGCATCTTACATCTACATGCATTTTGAAACTGGTCCTTGGGATGTCTCGTACCAGTAATGCCAAATAAAGCAAAAGATCGGGCGATCTTAACACCTTACTGAACCACAAAAAGAACTCAGTCTGGAGTTATTTCCAAAAAGTGTCATTCAGGTTCATACGTACGTCACGCTTCTACAAGACCCACTCTAGGGGTATTTTCAGAAGCATCCTTCGCCTTTTGCGGACATCATGCCTCCGTAAGAGCCAAACCACACATATCCTGTAACACCCTCAACGTATATTTGATGATTTAATATACATTAAATATGTTACTAAAGTTTTTAACTAATTTCTTGACTTGTAAATTTTTTTATACCAAAATTTAATTTGTAGTTTAACCATTTCTCGGTTTTAAATTTAAAACTATGTCTAGCAAACGCAGCTAGTTTTGACCCTGAATTGGTTTGTAAAATACATTAAGCAGTTATTAAAATGGAAATATAATTCAAGGTGAAAACTATGTATGTTGCTTAGATCCTTTCTTGTTTTTTTAAAATCACTACGCGATAAATGACCAACTAAGTATAAAACGGTTTAAAGCATCTTTGTAAAATTTTGAATTCTTCAAACTAAGTCATGATGCTGGATCATACAGAATATATACTTATTTAATATCAATACATGCCCCACTAGACTAGGATGTGGTGATACTTACTGTTAGTACAAGCTAACTTGATCCAACAATGTGCAGCTCCTCTTTTGCTATCTAATCCGAAGTACCTACGTGTAATACAAAACACACGTTAAGTATAACTTAGTGAAACATAATCATAATAATATAAACAATAATTATAATAACACAACTCTATAAGATGGAAAATGATTTTCAATTGCAGTTGAAATCATTTTATCATATATAGAACTACCTTCCTTATATAGTTCATTTGACTAATATAATCTTCAAATCACAAGATTTGATCTGTCTTACCATTCTTGTGTAGATTAAGCTTTTTATCTTAACTACTTGCATAATTGCATTTCAAATATTATAGCCAAAGTATAAAATCAAGCCATCTGTAATGCAGAATTAGTCATGTATCATGACTATCTTAAGAGTCATGTCATTATTGTTCCATGTTCATCAAGTGCTCACATGCATAAAAATTTCTTCAACATAAACATGCTTTCAATATGATTCATATCATCTATCATTTTTTTTCATAGAATCATGATATCAATGGTTCATTATCATCAAGTAGTCGTGCTTTTATCATGTAATCATTTGCCTATCATATTCTTTAACATAGTCATACTTCATCATGCAATCATTTGCATATCATTTCTTTTTTCATAATTGTTGCGCGTAATAAGTGCTACGCAATTGTGCAAGTATACATGTTGCAAGTTATAGTATAAAAGATATCATCTCCACAGGGATTGGTGCCACTTCAAGAATCTAGTCTCTTGCACTGTAAAAAGTAAAAACACAAATAAAGGATTATAGGAGTTTAACTAATAACTAATATAGAAAGTAATAAAGTAAAAGAATAGATGAGATCAAATGAGAGAGAGATAGGCCAGGTTATCGTGAGTTGAGGTGTGATAGCCGATTGGATCGTCTTGGTAAAAGAGTGCACGGGCAACTCAGTTGCCGTGGCAACTTGTACAACGGGGTTGCCTTGGCAACTAATCGATGGTTGCCTGGGCAACTACTTGGGCAACTACTTGGGCGTCTGGGCAGCAACCTTCAAGGTTCGGCAGAGCGTTCTTCAATGGTTTCTTCTTATCCCTAAGTCGAAACTCTAGCTACTTGTGCATGCCTTGATAATACATCCCTGCGTGAATCAAGGGTGAACAACAACCAATCTTGCGCTCCTCTTAGCCGTTGAAATCCTTGACTTATTTCTAATCCGGATTAATCTTCACCATCAATAGATTGAATAAAGATCATATTCATTCGTTTCTTGAATCTAACTCTCCCGATATTAGATAAATAGATGAAGTTACGAGATCCTCTCCCAATTCACTCGCAAACAAGAATAAGAACCAAGAATGAATAAACCTTGAATAGAAAAGTGCAAACTCTTATTACCTAAACAAAATCCAATAGTTTCTCACAACCACAAAACACAATAACCATAGCCAAATAGATTTAGTTCATGGCTAGGTTCCAAAGAAACACAAGATAAATAATCCCTAGCATGAACCCAATCGAACAAGAAAGAAAATGATGAAGAAGGAGGCTTGTCGAAATCCTCCTTGCCCTAGATGCTTGTCAAAAATTCTCTCCTCTTGCCCTCCTAGGAGTTGTCAAAATTCCCCTCTCTTGACCCCCTTTGAAATTGATGATATGGCTTCTTATTTATAGGGTTAGGTCAAAGTCCTTCTTTGAGGAGAAAGTTAAGTTGGAATTAAATTATCTTTAAAGAATATAATTCTTTATTATAATTATATTCCTACTAGAACTTCTCCTATCTTCTTGGAATTTAATTGTTCTTTAATCTCTTCATGGAAATCAAATTCCTTTAGGATTGGGCTTTGCTCCACGTCATCTTGGGCTTGTCTAGTCATCAATTTTGACTACCATATCACCCTTGCTCTTTGTCGACAATTGCCCTAGCAACTGGCTCGGCGTCTCCTTCATGCGTTGCCCTGGCAACTAGCTCTAGCCTTGCTTTGGCGAGTGATCCTGCACATACACACAAAACACACCAAAGCAACATCTTTTTCCACAAAAACTACCATGTTATGTAATCAAGCTCAACGATGGAAGGAAACATGGATTAATGCATGAATGGCTAATTATGCTACTAATATGAGCCTAAGTCTAACAATAATATGAGTAACAAGGGTAAGAAAAATAGTACTTTTGAACACTTATCAATAATCATACTTCCTTCATGCAATCATTTGCATATCATTTTCTTTATCATAGCCCAAAGTACAAAATCATGCGAAGCTATGGTACGCGAGTCATCATGACACCATAGTGTCTATGACATCATAACGTCTACATCGCCGAAGCGACTAAAATGAGTACGTACTCGAGGATGCTCTTTGCTCCTCATATAATCGCACTTTTTGTGCTATGTAACACCGTAGTGTTTGAACTGACTTCGTAGAGCCTTTCCTGACTCCGTAGAGCCTTTCCTGCATCGTAGTGCTTTCACGCAGCTGCTAGGACTCTATGGATATCCAACTATACCAAAGATTCTTATATTAACCTATGCTATACGAGTTTGACACCGTAGTGTCTACAACGCCGTAGAGTGTGATGGTGAGTACATACTCGAGGATGCTCTTTGTTCCTCATATCTTTAGCACTGTAGTGACTACTTTATCTCAACATCGTAGTGCCTACATTATCTCAGCACCGTAGTGCCTACATTATCTCAACACCGTAGTGCCTACATTATCTCAACACCGTAGTGCTGGTTCGCAGCTGCTTTGACTCTTTCTGGATACCAATTATACCAAGACTCTCACACAAGTACTTGGGAATAATAATATATTGTTTTCACCTTCAATATCCAATTCATCAATATTATCAACCTTAATTCGATGATGAGCATTTCATACCCAAAGTTTGAAATTCGATTTATCCTAGATAAATCATTATGCCATATCTATGTATCACATATGCCATTTAATATTTCATGCCATTTTACATAACTTTGGTCAACATATATTTTCATTAATAACAAAGTTGACTTATTGCAAGTTTTCTCATATCATATATGTATAAAACAGATAAGAATGCATTCATTCATTTCACATATATTATAAATAAGTAAGAATGCACTCACCTGGGCCATTTATTAGCTTGCCTCAC
Organism: Hibiscus mutabilis; assembly: GCA_019671005.1. NCBI lineage: Eukaryota > Viridiplantae > Streptophyta > Magnoliopsida > Malvales > Malvaceae > Hibiscus > Hibiscus mutabilis. The sequence goes on along the minus strand of CM033737.1, from coordinate 9,037,901 downwards.
TAAGCTCTATTCGATCTTTTCTTTCATAGTACCTCGAACCTTATTTTGATTCGGATCCAAACTTCATTAATCACATGAATGTAAACAACATTTGTTAGATTCAAATCTAACAATTTCTCAAACATGCTATCAAATCTAATCATTCGAATATACAAATTTCCTCTCTCATTCCTTATATTGTCCAAAACTCATTTTGGTCCTTAATAACCATTTAGAACTTCCATTAACCCTTTTCAAGCTTACTAATTAACCTTAGATACAAAATGTATCAATTCTCATTTTCTTGCAAATTGCACTACCTTCAAAGAAATGTTTCTATAAAATGATCTACAAATCGGGATTCTATTCCGTTTATTCTGAAAGAAACTATATCCAATAAGATTTTCAAACATATAAATTAATATCCCAAATTCAACTTGTACGATTTATGGCAAATTTTCAACGTCAATTACAATGCTGGAATTCGGAACAGACTGGTGCTCTGTTTTCTGACCTTTCGTCACTTAAAAATTAATATCTTTTGACTTGAAACTCGAAATTAGTTTTCGTTTGTTGGAAATGAAGCTAGACGAACAAATCTTTACATCGGTGTAAAATTCACCATCTAACCATTTTTGTAAATTTATGGTGAATTTTCAAACTTACTGCCATAATCCAGTTTTCTACACAGCTTCCATAATTAACTTCAACTTTTATACTAACTTTTCCTTACTTCTCTACTTGTCAATTTAGTCCCATTATTTTCTTTAAACCACCAACTTATCACCTTCTTCATCAAATAAGTTTTCACAATAGTTCCCTCTAATTTTCCTTCTTTATCGAATGGTCACTAATAATGCAAAGGTAAGGATTCAAATTTCTTAACTTTGCAAATTAGTCCTCAATTCAACATCGGTTTAGCATTCTAACATCAATTTCATATCTCCAACATCCTTAATAACATAAATACACACCAATGCCATACAAATTAAGATTTGGTCCTCTAACTTTTAAGATTGCCAAATTGGTCCCTATCAAATTAACTTAGGGTCTTGCTTCTAAACAACAAATCAAGCTTACTAAATCATTAATTCAACATCACAAACCCTAAATTAAACTTGAATCCATAAACCCTAATCATCTTCATAATAATCAAAACATGTAGAACTTAAATCCCAACTCAAATCATGATTTTAACATCATACTAGCTTGATTTCAACTTGAATTCAATCATGGAATCAAAAAATCTCAAAAGCCCCAATTTGATCCATAAACCCTAACTTATTTCTCATGTAAATTCTGATCAATCAAGCATGGATTCCATGAATTATTGATATCAAAAGATAGAGCTTGAAGAGTAGAACAACTTTATAGCTGAAGAGATTACCTGAAAACCGAGTTTCAGGCCTTGAATCGAGCTTGAAAAAATTTTCTCTTTCTTTCCCTAGCATCGCACGTTTTTGGCTGGTTCATCTTTTCACTATTATTACACACATGTGACTATTAAATGAATATTAAATTTGTTATTAAATTTATTTAATAGTGAAATTATAATTTTGCCATTAAAATCAAACGGTTGAGATTAATCTTATCATCAATCAAGGGCCAAGATTAAATCTCCCATTTCCTCTTTCCAAAATTACACTTATAACTTTTTAAATATTTCAAAAATACCATTGGGGCAAAATGACCAATTTGCCCTCCAACCAAGTTTTATTTACTAGTTTGCCATTCTTGTAAAAATTCAACTAAATCTAGTTGGAATCCAACCAACAATAATATAATATTCATAAAATATTATTTTATGAATTTTCCATGGCTTTTGGATCAGCCTCTGGAATTTCAGTTCGATCTGATTTCTCGATATTCATAAAATACTTCTACTGCGATTTTACCTTTTTTAGGCTATCAAATAAATTCTAAAAAATTCTTATTTCCATATCTAAAAATAAATGATATTATCAAATATATATTCCATGTTTATGAAGTTAAACTTAAATTTTTGACTCGATCCAATATACTGATAATTTACCCGAAATCTTTATCGGATAAAATTCTCTTAATAATCTTTTATCAGATATCCATACGAATAATATTAACTCGAACTGATTCCTTTTTATCAGTCTCAAGTACTGACATAAGACCTTCGCAATAGGTCATCCACCATATACCCTGAGCACACTTAAATTTGCAGTTCGATCGGAATTCAATATCTTATACTGCATTTTTATTCCCGGAATCTATATCAAATTTTTCTCCATGGTCTGTTTAATCCATGTAAAGGATAAAACAATTACTGATAAATTCTCCAAATATCTATAAAATGATATATCATAACTCTTCCCAAGTTTATGAAATCATCTCCAAAATTTTAGCTTGATCCAATTTACCAATAAATGCCAAGAATTTTATCGGTTACTAAATAAATTCCTTAATCAAAATAAATCACAGGACTCATCCTGAATCAAACTAAAATATTTCCAACACTTGGAAATGACTTTTATAACCTTTCTCTAACATATGATAAAATTTCATAATTTTCCAGTTCGATCCAAGTATCTGAATTCCACTTAAACTTTGACTGCAATTTTCCAATAATCGAAATATCGGATCAAATTAGTAATTCCTCATTCGATCCACACCAATAGGGGCTCTATCTATTTATAAAATAAAATACCTAACTTTTTGGAAATTACAACTTTGGTCCTTCAACTTTTCATATTTCAACTTGTACCACCCAAGTTTTAAAAACTTATCATTTTGGTCACTAAACTTTAACCTTAAATTCCCATTCCATTTTTCCTTGGATTTTAACCAAGTGTATTCTATTTTACTCGTTCTCTATCACATGACACCATAAAACCTCAGAAATTTCTTTTCTACAGTCCATAATTGAGAAAATCCTAACCTTTATATTTTTGTCATTTTTGTCACTATGTAAGCTTTTAAGCCCTTATCTTAGTACTAAATGACCCTTAATCAACATAGCAAATTTTGGGGTATTACAATTCTTTCCCCTTAAGAAAATTCTTCCTCGAATTTTTAAAACGTACCAGTTTTAAATAGTTCCGGATACTGCTTTCTCATTTTCTTCTCTTTTTCTTTTTATTTGCACGCCTATTGTCAATCTGCCGCTGCTTTAGGATTATTTTAAAGAATCCTCACTTTGTCTTTTATTTCTCAAGTCAAATCAACTCTATCCACTTTTGGATTATTCCGAACACTTCAATCATTTCCTACAATCTTGTATTCTCAATAATTTAAGCTCGTAACTTATCTTCAAAGATTAGAATAGTCATTAACTGTCCTTCTATTAAAATTTCTTTCTTTATTTCATCATAAACTAGTCTAATTAGGGTTGAAACACCCCATTCATCAAATCCTTATATGCGACGGGGTGTTTGAAAATCCAAACGACATCACTAAAAACTCGTAGTGTCCATAACAAGTCTTGGGTACTGTCTTTGGTATATTTTATTCCCTAATTTTTATCTGATAATAACCCAATTAAAGGTCAATCCTTTGGAAACACAGCTGTACCTTGGTACTGGCCAAACAAATCCCCAATCCTTGGTAATATATTATTTATTCTTTATTGTTACCCTAATTAACTTTCGATAATCTATACTTAATCGTAAAGAATTATCTTTCTTCTTTATGAATAATATTGAAGCTCTTCATAATAACTCGCTTGATCGAATATAACTCCAATATAATAGCTCTTACAGCTGAGCTTTCAGCTCCTCTAACTGGGTTGGTGCCTTTCTATAAGGTGCTATCAATACCTGATTTATTCTCGAATTAAACGTCAATATCGAACTGTACCTCTTAATCTTTAGGTAATCCTAGTAATTTATCTGAAAACACATTTGGAAATTTCCTTACAATCGGAGTATTCTCTAACTTCTTATAATTACTGTACCAGTTCTCTATTATACAGATAATTCATTCTGAATAGAAGTTAACTATCATATTTATTTCATTGTGTTGTATCCACTATGGGTCTTTTCTTAACCCTTAAAATTCGTCAACTGACGAAATCTAACAGCATCTTATTTTTCTTATAACCATTAGAGTCTCATTCATACTATTGAGGAGCTACACCGAGGTATACAAGCAATATATCAGTAGCATCACATCCTAGGGGCAAGTACACTTTAACAAAATCATATTAGACTCGGTTAACCTCCAGAATCGGCTAAACCTTTTCTCTGATACCACTAAATGTAACACCCTCAACGTATATTTGATGATTTAATATACATTGAAGATGTTACTAAAGTTTTTAACTAATTTCCTGACTTGTAATTTTTTTATACCAAAATTTAATTAGTAGTTTAACCCTTTCTCGGTTTTAAATTTAAAACTATGTCTAGCAACCGCAGCTAGTTTTACCCTGAATTGGTTTGTAAAATAAATTAAGCAGTTATTAAAATGAAAATATAATTCGGGGTGAAAACTATATATCCCGCCTAGATCCTTTCTTGTTTTTTTAAATCACTACGCGATAAATGACCAACTAGTATAAAACCGTTTAAAGCATCTTTCTAAAATTTTTAATTCTTCAAACTAAGTCATGATGCTAGATCATACGTAATATCTACTTATTTAATATCTATACATGCCCCACTAGACTAGGATGTGGCGATACTTACTGTTAATACAAGCTAACTTGATCCAACAATGTGCAGCTCCTCTTTTGTTATCTAATCCGAAGTACCTACGTGTGATACAAAACACACGTTAAGTATAACTTAGTGAAACATAATCATAATAATATAAACAATAATTATAATAACACGGCTCTCTAAGATGGAAAATAATTTTTCAATTGCAGTTGATATCATTTTATCATATATAGAACTGTCTTACTTATATAGTTCATTTGACCAATATAATCTTCAAATCACAAGATTTTATCTGTCTTACCAGTCTTGTGTACATTAAGCTTTTTAGCTTAACTACTTGTATAATTGCATTTCAAGTATTATAGCCAAAGTATAAAATCAAGCCATTTGTAATGTAGAATTAGTCATGTATCGTGACTATTTGAAGAGTTATGTCATTATTGTTCTATGTTCATCAAGTGCTCACATGCATAAAAATTTCTTCAACATAAACATGCTTTCAATATGATTCATATCATCTATCAATTTAGTCATAGAATCATGATATCAATGGTTCATGATCATCAAGTAGTCGCGCTTTTATCACGTAATCATTTGCCTATCATATTCTTTAACATAGCCATACTTTCATCATACAATCATTTGCATATCATTTCTTTTATCATAGTCACACTTCTTTCATGCAATCATTTGCATATCATTTCCTTTATCATAGCCCAAAGTAGAAAATCATGTGAAGTTATGGTACGCGAGTCATCACGATACCGTAGTGTATATGACGTCGTAATGTTTACATCGCCGAAGCGACTGAAATGAGTACGTACTCGAGGACACTCTTTGCTCCTCATATAATCGCACTTTTTGTGCTATGTAACACTGCAATGTTTGAACTTACTCCGTATAGCCTTTCCTGACTCTGTAAAGCCTTTCTTGACTCTGTAGAGCCTTTTCTGCACCGTAGTGATTTAACGCAGCTGTTAGGACTATATGGATATCCAATTATACCAAAGATTCTCATATGAACCTATTGTATACGAGTCTGACACCGTAGCGTCTACAACGCCGTAGCGTTTGATGGTGAGTACGTACTCGAGGACGCTCTTTGCTCCTCATACCTTCAGCACTGTAGTGCCTACTTTATCTCAGCACCATAATGCCTACATTATCTCAACATTGTAGTGCTGGTTCTCAGCTACTTTGACTCTTTTTGGATATCCAATTGTACCAAGACCCTCACACTAGTACTTGGGCATAAAATATATTGTTTTCACCATCAATATCCAATTCATCAATATTATCACCCTTAATTCGATAATGAGCATTTCACACCCAAAGTTTGAAATTCGATTTATCCTAGATAAATCATTATTCCATATCCATGTATCACATATGGCATTTACATATCTTTGGTCAACATATATTTTCATTAATATCAAGGTTGACTTATTGCAAGTTTTCTCATATCATATATATAACAGATAAGAATGCATTCATTCATTTCACATATATTATAAATAAGTAAGAATGCACTCACAGGGGCAATTTATTAGCTTGCCTCACTAAGCTATATTCGATCATTTCTTTCATAGTACCTCAAACCTTCTTTTGATTCGGATCCAAACTTCATTAATCACATGAATGTAAACAACATTTGTTAGATTCAAATCTAACAATTTCTCAAACATGCTATCAAATCTAATCATTCGAATATACAAATTTCCTTTCTCATTCCTTATATTGTCCAAAACTCATTTTGGTCCTTAATAACCATTTAGAACTTCCATTAACCCTTTTCAAGCTTACTAATTAACCTTAGATACAAAATGTATCAATTCTCATTTTCTTGCAAATTGCACTACCTTCAAAGAAATGTTTCTATAAAATGATCTACAAATCGAAATTCTATTTCGTTTATTCTGAAAGAAACTATATCCAATAAGCTTTTCAAACATATAAATTAATATCCCAAATTCAACTTGTACGATTTATGGCAAATTTTCAACGTCAATTACAATGCTGGAATTCGGAACAGATTGGTGCTCTGTTTTCTGACCTTTCGTCACTTAAAAATTAATATCTTTTGACTTGAAACTCGAAATTAGTTTCCGTTTGTTGGAAATGAAGCTAGACGAACAAATCTTTACATCGGTGTAAAATTCACCATCTAACCATTTTTGTAAATTTATGGTGAATTTTCAAACTTACTGCCATAATCCAGTTTTCTACACAGCTTCCATAATTAACTTCAACTTTTATACTAACTTTTCCTTACTTCTCTACTTGTCAATTTAGTCCCATTATTTTCTTTAAACCACTAACTTATCTCCTTCTTCATCAAATAAGTTTTCACAATAGTTCCCTCTAATTTTCCTTCTTTATCGAATGGTCACTAATAATGCAAAGGTAAGGATCCAAATTTCTTAACTTTGCAAATTAGTCCTCAATTCAACATCGGTTTAGCATTCTAACATCAATTTCATATCTCCAACATCCTTAATAACATAAATACACACCAATTCCATACAAATTAAGATTTGGTCCTCTAACTTTTAAGATTGCCAAATTGGTCCCTATCAAATTAACTTAGGGTCTTGCTTCTAAACAACAAATCAAGCTTACTAAATCATTAATTCAACATCACAAACCCTAAATTAAACTTCAATCCATAAACCCTAATCATCTTCATAATAATCAAAACATGTAGAACTTAAATCCCAACTCAAATCATGATTTTAACATCATACTAGCTTGATTTCAACTTGAATTCAATCATGGAATCAAAAAATCTCAAAAGCCCCAATTTGATCCATAAACCCTAACTTGTTTCTCATGTAAATTCTGATCAATCAAGCATGGATTCCATGAATTATTGATATAAAAAGATAGAGCTTGAAGAGTAGAACAACTTTATAGCTGAAGAGATTACCTGAAAACCGAGTTTCGGGCCTTGAATCGAGCTTGAAAAAATTTTCTCTTTCTTTCCCTAGCATCCCATGTTTTTGGCTGGTTCATCTTTTCACTATTATTACACACATGTGACTATTAAATGAATATTAAATTTGTTATTAAATTTATTTAATAGTGAAATTATAATTTTGCCATTAAAATCAAACGGTTGAGATTAATCTTATCATCAATCAAGGGCCAAGATTAAATCTCCCATTTCCTCTTTCCAAAATTACCCTTATAACTTTTTAAATATTTCAAAAATACATTGGGGCAAAATGACCAATTTGCCCTCCAACCAAGTTTTATTTACTAGTTTGCCATTCTTGTAAAAATTCAACTAAATCTAGTTGGAATCCAACCAACAATAATATAATATTCATAAAATATTGCTGAGGCATGTGCTGTCGTGGCGACTGCTCCCAAAATTGCCGAGGCGTGCGCGTCAAGAGCTGCTGCGGCGTCGAGAGTTGTCGAGGCGTGCGCGTCCATGGTTGTCGAGGCAACTAAAATTTGTTCATCCGGGAATGCATCGCATATCTCTAGATCCGCGTCCTCCTCCCTGTTGCGTTCTAAGTGTGATAAGTGATCGGCCACTTGATTTTCTGTTCCTTTCCTGTCCTTAATTTCAATATCAAATTCTTGTAAAAGTAATATCCAACAAATCAAACGAGGTTTGTTATCCTTTTTAGCAAATAGATATTTGATTTCCGAATGGTCCGTATGAACAATTACCTTTGTACCAATCAAATAGGATCGGAACTTGTCAAATGCGAAAACTACAGCTAGTAACTCTTTCTCCGTTGTTGTGTAATTCACTTGAGCACTATTAAGAGTTTTACTAGCGTAGTATATCACATGGAAGGTCTTACTTGTGCTTTGGCCTAGGAATGCTCCTGCCGCGAAATCACTTGCATCACACATGAGCTCAAAAGGTAGCGTCCAATCTGGTGGAACGACAATGGGTGCCGAGGCAAGCTTTTCCTTTAGGGTTTCGAATGCTTGGGTGCAAGAATCATCAAAATTGAAGACTCTATCCTGTTCAAGCAAATTGCACAAGGGTTTAGTGATTTTAGAAAAATTATGAATGAACCTCCTGTAAAAACCTGCATGTCCAAGAAAACTTCGAATTCCTTTAACCGAACTTGGTGGGGGTAATCTCTCGATCACGTCCACCTTGCCTTTGTCTACTTCAATTCCCTTGGATGAAATCTTGTGGCCGAGCAATATTCCTTCATCTACCATAAAATGGTATTTCTCTCAATTGAGGACTAAATTAGTTTCTTCACATCTTGCCAACACCCTCTCCAAATTGCCGAGACAGCTGTCGAAGTCATTACCAAAAACAGAAAAATCATCCTTGAAGATCTCAAGGAAGTCTTCGACCATGTCTGAAAAGAGTACCATCATGCATCTTTGGAAGGTTGCCGGGGCGTTACACAATCCGAAAGGCATCATTCGGAAGGCATAAGTACCGTATGGGCATGTGAAGGTTGTCTTTTCTTGATCTTATGGTGCTATGCAATTTGATTGTAACCTGAATAACCATCAAGAAAACAATAAAAGGGTTTACCTGCAAGACGGTCAAGCATTTGATCAATAAAGGGTAATGGGAAGTGATCTTTCCTAGTGGCTTTGTTTAGCTTTCGATAATCCATACAAACCCTCCAACCGGTCACAGTCCTGGTTGCCAGGATGTCTTTAGCTTTGGTTGTCGTGGCAACGATGTAGGTTGGTTGCCGTGGCATCAGCTTATGCAGGCACGATGTAGGTTGGTTGCTGTGGCATCAGCTTGTGCAGGCGACTGCTTCATTGGTTGCCGGGGCAAGGATCTCGGCAGGAAATTTCCTTAGCATAGTGGTTGTGAGTCTTGTTGTGGAAAAGAAAACAAAGAAAACCTGGAAACTAAAGATAATGAAGAAAAATAAAATATCTCCTAAAAATAAAAATGAAAAGAAAAAGAAAAAGAAAATATTGAAAGGAGAGCATGCTCATGCATCTCCTAAGTTGACCACTTCTTTGTTACGTTCCACATGGGCACCATTGTAGTGTTTCAATCTTTATCCATTAACTTTGAATTCATGTTTGTCAGTGATGGACTTGATTATCACGGCACCATGGGAGAATGGTTTGACAACTTCGAATGGTCCCGACCAACTTGATTTCAGTTTTCCCGGGAAAAGTTTTAGTCGAGAATTGAATAAGAGAACTAGTTGCCCTGGCATGAATTGTCGCGGCAATAGTTTCTTGTCATGCCATCGCTTTGTTTTCTCCTTGTAGATTCATGCATTGTTATAGGCGAGTGCACATAATTCTTCTATCTCATTGAGGTCCAACAAACGCTTTTGTCTGGCACTTTGCCAATCCATATTCACGGTCTTGATTGCCCAGTATGCCTTGTGTTCGATTTCCACCGGTAGATGGCATGTTTTGCCATAGACAAGTCGGAAGTGGGACATACCTAAGGGTGTTTTGAATGCAGTGTGATATGCCCAAAGTGCGTCATCTAGTCTTAATGACCAATCCTTCCTAGAGGGATTTACAACTTTCTCGAGTATACCCTTCAATTCCCGGTTGGAAATTTCTGCTTGCCCGTTGGTTTGTGGGTGATATGCCGTGGCGATCTTGTGTGATATACCGAAGCGTTGCAACATCTTGGCAATTAGTCTGTTGTCAAAATGCTTGCCTCCGTTACTGATAATTGCTCTCGGCATCCCAAACCGTGTAAATATGTTTTTCTGCAAGAATCGTTGCACGGTCTTGGAATCGTTGTTGGGAACTGCAACTGCCTCAACCCATTTAGACACGTAGTCGACAACAAGTAAGATGTAGAGGTTGCCGAATGAAGATGGGAAAGGTCCCATAAAATCGATCCCCCACACATCGAACAATTCTACCTCGATGATGTTCTGGAGTGGCATCTCATGTCGTCTAGAGATATTGCCCGTCCTCTGGCAACGATCACATTGCTTGTAAAAGTCTTGGGCATCTTTGTACAATTTTGCCAATACAAACCGGATTGCAAAACTTTGGCCGCGGTACGAGTTCCTCCAAAATTTCCTCCATAGGGTGAAGAATGGCATTGCCGGAGTACATTTTGTTGCTCTTCTTTAGGGACACATCGGCGTATAACCTGATCTGCATATTGTTTAAACAAAAGAGGCTCGTCCCAAAAGTAATGCTTAGCATCATGGCGGAACCGCTTCTTCCCTTGGTGAGTAATGCCATAAGGTAAAATACCACAAACAAGGAAATTAACTAAATCCGCGTACCAGGGTATTGCCGAGGCATGTGCTACCGTGGCAACTGCTCCCAAAATTGTCGAGGCGTGCGCGTCAAGAGCTGCTGCGGCGTCGAGAGTTGTCGAGGCGTGCGCATCCATGGTTGTCGAGGCAACTAAAATTTGTTCATCCGGGAATGCATCGCATGTCTCTAGATCCGCGTCCTCCTCCCTGTTGCGTTCTAAGTGTGGTAAGTGATCGGCCACTTGATTTTCTGTTCCTTTCCTGTCCTTAATTTCAATATCAAATTCTTGTAAAAGTAATATCCAACAAATCAAACGAGGTTTGGCATCCTTTTTAGCAAATAGATATTTGATTGCCGAATGGTCCGTATGAACAATTACCTTTGTACCAATCAAATAGGATCAGAACTTGTCAAATGCGAAAACTACAGCTAGTAACTCTTTCTTCATTGTTGTGTAATTCACTTGAGCACTATTAAGAGTTTTACTAGCGTAGTATATCACATGGAAGGTCTTACCTGTGCGTTGGCCTAGGACTGCTCCTACCGCAAAATCACTTGCATCACACATGAGCTCAAAAGGTAGCGTCCAATCTGGTGGAACGACAATGGGTGTCAAGGCAAGCTTTTTCTTTAGGGTTTCGAATGCTTGGGGTGCAAGAATCATCAAAATTGAAGACTTTATCCTGTTCAAGCAAATTGCACAAGGGTTTAGTGATTTTAGAAAAATTATGAATGAACCTCCTGTAAAAACCTGCATGTCCAAGAAAACTTCGAATTCCTTTAACCGAACTTGGTGGGGGTAATCTCTCGATCACGTCCACCTTGTCTTTGTCTACTTCAATTCCCTTGGATGAAATCTTGTGGCCGAGCACTATTCCTTCATCTACCATAAAATGGCATTTCTCCCAATTTAGTACTAAATCAGTTTCTTCACATCTTGCCAACACCCTCTCTAAATTGCCGAGACAACTGTCGAAGTCATTACCAAAAACAGAAAAATCATCCATGAAGATCTCAAGGAAGTCTTCGACCATGTCTGAAAAGAGTGCCATCATGCATCTTTGGAAGGTTGCCGGGGCGTTACACAATCCGAACGGCATCCTTCGGAAGGCATAAGTATCGTAAGGGCATGTGAAGGGTTTCTTTTCTTGATCTTCTTGTGCTATGGAAATTTGATTGTAACCTGAATAACCATCAAGAAAACAATAAAAGGGTTTACCTGCAAGACGGTCAAGCATTTGATCAATAAAGGGTAATGGGAAGTGATCTTTCCTAGTGGCTTTGTTTAGCTTTCGATAATCCATACAAACCCTCCAACCGGTCACAGTCCTGGTTGGAATGAGTTCATTGTTTTCATTACTTACCACCGTTATACCTCTCTTTTTCGGTACACATTGTACCAGACTTACCCATGTACTATCAGAGATAGGGTATATAATGCCGGCATCAAGCCACTTGATGATTTCTTTCATTACAACCCCTTTCATGGCATGATTCAGTCTCCTCTGGGTCTCAATTGAAGGTTTGTGATCATCTTCCAACAAAATCTTGTGCATGCACACTGTCGGGCTAATTCCCTTCAAGTCGGCAATTGTCCACCCTATTGCCTTTTGTGTAGCTTCAACATCTTGATCAGCTTATTTTCCTGCTCAGGCTGTAACTTAGAATAAATAATTACAGGCAATGTATTATCGGTTCCTAAGTATGCATATTTTAGTTGCTCTGGCAATTGTTTCAAATCAAGAATCGGTGGTTGTTCAATAGAGGGTTTTTGGAGTTTACCTTCCTTACCTGAGTAATCCAGTGGTTCAAAGTATGTACCTGGTCGATTGACTAGCCAATTTGCCTCTTCTTGTTGTTCCTCATTGACCGATTCTTCATACTCCTCAGGTTCCTCTTGATCGGCAATGTAGTTGCCGAGGAAACTAAATTCCTCATCGAAGTTAAACTCTGCCGTGGCATGAAGAAGTTGGCATTCTTCTGGATCATCGGCATGCCTTAGTGTTTGGAACACATTTAGTTTAACTTGCTGGTCATTCACCCTCATTGTGAGTTATCCCTTTTCAACATCGATCAAGGTTCTCCCTGTTGCTAGGAATGGTCTCCCGAGAATGATAGGTGCATGCTCATCTGCTTCACAATCCAAAACAATAAAGTCAGGGGGAAAAATAAATTTATCAACTTTTACCAGTATGTCTTCGATTTTTCCCTCTGGATGCACATAGGATCTGTCGGCTAGCTATAGCATAATTGTTGTAGGTCTTGCCCTCCCGATTCCTAGTTTCTGGAAAATCGATTTAGGCATCAAGTTTATGCTAGCCTCAAGGTCGCATAATGTTTTCCCGACATAGTGGTTTCCAATAGAACAGGGTATTGTAAAACTTCCAGGATCCTTCAACTTGGGTGGCATACGATTGTGCAACATTGCCATGCATCCCTCTATTGCGGCAACTGTTTCAAACTCTCCTAGCCTTGTTCTCTTGGACACAATGTCTTTAAGAAACTTGGCATAGTTTGGCATTTGTTCAATTGCTTCCACCAATGGCAAGTTGATGTGGACTTGCTTTAGGATATCAAGAAACTTCTTGAATTGGTATTCTTGCTTTTGTCGCTTCAACCTTTGTGGGAATGGTGGTGGAAGTCGGATATCATCGATCCTTTCATTGGTTTGGAACCTGATTGACGGCATTGCTGGGACAACTGGAGTTGCCGAGACGTTATCAGCTGGGGTTGCCGAGGTATGTTTATCACAAGTTTCCAAGGCGTCTTTATCGTCGGTTGCCGAGGCATGCTTATTGCCGGTTACCGCGGCAATTCATGGTTCAGCATCGGAGGCTTTGCCACTAGGTTCGTCTTGATCTTTTTGTGGAGTTTTGTTTGATGAGCGGGTTTGAGCCTCTCTAAGTTGTTGGCCACTTCTAGTGGTGATCGCCTTACATTGCTCTTGGCCAGTTCCTCTTGCGACTTCAGTATCGCTAGGTAAACCTCCTTGCGGTCTAGTATTCAGATTTTGAGCAAACTGTCCGACTTGATTTTCCAATGATTTGATTGCCGCCTCTTGGTTTTGCAACCTCATCTCGGTCCTCTTAATAAAAGCATCAGTTCTTTTTATGAAGTTACTATTCTCAGCCATATAAGATTTAGTTTTCATCATAAAAGCATTTAGAGAATTTTCCAAAGAACTAGATGTTGTCGGTTGTTGCTGCGGTAACTGTTGCCGTGGCATATTCTGTTGGAATCCCGATGCTTGTGCACTTTGATTGTTCTGGTTTAGAGCATTGTTGGGATTACTCCATGAAATATTCGGGTGCTTCTTCCAAGCTGGATTGTATGCATTGGACATCAAATTGTTGTTCCGATTGTAATTCCCCACATAGAAGTTGGATTCCGAATTCTGCATACATTCAGAATAATCATGGTTATTACCACATAACTCACAAAAAGAATCCATTACCTTGACTTCATGTGTGTTGTTTGGTTTTTGCATGTTCTGGACCATCTTGGTTAAAGTGGCTAATAAGTGTTCAAAAGTACTAATTTTCTTACTCTTTTTACTCATATTATTGTTAGACTTAGGCTCATATTAGTTGCATAATTAGCTATTCATGCATTAATCCATGTTTCCTTCCATCGTTGAGCTTGATTACATAACTTGGTAGTTTTTGTGGAAAAGATGCTGCTTTGGTGTGCTTTGTGTGTGTATGTGCAGGATCACTTGCCAAAGCAATGCCGAGCTAGTTGCCAGGGCAATGCATGAAGGATATGCCGAGCTAGTTGCCAGGGCAATGCATGAAGGAGACGCCGAGCCAGTTGCCATGGCAATTGTCGACAAAGAGAAAATACAATAGGGATGTCGAAATTAATGACTATACAAGCCCAAGATGACGTGGAGCAAAGCCCAAACCCAAAGGAATTTGATTTCCATGCAGAGATTAAAGAAGAATTAAATTCCAAGAAGATAGGAGAAGTTCTAGTAGGAATACAATTATAATAAAGAATTATTATATTCTTTAAAGATAATTTAATTCCAACTCAAACTCATCCTCAAAGAAGGACTTTGGCCTAGCCCTATAAATAGCAAGGAGATTTCGACAAGATGGATAGAGAGAGCAATAGGAAATTTTGACAAGTCCAAGGGAGAAAGCAAGAGGAATTTTCGACAAGCTTCATCTTTTCTTCCTTGTTCGATTGGGTTCATGCTAGGGATTGTTTATCTTGTGTTTCTTTGGAACCTAGCCATGAACTAAATTTACTTGGCTATGGTTATTGTGTTTTGTGGTTGTGAGAAACTATTGGTTTTTGTTTAGGTAATAAGAGTTTGCACTTTTCTATTTCAAGGTTTATTCATTCTTGGTTCTTATTCTTGTTTGCGAGTGAATTGGGAGAGGATCTCGTGATTTCATCTATTTATCTAATATCGGGAGAGTTAGATTCAAGAAACGAATGAATATGGTCTTTATTCAATCCAATGATGGTGAAGATTAATCCGGCTTAGGAATAAGTTAAGGATTTCAACGGCTAAGAGGAGCGCAAGATTGGTTGTTGTTCACCCTTGATTCACGCAGGGATGTATTATCAAGGCATGCACAAGTAGCTAGAGTTTCGACTTAGGGATAAGAAGAAACCATTGAAGAACGCTCTGCCGAACCTTGAAGGTTGCTGCCCGGACGCCCAAGTAGTTGCCCAACTAGTCGCCCGGGCAACCATCGATTAGTTGCCAAGTCAACCCCGCAGCAAGTTGCCACGGCAACCGAGTTGCCCGTGCACTCTTTTACCAAGACGATCCAATCGGCTATCACACCTCAACTCACGATAACCCCGCCTATATCTCTCTCATTTGAATTCATCTTTTCTTTTACTTTATTTGCTTTCTAGATTAGTTAAACTTTTATAATCCTTTATTTGTGTTTTTACTTTTACAGTGCAAGCGACTAGATTCTTGAAGTAGCATCAATCCCTGTGGAGACGATATCTTTTATACTATAACTTGCGACGTGTATACTTGCACATTTACGTAGCACTTATTACGCGCAACAAGTTTTTGGCGCCGTTGTCGGGATTGGCAATAGCGACTTTGTTTTTACTTTCTTGCACTTTTTCTTTTATTTTTCTTGTTTAAAATTCAAAGGGCTAACAAACTTTGGTTTTGCATTGGTATATGACTGGGCGAGACCGACTTCACCGTAATATCCCTTTGATCCGTAAATCGAACGAACCTTACGAAGACTTAGACGAAGGATAAGAGAAGCAATGGCAAATCAAGACGGCAATATGAATCGGGATGTTCGCGGGAGGAGGAGTGATTCTTGCACGAAACAGAACTATTCGAGACTATCTTGAAGAAGATCTTGATGGA
Source organism: Hibiscus mutabilis (assembly GCA_019671005.1). Taxonomy (NCBI): domain Eukaryota; kingdom Viridiplantae; phylum Streptophyta; class Magnoliopsida; order Malvales; family Malvaceae; genus Hibiscus; species Hibiscus mutabilis. The sequence continues at coordinate 9,021,746 of CM033737.1, read as the reverse complement.
CTTAACCCAGAGTTTGTCGCACTGAAATTGAAGCCGACCATTTTGAGTTGAAACCGTAATGTTTAATATGATCAACACAATAGGTCAATTTGGCGGCTCAAAGAATCAAGATGCACGACAACATCTGAAATCTTTCCTCGAGATTTGCAACTCGTTCAAGATACACGGAGTCACTCCCGATGTATTACGATTAAGATTATTCCCCTATTCACTGAGGGATAGGGCGAAAGCATGGTTGAATAGCATTCCTGCCGGATCCATAGCATCTTGGGCTGATCTTTGTCGTGATTTCCTTGCTAGATTTAATCCTACAAATTTGACTGATAAGCTTCGTAACGACATTACTTGTTTTCGGCAGGCAGATGATGAATCCATGTACGAGGCTTAGGAGCGATATAGAGAACTTCTACACAAATGCCTTTTACACGGATTCCCAGTGTGGACTCAAGTAACAATGTTTTACAACGCCGTGAATACACCAACAAGGATGATGCTAGATGCCTCGGCAAACGGCATACTCCTAGATAAGTCACCGGAGGAAGCGATACAAATTTTAAATAGGCTGGCCAAGAATGGTTATCAATTCCCATCCACTAGAAGAGGAGGAGTTAGACGCCAAGCCACAATACATGAACTAGGATCATCAGATTCAATTTCGGCACAATTGGCCACTTTAACCAAGATGGTCCAGAACATGCAAAAACCAAAAAACACACATGAAGTCAAGGTAATGGATTCTTTTTGTGAGTTATGTGGTGATAACCATAATTCTTCTGAATGTATGCAGAATCCGGAATCCAGCTTCTACGTGGGGAATTACAATCGGAGCAACAACATGATGTCCAATACATACAATCCAGCTTGGAAGAAGCACCCGAATTTTTCATGGAGTAATCCCAACAATGCTCTAAACCAGAACAATCAGAATGCACAAGCATCGGGATTCCAGCAGAATATGCCACGGCAACAGATGCCGCAGCAACAACCGACAACATCTAGTTCTTTGGAAAATTCTCTAAATGCTTTTATGATGAAAACTGAATCTTATATGGCTGAGAATAGTAATTTCATAAAAAAGAATTGATGCTTTTATTAACAGGACCGAGATTAGATTGCAAAACCAAGAGGCGGCAATCAAATCATTGGAAAATCAAGTCGGACAGTTTGCTCAAAATCTGAATACTAGACCGCAAGGAGGTTTACCTAGCGATACTGAAGTCGCAAGAGGAACTGGCCATGAGCAATGTAAGGCAATCACCACTAGAAGTGGCCAACAACTTAGAGAGGTTCAAACCCGCTCGTCAAACAAAACTCCAAAAAAGATCAAGATAAACCTAGCGGCAAAGCCTCAGATGCTGAACCAGGAATTGCCGCGGCAACCGGCAATAAGTATGCCTCGGCAACCGACGATAAAGACGCCTCGACAACTTGCGATAAGCATGCCTCGGCGACCCCAGTTGATAATGCCTCGGCAACTCCAGATGTCCAGGCAATGCCGTCAATCAGGTTTCAAACCAATGAAAGGATCGAAGATATCCGACTTCCACCACCATTCCCACAAAGGTTGAAGCGACAAAAGCAAGAGTATCAATTCAAGAAGTTTCTTGATATCCTAAAGTAAGTCCACATCAACTTGCCATTGGTGGGAGCAATTGAACAAATGCCAAACTATGCAAAGTTTCTTAAAGACATTGTGTCCAAGAGAACAAGGCTAGGAGAGTTTGAAACAGTTGCCGCAACAGAGGGATGCATGGCAATGTTGCACAATCGTATGCCACCTAAGTTGAAGGATCCCGGAAGTTTCACAATACCATGTTCTATTGGAAATCACTATGTCGGGAAAGCACTATGCGACCTAGGGGCTAGCATAAACTTGATGCCTAAATCGGTTTTCCAGAAACTAGGAATCGGGAAGGCAAGACCTGCAACAGTTATGCTACAGCTAGCCGACAGATCCTATGTGCATCCATAGGGAAAAATTGAGGACATACTAGTAAAAGTTGATAAATTTATTTTTCCCGCTGACTTTATTGTTTTGGATTGTGAAGCAGATGAGCATGCACCTATCATTCTCGAGAGACCATTCCTAGCAACAGGGAGAACCTTGATCGACGTTGAAAAGGGAGAACTCACAATGAGGGTGAATGACCAGCGGGTCAAACTAAATGTGTTCCAAACACTAAGGCATGCCGATGATCCAGAAGAATGCCAACTACTTCATGCCACGGCAGAGTTTAACTTCGATGAGGAATTTAGTTGCCTCGGCAACTACATTGCCGATCAAGAGGAACCTGAGGAGTATGAAGAACCGGTCGATGAGGAACAACAAGAAGAGGCAAATTGGATAGTCAACCGACCAGGTACATACTTTGAACCACTGGATTACTCAGGTAAGGAAGGTAAACTCGAAAAACCCTCTATTGAACAACCACCAATTCTTGAGTTGAAACAATTGCCAGAGCAACTAAAATATGTATACTTAGGGACCGATAATACATTGCCTGTAATTATTTCTTCTAAGTTACAGCCTGAGCAGGAAAAAAAGCTGATCAAGATGTTGAAGATACACAAAAAGGCAATAGGGTGGACAATTGCCGACTTGAAGGGAATTAGCCCGGCGGTGTGCATGCACAAGATCTTGTTGGAAGATGATCACAAACCTTCAATTGAGGCCCAGAGGAGACTGAATCATGCCATGAAAGGGGTTGTAATGAAAGAAATCATCAAGTGGCTTGACGCCGGCATTATATACCCTATCTCTGATAGTACGTGGGTAAGCCCGGTACAATGTGTATCGAAAAAAGGAGGTATAACAGTGGTAAGCAATGAAAATAATGAACTTATCCCAACCAGGACTGTGACCGGTTGGAGGGTTTGTATGGACTATCGAAAGCTAAACAAAGCTACTAGGAAAGATCACTTCCCATTACCCTTTATTGATCAAATGCTTGACCGTCTTGCAGGTAAACCCTTTTATTGTTTTCTTGATGGTTATTCAGGTTACAATCAGATTGCCATAGCACCAGAAGATCAAGAAAAGACAACCTTCACATGCCCATACGGCACTTATGCCTTCCGAAGGATGCCGTTCGGATTGTGTAACGCCCCGGCAACCTTCCAAAGATGCATGATGGCACTCTTTTCAGACATGGTCGAAGACTTCCTTGAGATCTTCATGGATGATTTTTCGGTTTTTGGTAATGACTTTGACGGCTGCCTCGGCAATTTAGAGAGGGTGTTAGCAAGATGCGAAGAAACGGATTTAGTCCTCAATTGGGAGAAATGCCACTTTATGGTAGATAAAGGAATAGTGCTCGGCCATAAGATTTCATCCAAGGGAATTGAAGTTGACAAAGCCAAGGTGGACGTGATCGAGAGATTACCCCCACCAAGTTCGGTTAAAGGAATTCGAAGTTTTCTCGGACATGCAGGATTTTATAGGAGGTTCATTCATAATTTTTCTAAAATCACTAAACCCTTGTGTAATCTGCTTGAACAGGATAAAGTCTTCGATTTTGATGATTCTTGCACCCAAGCATTCGAAACCCTAAAGAAAATGCTCGCCTCGGCACCCATTGTCGTTCCACCAGATTGGACACTACCTTTTAAGCTCATGTGTGATGCAAGTGATTTCGCGGTAGGAGCAGTCCTAGGCCAACGCACAGGTAAGACCTTCCATGTGATATACTACGCTAGTAAAACTCTTAATGGTGCTCAAGTGAATTACACAACAACGGAGAAAGAGTTACTAGCTGTAGTTTTCGCATTTGACAAGTTCTGATCCTATATAATTGGTATAAAGGTAATTGTTCATACGGACCATTCGGCAATCAAATACTTATTTGCTAAAAAGGATGCTAAACCTCGTTTGATTCATTGGATATTACTTTTACAAGAATTTGATATTGAAATTAAGGACAGGAAAGGAACAGAAAATCAAGTGGCCGATCACTTATCACGTTTGGAACGCAATAGGGAGGAGGACGCGGACCTAGAGATATGCGATGCATTCCCAGATGAACAAATTCTAGTTGCCTCGGCAACCCTCGACGCCTCAGCAGTCTTTGACGCGCATGCCTCGGCAATTTTGGGAGCAGTCGCCACGACAGCACATGCCTCGGCAATACCCTGGTACGCGGATTTAGTTAACTTCCTTGTTTGTGGTATTTTTCCTTGTGGCATTACTCACCAAGGGAAGAAGCGGTTCCGCCATGATGCTAAGCATTACTTTTGGGACGAGCCTCTTTTGTTTAAACAATGTGCAGATCAGGTTATACGCCGATGTGTCCCTGAAGAAGAGCAACAGAATGTACTCCGGCAATGTCATTCTTCACCCTATGGAGGACATTTTGGAGGAACTCGTACCGTGGCAAAAAGTTCTGCAATCCGGTTTGTATTGGCCAACATTGTACAAAGATGCCCAAGACTTTTACAAGCAATGTGATCGTTGCCAGAGGACGGGCAATATCTCTAGAAGACATGAGATGCCACTCCAGAACATCATCGAGGTGGAACTGTTCGATGTATGGGGGATCGACTTTATGGGACCTTTCCCATCTTCATTCGGCAACCTCTACATCTTACTTGCCGTCGACTATATGTCTAAATGGGTAGAGGCAGCTGCAGTTCCCAACAACGATTCCAAGACCGTGCAAAGATTCTTGCAGAAAAACATATTTACACGGTTTGGGATGCCGAGAGCAATTATCAGCGATGAAGGCAAGCATTTTGACAACAGACTAATTGCCAAGATGTTGCAACGCTTCGGCATATCACACAAGATCGCCACGGCATATCACCCACAAACCAACGGGCAAGCAGAAATTTCCAACCGGGAGTTGAAGGGAATACTCGAGAAAGTTGTAAATCCCTCTAGGAAGGATTGGTCATTAAGACTAGATGACGCACTTTGGGCATATCGCACTGCATTCAAAACACCCTTAGGTATGTCCCCCTTCCGACTTGTCTACGGCAAAACGTTGCATCTACCGGTGGAAATCGAGCATAAGGCGTACTGGGCAATCAAGACCGTGAATATGGATTGGGAAAGTGCCAGACAAAAGCGTTTGATGGATCTCAACGAGATAGAAGAATTCTGTGCACTCGCCTATAACAATGCATGAATCTACAAGGAGAAAACAAAGCGATGGCATGACAAGAAACTATTGCCACGACAATTCACACCAGGGCAACTAGTTTCCTATTCAATTCTCGGCTAAAACTTTTCCCAGGAAAGCTGAAATCAAGATGGTCGGGACCATTCGAAGTCGTCAAACCATTCTCCCATGGTGCCGTGATAATCAAGTCCATCTCTGACAACCATGAATTCAAAGTTAATGGACAAAGATTGAAGCACTACAATGGTGCCCATATGGAACGTAACAAGGAAGTGGTCAACTTAGGAGATGCATGAGCATGCTCTCCTTTCAATATTTTCTTTTTCTTTTTCTTTTCCTTTTTCTTTTTATTTTCATTTTTATTTTAGGAGATCTTTTATTTTTTCTTCATTATCTTTAGTTTTCAGGTTTTCTTTTCTTTTTCACAACAAGACTCACAACTGCTATGCTAAGGAAATTTACTGCCGAGATGCTTGCCCCGGCAACCAATGAAGAAGATGCCGCGGCAACCTACATCGTGCCTGCCCAAGCTGATGCCACGGCAACCAACTCTGAAGATGCCACGGCAACCAAAGCTAAAGACATCCCGGTAACAAGAAAACAACCATCGCATTCAAGCAAGAGAATCAAGACACCGACTAGAAGGAAACTAATCATCTACGATGACGAACTCTCGGAGTAAGTCCTCGTATGCATTTTTATTTTTATTTTTCGTTATTTTTATGCATGCATTGAGGACAATGCCTCACTCGAGTTTGGGGGGGATTGTTATTAGTAGTTACCATGTTTAGTTTCATTCATCTTAAAGTATTACATTTAGGATACATAAATTGCTTGCCATGCCTTTAATTGGAACAATAATTGCTTAGATTTGATGAATATTCGATGATGACTTTTCCAATGCACTTAATTGATAGAATTTTTATTCTAGGATAACCATGGAAAAACTTAGAATTTTACTATGATGCTAAATTTGATGAAACACTGTTGTGGTTTGATTGATTTAAGGAATTCTAGTGAACTTAGGTTGATAATTAACAAATTGGGGGATTAGAATAAAAACTGGATGAATGCTAGAGGTACCCGAAATTGGCTCTAGCATGTGCTAAAAAAATTGATCACTAGAGGTGCCCGAAACTGGCTCTAGGATGTGTTAAAAAAAATTAACTAGAGGTGCCTCAAACCAGCTCTAGTCGATTAAATTAACTTAAGAAAACTAAAAACAAAACACTAGAGGTGCCCAACACTGGCTCTAGTTAAAACATGTTAAAAAGAACCTAATGAAGTAATTTGAAAACCTCTTGTTTGCATAGAATCCGAAAAATCAACTTGCACACAACTCCGCACACACTCACAAGCATTATAGTTTGATTCCGAGTAACTCCTAAGTTTTTCGAAAAATAAAAAGCCAATCATACTTTGTGCCCCGGTTCAGAGAATTGAAATCAAGTTCAAAGCTAAGTTTGTGAAAATTGAAGTCTTGGCAGGTAATTATGAGTTTGCATTGCTTGAGGACAAGCAATAGTTCGAGTTTGGGGTGTGATAAGTGTTCAAAAGTACTAATTTTCTTACCCTTTTTACTCATATTATTGTTAGACTTAGGCTCATATTAGTTGCATAATTAGCTATTCATGTATTAATCCATGTTTCCTTCCATCGTTGAGCTTGATTACATAACTTGGTAGTTTTTGTGGAAAAGATGCTGCTTTGGTGTGCTTTGTGTGTGTATGTGCAGGATCACTTGCCAAAGCAATGCCGAGCTAGTTGCCAGGGCAATGCATGAAGGAGACGCCGAGCCAGTTGCCATGGCAATTGTCGACAAAGAGAAAATGCAATAGGGATGTCGAAATTAATGACTATACAAGCCCAATATGACGTGGAGCAAAGCCCAAACCCAAAGGAATTTGATTTCCATGCAGAGATTAAAGAAGAATTAAATTCCAAGAAGATAGGAGAAGTTCTAGTAGGAATACAATTATAATAAAGAATTATTATATTCTTTAAAGATAATTTAATTCCAACTCAAACTCCTCCTCAAAGAAGGACTTTGGCCTAGCCCTATAAATAGCAAGGAGATTTCGACAAGATGGATAGAGAGAGCAATAGGAAATTTTGACAAGTCCAAGGGAGAAAGCAAGGGAATTTTCGACAAGCTTCATCTTTTCTTCCTTGTTCGATTGGGTTCATGCTAGGGATTGTTTATCTTGTGTTTCTTTGGAACCTAGCCATGAACTAAATTTACTTGGCTATGGTTATTGTGTTTTGTGGTTGTGAGAAACTATTGGTTTTTGTTTAGGTAATAAGAGTTTGCACTTTTCTATTTCAAGGTTTATTCATTCTTGGTTCTTATTCTTGTTTGCGAGTGAATTGGGAGAGGATCTCGTGATTTCATCTATTTATCTAATATCGGGAGAGTTAGATTCAAGAAACGAATGAATATGATCTTTATTCAATCCAATGATGGTGAAGATTAATCCGGCTTAGGAATAAGTTAAGGATTTCAACGGCTAAGAGGAACGCAAGATTGGTTGTTGTTCACCCTTGATTCACGCAGGGATGTATTATCAAGGCATGCACAAGTAGCTAGAGTTTCGACTTAGGGATAAGAAGAAACCATTGAAGAACGCTCTGCCGAACCTTGAAGGTTGCTGCCCAGACGCCCAAGTAGTTTCCCAACTAGTCGCCCAGGCAACCATCGATTAGTTGCCAAGGCAACCCCGTTGTGAAAGTTGTCACGGCAACTGAGTTGCCCGTGCACTCTTTTACCAAGACGATCCAATAGGCTATCACACCTCAACTCACGATAACCTGGCCTATCTCTCTCTCATTTGAATTCATCTTTTCTTTTACTTTATTTGCTTTCTAGATTAGTTAAACTTTTATAATCCTTTATTTGTGTTTTTACTTTTACAGTGCAAGCGACTAGATTCTTGAAGTAGCACCAATCCCTGTAGAGACAATATCTTTTATACTATAACTTGCGACGTGTATACTTGCACATTTGCGTAGCACTTATTACGCGCAACAGTGGCCAATTGTGTCGAAATTGAATCTGATGATCCTAGTTCATGTATTGTGGCTTGGCGTCTAACTCATCCTCTTCTAGTAGAGGGGAATTGATAATCATTCTTGGCCAGCCTGTTTAGAATTTGCATTGCTTCCTCCGGCGACTTATCTAGAAGTATGCGGTTTGCCGAGGCATCTAGCATCATCCTTGTTGGTGTATTCACGGCTTTGTAAAACATTGTTACTTGAGTCCACACCGGGAATCCGTGTAGGGGGCATTTGTGTAGAAGTTCTCTATATCGCTCCCAAGCCTCGTACATGGATTCATCATCTGCCTGCCAAAAAGAAGTAATGTCGTTACGAAGCTTATCAGTCAAATTTGTAGGATTAAACCGAGCAAGGAAATCACGACAAAGATCGGTCCAAGATGCTATTGATCCGGCAGGAATGCTATTCAACCATGCTTTCGCTCTATCCCTCAGTAAATAGGGGAATAATCTTAATCGTAAAACATCGGGGGTGACTCCGTGTATTTTGAATGAGTTACAAATCTCGAGGAAAGATTTAAGATGTTGTCGTGCATCTTCAGTTGCTGAGCCGCCAAATTGACCTATTGTGTTGATCATATTAAACATTACCGGTTTCAACTCAAAGTGGTCGGCTTCAATTTTAGGCGCGACAACTCCTGGGTTAAGTGCATCAAGATCTTCTTCAAGATAGTCTCGAATAGTTCTGTTTCGTGCAAGAATCACTCCTCCTCCTGCTCGAACATCTTGATTCTTATTGCCGTCTTGATTAGCCATTGCTACTCTTATCCTTCGTCTAAGTCTTTGTAAGGTTCGTTCAATTTCTGGATCAAAGGGATATTCTGGTGAAATCGGTCTCGCCCTGGTCATATACCAATGCAAAACCAAAGTTTGTTAGCCCTTTGAATCTTAAACAAGAAAAGTAAAAAAAAACTGCAAGAAAATAAAAACAAAGTCGCTATTGCTCGGCGTCTCTTTCATGTATTGTCCTGGCAACTAGCTCTAGCCTTGCTTTGGCAAGTGATCCTGCACATACACACAAAACACACCAAAGCAGCATCTTTTCTCACAAAAACTACCAAGTTATGTAATCAGGCTCAACGTTGGAAGGAAACATGGATTAATGCATGAATGACTAATTATGCAACCAATATGAGCCTAAGTCTAACAATAATATGAGTAAAAAGGGTAAGAAAAATAGTACTTTTGAACACTTATCAAAGATCTACTGAAGAAAGAAAACATACGCCAAAAGGGGAGAAGCTCAGTCGGACCGAACAAAAATGGTTATTTTTTTTATCTTTGCTCTATTCCTTTTACACAACAATAAGCAAAGAAGGACAATTGTAATACCCATTATTTGTCCGGGCCTCAAACTAA